>CATQJA010002622.1:0-723586 GCA_958295435.1 Mesorhabditis spiculigera | reverse complement strand
GAGAGAGAAAGGAGGAGGGAGAGAGAGAGCTGCTAACACCCACCAGTGGGATGAGGAAGACGTAGATGAGGTCCTCCGTATTCTGATACACTCCACATCGGATCTGAAAAAGAGATTTTACAGGGCAAAAAGCATGGTTATAAACGTGTAACGTAAATTACGAAAAAAAGCGGTCAAACTACGGATGCTTTCAATTCAGAAAAATCACGAATGAAAACCAAAACCGACGCGGAAAAGGGCTAGGACCGGAAGAATTGGAAAATTGCTGAACAGTTGAAATTAAAATTGCTAAATCGCTGCGGGCGGACTTGTGCAGAATTTCTCGCGAATGACTTTTTAAAGGAGTGGGATCATTTTGAGAGAAAGGATTTAGGCTTTCAAGGCCTTTTAGGATTTGGATCTGAACATCGTTTTGATTTGTCGACAACTATAAATGACGAGGCCTCGATTATGCCAATTAATGGCTTTCTTAGAGTTTAAAACCAAGCACTGAAAATGGTCGAAAACAAGGAAATTGCGAGAGGGCTGGGCGGCGTGTCGATTTTCCAGCTTTGACAAGCGTGAACTTTCTGGGATTGCAGAGGTCTCTCTCTTTCTCTCCCTCTCTCTCTCTCCCTCGCTCGCTCTCGCTCTCTACTCCTTCTCTCGCCTTCTACCCAGTTGCAATTAGTCGGCTTGTCCTCACGGGTTCACGCCGAAACTTTTTCAGGACTCGGACCCAAAATAATCGGAAAAACTAGAGTGGGGCAGGAATTAAGATTATAGAGGGGAATCGTACATGGCATGTAACTCTGACGATTATAAAGGTGTTACCCGCCATTAAGGTCGATATTAGCTTCCGGGGCGAGAGAGAGAGAGCGGGACGAGAAAGAGAGAGAGGTGAGAGAAGATAGAGAGAGAGAGAGAGAGAGAGAGGCGAAAGAGAGCGGGAACAGCTATGCAGCGAAAAATAGATAGTGAGAGGCCCCCAGGAAATTAAATCCTCAGTTCTGAAAAACCTAAAATCACAGCGCGGCTCCCACTTTCAGTGACCACCGGCTCCTAGCTATTCCATGCAAGCGAAAATTCGGAAATGTTCCAGCACAATCAAAAAACAACAAGTATAAGAGCCCTTCGTCTTCACCCCTCCAAAGTGGCGGCTCCCTAAAAGGAGTTGGAGCTCCGAAGACTGCCGTGAAAATGACTTCAGAAGTGGGGGGGCAGCATGCTTTGGAGCGCCAGGGCAGAATATGGGCCTAAGAGGTCCGGGAGCGCAAGCTTAAGTGTATGATGAAGCCGAAACCTGTCGAAGCCTCAGCTTAGGCGCATATTCCGCCAGAAAGCAGCTATGAAACTGAATACGTTAGATGCACGAATTTAGAGCTCTACTTTTAAGCCGTCGTGGGATATGGCGCAATACCAGAAATAAATTCAGAATTTTGTTCTCTGACCTGGGCATAATTTTAAGCGGAAAAAAGAAGATGATAGGGCACTTCGGCACAGGAAAATTATGGCTGACCATTGACCAGAAATTTTCACGAGCTTGGCTCTGACTTACGCTTAAAAACTCGGGCTTAGGCCCAGGCATGTCTTAGACTTTGATTTATGCCAGGCAAAGCCATAGGCTACGGCTTGGTCTCGGGCTTAGGCTTGAAGCCGGCTCAGAACTGGCTTAGACTTTCGCCTGGGCTTTGGGGTAGGTTTAGGCTTGGCCTTAGGCTCGGAAGCTTGGCGTAGGCTTGGCGAAGCGAGGCTTACGATAAGACAGGGATCAATGCAGCGACGAAAAATATAACAGGTCAGAAACCAGTGATGGCTGCTTGGGTTTTATTCAAATTCAGCTGAAATTTGGGCTCAAAAATCGGCAAGGAAAGCATTGAACGTCTGGGAATTTTTATTTCTGGGACGGACAAAGAAGTCGTTGGCGGCGCGGAGATCCCCGGAACAGCTCTGATTCCTCTGATTTTACGTCTTCGCGGGGGAGTAATAGAGTTTTTTGAGGCAGGGCTTGCCTACAAATCACCTCGAAAGGAATAAGGCGAGAGAGAGAGAGCCAGAGAGAGAGAAAGAGAGTGTGTGAAGGCGAGCTGATATCAAATCTGGCACTGGCTGCAAAGTTCAAAGCTATAAGGTTCAATTCCTGGATTCTCAAGAAAGTGGATTTGCCAGGAAAACCAGCTTCATCATAGCTAGAGCGTCTTCCAGGAAAAAAGGAAAAAGGGCCCAGGCGCTTAATTTGCTGAATAATAGTGGCCAGGATAGGTGGGCTGATATTTCCAGCAATTTCTTGATGATGTTTGTGGGGTTTGGAGGACGGATTTGGACGAATGGATGCCTCTCTCTCTCTCTCTCTCTCTCTCTCTCTCTCTCTACTCTCTCTCTCTCTCTCTCTCTCTCTCTCGCTCTCTCTCTCTCCCTCTCTCTCTCCCTCTCTCTCTCTCTCTCTCTCTCTCTCTCTCTCGTTCTTTCTCTCTTTTTCTCTCTCTCTCCCTTTCTCCTTTTCTCTCAATTACAGAGATCTCTCTTCTACTCCTCTCTCTCTCTCTTTTATGGAATTATTCTAATGTTCATTAAAGTATTTAGTAAAAACGAGAACCGGGAGCTGAATCTCCTCACAACAGCTCGAAACCCATTACAACGCAGCCGCGACATCGGACTTCTTGCTCCCAGCTCCAGATCCTCATTATCAACGTCATTAGGAACACCTCATGGTCGTAGACAAGCAGCAGGCAAAAAAATGAAAATCCCCTTTCCCAGTCCCAGCACAAGCCCCCCAAATGGAATGTTTTCAACAGTTCTAACCCTCTATTCCCCTTAAACCCAGCCAATTTTTGGGACCCAGTGAAAAATGAGGTGGCCTCCTCAAAACCAGAAGAGAACTGAAGAGCTTTTTTCTCGACTAGAAGGGCTATAATTCAACAAAGACCCCCAGCACTTTTGCTTCTTCAAATGCGATTGGTAACAGCCAGGTGGAAATTTATTTAAATCATCCGATTAGAATCCCCAGAAAATTGACGGCGCGCCAAACGCATGGATCGCCAAAATAGTTCTATCGTGGGAGTGGGGGCGTTAAAGGGAGTTGAGAAGGGGCTTAGGTCAATCTCTATCCCCTCGCTCCTTATCCCTCTCCCTTCTTACGTTCTCCCACCCCACTCCTCTCTCACTCTCTTGCTATTGATGTGTCTCGCTCTATCTCTCGCTCTCTCTGTGTCTCTCCACTATATCTCGGTCTCTCTCGGTCTCTCTCTCTCTCTCTTCATCTCACGTTTACACCTTCTCACTTAATTATTACAGATGAGTAGCGTGACGCTAAAGAGTGAGCGACAGCGGGAGAGAGAGAAGAAAGTTAACGGCCGAAATGAGAGCGGAAACACGAAGAAAAACCTGGTGCCAATGAAAGAGAGCCAGGAAGGAACATATTGAGTTGGAGAGAAATAGAGAGCTAGAATTCTTAAGCTGGAGCTAGAGCTTGAAACTCAAAGCTAGGGCTAGAGCAAAACTTGAGTTAAGAGCTCGAGCTAGAGCTAGAGCTAGAGCTAGAGCTAGAAAAACAAACAGAATCAGGCTTGCAGAAGCAATGAGGACCCCAAAGAATTTTACCCTATCTGGAGTAAAATATTGGACTCTGTGACTCCCCCACGCGCGCATTCCGATGCGCCGCCCAGATGATGGATGGAAGGGCGGTATAACGATTATACCGATTTTTTTTCAGGCTATGCCCTAGTCTTCGCAAAAAAATTTAAAGCTGGTAAAGATAACTGTAAAATACATCACGATACCAATGGCTTGATTCCAAGCGTTAAGAGTAGCCACACAAAAGTTTGCCTACAGTGAAGCTTCAAACCCATTGACCACCGAGGGGGTAGACGCCGCGGGAAGTCGGCCTCTTCCGGTGGACATCGGGTCCTCTAATCAGCCAAGAACCCTCACCGACCGCCCCCTAAAAAGTGGGCCCGAATCATTTCCGAGCCAATGACATGCGGGTTGGTGACGGACAGGAGGGAATTGTGACTTTTGAGAATTCATCATGGACCTGACGGAATTCTGCAGGAGTGAAAGAGCACCGTCCAAGAGAGAGAGAGAGAGAGAGAGAGAGAGATAGCTAGAGGTAGTGGGAGAGAGAGAAAGAGAGCGCCTGAAAGAGAGAAAACGAGAGAGGGTAAAGAGATAAACATCGAGCTGAAGGTGCGATGAAGAGAAGAGCGAGAGCGAGATACCAACAAATCCGTTTTGAACCTAAGTACAGGTTTTTTGGATCCCCAAATCCGATAAACTTATCACTCTTGTACCGATTATTTCTTACCCAAGCCAAAAACATAAAAATCAGGATCCCCAGGAGAATGAATACCGTATCCAGTCAAATGACGAGGCAGAAAATTAGGGGCAATTCTGGAAATTTTAGAGAATTCAAAAATTGTAGCTAAAATAGGGATCCACGCCAGAGAGAAAGAGTGAGAGAGAGAGGGAGAGAGAGAGAGAGAAAGAGCAGGGACGAGAGAAAAGAGAGAGAGAGGAGAGCGATAATTTTTAAAGGAACAGAGAGTGCATCAAAGAGTATCGTCCCAAAACCCGACAAATTTGGACTCCCAAATGAAAAAGATTAATTTGCAAAAGCCGCCATTGTCTGCCAGTCCACAGAGCCAATTATACTGGATGTGGTGGGAGGAGTAGCCGTGTGTAATAAGATTAATAACAACCCCGTCGAGCTATTACGAAAACCCCCCATCTACCCGCATCTTTTGAAACCCCAATGAAAAGCAGCTTGAAAAGAGCTTTATTAAAAGGTGGGGATGCGCGATAGTTTATTTGACCGGGGCCGACGTGCCGCATTTAATTGCAGGCCAAGCGCTTCTGCTCGGCGCATTATTTCAGATTTTGTGGCGGTTTTGCACGTGCGGTGTGACCGCTGGGGGTAATCCGACTGGTTTCTAGAGGCAAGCTGGACAATTTTAAAGGATGGCGACCGAAGGGCCACTTCTATGCAGGAGGAATGCTAAATTACGATAAGCTCCTTCAAACGAATTTATCCGTGTTCCGTGAATGCGTCGCGTGCGTGCTGCGTCGCATTTTGCTCCGCAAACACAGGAACATTGGCTGTGATAGCATGCAGCGAGATAGAGAGAAAGAAAGAGAGAGAGAGAGAGAGAGAGAGAGAGAGAGAGAGAGAGGAGAGAGAGAAGTAGAGAGAGATATTCCAATCGCAAAATAAAGTGCAGCACATGCGTCAATATTCCGCCAAAGTGCGGTCATCCGCTCCCTGAAAAAGCCCTTCTCATCTGCAGAAATTCGCGGCATTGTTTTGGGCTGTTGGGGCGTTGCAGAATGACATTAGGGATTCTGGGGGGTTGATCGAAGAAAAGAGGGACAGAGAGAGAAAGACAGCTTTGAATAACATAAGGTCAAAGGGAAAGCAGAAGAATTTGTAGAGTGAGGTAAACTTTTGGAAATCAAGAAACTTAGAAGAAGTTTAGTACAGCAGAATTGTTCCCCTATGATTGAAAATCCGAGGGAGAGAGAGAGAGAGAGAGAGAGAGAGAGAGAATGAAAGAGAGAGAATGAAATTTTTACAAAATCATTTCTAAATCCTATTAAACGCCATCCTCAAACTGATCTATGAAACACCGCCCAGTCAGCTCCACCAACATTCCGCGCGACTTGGCCCATTTGGAGAGATTTCTTTTGAGCCGGACCCCGGAATTTCAGCTTCCCACCCCACCCCCAAAAAAGTGTAGTTAAAGGAACAGGAAAGCCACGGATAGGATTTTGTTACCAAGGGCCCACCATTCTTTTTTGAAGTCCGCGACACATCTGCTTACCCACACCTGCGGCGCTGATGCCCACAAAAATGCCCCGAATCGGCTGCCAAATCCACATCCTAACCCCCTCTAGACACGCCTTGCCGGTCCCCTTAACCCGCCAGACGTTACGGGCTATATTGGCTAAATTAAAGTCCACACTATCTGAATCCTGCTGAGTACATTTTGCCCATTTAAGACACCGGAATCCGGCGCCCATTTCGGCGGCGCTGTTTGACGTTTTTGGGCCCGAAAACGTCAAACGCTCGAATACAAATTCTTCGGGATGTTCCTCCCTCCCTCCCTCCCCTCGCTGGCCCACTACCCCGGAAAAACACACGCAATGTGGGTACACTGGGGTTTGACAAAAACTCGCTGCAGATTTGGCCTATTTATAGCAATGTAGTAGTCATCCCAGAATGGCAAAAATTAGCGGGACCGGCAAGCGGTGGCTATCGGTCTTTGGTTATGGATTTTCACGCACAGGCGACGCGCACACTGCACTCACGAGAAAACTTGTGGTCCACTCACGCAGTGAAACAAGATCGAGTGCGTTGCGTTGCGTGGCGCGGTACTGGAAAAATAGGGAATCCACAGACACCAAAATTCATAAACTAGACTTTTCCATGCCTTTAAAGAACTATTTCGTGGGGTCGATGTTTTTTTGCCTTTTGGGGACTAAAATGGACCGTAACTTTTTCAAAATCCGAGAATTCAGCAAATCTGAAAACAGATACGGAATCAGCGCAAAATTTATTTTTCAAATTATTTTTCAACATTTTATTTTTTTTATTTTACCCAGAGTTTAGAATTCCGCACCCGATCCCGCTGGCTTTGGATCTCAGAAAAATGAACAGACTCAACCGGATCCTTGTCTATCCCTTCCCCCCTTCATCTCACCATCTCATTACCGCTTGCGAAATTGGGTAATGTGGATGAAAGCGAGAGGAGGAAGAGCAAAATTCCGCTTCAAAAGCAGGACAGCGCAGGAAATCGTGGACCCGGAAATCGCAGTAAAGGCTGATAATGAGGAAAGCCTGAGGGTTGGGTCTGCGCTCCCTTTTCGTTCATCCAGGGCATCACGCTACCCCATAAAGCTTCGCACTTTTCAGGCATGGGGCCAGAAGAAACCCGGGCAAATATGGACCCAGATGGAAGCGGGTAAATGGCAGCTGCAAGAAAGCGAATAACATTTTTATGCTGTTTTAAAGGGGTCAGCAGGGATGTGGAATTTTAGTTTAAACAGCTAACTAGGGAAGTGCAAATAAAAAATCTGGAGAAATCGCTTAGCAAAAATATAAGGTCGGATAAGTCGACGACGGGGATTCCGAAACTGCAATCAGAATTTGATATAGCAATACAAAAGTTATGAGCCATTTTAAGTTTCAGCACTTTTCTCGCCCTCCTTATAGGCCCCTCCAAAGACGGGTGTCCGCATGTCGAGTGGTGTAGTGGCTAACTAGCCTGCCTGGGGCGGAGGGTCTTTAGTTCGGCTCCCCCAGTCATGCCAAATTTTAAACCTTTTGGTCAAAGTCAAGAACTTTAGACTTTTTCAAAGTTCCAAAGTCGAAAGCCCCGTCCTCTTAATTTTAAATTCAGAAACCGATTACGAAGTGGTGGCGGGAGTGCAAGTACTGCACTTCACCCGTGCACGCCCGTACGGGAGTACGGGCAGGGTACTAAAAAAATTCACCTCTGTTTTTTCGTAAGGTAAGCCTACACGCAGTCTATAGTAAAGAAAATGTTCAAAATTTAAATTTCGGACTTCGAAACTTTGAAAAAGTCTAAAGTTCTTGACTTTGACCAAAAAGCAAAAAATTTGGCATGACCGGGGAGCCGAACCAAAAGACCGGCTCCGCCCCAGGGCAGGCTAGTTAGCCACTACACCACTCGACATGCGGACACCCGTCTTTGGGAGGGGCCCATAAGGGAGGGCGAGAAAAGTGCTGAAAACTTAAAATGCTCATAACTTTTTGTATTAAGCGTTTTGCAAATTCTGATTGCAGTTTCGGAATCCCCGTCGTCGACTCTATCAAACCCATATTTTTGCTAAGCGATTTTCCAGATTTTTTATTTGCACTTCCCTAGTAAGCAATCTCTAAAGGCGGTGCCTACAATTGTAATTGCCTTTTAAACGTATACCCATCTTTATCCGAAAGCGTAACAGTAAAACATAAAAACAACGGGCAACAACGGGTGGGCACAATCACATTGAAAACACACAATTTCGACTATCAGAAACGATTCACCGCATCGAAAACAGGGGCAACAGAAAAACAGAAAAATTAGTCCTTCTTGGACAGCCGGCAGATCGGCGTCTTCCGGATCATCTCCAGGTCGACCTTTGCCCCGAACAGGTCCCGAATGTTGTTGATGCCGTACCGGATCATTGTTGGCCTAGAATTCATAAATATTTTTATTCGTACTCCAACGCACCGTTCCAACGACAGCCCGTATCCAGCAACATTCACGTCTTCTGGCAGTCCCATCGGCAACAGCATTTCCGGTCGGAACATGCCGCTGTTGCCAATCTCAACCCATTTTTTCAAGCCCTAAGATCAATATAAAAGACTAAAAGAGGGATGCACCTGGTGGTAGGCGAAAATTTCCATGCTCGGCTCGGTGTAGGGGTTGTAGGTGGGCTTGAATTTCAGCCCTTCGATTCCGAGCTTCTTGAAGAATTCGGTGAAGATGCCGATCAGATGGGCCAACGACAGGTTTTTCTCGGCAATCACGCCCTCTACCTAAAGCAAGATAATTGTTGTCGTAGGCTCATTCGACCTGGTGGAATTCGGCGAGATGTGTCGCGTCCAGCGTCTCATTTCGGAAGACCCGATCGATGGAGAACATTTTTGATGGTTTGAAGCCCTAAAAATAACTCAAGAGATTCAGCGACTGATTATACCTCTTGCGCTAGAGAATAGAGTTGACGTGCAGAGACGGCCGTCGTATGAGTGCGCAGTACATTTTCTGGGCCTCTTCCAGCTTCCAATCATAATTATACCTAAAAACAGGGAAATAAAGCAAACCCCGACAAGGCATACCCGATTGAGCCGAAGCCGCCTTTGGAATGGACCGTCTTCACTCGTTCCAAATAATCCGTGGGGAACTTGGTGCTGATTGCAGGGTCTATAATTGGTGCGTTTTCAAAAAGTTTGGAAATTTACCTGAAATGAAGAAAGTGTCGTGCGCATCGCGAGCTGGATGTTGTTGAGGCTGGAAGAGTGCGTCGAAATTCCAGAACGAGCTCTCCACGTAGCGATTCGTCGGCATTTCGGTGAAGCCCATTTGGAAGAAAATTTGTCGGAACTCGGCGCGGACCTAATGATGAGAGTAACAAAAGACATGGAAAAATTAACACCTTCATCAATGGGTGTAGGTGACCACTGGAGGGCTGTACTCCAAGCGCTTCAAAGTTGTACTTCTTGAAGGTCTTCTCCTTCCAGCTACCGCTAAAATCGACAAAAATCAAGTTAATTTAGGCGCATACGATACCTTTGAATCATTTCTGCGGTCAGATCGAGTTCAGGTTTGACGATTTCCGTCGTGAAGTTGGGTCCCTTCTCGACAATCAGCCCTCTAACCGTAACCTCATTGATGAGCTTGCGCTTCTTCAGCTCGGTCTTATCTTTTGCGTCGACCTCTTGGCCAAGGCTGATTTGTTCCAATTGTTCGCGAACCTAAAAAGAACAAAAATTTTATGTTCAAAGCAGAAAAACGCCCAAAAACGAACCTTATCAACAACGGCGTCAGCCGCCATCTTTCCGTACCAACCGAACCTCGGCGCCATTCTTCTCGGTAGCGATCCATTTTGCAGCTATCGCCTTCGCCATGCCCACTTTGCCGATTGGCAACTTCTAAAGAAAAAGACATCCGAAATCCCAAAAAAATCCGTACCATGAGTTCTCCCTGGGGCAACCCTTCGTCACCAATCGCTACGAACACGTTGTATTCGTGCGAGCCATTTGTCGCCATTTCCTGTCCCTCGTTGGTCAGCTCGGTCCGCTTCTCGGATGTCTCGGACACGGTGACCAGCTAAAACCCAAAGTAAAAAAACCGTCCAATAAAAACCTACGCCATCCTGCGCGATCAGACTCTTCACGGCGCCGATCAGCTTCTGGTGATCAAGACCAAGCTCTTCCGCTAGCGCGATCGAGTTGAAGGAGCACCCGTTTTGGTCAGATGGTTGAGCAGGTATCTGGAATCGTTCATAACAATGGAGTTGCCGACTCACTGTGGCAAGTTGTCTCCGAGCTCCATATCGTCGGTTGGCTGCTTGCTTGGCTCCTGCTTGAATGACGCGATATGTCGATGCCACCGGGCTAGGTTAGCTTTTCCGCCAAGCTCTTTCACCGGGACGCTCTTGAACACTTCAAAGTCCCGGTCGCTGATGGTGTACCTGAAGTCTATTTATCTAGGTAAGATCGATGACTAACCCGTCGACGTACGGGTAACTGGCGAGCTTCTCGTTTAATTGAGACCACTGGTCGGTCATCCAGCGTCGGCGAGGACCTGTAAATGGGTATATGTATTATCGATGATGTAACTGGAGCATATAGGCGTAAAATATTGCGCTAGGATGATGTAAGCGATGAAAGGCGATGTTTTGGGTTAGAGAAAAAAATCACAGCTTAAAACGAGGTTATATATTTTTATTAGCGATGCAGGGATTTTCGGAAATCACCATTAGTGTTTTATTTGTATTTTTTTTCAACTTTCGATGCAATTTATCAAACATCAAGACTGCATAATGGCACCCACCAAAGAACCGAGTCGGCCATCATGGTGTCCGTGGCAGGACTCGGCCCCGTAGATCCCGCGCAATCAAAGCGCCCTTTGGTGGACTATGAGGGGCAATGTCAACGGTAAAACATCTGCCCCACCCATCTTTGACGAAAGTAGCATCAAAAATTGGCTAATGTAATGCTCAGATGAAGCTCGGCTTCAAAACCAGATCCCCTATCCCGTCCTTCGCGGTCAAACAATTTTATGTTTTTAAATACCCTTAAACTTCCGGTCGTCCACCACCTGTAATTCCATTCAGATGTCGGCTCCATCGCGGGAGAGAACGGGCGAATCTCGATATGGATTACGAGAATCCGCAAAGGTATCGTTAACTGGTGAAAATCAATGATCTCTCCTAGGTCTCAGCTCGATTTCGAGAGTACGCGGAGAGTGAAGCTGTACGACGTTCGCCAGCCAAACGTCGATCTTCCCCACTAAAACGCCCTACTTCCAGCCAAGTTGGTTACTTTCTAACCAAACGGATCTTCTTAGTCGAAACCCGGCCCGTCACGTACCAGTTTACCGCCCGCCCGAGCCCTGCCACAACAGGAATACGATAACTTACGTGATGACTATGAGTTTGAGGTAGTATTACGTTTTCGAAATGTAGTTCGGACTTAGGAAACGATCGCTGAATCGATGCCCAGCTACTCGGCCAGCAGTCAATTTCTCGATCAATCTGCAGTAACGGTGGACAGCTATGATGCTCCTTTTGCCTACGAGGTACGAATACAAGGTTACCAACATCTTATATTTTTAGATTAATGGAAGTGAGCCAAGAATCGCCGTCGGCCGAGCCCCCGGTTCTTCAGGTTTGAACTCTACAATGATTTCTCAATCTTATTTTAGCAACCAGAAGTGCGAAGCCGTCTGCCAAGACACCCGGGACTTTCCGATAACATTAACAACTATCTATACAGGTTTGAAGTAGGATACTAATGACAAAACACGATTTCAGGATGAAAAACGTGCTAAAGTTGCCGAAAGCTCGTCGCTGGGTGCACTGCGAGTTCTTCTATTCGGCCATCGATGATCAGCTGTTCAACGCGGAGAATGAATTTTCACAATGCTTGCGGTAAGTAAGGGGCTCCGTGAATGATATTCATTTTTAGGGAATACTTTCCAAACCTCAAAACACGTTGGCTGCGAAGAAGTGAATGGCGGGCCATCCGGAAGCTTGATTGGAAAGCCGAGAAGGTTTGACTTAGCCGACATCATGAAACGTCTTTTTTTAGGTGCAGTCCAGCATTCTTGGAAGAGGAACGACACCAGCTCGAGTTGAAACGGACAAAGATCCGCGCGGTGGGTTTCATTTAAATATTGAGGAAAATGGAAATAGGTTTGTAACGGGTCGATCAACCTGCGAAACGACTTCGATTTCCAAGACCTTCCCGCGTTGCTTCCGCGCCAGTTGGCAGTCGGTAAGCGGCAATTTTCTTCTACTAAAGCTAAGTTATAGGTATGAAAATCCATGCCCGAATCCGGCACCCAAAAGACGGGATTTACGCCGGCACCGTCGATGCCATCCTCCCCGAGGGGTATCGAATCGTTTTCGAGAGGGTAGCTTTGAGTATTAAAAGCGGTAATTTTTAATTTTAGGACGACCTACTGCAGCCGATGTTTATCCGCGACACGGAAATCATGACAGATAAGAACGTCGAGCTGCTGCCACTCACCTATTTCTTGGAGCAGAATCAGTGAGTTTCGAGAGGAATTGTTTTTGAAGATCAGGATCGATCAGTGTATTTTTGGTGATGCTCTTTCAATTACACATTTTCAGGGCGGCTCTCCCAGCTCCACTAAAAATCTCGGGCACCCCATTATTACCCGGTGGAAAGGTTGGTGACCAAAATTCTAAAAATCAGTCCCTTGATTTTCTAGATTCTCAACGACCGAACGGCCAGCCAGAGAAATGACCTCATCATGGCCACCGCCACAAAAACAGCTCGGCACCTCGGCAGCACCCGGGAAGAGTGCGTTTTGATCTAGATTTTCTTTACCCGTAGAATTTAGCCGACGAGAAAGTCGGCAACTTTCCCGTGCGCCTGCTGGTGATTCTCGTCAAATATGCGAAGCTGATCGAGTCGAAGAAGGCCTCCATTCGCCAAATAATTGAGCTCAACAATGAGGCCGAGAAAGTGAAGATGATGCAGTGCGAATACAATATCAATTTTCAAGTAACCTTTGTGAAAAGGAAAAATACGCCGTTTTAAGAATAAGTACGCCGAAGTGGTGATGGAAATCGAGCAGCTGAACAAGCACCTCAGCAACTACATGCGCGGTGTCCATGACTATCACAATCAACTGTTGCCGCAGTTATCCGAGGTTTGTTCTCAGATTTCTGGTGTATAAACTGTTCCTAGGTGGCCGTGATTTCGCGACCGGAGGCCCTGCGCAAGGTCAGCACTTCCCAAGCGGTTCAGATTGTCAAGCACTGCCGTAACCAGTTGGGAAGCCGCCAGCGCACCACCAAGGCGAACGAGCTGATCACTGGATTGACCAGCCTGCTCCTACAAGTCGGTGTTTACCTCTTTGAACCTAACCTTATTCTAGGTCCGGCAACTCGGGCAGCAGAAATGTTCAGCAATCGACCTAGAATCGATAAATGACACGATAGAGGAGTTGAGAGCACAGGTATCGCTATTTTCTATGCGGTGGCACATTCGAACCTAGATTGCTCCAGTCAATTTACGCGCTTTCGAGGACCACGTTGAGGTCCACATCAAGCAGATCCACACGATGCTCCTGCAAAGCAATATTGTCTAGATACCCAAGCTGCGCTTGCATTAAACAGTTTTCTGCCGCTCGTTTGTGCTATTGCTATATGTCCCTGTTGCCTTATTTTGTATTGAGGCAATTCCTGCCAGTCTGCCCGTGCCCAGATAAATACTTTTACCTATTGATTCATTTTGTCTTTTCAACAGCCGAGCTGAAGCAAAGAATTGCAACTTGCACTACAACACAAAACGCTGCCACTTTGGCGCCAGTACTGCAGTATGTGCAAAAGCGATGGGAATATGAGAGTAGCAGGCTCTGGCGCACAAAAAGCTCGATGCTCAGCTAGATTAGCCAAAGAGATTTTATATTTGAAACCATGTCTTTTTTTTGCGGGGAGACGATCTCCGTTAACACACGACCCCAAAAACAGTTCTATTTTTGCTGACCCCTTTGATATTTCCTTCCAATTTCATTAGCAATGCCTCGTTCTCCTTGATGCATAAAGTACCGCAACTGCCTCGTCCTCACAGACAGAGAGTTAATGCCCCCGCCCGTTTGCTATTCCACGTCCCGTCGGCAGACATCCCATTCCAAAGGGGCGCGAACCGCGATAAGATTCAGAAAACGTGGGCTAAACCTGTCGTTAGCGGTTGCAATATTTTTTGGATCGCAGATGACTGATCAGACCCAAGGAAGCTTTACGGTCGTCAAATCGCCACCGGACATCGAGAAGGACCACATCATCGACTTTGCCGAGGAGGTGTACGTGACGATTGGCGCGGATGGCCATGTTATTTCGACGGAAAAGCCGTTGGCGGTATTGAAGATTTTTCAGTTTTAAGAAAAAACGGTATTTTAGGCAATTGAAAGGGTGTTTTCCCATTATCCCGGAAATCTTCCAGAGAAGGTGAGCCAACTCACGAAAACGCCGAAAATCGAGGAGGAGCTGGAGGTAAATGGATTTTACCGACGAAAACTGTCTGCTTTCAGCTGGCCTACAATCAAGATGGTCAATTTCGGATCAAGAGCGTTCTACTCTACAATCCTGGAGTGCAGGGCTACCAAACTGTGAGTAGTTTGCTAGATCCATTAATTATAGAGTTTAGAATTGTATCCTCGGCTGCTCGCAACTCTGCGTGGTTTGTGACCGAGTGATTGAGAAGGGCGAGGTAGTTCTGACGTTTCGGTGAAACGTATTTTTAGATGTTCCTCAACTTTCCGAAATGTCTGGATAAGCGACGCGTGTGGGGCGGAATTCTCGGCTTTGAGTATAAGGTATTTTAGCGCGGAAAATTTTAACAGGCATTTTAGGACATGCTTCGTGTGAAGAATTCCAAGAAGATGAGTGAGCTTCCGATTTGCACGGACCATTTTTCCGAAGAGTGCTTCCGGCAATTTGAATTTAATAAGGTGAGCGCAGTTATCGAGTTTTTTTCGTACGCGGCGTGATTTTTCACTCCTGCTAGCTTGAAAAACGCGTACTAGCTATCTTATTAGCTTTCATTGCTTACAACGTTACTTATTATTTTGCTTTCAGACGGCCATCGAGGCGTTCGGCGTTCCAAAAGGCACCTCCCAAAAAAAGCTGCCGGTGATAATGTAAGTGGAATTTTACTAATTTTCAAAATGCGTTTTTCAGGAAACCTTGGAGCTGTACCGTTTGCAAGTTCAATTCGTATAGTGTAGAAGTCACTCAAAAACACATGGTGAGTCGACAAATTCGCCAAACTTATCTATATTTTAGCTGAGCCACGGCAGCGACGGCGAGCTGTTCATTGGCAACCGTGGCGTTGCTTGCCCATTTTGTCAAAAGTGCAATTACGTCTACAAGACGGGGCCCGGGCTTGTCAGGCATCTCTCGGACCCGCCGTTGAAGCATGGATTGCTCAAGTAAGTGTGGATTGACTGTAAAACGCATTTTTGTTTGTACTATCTGATCCTGATATTTCCAGGAAAATTCACGATGACGCCAAGCTCCACTGCCGCAGCGCCCATCTCGAGCCGGCGTTGAATTGGGAATCGTGGACGAAGGAGAACGTCTGGTGCGTAGTCAAAAACTATGTATTCACCGCCCATTACCTGTTTTAGCGCCATAATGCCGAATTTCATTATACCAGAATTTTAATAAGAAAGATGCACTTATGTATTATGAGAATTCGGCTTTATAACGATAACGTTTTTAGCTTGGCTTACTACGGATGCATCCCAAAGGAGTTGGGAAGCCCGAACAAGGTGGTTGCCGTGCCGCCCGTCTCGCCGTTGAAGCCAGCAAAACGACTAGCGCCCGAGATTATGTAAGCACCTTTTCGAGGCGTTTTCCTTTAGAATACGCTCGGAGTTGACTGAAATTTTATTTTTAGCGCCTCCGCGTCCTGTACGCCACAAAAGGTACCGCATATCCAGGCGCAACCCTCCGTCAGCTACGTGGTAATTTTCAGTTTCCGAATTGCAACCGTCCCAATCACTTTCAGGCGCCACTCGTACTTCCGGTTCACGACCAAGGTGTCTACGAACAATCGCGAGGTTTGCACGATCTTTCGACGCCTCTAATCTTCCTATCCTCAGAAAACGAAGATGGCGCCCGGTCTACGTTGAGCCGGAATGGCCTGCCGAAGAACTACCAATTCGTGCACTCGGCCCAGGATCTCGGGCTCACACAGTTGCAGCAACGACAAGCCGATTCGATCGAGGCTAGGTAAGTCAAGCCTTTGGTCATCCACCTAAATTTTTTTCAGAATCCGATTGTTCGGGGCCGAGGAGCCGGAAGAGTTGCCGACCGGCTACCTGCACGTTGAGACGACAGACGGGTCGCGTCTTGTACGTGCCCGCCGCAACGCGATCCCGATTCTACGCCGCCACGCGTATCAAGAACCATGATAACAAATACTTAGACATCATGCATTTTAAATTCCTAAATTGTACCACTGCCCCGGTTATTGTTTTGTTGTTTTGATCCTCGAGAATCCAAGTAAATGTCGTGGTTCTATGATTCTACCTGCTGGCGACCAAAAGTCCTACTCAGCGATCGTTGTTATATTCATGTTATGTTATATTCTTTTGTCATTACCGTTTTCAGCGTATAAATTTTATTCCGATCTTGACAAAAGGAAATATAGAATGGGGGCAAATACCCGAAAAGTGGAAGAGTCTCAAAGTTAATGAGGGAAGTCGTACTCCCTGGCCATTTCGATGTGCGAATTAGAAATTGCAATATTGGGGTAATGGGGGGTAATAAGTCGGTCGGCAACTAGAACAACGGGAAACCGGAATGCGCGAGGAAAAATAGAAAACGAAATGGGGGCAGTGGGGGAGAAAAGTGCCATTTTTGCTGCAAAAAGGGTAAATACTCCGTGAACGGGGCTAAAAGGATTGTGAAGGCAGTGTTTCCGATTGTCAAAGCCAATAAACGTAAAATTTCCCTTCAAAATCCCTTTAAAACTGATAAAGCTTTTGCCGTGGCGTCTGCGCATTTTTGGCATTCTGATTATGTGAAAAATGGGGTGTAGCGCAAAATAAAGACAAGGGAATGTCGAAATCACAAAAAAGGCAAACAAACAAAAATTCTGAAAGCTGGAGCGGGTGTCTGCTCTCCGGCTCACTAGCCGTGAAATTCAAGGAGGGCAGTAAATTCAATATGTCGGTTTGAGCCGATGGTTTCGAGGAGGAAGAGCTAGGCTTGGCTCGGTTTAACCAGCGGTAAAAACAAAGAAAAGTTACACGAAAGCACAAAATACAACGCACAAAGGAGCAGCACGTGGCTCGGTTTCGGGCTACGTGGTGTTTCTTTGCACCATGACTCGCTGTGCTTTCACGGATTTTTAGATTTTGGATGTCAAAAGATGTTAGGTATGGGTTTTAAGGATATTTAAGGTACAACATAGGGCGGGGGCAGCTTCTGCACGGGCGTGCCTGCGTGCCCGGGCGTCGAGTTGCGCGGCTGGAAGGACTTGGTGTACTCGCCGGGTGGCTTGTAGAGGGGATTCTCGTGGTGCGATATCTGCAAGATAGGTAATTTTATGTTACCACGAGAACGATCGAATTTTTTTTGGGTTTTACTACACCTACCTTCAACGGCGGTCTTTCCTCCTTGACAAGCATTGGCGTGTTAGCAGCCGCCGTGTCCGACTCGTCGGCAACCTCTTCCGGAAACACGACGGGCAGTCCCTTGGAGACGAACTCGGACGGCTTCTCCTTCTTCGGCTTCTTTGACAAGCAGCAGCACAGCGCGATGGCGACAAGGAGCAGGAGCAGGGCCAAGGCGGCCGCTAGGGCCAACCAGCCGAAGCCTGATTCACGAGACGGCTTGTCGACGGACGGGGATGAGGTATCCGTGTCGATGGTTTGCTTCTTGCAGCCTCCTAAATTTTATTAGTTTTAAATTTTTAAAGCATTTTAAGGCATTTTACTTCTTGCTTGCCATGCAACCCACCTAGCAAGTCCAACCCAATTCGGCGAATCATGTACTGGGCGCTCATGGCACGTGTAAAGTCCGTCTTCGGCTTGTTCTGCTTCTTCGTGGCCATCACCAGCTTCATCGCTTCGAGATCGTCGACGGGGCACGTCTTCTCGGCGTTCAGCGTGGTGTTGCTCCAGTAGATGACGGCACGCCCCTCGCCGTCCTTTTCGAGGCGTTCGATGGTCACGTTTTCGGTGGATGCTGAATGGGATTGATCGTAAGAAAAAAGGTTTTTGCTAAAAAAATAATATTCGGTGAAGTTTTAAGGGCTAAAAAAGGCCATGGCATATTTTTCGACACTGTATTGAGTTAAAAAAGAGTTTTCGTTTTTGAAAATGCCTTTCACATCGCTGTATCGGATAGTCACCGCGACTTACATCCAGGGAAAGCTGAGGCGAGCTGCTTGACAAAGCCGACGAGCTGGTGCGGTTGAGTGAGGAGACGCTCTCCTTGAGGACGGTCCATGATAAAGTAGAAGTGATGGTTGGCGATGGCGGATGGCTGCACGCTGACGATGAACGGGGCGGAGACCATCTGAATTTCACCATTTTTCTCGTTTTTCCGGTTTTTAAAATATCTTTGAATTTGAATGCTTTTGAGCAAGCGTAGTCGCCTGTTTCTGTCTACGCCTCTGTTCCTCTACTTGGTCAAGTTTTTCAACCTCCTCACCTGGTTGCTCTTATCACGCGCCTCCAGCCGCATCTCAAACTCGCCGACCTCGAGCGGCACCGCCGAGATTTGCATGTTTTCGGCCTAAAAACTGGAATAAAATAAGGTCATCTACTGCCCACCTTGATCCAGTTGGCCTGGCCGGCGATGGCGTGGATCTGGAGCTTCAGCTTGTTCGTCTCGCCGTCCTCCTTGTCGACGAAAAGCTTGGCGGGGATGGTCAGGGTGCAGAGGTGCCCGCTGGAAAACCAGGGTTTTGGACAGTTTTTCTATCTCTCACTCTTGCTTTCTCTCATTCTCTCTCTCTCATTCTCTCTCTCGCTCTCTCTCTCTCTCTCGCCTTGTTCTATCCTATAAGCTCCAAATGTCTCCTCAATTCCGATTCATTGCAAGAGACACGCGCCAACCAAGCGAACGCCCAATAAAGCCGTGATTTGAAATTGGTCATTTCCATGGGGGTCTAATCTCAAATTCCCTGCCCCACCACGAAACACCATTTTATGGGGCCCTCCCCGCTTTCCCTTGAAAAGCGGAAGGGCGGCGGGGGGCAGATGGTACGGGGAATCCCTATGCACGCGAGCTGCTTATAATAGGGTACTACGAGAGTGCGCAAGTGCAAGAGCGAGAGAGTGAGAGAGAAAGCGAGAGAGCGAGAGACCGGCAAGCGGATGCACCATATTTGTGGTCACGCCATGGTTTGGGGCGGAAGTTACGGAGCGTGCTTTCTACAAACTTGCCCCCACCCCTGTCATTTGTTTGCTTGCGTACACCTTGCCCTGAGGGCGGGAATTGGGGTCAACCTCCGAGAAATTTTGTTATCGCCTTTTAATGGGCCGGGCAAGGCATCGATATGGATCTTCATGCTCTAGTTTGTTAACGGGGGGGGGCATTTACCACAACGCGCACTCGACGCGTTCACTACTGCTGAACGACTGAGGGCATTTCAAGAAACTGCCCTACCGTTTGCACTGCATCGACGACAGCGAGGCCATCTTCGCCGGTGCCGAGTCGGCCGAGTTGCGGGCGGTCGTTGTCCGGATATTTCGGCGCGTCGTCGTCTTCACAGGCGTCGTCGTCGTCTCCAAGGCTTCGAACGCCTCCTCCGGGGCCCCGGTCGAGAAGTCGAACGTCGAGATGATGTCCTGACCGCCGTTGCGCTCCTTCCGGGTGCGGACGCGGCCTCGGAAAACCGCAACATCGGCCGCCTTGATCTCGTCGAGCATCTCGATAAGTCGGCTCATCACCTCGAGCGTCTCGGGCGGAACGTCTTGGTCAAGTTCGCTGCCTTCGACACAGCCACCCTGGAAATTGGAGATTTTGGGGTTCCATAGCGATTTCTGCTAGCCTGGACAGTCGAAGCCAAAAGCCCAAGCCTAACCCTTACCGGCACGACGACGTGGAACGGCTTCGCATAGCTCTCGGCCTCTCCCTCTTCCTCCATGTCGATCTTTGTCACGTTCCGCACGAATTTACCGTACACCGGATCGTAGACCTGCAAAAATCGGATGAAGCTAAATTTGCACATTTTGCATTTTCATCCCATGCCGGTTATTTTGGTTGTGTTTTTTGTTAGTTGAATTTCTGGGGGCAGGGTTTTATGAAAGGAACACCCCATGCGGGTGAAAATGGGGGTAGACTTCTTAGTCAAAGGTTTTTAGATTCCACTCCATTCCTCTGGCCACCTTTCTCATTCTCTCTCTCTCTCTCTCTCTCTCTCTCTCTCTCTCTCTCTCTCCCTCTAGCGCGCTTTTTCTGTGTCTCTCCCTCTCTACCTTTATCAGACGAAGAAATTCGGGGTGCGAGAGCATCTGAAAGGGATTAGAAAAGAATTAGATATGCTAATTTTCCAGCTTTTTAGAGATTTTTCTATTTTTAACTCGCGTAATCCATTAGATTTTCGTTGCGTAACCGAATATGCCTTTTTCAGATTTATCTAGCGTAATCGAAGTCAAACATTGATTTACCATGCGTAATCGACCGCAATTATCATCTCTAGAGCACATTTTTACAAAAAAGATACTTTAAGCGCAAATAAGCTAAAATTTTTGTATTTCCTGGCGGAACCTATCAAAAATTTGTTTCACATAGCGTAATGTATTATCCAAAACTGACCCGAATTTTGGCGAGGTCAATCTCGGCGTGCTGGTGAATGGTCTCGGCGGCTTCGACCATTTCCGCGATGCCCTCCGATCCCTCGTAGATGGCCTCGATCCAGAAGGAGTCCTGCATAATTTCCATAATTAAAACGGGCCTGTTTTAAGTACGTAGTTTTAATTAATATAGTTCATTTTTAAGTAAATTTTGTTATAGAAATTAGGATATTTTAAAAAAGTACCGTCTCGCCGCAGGGGTTTTGGTACTCCTCGGAGACGCGGAACTCGATCACGGCTTCTTTGCCCTTGGTCGTCACCTGAAAATTGAAAGTTTTGATTTTAGATATTTTTAACCTATTTTTAAAACCGATTTACTTGCTTTCGAAAGTAAATTTTTTTAAAAGGAAATAAGAGAAAAATGGGTTTAAAATATTTTGATGACACAATCCCTTTAAGGTGCATTAATGACTGGTTTTTTCCTCAACTTTTAAAAAATTAGGGCCCGGTTGTACCAATTTTTACCATCAAATTCTCCAAAAACCGACATTTCCCACATGGCCAATTGGTAGTGCGTTAGCCTGTCAGTGGCACGACCCGGGTTCGATTCCCGGCGAGGCCAAATTTTTTGCTTTTTGAGTGAGCACACATTTTTCGTTGATCTCACCTGAATCAGATGCTTCCCGACGTCATCCCTTCCGGGGAGCACCAATAGAGCGTCCTTGTCGAGGGCCATCCACGAGGGCAGTTCCCCACCACCGGCCACCTCAACTTCCGCTCCAGCGTCAAGTTCGACGCGGCCAACCTGAAGCATTTGGATTGTTATATCTCGAGATTTTGAGAACAAAACCGTACTATAGACGCCTGGTTGCCCAATCCCGTTAAAAGCCCAAAATCCTCACCTCGCCGACGAACAGCTTGACCTCCTTGGGGATGAGGGCCCGGCCGGTGGTGGCCAGTAATAATAGGAGCAAGATTTTCATCTGAAAAATTGATGGGTGAAACTGATTGGGTTTTTTGAGGACAGCAAAATCAGAAAAACGCCAGAAACAGAAAATCGTCTCGTTTTAAAGGGATGGCGACAGATAAAATTCATGAAAATTCGCTAGTCCTGCCTTGCCAGTCCCTTTAAAATAAAAACCCAGTTTCGAATGGCAACAATAAGGGATTGGGGTCAAATCAAATGAAGGATGATGGCCATTTGAGGGGTTAGGGAAGGGGGGAGGGGCGGGATTCCGATCGTAAAGCCAGTAATGGGCCCCGGGTAGGGGCTAGAGCCATAGCGGGGCAGGTGGCCCATCCCAACGGCCCGGGAGACACGACAGAGAGAGACCACCTTTGGTCTCGACAGGAGATCTCCACAAAAATTGGGCTAATTTTGGGACTAACGTTCGGCTCCGGTGGGTCGGCTAGCAGTGATTTTTGGGGGAAAGTGGGTTAGCAGAGAGATTTACGGAAAAATTGAGCTAGCAGGGATTTTTAGGGGAAATGCGGGTTAGCAGGGATTCTTTCGGAAAGGCGAGCCAGCAGGGATTTTTAGGGAAAGCGAGCTAGCAGTGAATTTCATGGAAGAGTGAGCTAGCTGGGATTCTTTTGGAGTGGCGAGCTAGCAGAGATTCTTAGTGAAAGGTAGGCTAGCAGCGATTATTGGGGACATGCGGGCTAGTGGCCTTTTCGCGAAGCGGGAGCTAGCAGAGATTTTTGTGGAAAACCGGGAAGCACAAAATATTTTGGAATTAGGGGCAGCGTTACGCTGGCTTGCAGAAATTATTCAGGAAAACTGGCTGCTGAGACCAAGCTAGCACAGATTCTTGAGGAAAAATGGTGAAGATTTTGGGGCCATCTAGCAAAGAAACCTTAGGAAAATCGAAAAATGATTGGGTAAGCTAGCAGAGAATCTTTCGGTAATAGCAAGGCTAGCAATAGGCATACTAGCAAAGATCTTTAGAGACCTCTCCCTACTGTACCAAAAACAACAATGTTGCAATTTCCTGAGTACCGTAGTCTCTTGGACAAGTCGTCGAGGCCAAAAATGGGGCCAAAAAATCGGGGTCCCAAGCGCCACACGCGCGCAATTTCCGGCAGGCCAGCTGGGGGTGGGGGGCTGCGTACATTCCGTCAAAGTTGGAGGGGAGATGGCGGCAGATGGGAGGAGGAGGAGTCCGTCAATGGTAATGAATCGGAAAAACGGGGGTCAGTCTATGAAGTAAAATCGGCTTGACAGCTGGATTGGACAGCTGGATCTATTTAAGGTAGTACGGTTTTTTAAAGGGGCTGGGAAGTCAGAATTTTTAGTTTCTAAATGTGGCAAAGAACTGATGGCCTCACCCGAATAGCTTACGACATGTAAAGTAGTCTGCGCCAAATGTGCCTAAAGCATCGCAAAAAAACTATCGATGGCTCCGGTTCGGCTGGGAATCCGAGGAATAGCTTACGACATGAAATCAGCCTCAAAATTCCCAAATGACCTTTGCCAGCATGCCCTCTCCTCGAAATGCTTGCGAAAAGGAAACTGGCGTCAGACTTCAAAACCTCCAAAGGGGTTTCAAAAGACTCCAAATTTTTCCCAAATGGTCTCTGCTAGCCTGCCATTTCGCGTCTAATCGATTACGACACAAAATTGAATTAAAAAAGCAGTGGAAGGTGATCCCAAATGACCTTTTCCAGTCTGCCCATTCACAAATTCACAAAACGACCCGGAAATAAGGCTTCAAAGCCATCCAAAAATTTCCAAAATGGTATCCGCTAGCCTGCCATTACGTCTAATAGCTTACCAAATGCAATAGTTCGTAAATAGGTAATATAAAGTGGTCCCACGTGATCTGTGCCGTGTTCCGGAATCGCTGACGGCATGAAAACCCCAAAAATCATTAAAAACCGAAAAATCTGCCATATTTTAGGGCACTGTATATACGAGGCAAGGTGTGTGCGTGGTAGAGGTGTTGAAAAGGGGATTGACGGGGGAGGGGGAGCAGATGAGTCAGAAGAAGCCCTTATCGGAGCCCCAGAAGGGGAGGAGAACGGCATGGGAAAATAGGGGCAGAAGAAGAAGAAGTCGGTGGTCAGGGCAGGTGAGTCATTTGGAAAGCAGGGGAACGGTCAAAGGGAAAAGCCTAGTGGAGATATACAGGACTCGGAATAATAGGACAGCTAACGAATCGGGGCTGCGGCTACGGTAGCTGGGTCGTTGTTAAGAAAACAAAAGGAATTTTTGATGGATCTGGATCGACGAATGGCGAGAGAGACAGAGAGACGGAAAGAGAGAGAGAGAGAGAAGACAGAGACAGAGACAGACACAGAGAGAGAGAGAGAGAGCGAAATATTCAAAAACACGCAGCCCATCCAAGATTTCCCCCAAATCCATCTTCATAAGCGATTCCGCTAATTTCCTATGGACGCCCCCGCCGACAGGGTGGTAAAGGATGGAGCAGCTGGAAGACGGATCACATCGGATCATCGCTAGGAGGAGCAGGGGGAGGGGCCGGTGGGTGGGCCCCTAATTGACCGGCATCGTCCAGCTTGCCTTGTCCCACAGATGTCCTTTCGGGGTGACATGTAGAGTTTATGCTGCCGGGAGAGAGAGAGAGAGAGAGAAAGAGAGAGAGAGAGAGAGAGTGAGAGGGTGAGTGAGAGAGTCAATCAGAGAGTGAGAGAGAGAAGAAATAGAGCATTTCTATGTTGATCCAATCCCAAAAAAATATCCCAAATACCGGCGGCTACGGCAAAAAGGAATTCCCGAGATGGCGTAACCCGATGGGGGCAATGAAGGGCCCTTGGCCCCGGAGTTGAAGTGGCCCACAAAGGGCCCATCACCCGTGAAGATAGGGGGCACCTGGGTGAGGGGTAATATTTGCATGCTTTTTGCAGTATCATCTCTCTCTGACGCTCTCTCTCTTTATCTCTCGCTCTCTCTCTCTCTCTCTCTCTCTCTCTCCCTCTCACTCACCAGGTTCAGTAGATAACGGCAAAAGCGCCTGCGCCGTGCACCCCGAGTAAATTCGTTGCAGGTGCAAAATCCTCAGAAGCTTAGGCTTATCGAAAGGGATTTTGATCCGAAATTTTTGAGCAAAAACCGTTCCGTAATCAGGGAAGTGCAGACAAGGGCATTCTAAGTTGAGCTCGAGATACCTTGTGGAGCATCGAGCATGAAAAACCGCGATACAATAAAGAAACCCTGAACCGGCTACGCTTTTGAGTTGGCCTAGGCTTCGGCTTCGGCTCCGGCTTGGTTTAGGCTTCGACTTACGCTGATGTTTAGGTCTAGGGTTCAGCTTATGCTTGGGCTTAGGTTTAGGCTTGGGATAGGGCTTGGCTTAGGCTTAGGCATAGGCTTGGCATAGGCTTGACATATGCTTGGTTTAGGCGTGGCTTCGACTTGGGTCAATTTTTAGGTCAATTTAGGTCTTTAGGTCAATTTTTCGCGGTGTTCTTGAGCCTCATCCCATGCATAAACTTGCGCAAGGTGGGCAGACCCGGGGGCCATCTTGATAAAATTGGCGGGTTGAGAGTGGAGCCGGTGGTCGCCGCCTGAGAGCCGATCATTATCGATTCGGTTGATTTATGATGGGCAGGGAAAGGGTGGAATAGGGCCCATAATAGGGGACAGACCCCCGAAGATCGTGCAGCCAACCCTGGGCCTGTTATGTCACAATCCTGGGGGGCTGCACCGGGCCATCATCACGACCATCTGGGGCCTGAGTCCAAGACTGTGGCCCCAAAAAGTGAGATGGATGACAGGAATTGAAGTCATTTTGTATGCAAATAGCGGGCTGGGTCGAGATTTGAACGGCAAGAACAAAAATCCCTCAAATTTCTCTGAGGGTTAGCCTGAAACCTACGGCAAAAGAGAGCGGAATAGATCTAGGGAAGGAGATAGACAGAAAGAGAGCGAGAGAGAGAGAGAGAGCTAGATAATGAGAGAGAATGCGAATGAGAAGGAGCGTCCCACAGAAAAATTCGGTCGCTAAGCTGTGGGAAATGCCCATATTTGTGCATGCGGCCCTTCAAAAAAGACAGGTGAGATCCCCGGGGCGCGCGGGGGCCCCCAAACAAAGCGTGAAGAAAATGTCGGACACGCGCAATCCCCCCGCGCGGGTAATCGTCTTTGTTTTCGAACGGTCCCTACCAACGCTATCGTTTTATTTCTCTCTCGCTCTCTCTCTCTCTCTCTCTCATCCATTTCATTCCTCGATTGAAATACCGAGGGACAGTGCCGACAAATCGATGGTGGGGGCGATTCAAAAGTGTCATAAACGGTCCCCGGAGGGAAAGCAGAACCCCTCATTTGAATGCAGAAAACCGGAGGGAAATGGAATGGCATTTTCAGGACGTCATCGTTGGATCAAAAGGGCCGCTATCGCACCAGCGTAGCTTGGGATATCTGGGTTTAAAGGGGGCTGGACCTACTGAAATATTCGTCGCAGCTAGGAATGCTTTTTTCAGCTTGTCAAGCCCATTAAAGGGATGTGGAAGGCTAGGTAAATATCTCTCGCAAAATGGAAACCACTGGACAAAGCTGCTTTGGCTTTGTCGTTACATTTGTGATACTGCCTTACGGTTACGCTGTGCTACGTTATACTACGCCACATTACCTTAGACTACGTTACATTACGATGCGCTACGGTAGACTACGTTAAATTACGCTACACCACGTTACGGAAAAACCAAACTGCGCATTAATTTGCTGCACTACGCAGCGCAAGGCTACGCAAGTTACGCTACGTTACGCGTCGTTATGCCACGTAAGTCATATAGATAACTAAATTACGAAAGTTACCTAGAAAAAAGCCAAGAATTGGATTTCATACTCTTTAAAGAGACGGCGACACTTAAAAAAGGTGAAAATCGGATAATTCGTAATCTTCGAGGTTTTCTACAGGGTTTCCTGTAAAAATTAGCATAGCACAACGAAAAAAATAATGGAGTGTTGGGTATGAGATTTGCGGATCGGAGAGACCGAAAAACAATAGGAGACCCTCGACGACATCAAGGAGTTCAAGAAAAATGGAATCCACCCCAGATCGATGACCGTCCAGCCGGCATCTTCTCGAGGGTCAACAGGGGTCAGGGCAGCGCCAAAAATCGGTTGACAAATACCAGCCCCCCAGCCCCGCCCTATCAATATAAGGGGAAAGCCAAAAAAGGGAGGGCCAACCCCGGGTCAAGACATGCAAATGACCGGGCGACGGTTGCGCAACGGAAGAGAGAGACAGAGGGAGAGAGAGAGAGAGGGAGAGAGATAGAGAGAGCCCCGCAGCTACGAACGCCCGCCCCCACAGGAACCACCACCTCCACAAGACCGCACCTCACATTGGTGAAGGCTAAACAAACAGCACCCTCCTGCTGCCTCTAGCCTCCGCTTCCCTCAGGCCTATAAGCCGACGGATCGCTACGCTTCGATGGAGATGGCCAAGCTGCTTTGAAGCTGAAGGTTGATACAGGGGAGAGAAGATTGATTATCAGGGGCTTTAGCTTAAATAATCCTGATTTTTCGGAGGGTTCAAATTTCATGATATCGAGTTATTCCCACGGAAATCGTTAAATCGCAAATTTTAGCCGGAAACCCGACATGCGAAAATCCCGACATCCCAAAAAGCCGACAACTAAAACGCGATAGGCTAAAATCCCGACAGCGGAAATCCCGAGACCAAAATCCCGAAAGCCAAAATCCCGACAGCCAGGATCCCGATCGGACAAAATCCCGACAGCCAAAAACCATACAGGCCAACCTTCCGACAAGCTAAATTCCCAAAAGCCGAAATACCGACACGACACAGAATAATTTCGGTGTTGTGGTCGTTATAGCCTGTCGGGATTTTGGTATGTCGGCATTTTGTCTGTCGGGTGCTCCAACTGTCGGCATTTTGGTTGTCTGGAGTTTAGCGCTTACATCAAAATTTAATCAAAAAATATCCTATTATGTAAATTTGAAATTCGCCGCCAAAAATGAGAAAAAACAGCTCCAAAAAATTGAACATCTTTTTCGAGAAACTATAGAAAATAGAGAGCAATACAGTAATCGTTTCAAAATCAGGAAAGTGATACCGTAACCCTCAAAAAAATCACTACGGTAATCCCGCTAGGTCAACAGAGAGAAGTGGCAGAAGTGACGAGGCCCCAATCCACAAGATCGGCCCTTCTGAAGTGGCCCAGATGGGTGAGGGGGGATAGATATAGATTGTATCTGTGAGAAGTGATGGGTATGGTTGGGGTGGTGGTTGTGGGACCAAAGATGGCACCTCATTTCCACCTCAATTAGCACCCCACAACCGCCTAGCCATCCTCCTTCCCATAATAATCCCTAGACGAGTGGCTGATGACCATACTTATCTCTTGCTCTCACTCTCTCTCTCTCTCTCTCTCTCTATCTCTTTCTCTTTCTCTCTTAACACGACCATTCCCACACGGCCATATGTTGCACTTTTTGAGTGTAGTTAGCTGGTGTAGAAAAGTTTCTTATGTCAAGAAAACCTTAACCAAAAACCAACTTTTTCCTCGGATTTTTCTAATAAAAGTAGAGGAAGAGTTTTTATAAGGTTTTTTGCTATTCCTGGTAAAAAATTTACAAATTTTAGTTAAAGAATACAAAAATATAGATTTTTCGACCAAAAATGGCCGGTTTTTGACCAAAATCCAAAAAACTTTTCTATTTTTCGATTGTTTGCCAATTAAATATAGTTAAATGTTATTAAAAACCCTATGTAAAATCCTTACTGTCACATCAATTGGCATTTCTGTACTTATAGGAACTTAGGTTTCCCGCGACAACCCTCCCCCCCCCCGATAATGCGAAAGCGCCGTGCCATTTTCATAAGGCAAAATTCTAAAAAAAACACTAGAAAACAAAGAAAATGTGTTTGTTTTCGAAATTAACTATTTTCAACGGCCTGGAATATTTTCCGGATTCTACAAAATTAGCACAATTCTTCAGTTTTCGGCATTTTAAAGGAACCTGCAAGGAAAAAGGGGCGATGGATTTTTTGGACCGACGCGCTAGCAAAATTCTGAAAATCCCTTGTTACATAAAAAATCTGGGATCAATGCACAGAAAAACTAAGTTTTTGCAGTTGTTTCGAAAATTCTAAAGGCCTAAAAACTGCGCTACCCTTTTAGGACTAAAAAACTCAAGGGTCAACGGATTAGCACACGGGGGGGATGCAAAAGCGGATCGGGCTGAGGCGGATCGGTATGTTGGTAGAGGGCGGGAGGAAATGGAAGGGAATGGATAGCACAAGAAGAAGAAAAGAGGGGGAGGGGCAAAGCTGCTAAGTCAAGGCCATACAGGGCAGCCGACCCGGAGCCAGCCAGAACTGTCCTCACACGAAAGGGCTCGCCGAAGCGCAGCAAACGGGCAAATTAGACCTGGCTTAGCTTATTAGACTTAGTTTAGGCTTATTAGGCTTAGCTTAGGCTTAGCTTAGGCTTAGCTTAGGCTTAGCTTAGGCTTAGGCTTAGGCTCGGCTTAGCTTAGGCTCCGCTTAGGCTTAGGCTTAGCTTAGGCTTAGCTTAGGCTTAGCTTAGGCTTAGCTTAGGCTTAGCTTAGGCTTAGCTTAGGCTTAGCTTAGGCTTAGCTTTGGCTTAGCTTAAATTCTACCACCCCTCGGTTGACCAAAAGTTGAATCGGCTGCGATGACGGCAAAATTGGGGTTGTCAGGTCGGCCCTAGGACCTCCGTTTTCCGAATCTCCTGCTCGGGATAATTAGCATCCGGCGCTACGGGGGACACCTGCGAACGATTTGTCACACACACCGTGCGGCACACTTTTGTGCCCCAGGGGATCCCAGGTGGCAGACCACATTCAGGATTGGCAGGTTGACAGATAGGTTGTGGGTGCTGAAATTGGGAATTTACGGCATTTTTGGTCGGGGAAAGCGAATGCAAAAAGCCGAAAAAAATAAAAAGCTATACTGGGGTGTGGGGGGGGGGGCACGTTTGGGGTAGTTAGAAAAATCGTGAAAGTCCATATCAATACCTTTCCAGGTCTTTTAAAGGCACTAGCAAGTCAGGAATTTCCGGCAAAAATCATCCATGCTAATGTACATACCCCACCTGACCGTATGCTAAAAGACCACCCGCCCTCCCCCGTCCTTTCCATTCATCTACCCGGAGGTCATAATCCCATTATCTCGTTTTCAGGCGCGCCAAATTTGCGTGGTGCGCCTCGTTGCCTGGGGGTACGCACATCCGACGTTGTGGGGGAGGGTGAAAGGCGCGCCGACATGGAGAGGGACAGCAACATATAATTAGCCGCCCTAAATTGGCTCAATTACAGACGCGCCCGCATTGGGAGTGTATGTAGGAGCCTTTCGGAATATGGAACGGACCCGACAACCTCGCCGGTCGCCCTTGATCCCTTAAGTTAATGCCCCGGGCAGATATTAGCTCGTGCTCAGCCACCGATTGGGGGTTTTTGGTGATGTCGTAATTATTGGCGGCAAATCTGGTACTGGTCTGTTAGCGGGGGGGGGGGATAAATTTTGGCCACTAGTCCCGAAAAGCCGGATAACAAAAGGAAACCCATTTTTAACTGGTTTTTACAAGTATAATATTAATTTACACATATAAAAACGCATGAAACTCAAAAAATGTCGAAAATATGTACGTGAAAAATGATCGAAAATGTCAAAATTTTGAATTTATAAATATTCTAATATATTTTTGCAACTTTCTCATAATGACAAACTATTAAAAATACTCTGAAATCCGGGCGTTCTAGTAGAGAATTTTCAGGAATTCGATTCCACCAAAAATCACGCGGTAGCTAGCAGTGATACTTGGGGAACAATTCCCCGTCATACGGTATGCAAATTAGCCATGGAGAATGGGATGGTATGTGGCTAATGTGGGATCGGTGGTGTCACATTCGAGGCGATGATTATTGGCCCATCTAGCCGGGAAGTGGGGGGGGGGGAGATGACCGCGAATTCGAGACGCACGCCACGCATTAATCGCCTCACAATTATTGCCAGCCCCGTCGATAAAGTGTCGTCGTAAAAAGCTGGCCATCAGAACGTGGCCTCGAATTTATATATAAGAAATTATAGCAAAATACGAGGCTTTATGGAATTAGCAAATGATATTTATGCGTCAGGCGCCAAAAAAGACTGGATTATAAAATCAGCATAAAAATTGACCCGGAAAAGTGGATTTAAAATTGGAGGATAGCCAGCCTAGATTCCAAGCCGAAATTCCGGAACACTACGGCCAACCGTTGGGGGCACGATTTTGTGAGGAGACCGCAAAGCGCATTGAAATGCAAAACGGGCGCGGGCGGCGGCCCGTATTCAAACGGGGCCTGTACCACTATCCACACCTTTCTCTGCCATACAACCAGGGCAGCAAGCACTGTACAAAAATTGGCAAAGACCTCGAGGCTATAGGACCGTCGCTGTAAGTTTTTAAAGGGGACTGGAAGGCAGGGGTATAATTCGTGATTCCCGGCATGCTTGGCCGACTGGTTGTGCCCTGGCGCGCCAACCGCACGGCCCGGGTTCGACCCCTGCGGAACAACAGGGAAAAGAAAACATCGGATTTAGACCAAAATCTCGCCAGGGGGACCGAGGCCGAGGGGCCGAAATCCCGACAGCTAAAATCACCATAGGCCAAATCCCGACAAGCAAAATGCCGACGGAATCAAGCCAACCTCGGAAACCCCGACAGGCCAATCATCACAGCCAATTTCCTGGGAGGCTACAATCCCGACAACCCAAAATTCTGACAGCCGAAATCCCGACAGGGTTCTTTTCGATGTCGGGATTTTGGCTGTCAGGATTTTGATTTTCGGCATTTTAGTTGCCAGGATTTTCGCCTTTTCCCCCAAAAATCAGGTCAAAGCCCCAAAAACATGGCGACTTGAATGCCACAACGGGCCCCTACAATACTAACGGTCAGAAAACGGAGACCGTTTTTATGCGGCCGCTCCGATTGTGTGAGACTGTTTGGGGGATATTCAGGGCATTGCATTGGATGGGGGGAAAAGAAGGGTCGAGTCAGGCCAACGCCTCTGAATCACCCCCCGCCCATCGTACCCTTGGCGTCAAGCCAAGTGTCTTTGGATTCTGGCCAAAAAAATAATGGATCCGACTCGGTAGTTCTCTAGTAGGGCGCCCGCGACACGCAACGCGTCTGTCGCGTGACCACGATAAATATGTCGTGATCGATTGTTGGGAATTAGGAATCAGAAGAGGTACATACGCGTTGCGTGTCGCGGGAATTGCGAGATAGATAGAGAGAGAGAGAGAGAGAGAGAGAGAGAGAGAGAGAGAGAAAAGGAGCGAGAATCCTAGGGAGCAGGTGAGATAGAGAGACAGAGAGATAGGGAGAACGAGGGACAGAGGTAAGCAGAGAGACAGCGAGAGATAGAGCGAGGGAGAAAGAGAGAGAGAGAAAGGGCGGGAGATAGAGACATCGAGGGCAAGAAATAGAGTGGAAGAGGTAGAGAGCGAGACTTCCGAGTCCCTTTAAAGCTACTCACCAGCTAGCAGCTAGGCTATACAACGCACCAATTCCGTATCGCTCCTATAGACGGAGGGTGTCAATAGGACTGCCGCGGAAACGAGGCGGAGGCCCTTGATTAAAAGCCCCCACATGTTGACAGGCCCCTTATTATTATAGGCGTCGCTGTGTTTCAGCAACGCTTGAAATGGAGGGGGGAAACAATTATTATGCAAATGGGGGTGGGGGTGAAAGCTTTATGCGCCCTACCCCGGCTGCCGCTCCTCCCCAGGGGGATATCGTGACCTTATGGGGGGTCGAGGAGGAGAAGGAGAAGCCTAATCAGATTCGAGACCCCGGGCGGAGAGTAGCTGCCTTGAATTTTCTGGGGGTTGTCAAAAAGTTGGGGTGGAAACTCCGCAGGATTTACGACTTTTTGGAGAGAGAAAAATTGTGGAAAAAATGTACAGACCTTTAGAGGGTTTTTTCTTTTAATTTAATTTACTTTAATTTCTTTTATTTTTACTTTTTTATAGTTTTAACTTATTTATTAATTAGGTTTTGTAAATAATTTTTTGTGTTTTTGCTCTATTTTTAGGGTTATTTCAAAATATCGGAATTTGGAAGGTCGCAATTTCAGATTGTCGCAGAAAAAAACCCCCAAAGTCCGAAGCAAAAAAATGCCGACAAAATGGAATTATGACATTTCGACGTATTGAAATTTCGATATTATATATTTTTACGGTATTTGTTATTTTTTTGTATTTTTCTAAGGTAAAAACTGTGTTTAGACTTGAAAAAGAAGCATGAACCCAAAAAAAATAGTAAAAAAATCGCTCCGGGCGATACTAAAAACGGGATTCACGTCGTTGAAGGCGGGGACTCTGGCGCGCGAGCCCAATTCAGGCGCTATTACCTATGCTTTGTTGGGTGGAGAAGCGGGGCACGGGGGCTGGTCAGAAAAAGGGGGAATTGGCCCGGCTAGCATAGGCCTTTGGGAATCCTGTTGTGAAGGCAGGCTAGCAGAGAACGTTTGAGAAAATCGATTTGGCCGAAATTTGGGGTCCCAGCGATATGCTAATTTTTTGACATCACTAAAAAGAGAGAACGGCAAGCTAGCAGGGATCCTTTGAAAGTGATCCTCCGGGTGGCATGAATGCAAAATTCAGCTTCTTCGCTAGCAAGGAAATCCCGGCCACTGCGATTCCAGCCATAAACCAGAACGCAAGAATCCCGGCACCCAAAATCCCGACAGGCGAAACCCCGACAGCCAAAATGCCGACAGCGATAACCCCGCCTTTAAATAATCCCGACATATTCTTGGCGCTAGTTTGAACGCCAATTGCCTTTAAACAGCTATTTTTCATGTCGGTATTTCGACTGTCGATATTTTGGTTGTCGGCATTTTGGCTCGCGGCGTTTTGGACGGTCGGGATTTTAGCTGTCGGGAATATAACTGTCGATATTTTCGGACCCTGGATTTTGACTGTCGGGATTTTGGGGTTTTCAGGCAATCTAGCAGAGAGTCCTAAATAAAATCGAGTCCCCCGAAAAATTGAGGGCAAGCAAGCAGAAATCTCTTAGGAGAAGGGCAGATTAGCAGAGATCCTTCACGAAAAATGAGCTGCCCCAATAATTTTGGCGAGCCATTTCTGGCCTTCGCCCAGTTATTACGGGGCTGTATCTGGCCAGCCGGGGGAGACTGAGAGGGGCAGGGTATAGGAAACGAGTTTGGCGCCAAGCGGGGCGAAGGGGGGGGGGGGGCGGGAGGGGGAGAAGCTTTCCGTATATGACTGCGATGGTCGTATGCAGGTGGTGCTCCCCGAAAAAGTGGTGGGAAACTGTGTGCGCCCCGCTCCACCCAAAAGCCAATTCCACGCCGCTCCACTTTTTCGGTCGCCGCTTTTAGTGCCAGATTACGGTAATGAGTAGTGGGGCGGAAAACATGTGCGTTCGGAGGTGCTTGGTGTAGTGTGTTTTGAATAAACAACATTGACTCATGGGAAAGAAAGAGAAAGACAGAGAGAGAGAGAGAGAGAGAGAGAGAGAGAGAGAGAGAGAGAAAGAAAGAAAACAAGTGCGAGAGAGCAAACGAGAGAGAGAACAAGTGAGAGAGAGAGAGCAAGTGAGAGAGAGAACAAGTGAGATAGAGAGAAAGAGAGAGAGAGAGAGAGAGAGTGAGAGAGATTTTTCCACTTAATGGGCAAGCTAGCAAAGAGCATTTGCGACGCATAAGAATATGCAAAGTATCCGGAGGTGTTGCAAAAGTCGATTAGTGAGGGGGAGCGAACGTGCGAGGGAAATTCGAGACCGTCACCCCACTACCACAGCCCCCATTAGCATAACCAGCCGCCTAGCCGGCGCGACAACCAACATATCGCTCAAAAATAGGCAGAAATATGACAAAATCGCGCAACTAACCTAGTTACAGTAACCCAAAAACAAGGAAAAATAAGAAATGGCCATGAAAAAACTTAAAATAATCGACAAAAAGGATTTAGATGATCGTTTGTAAATCCTGCCTTGGGAAGCCCTTTAAAACCAATATCAATTCCTGAAAGCGGATGCGCAGTACGAAAGACACCAATAGACGCACCAACAAAAACACCCCGCCCCTGCTTGGCTAGCGCACCAGTTCATGCATACTTTGGGGTGGCTAACATTTTGGGGTGTGCGCCCGAGCTTTCCGGATAACAAAAAAATACTTTTTGGGGTTGTAGTATGATTATGGAATTAGATGGGCTCAAGCCAACGTGCTTTGCACATTAATGATAGCTTGATGACGACCGAGAAGAGCGAGAGAGAGACGGAGAGAGCGAGAGAGAGAGAGCGAGAGAGAGAGAGAGAGAGAGAGAGAGAGAGGGGAGAGAGGGAAAGAGAGAGAGAAAGAGAGGGAGAGCGGGAGCGCGAGAGAGAGAGTGAGAGAGAACGGGTGAGAATGAGAGAGAAAGAGTGAGAGATAGTGAGAGAGAGCGGGTGATAGAGAGTGAGGGAGAATGAGAAAGAAAGAGTGAGAGATAGTGAGAGAGAGCGGGTGATAGAGAGTGAGGGAGAATAAGAGAGAAAGAGTGAGAGAGAGTGAGGAGAGAGAGAGAGAGAGAGAGAGAGAGAGAGAGAGAGAATGAGAGAATGGGAGCACGATGGCGAGAGAGCAAGAGATAGAGACAGATGAAGTGAGAGGAAAGCTTCAAGTTCAAAGGAATCCATCTCAAAAATTTATATATCATGCCTTGCCAGCCGCTTAAAACGCCCAACACCCTATTTCGGGTTTCCCAGAAATTAGTGGATATTTCGAGGGTTGCGGGGGGTACTGGAGGGTGTGAATAAATGTGTGTGAATCGGCAATTCCATTTGTCAGCCCTGTGGCGGGAACAAAGGAGCATGCAATGAGGGCCACCTCTCCACCACTGCTTCGCATGCAAATTTATTGGGAGGGCGGCTGGGGGTGGGGGGTGGGCGCGCGCGCCGAGAACTCAATTATCCCATCCAGGAGGGCCGACAACACTTGGTACAAGTGACCTATGACTTTGGAGGAGAATGTTGCAACTTTTGCAGACTTGTTAGTCGATGTCTGGCTAGTCGATCGATGGCTAGATAGAATTACTGTGGAGGTGTCTCTAAACAAGGTATGGCCAGCTCCGGTTCGATCTCATCTAATTGCTAGATCGGTAAGAAAGTTGAAGGGCACGGGATCTAATATTCAAAAAAAAATTATTTGGCGTTGACATCTTCTAATTTTGCAAAGGCAAAAACCTCGCTGAACGCTATCAATTTCGACGACATTCTGGCGACATGAATGTTAAAAAGCGAACCGGCTGCCTATAAATAACGGCTAGCGAGCCGAAATTTTGTTTTTATTGCTGCAAGAGCTTTTAGCGGCGGGAAAATCTTGGAGGAACCCTGGCCCCGAATGCTGTGATTTGAAAATGACAAATTTATTTTTTTTTGAAACTGGAAAGAAAATGAGACAGGGTGAGAGAGAGAGAGAGAGAGAGAGAGAGAGAGAGAGAAAGAGAGATATATAGAGAGAGGGAGAGAGAGAGAGAGAGAGAGAGAGAGAGAGAGAGAGAGAGAGAGAGAGAAAGAGGGGCAATAAGAGAGTTATCGAGTGTGCGGGAGAGTGATTGGGCAAGATCGAGGGAGCGAGAGAGAGACAAAGAGAGGGTGAGAGAGAAAGATAACGATAAAGCGATAGAGAGTGAGAGAGAGAGAGCTGGAGTGAGAGCAGCGAGAGAGCGAGAGAATTAACCCAAAAATCCCGATTGCAGATGGTAAAGTGACCCGTTTCAACGCGCGTGTGAGTTTCACAAATGGCCTGACTAAAAGGGTGCTCTTGTGTGGCCGACGGGGGGTTTGGTGTGTATGGAAATAGAGGGGGAACACCCCATGCGAAGAGCGAGCGAGAGAGAACGTCTTTCCCGGGCCAACCCCCCGAAATCCATACCCTAATGGCCCGTCGGGTCGGGGGACCCGAGAAGGAACCCAAAGGATTCACGGGTATTTACGAGAATCTCAGGAGCATTCCTAAAGAGTCTTTGCTAGATTGCTCGGAACCTGTCCCAAATGATTTCTGCTAGCCTACCTCGAGAGGAGTCTGAGGAGCAGGCTCGCTGAGTTTCACTGCTAGCCTGTGATGCGTGTGAAAAGAGAGCTGCTAATTTAATTTCCATTCTTTTCAGGCAAAATTAATAAAATAATTATAATAATTCAAGAAATAATAAACTAAACAATATAAAATAATTGTAATAATTAAATAATTATAAAATTACCAAAAATTAATGAAATTTTTTGATGAAACGATTTTCTTTAAAGGGGCAGCGCAAGAAGAGCAGAAATCGCCAAGAGCTGGTTGTTGACAACCCGAAAAAGGGTGCCATGTGTTCTCTCCTCTCTCTCTCTCTCTCTCTCTCTCTCGCAGTGATTGATACAATCCCAAATCCGCAGACTCCAACAAGTGTTATCCCGCCCTCAGATTTGTGTGGCCATATTGGGATGCCCATCTGCCTTCTGCTGGGCCATAAGGCAAAGGGTCGAGGGCCCAGGCGACAGTCAAAGGGTTCCTCTCTGTACCCCTTCCCCTGTCATTTGTCACTTGTTGCACCATTCACCGATGGCCCATTTCCGGTTCGGCGGATACTGGGGGTCAGGTCGGGTGTTTTAGAAGGGGCTTGGAAAGCAAAAAGATTAGAATTTGTGGTGGATTTAGGTAAGCTAGCAAAGCTCCCTTGGAATGGTTTTTTTTTTGAGAGGTTGAGGCAAGACAGGCTAGCAGAGACCATTTGGCAAGAAAAGAACCTTTGGGAAAATCGAGATAAAGCAGGCTAGCAGAGATCGTTTCGGATAAGATTTGGGGACAATCGAGACTAGGCAAGCTAGCAGCGACCACTGGGGACAAAATTGTAGAAAAATAAAAAAAAGGCTAGCAGAGACCATTTGGGATTGGTTTTGACGCAAATTTATCCAGGCAGGCCAGCCAAAACCGCTTGGTAGTAGCTTTTCGGAAAACTGAGGCAGGCAAGCTTGCAGTGACCATTTTGGAATCCCATGCAACGAACGAATACTAAAAAATGCCCTCCACGAAGGTGGGGGGACCCGATCGTATGTTGTAGCTGGGTCTTTTCCAAGGGCGCAAAAAGACAACATGGAAAGTATGGCCAGGGAGAGAGAGAGAGAGAGAGAGAGAGAGAGAGAGGGATAAAAAGCTGCAGCTGCTCCTAGTCGGCTGGCGGCTCCCTTCCTCAAGGCGCTGCCGCTGGTGTTGTAACGATCCGGCATCGATCAGCTCGACACCGGCACACGCTAATTAAAAAAGGTAATTTATTTTGTATCCGTGCCATTAATTTAGTGCGGAATTGATCTTTTTTGGTTTCTTTTTGATAGCTACCGTAGTTTCCCAGGGTCGTAAATTAATATTTTTAACCTATTTCGACTGAAATCTTTTCTTGGCGGCATCAAATTCCGTAAATGATCACTGCTAGCTTGCCTTTTGTTAAGAATTACGCAATTATACGCATTTAAGTTACAAAGCCCGCCGGTCAGGTTGGACTACACTCCGCTTTTAGGTATTTATGTAGAATTTTTGGAACAACGTGAGAGAGCGAGAGAGAGCGAGGGTGACAGAGTGAGAGAGATGTAGCGAGAGATTTAGTGTACAGAGAGTGAGCAAGAGAGAGAGAGAGAGAGAGAGAGAGAGAGAGAGAGATAGAGAGAGATAAATAGATAGAGAGAGACATAGAGGGACAGAGCGAGCGAAAGCGAAAGGCAAGAGATAGAGAGCTAAGTGCGAGAAAAGGGGAGAGAGCGATAAAGAGACAGTGAGCAAGAGAGAAAGAGCGATTATTTGTCTGACATGTAAATTCCTTCCACGCCTGAAAATAATAGTATATTCTTTATTGACCACCGAATCGTTGTGAGTACAAAACGTAGCGTAACGTGACGGGGAAGAGGACTCTGTATGCGAGATGAGGAGCGGTTTTTATAGCAACAAAAATGACAAAATAAATATTTTTTACAAAAAAAATGCAAATTAGCCGAATTGTGGTTTTTGAGAATACGGATCGAATTATTAATTTGATTTTTTGGGGGGTTATTAAAGCCGTGGTGGTTTTGATTTACGTACAACGGGGCGCAATTTCGAGATCTACGCAATGGGGTGGTTTTTGCTTTCGCGAAATTATGCAAATGCCGATCGGGGGATGGGGGCACGGTAATACAGTAAGAGAAAGCGGAAAAATGAGAAGATACACGAAAAAATTAGTATAAGATGCCGGTGTCCGGAGGAGGTGCGGGTACCCGTAGTTTGTACTGCTCCGCAATGCAACGAGAGAAAACGTACACATAAAAATGGGGGTTTTTGGGGGGTTTTAAAGGGCCTGATTTTATATAAATTTTTTGTCAATTCTTAGTTTTTTATTGGATAAAAATGGTGTTTAAAATTGATAAATTATATTTTCTATCTTAATTACAGTAAACGTTTTTCTAGATTTTACAATTTCCAATAGCAAATTTATCGAAATTTTTTTGGTTTTGCAGAAATAAAAAAGTGCATTTCCTAAAAAAATGACATTTTGATTAGAATTTCTAAGGTCTAAAATTGTATATTTTGAATAATACTAAAATTCATTTTCGGTTCCTTTTTAAAAACTTAAGAAATGCAAAAGTGAACCTTTTAAAAATTCAAAAAACCAGCAATTTCGCATTTTTTTTACTATTTCGGGCCCTTTAAATTTGCATAAAATATAAGGGAAGATTTCTTGATTATTCTTACGCAATATAATCACTAAAATTAGCAAAAAATTTCAAAATTTGGGGGAATTAATTCGAGAAAGACAGACTACCGTACTCACTGGGCGGACCAGAGAGATCCGTGCTCGGAGGATATGGTGAACAGACTAGATTTGCATATAAAAAAAATCGGTTCCCGCGATTTAAACGAAAAAGCAAAAGTCCAGCCTGGACGAGGGCTCGAACCCGGGTCGTGTGAGTGGGAAGCGGGAGCTTTACCACTTGGCCACAACCTCGGGGACGAATTTTTCAGGAAAATCTAGGGAGTGATTGCTAAAGGAGCTGGGAAGGGTGGGGGTGGGTGTGAGTTGGGTTACTGTACGAATCCGGAGACGAATTCCCCGGATATGACACCGGAATCGTCGGCGTTACTCCGTGGATCGTGTTTCCGCCGTCCTTGCGCGTCTTCTGCCCGCTGCGGGATGCGTGTCTGCCCGTTTCGGAGGTTTTCTGAAATTTGGATAGGTTAATTTAAACATATTAAAATTAATCTAAGCGATTTCGACATGTCTATCTTATATACTAAGGTAATTTAAAAAACTATTATTAAAATTTAAAAATTTATAAAATTAAATTTAAATTAAAACAATTTTTAAAAGAAGAGCCTACCGGAAATGACAGGATCATCAGGCCGTTCGGATCCTGATGATCTGCTGTCCATATCGTGCGAGTCGTGCCTGCCGGAGAGGTACGCCGAATCGGCCGTTTCGTGTCGGGGAGAGGAGCTGGCGGAGGGCTCTTCCGGTACCACCTAGAGAATTAGGGAGGTTAAAACATGGATCTCTCACTCGCTCTCTCTCTCTCCCTCTCTCTCTCTCTCTCTCTCTCTCTCTCTCTCTCTCTCTCTCTCGCTCGCTCGCTCGCTCGCCCACCTCATGACCAACATTCTCATCGTCATCTTCAAGCAGTGCAAGACTCTCGGCCTCGATCGGCTCCCCGGGAGCAACAGCATGACTGATGAGTGTCCTCCTCTCTGAGGTCCCAGACTCTCCCAACCCTGAGTCGATCGCGCGATCGGCTTCGACGAAGACTCTCGTATCCGGCAGTGGGACTCTCACTCGCTGGTGCGATTTTTCGAACCTGAAGAGGAGGTTGCGTTTAAGGGACCGGAAATGGGGGATTTCTGTGGATTTGTGGTGCGGTAAGGCGTAATTAGTTCCGCTATGGAAAGTTTACCAAGAAACTATTGAAATTCCTACCACGTCGGGTCGCTCTCCTGGAAGTGCGTCATCCGCGAGATGGCCGCGTTCAGCTTCGCGAGATGCGGGTCGAAGCCGCTCAACCGTGGATCGGAGCGTAGCGTACACTCGGTCAGCGAGGAGACGAGAAGCCCTGGAAAATTAGAGGTTTCGTTGAATCTTGTTTCTCGCTCTGTCTCTCTCGCTCTCTCTGTCTCTCTTCTCTCTTCTCTCTCACCTATATTATCCGGAATGGTGTACTGTAACAGAGGCGAGAGCGCGTAGAGTGTATAAGTGCCCTTCGTATACGGGAACCGCACCGAGACGACCCGAGCGTGCCTAAAACGCGCGTTAATGGGGGTTAAATCAGCATTAGTGGTTCATACAAAGTTATATATTAACAAAAATGCTTAAATTAACTCACTGGAGCGCCAGGTCAATCTGGAGATCAAAGATTCGATCCAGCGGCCCCTGGGGGGATCCGCTCGACCGGCTCCAACTTTTTGTGCCTCGCCTGGGCCCGCATGTAGCCGCCAAGGGAGTTGATGATGATCACCTAAAAAAGGGAAATAATTTTCTTGCTCTCGCTCTTCCTCTCTCTCTCTCTCTCTCTCTCTCTCTCTCTCTGTCTCTCTCGCACCTTATCTGCCGTGACGACGCTGGAATTGATGTAGGTGTTCAAATTCTCCTCGATCTCGTCCTGATCCCATTGGTCCATCTAGAAAATTTGTTTATTTTGTAAATTTTGAGACACTTTGAGCGTTAATAGACGTTTGCTCCGATCAACAACTATGATAAAACTCACATGAACTTTCAGGCCAAAGGTATCGCGTAGAACCTCGGCAAAGGCGACAACCGCTGCCTCGTGGTGAGCACAATCATGAGAGTAGACGAGCAGCACCGAGAAGCAGGCTGAAAATGGAGATCATTGAGACGGAAAGAGCGAGAGAGATAGAGAGAGTGAGAGAGGGAGAGAGAGAGGGAGAGAGAGAGAAACTTACAGTTGTAGATCAACGGCTCCCGCGGTTCGCCTCCAACGCCCCCATTCACATTATTATTGTTGATGTTCTTAAAATGGAGCGTGAACGCCTTCCCTTGCCGAAGATGACGTCTAAAGGGCCGTTTTTGCTAGTGTGCAGCTACAAACCGGTAGAACACGAATAGGTAGTAGATGAGGATCATCAGGATGACGGCAAGGACGGCGGCCACGATCAGGATCGAGAGGCTCCTGAAAATTTAAATTTTTGTTTTCCTGTCTCTCTCTCTCTCTCTCTCTCTCTCTCTCTCTCTTTATTTCTCACTCTTACTCCCATTCCAAACGATACGTTAGACTACGCGACACTCCGCTGTCCGTACAGGGTTGTAAAACGTACTTATGATCCGTTCTCGGCCCCTTGTCCACCACCGTAGCATTATTTATACAATCGTGGCAAGGCGGCGCGGGTGGCTTCTCGATTTCTAAAAAATTAAAAACATTGTAAATCAAGTCGTGAATTAAGATAAATTTTTTGAAAGCACCCACTATGCAGCCGGACTTTCTTCCAGTCCGCGGCAATACAACTGCACACAATCTGATTGTCGTACGGATTTGCGTTCTAAAATGTGGATTGGATACCGTAGACCGAGCCACAAACCTGAGTCGGACAAAGACAGCGACGATCGGCCGATCTCTCGACCGGGATCACGGATGGGATGTAGTCTGTATCCAGCTGGAAAAGAGGGCATTATTTTAGCTATAGAATTTTGTGCAATTTCCTCAAGCGTTTCTGCTAGTTCGCCTCGAGCACAGGTGAGAGAGAGAGAGCGGGAGAACGAGAGAGGAAGAGATAGTTCTAATCCCCACCTCCAAATTCGTAAAGTTGTGCTCGCCGAAGAGGACCTGCTTGCCGTTGATCGTCTCCGGGCGCATGTCGGCCACGTTTACGATCTAAATTACCGGTTTTTTATTTTAAAGGGACGGTGACAGGAAGGAAATAAGCTCAATGGGCTCGATCTTAAACACTCACATGGCTATGCGTCAACTCCATACCCGACTCGTCCTTCAGCCGCACCTCGTACGCCTCGAAACAGTATTGAGGCGGGGCGCCGACGAATTCGATCTGAAAGGGGGGTTAGACGCTCTCTCTCTCTCTCTCTCGCTATCTCTCTCTCCCTCTCTCTCTCTCTTTGTCCCTCTCTGACTCGCTCACCTGAATCGTCCTTGCCAACGAGTGCAAGAAGATCTTCCGGAACGCCGCCGTCCACTTCGCTGCTTGCGGATCGGCTGGAAAAAGTTATAAAAAATTGCGGAAAAATGTACCGTTTTTGACCCAGATTAATGAACAATACTACCAACTACATCATAAAACTCACAATGCGCCTTGCACCACGCCGTCAGATTGTTCTTCGACGGCGGGTCCTTCAGGTCCGGATCCAACGGCATCGTCGCATTCCGGACAACTTGCGGCGCCGTTTTTGCGCTTCTCGGCAACGACCGCAACGTGATTTGGTACGGCTCGGCGAAGGCGAACAGGCTGTCGGAGGTGAAGTGGAAACGGGGCTGAACAACTGGGTTATGTTGAGCTTCTCCTTGGCCTACCGATGCCTCATCCTCGGTCAGTCCAAAGTTGGAGACGTTGAAGAGGAAACAGCGCTTCTCCTCGGACCCACGCTCGACTTGGAGCTCGAAGGCGCGGATGCGGAAGGAGTCGTCTGGAAATGGGAGGAATTGTTTTTAGTTATGTAGGTTCAGTATTAGGCGCTTGTCTGCCTCTTACTAGCTCGTGCTCCCAAGCTGTCACTCTAGCTCCCTCTCAAGTTTGCTTTCTCTCTCTCGCTCTCTCTTTCTCTCTATCTCTCTCTCTCCATCTCTCTCTCTCTCTCAAAAACTCACTGCTCGGCGGCATCTGCCACGACACGTCAACGTGGAGCTGGTGCTCATGCTTCGACGCCCGCGCGTACGGTTCGACGCGGACGTCGTGGGCCGGCGGCGGCTCCGAGCCCTCTGCCACGTTGGCCACCGACACCTCGCCGCAGGTGACCACGTGCACCGAGCATGAGATTTCCTGAAAATTTGGAGCATGAACTTGTCGAAATCATCTTCATTTAAGACACCACTTAATTTTACGATTTTCGGTCACAGATGTTGGCTCCATAAATGGGGGTAAATTGTAAATTGTTGGCTTCCTTGCGAAACGCACATAACCGGGCATGGGGCGGCTCATGAGCCCTGGAGAGCGAGAGAGAGAAAGAGAGAGACAGAGACAGAGAGACAGAGAGCGAAAGATAAACGTCTTGTTCAGGTGGTTTGGTCTCAAAAAATGAGCGTGGAAACTGGGAAAACACAAAGAACTAGGTAGATCTAGAAGCTAGCTAGCGCAAACTATGGTTATCTCTCACTCTCTCACTCTGTCTCTCTCACTCACTCGCTTTCTCTCACTTTCACACTCTCTCTCTCTCTCTCTCTCTCTCTCTCTCTCTCTCGTTCTCTCTCTCTTTCCCTCCCTCTCCCCTTGGGATCACATTAGCAAGTGCGATTCTAGTCTAATTTCTCGAGCCCCATCTCGAGATCATCTTAGATGGCTTCCCCCCACCTCGGGATCAGCGTCAATAAGTTTTTTTTCGGAATTCCCACAACATTGAATGAATTCTGGTGTCGGTGGGGAGACTACAAAAAATTTGGCCAGGGGCTTGAGGCCAAAAATATCCCAAGGGCGCGGCACGTGGCAATTTTCGGATTTTTGCCAGATCGGGGTCCAACCCGGGCACCGAAAATAATATCAAAACCCTCCGCGAAACGAACCTTATTATGGGGATCGGCGCAGTCGGGGTGGAAATTGCTGGCCGCCCAGAGGAGGGGCCACAAATTAGCAAGCGTGAACAGCAAAAATAGCATCTTGTGGAGTAGCTGGAGGGTGGGAAGGGAGGGTGGGGGGGTCGGCTTCTCTTTTCAACCAACCGTCATCTCATAAGCTCGAATCTGGAACGGATTGGGATTAAGGATGAGATTTTTGTGGCGTATATTAAGTTATAAATTAATGAAAATATGGAAAACAATGGAAAACACGAAAATCCCGACATCCAAAAGATCCACAGCCATAATCCCGATGACAAACTATCCAAAATCTCGACAGCCAAAATTCCGAGGTCCAAAATACCGACTGCCTAAATTCCAACATCCAAAAAACCGACAGCAAAAATACCGACAGCCAGAATCTCGAAGACCACGATCCCGAAATCCAAAATCCCGACAACCGAAATGGCGAAGGGAGTGCCATTCTAACTAGCGAATGTGTCGCCATTTTGGCTGTCGGCATTTTTGTCGGCGTTCCTGTCAAAATTTTGGCATTCCAGGTCATTGTCGGGAATTTTGTCGTGACTTTTGTCGAGAACTGTCGATATTTTGACTGGCGGGGCTTTGGCCGTCGGGATTTAGCTGGAATACGGAGAAAAAACGTTAAAAACATAGAAATTTTTTGTAAATTTAATTGTTATCAAAATTTTAAAAGGACAAGCAATTGGGAGCGATATTTTCCAAAAATTCTCTCGGGATTGGCGACATTTTCGGCATTCGGGACCGAGCTTGCCTTCCGGGTACCTTTAAAATTCCTCAGATCGGGCTGGAGGCCAAAAAGCGATGGAAAAAAAGCTGGGAAAAAAGTGGGGGACTGGCTGAAGGGGGTGGCGCGGAAATTGGACAGCCACGGAATGCAACGGAATGCCCCCTCCTCCGCCTCCTCCAACTTTAATCAAGAACGGCGCGCGAGATGGGTGCAAAAAAAGTGTGTGGTAGAGAGAGAGAGAGAGAGAGAGAGAGAGCGAGAGAGAGAATGAGAGAATGAGAGAGAGCGCTCCAAAAAAGGCCGACGCCTGAAACATTTGTGCTATTCGTGGAATACCCCCCGACGGTGGGTTATTGGATGCGAAATGGGGGAAAAACTGAGTGGCAGGTGGCCGCCACGGCTTCTCCTTCCCACTCCCGACGCTATAAATCAGCAAGTCTGCCCGCTGGGGAAATGTTGCAAGGAAGGGACCCGGCTGATGTTTGAGAGGGCCGGAAATAAGGTTAGAATAACGTCAGAAAATCGTAAAAAGACCGGAAAGTTTTTTGCGGTTTTTCAAAAATTTCTCTAAAATCTTAGCTGCTCTGAATTGGCTTGTTTTGGACATGATTTTGAAGCCCTTGAAATGTTCTAATTTCTGCAAAAAAAATTTGGAGCGTGAATACCGAAATTTGCCGAGATCCGGGCCCGAGAAGGAACTTTAGTCAGAAAAAACGTTCCAAGCCCGATAAATTTGCATCCAGAAATTTTAATAAAATTTTAAAGATAGCGTTCGAAAGCCCGTAAATGTTTTTAAAAAATGAGAAAATAAAAAATCTTAAAACACGGAAATAGAAGAAGAAACCTTCAGACAAAAAAAAATCACAGCCGTGCAACTTTGTATCCAAAAATTTTCGTATACAATTTCAAGGCTACCATTCGAAAGCTCTTGCTAGGTAGAGAATTCTGAAGGTTAAGACAACAAAAAACTATCATGAATTTAAGGGGTTACAGTCGTTTGAAGCTGAATCTGCCAAGTTCCGTTGCCATCCACGATTACGGGTTTTGTCAGGGATATCCCAATGTCATCAATCGGCTCAAGAAAACCCCAGAGCACGCGATGTTCGGCCAGCGAAATGCGTGTGTGTATGTGGTAGAGGCGCGCCGGCGTGTCAGATCAATATAGGGGGGACGACTCGGGGGGCTTCGTTTCGGACGCGGAAGTCCAGAGCTGAGGCTGAGGGAGGAGGAGGTGGAGGTGGATAAGTTCGCGCCGCGTGCGCACGCGAGATCAAATCGTCGGCACAGGCAGGGGGATTTGAGACAATTAAGGGGATGGGTACCGCTGGAAAATTAAGCCTAAGCTAAGCCTAAGCCTAAGTCTAATCGATGCCTAAGCCGAAGCCGATGGCGTCTAATTGACAAACTTCGTCAAAAATTAAAAAGTACACCTTGTCTTTTCGGAAATCCACCGCCAGCAGTGTCGATTTTGTGGACTCTGAGAGCCTGGGGGTCGAGGAGCTCGAGATCCGGTCTGCCCCTTTTATAGGGGAGCCGGGAGAATGAGGATATAGCCCCAGGGCATACACCAATATCGATTAAGGGGATGGAACGGAGACGCGGAAGCGCGGTAATTAGTGGAAGCCGCGGAAAGCGGGTTTGAGCTTGGACTTGGGATTGGGCTTGTACATAGGCTTAGCTTAGGCTTAGGTCTGAATTGGGCTTATGCATGGCTTAGGCTTAGGCTTAGGTTTAGCTTACACGTAGGCTTAAGCTTCCAAATCGGCTTGGCTTTAGGCTTGGTTTAGGTTTAGGTTCAGGCTTTACTTAGGCGTAGGCTTAGAGATGAAACTTAGTTTCAGGAGTAGATCAGAAATTCCTAGGCTCAATTTTTGGCTACATACGTTTGAGCTCGGGCTCAATTTAGGCTTCAGCTTCTGCTTACCCCCGCTTTGAATTCCAGATCTGCCCAAAAAAATACGTGCGTGTTCGCCCGGGCTGGCAACAATCGATGCCAAGGCATGAAACCGAGCAATGCGGGGGGGCGTAAAAAAGGCCGCTCGACAAATCCGCCCACATCGCCATTCCCCCCGGTTGGCAACTTGTTACGCACTATCCAACACGATGCACACACATACACATTTTTTCATATCCGGTAATCCGATTAGGGCCGGCAAAAAGAATTGGGGGCTGGATCTTTGATTCCATTACCATTCTTAATCGGTTTAAATCGGTTTAGAGTGGGACATCAAGAAAATTCTGGAAATGGCCTTCTATCGTCCTTTAAAGGGATAGTGCCACCTAGGAAGAAAAATAGTCTAAAACTTGCCTTCGGTAATTTTTTCAAAGTTGCAAGTGAGTCTTGGCAAGGTAGAGATGCATCTCTCTCTCTCTCTCTCTCTCTCTCTCTCTCTCTCTCCCTCTCTCCCTCTGTCTCTCTTTCGCACTCTCGCTCTATCTCTCTCTCTCTGTGTCACCCTCACCCTATCCCTTTCGCGCGCTCTCTCTCTCTCCCTCTCTCTCTCACTTCTCTCTCTAACCATAATATCGTACGTAGGTAGTGAACATACTTAAAAACATTGCAGTACCCCCCAACAATCACTTAGTCAAAGCAATTTAGGGCAAAGTAATTACTAGGATAAGAGGGACAGCAATGACGACAACGTCAGCAAGAAGGGCTTGAAAATTTGATATTTGAAATCGGTGGGTGTGGGCAGGTGGGAAGGGCTTCTCACATCGACCCGGTAAAAAAGAGGCTTCGCAATCAGGCGCCCGAATAAAAAAATTTAATCCCAAAAAAGGCAAGAAAAAGGCAGGCTAGCGATGATTCCTAAGAAACCCTAGGTGGGTTAGATGGGTTTTTCGACCAAAAGACCAGAAAAACGGCAGGCTGGCAGAGATGCTTTAGGAAATTTCTAGAGATTCTAGAGATTCCGCAAATGTTTGTGTATGCATAACAGAAATAGGCCAAAACCAGGCACGGCACAAGAACAGGAACGCCCGGCAGATCCGGCTGACCAAACACGCGGGGGGAATCTCGGCTGGTTGGGACTATTTTCAGGCACGGCCCATTCTCCCCCTTCTACTCCCAAATTACGCTGACGTTGTTTTTGAGCCGGGCGGGAGAGAGAGAGAGAGAGAGAGAGAGAGAGAGAGAGAGAGAGAGAGAGAGAGAGAGAGAGAGAGAGAGAGAGAGAGAGAGAGAGAGAGAGAGGAGAGGAGAGAGAGAGAGAGAGAGAGAGAGAGAGAGAGAGAGAGAGAGCTAAATGCCAAAACTGAACAAGAAAAGTGAAAAGTTCGTACTTTGGGAAGATCGGAGATCCCAAAATCGAGAGCAAAACAGAATCTCGGGTGATTGGCATGGGGGCAAAGTCTTATGCTTAGGCTTATGCTTAGGATAAGGCTTAGGATTAGGCTTAGGTATTGGCTCAGGCTTAGTCTTAGGCTTAGGCTTAGACTTAGGAATAGACTTAGGCTTAGGCTCTTGTATGGGCTTACCTAGGCTTAGGCTTAGGCATACGCATAGGCTTAGCTTAAGAATAAGCTAGGCCTGGGCTCAGCCAAGAACTTAGCCTAAAGCTTTGCCAAGTAAGCTTAGGCTCAAACTCAGCCAACAGGTGCTTCGGGTCCAGGGAAGCCCATGTATGCATGTGGCTATGTGTGTGTGCGTGTCGATGGATTGGTCGAGAAGAGGAGGAGTAGAAGGGGAAAGGAGGACGAAGAGAAAGCGGAGGTTCGGAAAACGAGCGCACTTTTGCGCCTCACGAACCCCTCCTCCTGCTCCTTTCCCCCCTCTTCTACCCATCCACTTCGGGACCCGCGACCAGCCCGTCGTCGATTTCTCACACTCGAGAGTGCCGCGCGGGCGCGCCTCGAAAATCGTGGTGAGCTCTGCCCGGAGGTAAAAAGGCGAATCTACAGAAGAGGTGAAAAGTGGGCTTTAAAACTGGGTGGACACGCGTTTTAAAGAACAGGCAAGAGAATTCTATGGATTTTCAAGGCCGCGCATTGCCTTGCACGTTCATTTAAAGCGAGATCGAGGAAGTAAGAGAGACAGAGAGAGAGAGGGAGAGAGAGAGAGAGAGAGAGAGTGAGAGAGAGAGATAGAGTGCAAACCCAACCCCCTCTTGCTCACACTCCCAGCCCACACACCATTATTAATAGCCCAGGCAGGATCCAAAAATCCCCTCCCTCCTGCAGCTGCCTTTCTGATGTGGGGGTCCCGGGGTGGAAAGTGGTGGTGGCGAGGACCAGAATATCTAAAAGCTCCCGGGCCAAGCTTCTCTGCATTGTTTCCGAGAAGGCAGCCCGTTTTCCCGGAAAGCACCAGAGAACGGCCGGCGGTGGAGGTAGTGGAGCGGAGCAATGGGCCGGAAGAGGAGCGCGAGAGGGCTTTAAAGGGGCTGGGAAGGCATGGGAGGATGGTTTTCGGCAAATTTTTCGCTTTCGACTCCATGCATTCGCAGCCAGTACAAATATGTACTATCTACGTGCCGGTGTCGAGAGCCCGGAAATGAACTTCAGGCGAACGACGTCAACAAGTCGTTGCGGTTGGTCTGAAGGGGCCAAAGCGGCTAGGCGTCGCAACGTTGAAACACTGGACAAGTCGTGAGTTATAGAGAAGAAGAGCTTGATCGAGAGAGAGAGAGAGAGAGAGAGAGAGTGAGGAAAGAGAGAGAGAGAAAGAGAGAGAGAGAGAGAGAGAGACTGAGACAGATGAAAGAGATGGAGTGAAAGATAGTGGGATAGAGAGCGAAGCGTGGATGACAACGAGAGCGCGCGAGAGAGAGAGCGAAAGAGAAAGAGAGAGAGAGAGAGAGAGAGAGAGAGAGAGAGAGCGAGATAGAAAGCGAGAGAGGGAGAGAGAAGACCCGTAGCGCATCTTTGGTATCTATTAGTGCATGACTGAAGCGAACAAAATTCGAGCAAAATTCAAGCTACTAAACCTGAAAATCAAAACATTCCGAAAATTACTATGTACATGCACCGACTTCCGCCCATAAATTGACGAGACATGTTTTTCACGGGGGTTCGCGAGGACGCGGCCAATTCCAAGACCCAGTTGTCAACAGCCCCCTTCCAACGGATTATCACTACTATTTTGCCGGCGCACCATCACTGGCCGCCGGCCGAACAAGTACGCTTCACTCCGCTTGTCAACAAGCCTGTCACTTTTTTTAGCCGCAAAAAATATGGCGGAAATCAGGAACGGCTAATTTAACGAACAGGAGAGACTTGCATATATTTATGAAAAAAAATAATTTTTTAGATTTTTCTCAGATTAAGCTAAATTATTATAGCATCTAAATTCACCATAGAGTTGTAGAAAAAATGTTTTTCCGAATGTATCGTACTGCCAAGCTAAGCCGTAGGTTAGTCAATAAAGAAGAACGTGGGTTCCTCAAAGAATTCTGCTAGCTTGCTCACCGTCAAGAAGAGAGGAAAACCAATGAATGAAACTCGATTGAAATAAATATCTAAAAATCCTAGGTCTCCGGAACGCACAAAACTCTTGTGTCGATAGGCGCGTAGCGTAGTCTGGAATTGACTACGCGACATTCCAATGGCCATCCAAAATTTGGGCGCGTGTGGACGGACCTCATTGATAGCTGGAGGAAGTTAAAAATAGCCGAAAATCAGCGGAAACGGAATAATATCGTATCGTCAAAGGTCAAACTTTAGCAAGCAGCCTCGAGAAGTAAAAGTCAAAAAATTAGCAACCTAAAACCGCCAAAACCAAAATTCAACCCCACCCCCAAAAAGGTCAAAATTCTGTGAGAGGTGTTCGTCTCCGGCCGGGGGCCCCGGGCTCGAAATCTAGCCGTCTGGCCAAGTGCGGGCCCCCTGGCCGCTGAGCGTTACCGCAAAAAGTGAGACCCAGAGAAAAAGAAGAGGGGGCCCGCAAGAAAAAAACATGAAGACTCTGAGCGCCAGAGGGGGGCACGTGTGGGCCCTAGGGGCCCATTCGATCGATCAGCCGCCCTGGTTGATGTTGAGGGGGCCCATCTCTCGCCGCGGCTCTCCGCGAATTCCTATGGACACTTGCTAGTCGGGTTCTCGGGGGGCCCTGGGCCCTCTCTCTCTCGCTCTCTATCTTTCTCTCGTCGACACGACCAACCCTCCTCCCCCACCCGGCCCCCCGATTATACACGCCCCGCCGCTTCTCGGCCAGCGCCACGGACCGGGCGACGTCATCTGGAGGGCTCGTGTCCGCGTGAAAAGGACACTTTTTGATTTAGCTCCACGCCACGGATGGCGGGGGGGGGGGGAGAAGTAGAGGGCGACCCGGCAGATTTCTAGTTCCGGGGTTCGTTTTTAAGGGGAGTGTAAGGCCTGGCTAATACCAATCTTTTCTAGGGCGTTACTTTCACCATGTCGAAATTCGTAACGTCGAAATTTCGTAATGCCTAAATTTATATAAGCAACAAAACCCCCAAACTCGACGCAAAAAAATTCGGCGTTATGAAATTTTGACAGTGATTGAAAGCTTGAAATTCTGAACAAATCACAGCTTTCAAAAACTAACGAACGATGGCGGTTTTCAAGAAAAAGTCTCTAAAAGTCTATATTGCCAATAATGGCCAAAAGGCGCCATTTCAGAGAAAATCTTCTCCAAAAATCATATCATTGTGACCGTATCCAAACCAAAAGAAGTGTGACAGTTTTTTACAGCAAAAAATGATTGATAAAATGAAGGATGCAAGGCGTCTATGGCACCTAAAATTCGGGTAAGAAACTTTCCCACGGCTGCATACACACGCGCCACGCCCTGCCATTTGACTAATTATTTAGCGCGCATACCCACTAATTCAGACGCCCTGCAAATCCCCCCTCACCCGGTGCCCTTTGTATTTTTTGCGGCGGATTTGGCGGCTGCAAATTTCGAAAAAATGCCCGGAAAAGATGGTATTTGAAATTTTGCAGGGTGGAGTTTGGCGTGTGTACTATGGGTTGTGAAATATGGCGCTGAGTTGTGAGGCAAAATTAAATACCGTCTTTTTAAAGTTTCTCTTAAAAGTATATATTTTTGGCTGAGGATGCTTTGCGAATTTTGCGCTCCCGCGATACACAACGCGCTTCGCAGGCCCTTCCGCGCCCGCGACACGCAACGCGGCCACTCCCCTCAATGAAATACGCGAGTACGCAATGAAACGGTGGCCGAGCGCGTTGCGTATCGCACGAGACCAAATCTCTTGCGAATCGAAAGACAGGAAATCCAAAGTCAAGCCTTCCGTGTCTCTTTAAAGGCGTTTTCGAAAAGTCGAAACCGCGCTGCCCTAATATAACAAGACCAAAAAGTAATACGTAAACGCTCGAAAATACAGCAAACCATCGCCGCGGGGCGGTGAACGATGGTATTGGTCGGGGCCGGGATGGCTGGCTGGCTTTTCGGTGGACGGTGCGAGGAGCCGGCGATGGACAAACAGGCCCCACCACACAGCCAGCAGCGCCACCTCCACAAACACCCGCGCGCCCACCCGCGCGCGGGACCCCCCGGCCGCCGATGCTCGCGCCCGCACACATACACACACAAGCGAACGGACGGCCCGGCACGAAACGCCCGGGCCCCCCACCATACACCATAGACACGACGACGACGTCTTGTGCGCAAAAAGTGACGAAATCTAGAGCGGGGAGAGAGAGCGCGCGAACAAGGGGGTGAACGGCTGGGGGAAAATGAGACATTGTGCAGGTTGATTTCAGGAAAACTAGTATTTTTTTTCTAAAAATGTCATTTGTATTTTTGTAAAAAGTATTTAAAACGCACATTCAGATACATGTTACGTCGGAACCTATGTACGCAGAGAGATCCTTATAAGGCAACGCTCGTACGGTCGTAAAAAGATGTCCGCGTCGTCTCCACTCTTTTGGAGGCAGTATCTCATTTCAGTAATTTCAGGTTTTACAGGACTTACACCGTGATAGCATAATAATACTTATGTATTCCCACGTGGGAACTTATTTATTCCCACAAACGTCCAAATTTTAGCCCCAATATTTTTTCGCATTAGAAATGGGCTTATCCCCTGGGTATGTTGTCTGTTATCTGAGAATAACGTTACTTCATTAATTCCAGTTTCAGAACGACCTTTATTACCCGGCGATACCACATTGTTTCTTGTCCAGCAGGCCCAACGTTAGATCCCAGAATTTTTCCGGTAGCAGCAAGGGTTCACAAACCGCTATAGAGGCTTCTGGAGGCAAACCAAAGTAAAAAGTTTTTTCAGTCTTCGGATTTTATTGATTTTACGCAATTTCGGCTGACCTAATCCCGGGTTTCGTTAGTGTTTTGTGGTTGTAGTTGCGCAGATGGACGGCCCCCCATGTGACTACAGCGCGTGCCTTGATACGAACGCACCTCATGACCTAACCACGATTGAGCATTGCCCGGGAAAAGAGTCGCGCAATGAATCGCGGAGCTTCGAAGGCTCTTTGGGTTCTCATTCTTTTGCTGTTTTATCCCTACCTTTGTGCGAGGATTATAAAGAGTTGATTAGTTGGAATGGAACAGTTTCCATTTTTTACCTTGACTGACTTTTTAGGGCTGAACGGCTGTTTTCGCGAGAGAAAAGGCATTTATAATCATAAAAACTCTATTTCGCAACCAGACAAAGCTAGTTGAAAACCTAGTTGAGTCCGAGTAGAAAAAGTTGGTTACATTAATTAGTCCTCACATTTCTATTTTTTTCGTAAATAATGTCCTCGATCAGCCTCTGTAATTTTATTTACTTACTAACCCCATGTTTTTTTCAGTATTGCAGCCATCAACATGGTGGAAGTGAACATTCACGATATCTGGCGTGGCAACCTGGACGAGGAGTTTGCAAAGGTAACGGCCGCGCCTTTGATTAAAATTCGTATTTCTCTAGATCCGGGCCCTTGTGAAGGACTACCCCTACGTGGCGATGGACACAGAGTTCCCGGGCGTCGTGGCGACACCGATGGGCCAGTTCCGCTCGAAAGAAGATTTCAACTACCAGCAGGTCTCGTGCAACGTCAACATGCTCAAGTTGATCCAGGTATCGGACTTGAACGGTGATGGAAGGGTTTTGTCTTTTCCAGGTTGGCTTCGCACTCGTCAATGATAAAGGAGAGCTCCCGCCCGGCGGAGATGTGTGGCAGTTCAATTTTACGGTACAAAAATATTCGTTGAGATCTGATTTATTTTCTTTAGTTTAACCTCGACAGCGATATGTACAGCGTCGAGAGTGTGGAAATGCTGCGCGCCGCCGGCATCGACTTCGCCAAGCTCAAGGTTTGATTTTCAACGTTGCGAACAACTACTTTTTTAGACCGACGGCATTGGAATGGAAGAGTTTGGCGACCTGCTGACCACGTCCGGCCTTATCACAGACGAGCGAATCACTTGGATCACGTTCTCCAGCGGCTACGATTTTGGATATTTGACGCGCGCTATTCTGAATGTAGAGCTTCCGAAAGACGTACGATATTGTTTCTCTCATACATGCTTCGTTTTAGGAATCCAGCTTTTTCTCCTTCCATCGCATCCTCTTCCCTAAATGCTTCGATGTAAAACTATTGATCAGACTGCCCATTTGCCAGAGCGCCAAGCTGAAGGGAGGACTTCAGGAGGTAAATCTTTTCGGATTATTTCCGGATTGCGGTATCGCAATATTACATTTTTAACGGAAAACTTACCTCTAGAGTAAAGATTGAATAATTTTTGATCTGTGCGGGTTTTAGAACTCATGAATCATATTTTTTCAGGTTGCCGATCAGCTGGACGTGAAGCGCTACGGCGCCCGGCATCAGGCCGGCTCAGATGCCCTGCTCACCGCCAAAACTTTCTTCAAGATCAAGCAGCAATTCTTCGATGGAGACTCCTGGAACCACGTAGTCCTGTGTCACCTGTGAATTTGTAATATTTGTATTCTAGGTCTCGAAGATTGTCTGCGGCCATCTGACCGGCCTCGGCGAGTCGCGCACCGTCGGAGGCTTCCCCTCAAGCAGCCAGAACCTGTCGTCTATCATCAAGGAGGCCGATGTGAAAGTGCGAGCATGTAAGCTCGCCTTCGCTAATTTTCAATTGTTATTTTTAGGATACATCTTCTCGCCGATCTTCCAACCCCGGAAGCGACCAAATAAAAATAAAAATCTCAATAAAAATTTGAAAATATCTTGTTGAACACACGTAATGGCTGTCAAAACCATGGATTTCCTATATAGTTCGTGGCTTTCGCGGATGGTTTATTGTATTTGTGTAGGGTACTCAGCAATGCCGCACCCTTCACAATCAAACAAAGGCCGGAAAAGAAGAGCCAAGTTCACCGACGAGATTCAAGAAGATCTGAAGCCACAGAAGGCGATAAAGCTTCTAAATCAGGAGGTGAGAATGCGTGACTCTTCGCGCTTTGAGAATAACGACTAGGTGTCCATGTTAGTCGCGCTCAGCCGACTAAGCTGTTCAGTGCAAGTTTGGGGCTACTATTCACTTAATTTCGACGTTCTAGGTAGACCTTGATCTTCCCGGTGACGGCCAATTCTATTGCATCGAATGCGCACGCTACTTTGCGGATGGTGACACGATGGGCAAGCACAAGAAATCTAAGGTACTAATGTCTTTTCGTTCTACAATCCACTTTTAGCCGCACAAGCAACAATTGAGAAGACTGAAAGAGGTCCCTTATTCAATAACCGAGGCGCGGGCGGCTGGTGGTATGGGTGTGGCGCCGGCGATTAAGGTTTGAAGACTGTCATCGGGTGTATTTTTCGATTTAGAACTTGACTCCTGGCGAAGTCACGGCGATGAACAAGGCGGCAAAGAGCGATGTCAAGATGGCCGAGGAAGATTCCACCAAGTGATGCAGTTACAACGTAGAACCCCGTTTGATTGTTGGTTGTTGATTTTGACGCTTGCGTTTTGTTGAGAATTTTGGTTTGAATAAAAAGTCCTTAGAGCTGAATGGAGTGCCACAAGGAAAGGGAAGCTGACATAATAGCTCTTGGTAACTGGGAAACACGATGAGAAGCACGTTTGGCTTGTGAAACGTAGAATTAAATAAACTATTCAATCCTGCAGCGCAAATGTTGAAAGCCGCACTTTCTTTCAATCTGCGGCATCTTCGATTCGTTTCCGTCAAAACGAAGCTGAAAGACTACAAATTTCCAGAAATTCGAAATGAAGACTGCGAGCAGGTCGGTCAACCTCTGCAGCTTCATGTCTTGATTTCAGCATTACATGTCCGGTTGGGGTCCCGGCGGTCAGAAGGTGAACACCGCGCAGAACGCCGTCCAAATGAGGCATATCCCCACAGGGATCATTGTAAAAGTAAGAATCCTATGCGTTTCGGTATTTCTTTAGATCCACGAGTCCCGGCTCTTATCGAAGAACGTGGAGATCGCCTTCGAGCGTATCAAGCACGCTGTCGATCGACATCTCAACGGTGATAACTGTTACGAAGAGCAGTACAAACGATTGCTGGTAGCAAAAATGCTTTATTCACAAAAATCACTTTTACAGAAGGAGAAGGGCGACAAGGCCAAGAAAAGCCGGGACAAGCACCGGAAGCTGAAGGAGGAATACCAACAAGAGCTCGACGCACAAGGACAAAAACCGTGGGACAAAACAACCGGAAAAGAAGATGACAAGTGCGCATAGCAAAAACCCTGGTACCCGATTTTTGTGAACCATTATGGGTTGTACATCGAAATGAATAAACTATTCAGAAATAAACGAAGCTGTACATTTAAAACAGACGAAATGACATACATGGAATATATAAAAATACTTTCTTGGCGAAGGAGAAGAAAATTAGTACTAGTCAGCTCGAAAAAGACACAAATAGTGAATGTAAGGATTCGTTGCATAAAAACATCGAGGCAGTTAGTCGGTAGCTGTCCCGGCCTGGGCGATCAAATTCAAAATCCACTCTGTGGGGATTGCTTGACGGCGAGCCACTTTTTGAGCATCTTCCAAGCACATCCGAGGGATGCTCAACTTCTCAAAGTCGTTGTGGGCCTTCGTGATGCCGTCTTGTGAGAAGCCTTTACTGGAAAGAAGAGAACGCCACGTTGTTTGCCCAAAAAGAAAGCCCACCAGCAATCTGCGACTGCTGCCGCGAGAAATCCAAGTTCTGCCGCATCCTTTAGTGTCGCGGCCACGCAAATGTCATAGGCTAACCCGCAAACAAGCAGCGCGTTGATGTCCTTTGCTCGCAGCGCTTCTTCCAAGTGTGTTCTAAAAGGACTTATCTTCAAAACACAGAACTGAACCCTACCTTCCCTGCTTGGCATTGTCAAAAAAAGCCGAATACGAATCCGTGAGCACGTCGGTACCCTTGTAGATCATTTCCGCATTCTCGACGACGCGAATTCTGCTGTCCAACTTTGCACCATCGCTATTCTGGACACAATGTGACGGGTAGAGCACCTAAAGATATGCTTACAACCTTTAAAGAAAGATCCGAACCTGCTTGCACGACGGTTTCGCGAAGGACACACAGTCGAAAAGGGCCGGCTCTCTGTCCCTTTCTTCTGCCGCCAGTTGTCGATCCTCATCGTGCCGGTGGTCGAAGAATGAAATGTGGTTCTCCGGGTGCCAATCAAACGTGTAGACGACGAGATCGATTTCCTGAACAAAGTTTTCGGTACTTTTGCTATATCGGTGGGGGGGGCGAATCAGAAACGCCTAAACATAACACGTAGTAGTTTGATAGTTTCTAGTTAATGTAACAAAATTTCTGGTGCAAGCCTATCTAAAAACTCGAAAATTGGAAATCGATGTTTTGTAATTTTTAATCAAAATTTGTCAAGTTTTACGTATAAATAGTGCAAACCCTGATTAGAAAAATCGGATCATACGGAAAAATGGTCCACGCGATAATGCGAAAGCACCAATTTTCTAAAAACGCCTTCCAAGAGCTCACCTGTTCGGCGAGTAATGTGTTGATAGGACCCACGGCGTCATCTGGATTCTCGCCCGAATCGCCTGCCTAGAATCGGAAGGTTGTTTAATTCCAGAAAAAACAACCTTCAATGACAGCGATCCATCCACAAAATCATTCTGAAAATCGACGACGATGACGGCGAGTTTTATCTAAAATACAGAATTTTCTCTCTAAGAGCGATTTTACCTTTTCCAACGGCTCTATGACATGGCGTTGCAGTTTCTTTCTCCATCCCGGGGTAACCGTCGCGATTTGGCACTAAAACAGAAAGGTATGACTCAGGCGGTCAACGCCGGGAACCGGCCTGAACCCGGCCGATAAGGTAAAAAAGCTAGTCTTCTTGAAATCTCTACAGAACCTGCAAGGAACTAATTGACAAAAAGCTCACATAAGTAACATCAGCCACACATTGCCGGATTCTCGCCAGATCGAGCTGGTCGCCGCCCAGCTCGCGCAGTCTTGATTGAAACTCCGTGTAGTCGGCGGCGCCGCTGGCGTTGCTCATCTTCTAAAAAGTCGCAATAAATACAAATTTCAAGGTAGAAACAGGTCACCACGCGAAAAGCCCTGGTTCTGCCTGGAAAGCGTCAATTTACAGCGGTACTCGATTGAGATAGCCCTACAGCGAAGGGCGGCCTTTTACGACGCAGAAGCAAAAACGACCTTAAAAGTTATGGGCCCGAACACGTATAGCTCCGTGTGATTTCACCGGAAGCAAAAAATGCTCGGAGTGTGTGTTAAAAGTTGTTAGCCGGCCTAAGATTTTCGAAATTTCCCGCCCTCACCAAATCTTCATGAAGGTTGTAGATTTCGAGTCTACACATCCGTTCCATTCCGTTGGATCAGCCAGAAGAAGAAAATTCAATAATTAGCGGGGGAGTTCGCGGTGAGGCCCGGCACTGGTTTCTCCGGGCGAACACCGGCTAAGCCGGCTCAGACCCGGGCTTCGCGGGGACGCTGATAATTTTTTTCTTGCCCTTTTTTGAGGGGGAATCGTCTGCCTAGAAGCTAGGCGCTTCAATTTCGGGGAGTTCCCTTGAAGATAAAGCTCCTGCGCACAACTAGGGCACACAGGTGGGCGGGGAAAGTTCAGGGTTGTGCCTATTTTTCTGCCCTGCCTATGCTGCCAATTTTTATAAGGGGTAAGGCGGGCGATTAGTTTTTATTTGGTCAATTAGAAAATGCCGCACGGCGCACGCTTTGTATAATAAGAATAATAATGCATTTTAAATAGTAAGTTATGGTCTCAGAGCGTACTTTAGACTAGTGATGGGGTTATTCAAATCAAATCCGGGGTCAAATCTCAGGATTTGATTAAGCTTCCGTTTCTTATTCAAATCTCCAAATTTTTGCATGCAAAGCACGGAAAAAGGGCTTTTTTCAGCGCAAAACCATAAGAAAGGATACATTTTTAACTCTTTGCATGCAAAAATTTGGAGATTTGAATAAGAAACGGAAGCTTAATCAAATCCTGAGATTTGACCCCGGATTTGATTTGAATAACCCCATCACTACTTTAGACGTAAAAAGAGCTAGCTTAGCGTCTAAATACCCAAAAATAATATTAATTATAAGCATTGAGACGCTAAAGTAGCTTTTTATATCTAAAGTATGCTCCGGCACATTAAAATTTCAAATTTAGTAGCATTACAAAAAGCGTGCGCAACGTGTGCTATTTTCTGACTGCCGTTTTTCACTTTAGCGCACGTTTTCTGCGTTATATCCCCAGTTAAAAATAAATATAATAAAGTGTTCGCGCCAGGCAAGAAAGGAAAAGCCCGGAAAACGGCCCGGAAAAGCCATTGTCCTGGAAATGGGGCATTTTCAACGACCCGCGCTGGAATAAGCGCTCGTTTCAATGGCGCCGTGGGATGGGCCCCGGCCCGAGAAAATGACTAATATAGCTTCACGTAAATATCGACATCATTTTATTATGAAATCAGCAATGTATGGCGCACCGAAAAAAAACGTTCAGGTGTTTACGATTTCCAGGGAGACGCGCTGCTGGCATTTTGCATCGGGAATGGGGGTTGAAAAATTCAAAAGACGGCGTCTGGGGCTTCTCGGGGTTATTCTGGGAAAGTTTTCGCGCGGCAAAAAAAAACTTTTTTGGGGTTCTATTCATGCTAGCAATGTCAGCGCCTTTAGATTTTTCAGGAAATAAACGGGTTTTTGGTTTTCGGTTTTCTCAGGGTAAAAAGTTAAATGTATCTAAATAGTTAAATTTAGTTTTCTAATGTTATTCGCGAGATAACATATTATTTTATTTTATTTAAGGACAAACTTGTGTTAGAAAAAGCAGCGTTGTGAGGTGTTTGGCTCAGCGAATCTTTTTGAGCACTCCTCAAAGCGGAAACCTGATCATCTCAAGTTTCGAAAAACATAACGCAAAAGTTCATATTTGCAGCGGGATTAGATTTGCTTAGAAAAATCAGGTACCTTTTTGCAACTGTAATTTTGTGGTTTTTAAAACAGTATTTTAGTACAAATCTCTAGAAAAAATCAAATAAATTTTTCGAAATGTAAGAATTATAGAGCTCCGCACAGTTTTCAGAAATTTGTAAGGATTTTCGAAGATATCCGTTCCCCCAGACCTGTAGAACACCTCGCCTCCTCAAAAAACGGGTCGTTGGGTGTTGAATGGCGGGCCCTAACGGCTGAGCAAACATTGCTTATTGTTTCTTTTCTTCTTTCGTCGTGACGGTTGGCATTTTAGCATGTGTTTGTCTGTCTGTCCATCTGTTCGTCGAGGTGACCACTTGACCCGTGTCAGAAATATGTACATCTCAAGCCTTTATTCTGGGAGGGCGAGCACCAAAATATAGAATACGAGGAAAGCTGGTGGGCTGGAGCCAAATACAAGCCATTTTAATAGCGTCTACTTTCCGGTGGTGCTTCGCGCGGATAAATTGCTGCATAAAAGACTAGAAAGCACGGAAATGGAGAAAGTGGAGCCTACAAGAGCTGGGAATTCTGGGATGATCACAAAAACACGTTTGGCGGCGCAAAAATGGCCTAGTGGTAAGGATGGGATATACTTGTAGGAGTCGGTGGGAAAGAATAAAAAAAATAATACTGTTTGTTTGAAAGAGTTTTCAACTAAAAAGACAATTCGGAGAAATGCCATGAGCGCACAGAATAGATGTGTGCTGAGTGGTGGCTCGTACTGGAGCTTTGTAAACGCTCCGCTCCACTTTACACGTTGATTCCATGCGCTTGATGGATTTCATTTTAGCTATTGTCCCTTTAGGACTTTAAATTGCATCCAAAAAGGGTCCAGCTTCGTTAAAAGCCGAATTTCCAGGTTTCTGATAATACTTATTGTCAGATCGAGATGAGGTTCGGGAAACGAGTGACTGGAATGGCATTAAAAATCGATATTAGGGGCAGGAAAAAGTGCCTTTTCATAAATGATACAATTCGTGGCACTATGCTTCTTGGGTGGGCTGCTCGGCGGCGAATCGCTTGTAGAAATCGTGGGCCAGCCGGGTGACTTCGCGCTGCGCGCCCGTGGTGCCGCACACGATTTTCAGCCAGCGTCGGGCGAACTGAAAGTCTCGTTTTATTAAGAGTAGTTTCAGTGGCTTTTGCTTCTTTAAATCTGTTAATTTCAAATGGCCAGTTGTGGGTTTAAGAAATTAAAAATATTTGCAGAATAATTTGTTCCCCCGGCTTACCGGCTTCAGCGGCTTCTTCGGTGTGCTGAAGTCCTTCCGGCCGCCCGGGGGCTCGTTCTCATCTCGGACGCCGATTCTGCTAGACGTCGAGTCGCGGCTCTCCTCGTTGAAGACGCCGATTGAGGGGTCGTCAACAGGTTCGGCCTTGTAGAGCACCGGGATCCGGTGTAGGGGGTGTGGGTTGGCGAGGGCTTCATCGAGGGCCTGGATTCATTTTGATATTTGCTGGACTCATGCTCATTGGTTTTCTCGCTCTCCCTCTCGCGCTCTCCCTCTCACTCTCTCTCTCTATCTCTCTCTCTCTCTCTCTCTCTCTCTCGCCAACTTACATTTCTGGAGCTGAACGATCGCGACAGGATTGGCGTAACTGCGGCATAGGACGGTGTCGGCTAAAATTTTTCATGATGTATAAATTAAAACGTTTCGACAAAGCAATTCGTTCTCTCTCTCTCTCTCCCTCTCTCTCTCTCGTTCTCTCTCGTTCTCTCTCTCTCCTTTTAATATGACCAACCGGGTTGTGCAGCACCGGCAGACTCCTCCGTGCCCTCTTGATCTGCACCGGCGGCTTCTGGTCGGGGCTGAACAGCAGCTGATGATGGCGGTTGACGCTTCGGGTGGGCGACTCGTTGTAGACGCTGCAAAATACAAATGTATTACACAGTGGTTACTGTAGTTTTATGAAATAACAAAATTAACGACTGAAAGCGAAGGTAATTTCGGGGAAAGTAGTTTAAGCTGTACGTCTTGCCGTCGTCGGCGGATTAATAGGACATCTAGACCCAACAGGTCCTAGTAGCTAAGCTTGAACTGAACGTCTTGCAGTCGGCGCGTGTGACTATTTGGGACCGAATTTCCCAGGATCCCGGCACTAACGCTTGAACAGAACGTATTGAACTCGGTGTCGGCTCTTGAAATACCAAAAGTCGCACTACTTAGGCTTAAACCGAACGCCTTGAACTCGGCGGAGCATTTATAGAGACGCTACCTTGTCTCCAGGGGCCCAGTCGACATCTCCGGAATCCGGTGGATCGACGACAACGAGGCGAACGAGCTGAAGCACCCGCTCGTGTCCATCGACAACGACAAGAAGTCGCTGTCAAACTGGAAAAGTTCAAGTTGGGATTTCGGTACGTTGACTAACCTGTTCATCACCAGGGAACAATTTTGAGGGCGTCTCCAACTTAATGTCGTAGGAGCTGGCGGATTTGAGGGGAGTTAGGTGCTGAGGGGTCATCGAGCCGCCGGAGATCATCAAATCTTCACGCGGACGTTCCATTGGAGCTTCGATGTCGTCAAGGAGGGAAGGATCATCATCTTTCCAGGGCTGAAAAGGAAGGTAGATTCGAGAGAGAGATAGAGAGGGTGAGAGAGGGAGAGAGACTCACCTCTATCCCCGACGACCCATAGCTCATCTCCGGAAACGTCGTCAACAGTCCAGCAGCTTGCCGTTGTCGTTTCAACCGATTCGGGGATGGGGTGACGATCATCGACGACGGCGACATGTTCTCGTTGTTGTTCGGCGTCCGCTGGAGCGGCGTCAGCAAGGAGTTCGGGAGGGTTTTCTGAAAATTCCCGTTTCGAAGCGACCGAGCAAAACGATTGTGCACCGATTTTGTTTTGAAGTACGCTACGCTACACTCCTTTGCACGCAATTCTTACGGTCTTTTAGTGCTCACGCTTAGTGCTAAATTTCATCCCGATGCTGCCAATAATACGCAAATTATTTGGGACAGGGAGGGGATCGTGACGGGAACCCGCGGGGCGCCGATGCCCCAATCTCACGATCGCGTATGCATAAATAATCGATGGCCGGGTTGGGGCGGAAACGACCCTGCGATGGCCATGCCCATCAATTCCCAATTCTGATCGTGAGAAATGGACATCGGGGGTTCCGATTTGTTGCGATTTACATATCGACGGAATAGACGGAGAGGGAGAGAGAGAGAGAACGAGAGTGAAAGAGAGAGGGAGAGAGAAGAGAGAGAGAGATAGTGAGATTCCATAACCTTACTATGTACGCAAAGAATTCTCAGCGGAAAAATATCTAACGAACCCAATAGCGAAGTTGTTAGACCAAAAAGTGGTCCGCCAAAAATGGGCAGGTGTCCGCATTGGCCCCAGGGCATCCCCCTACCGCCATTGCGCACCTTTTTGGCGCCACTACAGACTATAGATGAGTAGCTAGGCACCATTTTTAATGCCCAATATACCTAGCTAATAAACGTTTTATTAATGCGTGATTCTCCTGATTTTTTTACGCTGTCCAGTCCCTTTAGGTGGCGAAAATTCCGATTTTTGGCTAGGTTTCAGCCCAACTTTGGCCATATCGAATGCCCCCCGTGATCGGATCGGCACTATTTACCGCTTCTTATCAAACAGGCTGGGGCTAGGCGCCATTGGAATGATGGGGCGGTAGCCTGCTTCTGGAGGGGCTCATATCAGGAGCCCCGCCTGGGGGTACGGTATCCGGGAAAACGGGGAGTTTTGCCGCATTTTCTTGGGGTTGCACTTTAACGAGAAGTTTTGAGAAGAAAAGATGTGGTTGGATTCTCTCGCTCTCTCTCTCACTCGCTCTCTAACCCGCTCTCTGTCTCTCGCTCTCTTTCTCGCTCATTTCGCTCATAAAAGTAAGCTAACTATCCCTCACCTGCGCCAACGGGGGTGAGTGCATCTTCGGGTTGCCGGGCCGTATCAACGACGTCGCCAAGCTACGCCTCGGCGTCGACGCCTGTGGCCAACGGGCCGGAGGTTGGCAAGAGGAAGCCGAGGAAAATATGCCTGAAATTTCACGGTTTTGCTGAATTTATCCACCGTACCATCATTGCCCTGATCCGCGAGATAGTCGGTAGATGAACAGGGTTGGGTGGACCACGAATCGGCGAGGCATAGAAGAGGGTGATGGTGGCCGGAAGGGGCCGACATCGCCGCGGGGCAGGAACCCTTTAAAATGGATTGTAGGTGGGAGAGAGAGAGAGAGAGAGAGAGAGAGAGGAGAGAGAGAGAGAGAGAGAGAGAGAGAGAGAGAACGAGCGAATCAGAAAGGTTCTGACTTAAAACGAAGAATAATAGAAATATTAGAAAAATCGTAAATAGTGAGACAACGGCATTTAAATAGGTAAGCTTAAAAAAATCCAGTTTTCTCATACAAGACTTTTTTTGCGGAAATCGGGAAGCGTATGGGTATGGAAATACGCAGAAAATTGGTAGAGCTGGGGCTACAGCTTAGGGTGAAGCTTAGGCTTACGCTTAGGCTTAGGCTTATGCTTGATGATGGGCTTCGGTTTATTGAGCTGGGCTTAGGCATGGCTTATTATCAGGCTCATGCTCAGACTCAGCCTCAGGCTTCGGCTTGTGCATAGGCTTATTTATCAGCTTCGGCTTAGGCTTAGATTTTCATGCTTTTTAGAGCTTGCCGGCTCAAAACCGAGCCAAGTTTCCCGAAAATCGGAAAAAATTGTAGCCTTAATTTGGCGGTAAGAGAAGAGAGTATCTGCAGATACCTAGTATTCCTTAAATGACTGACGAGATTGAGCCTGAAAAAAAAACAAGCGGGACGACGACTCCCCAGGGGAAACCGGGACGGGGCAGCGGAGAACTTTTGGCGCGAAAGGGTTGCTGCGGGAAACAGGCAGTACTCGCGGAGGGGCTTCTTTTGTGAGCACGACAAACTCTAGGACAGGGTGGATGAGCTTCAGGAGAAGGAGGAGAAGAGGAACGGCCCAAAAAAACAGGTTGACCCTTCCGGGGAGACCGGCCTCGAAAGCCCCAAATTTGCATATCGGAACCGGTTGCCAGCAAAACCACCTGGTTCTTGCGGCTCCAAAAAGCGGACGAGGTATCGTTTCGGACTGGAAGCGATGGTTCAAATAACGTATTAATTTCGCGCTTCAAGTATACTATTATTTTTTAATTCAGAGCATAAAATTTCGATCGCGAGTTGTCGCGATAGAACGCAGGAGAGTGCGAGAAAGAGAGATAGAGAGAGAGAGTGAGAGAAAGAGAGAGCGAGAGAAAGAGAGAGAGCGAGAGAGATATAGAAGAAAAACGAGAAAAAACGAAAATTCAAATTCGATGCTTTCGCATTATCGGCGGTTGAGTTATTTGAGTTGCGTTGATTATTGAGTTTCGCCTAGGATTCAAATTTTTCTTATATAAATACAGACAATGTTTATCAAATTTTTTGTTATTTCTAAATGTAAAAACCTCTTAAAATTTTATTAAAATTAAACAAACCGGGTTTTCTATCAAAATTTCAGCTAAAAAGACATTTTCGGGTTTTTATTATTTTTCTTCTTGAATTTTAATCAAATGTTTTCAAAAACACTATTAAATTATACCAAAATTTACGATACTATAAAAGCAATTATTTGGGGCTTAGTAAGCTTTTTCTGTGTTAGCTGAGTTTTGCTAAATGAGCACGAGGCTGTGAATAACCACAACAGGGTATTAGCAGGCTAATCAAAGGTTGTCAATCGTAGTACGAATCACTACCCCAATTTACCGCCCTTCCAAAGGGTTTATAATCGATTAATGTATCCGTTTGTGAACTCTAAACGATGGGCAGACTGCCTGTATATGTGAGTGTGGCTGGGGGTGGGGCCAGCTGCATGCCAGGTGGTATCAAGCAGCGGATACAGCCCCAACCTCAAAACCATCCGCAGATTCGTGCCCCACGGCTAAATAAGGGGCATCAATAATCAATACGTGAAAATACAGAAAGTTAAAGTATATATGAAATTAGTATTACGGAAAAGCCTGAAAAATGATCCTGAGCTGCCGTTGACCTCGATACCTTATCAACCGGGAAGCACTAATGGTAAATTAAATCCCAGCGGGAAATCAAAGGAAAATAATCTTTCAACAGACCAAGTTTTGTACTGTCGCGTTGCTGTATTACATTGATGTCCTGATCCCTTTAAAAGTATTGACAAGCGATTGCCCAGAAATCGATTAGGTTGGCTGGTACTGGCTTGTTAGCGGGGGGGAGAGGGATTTTAGCAGGGGAAAACGGATTCTATTCTCCTTTGTTGTTAGATGGAGAAAAGCGCTTAAAAATTTTGGAAAATTCGAAATTTTTGATATTTTCATTGATTTTGAAACAAAAAAATCTAAAAATCTAAAGTTTCTATAAGTTTTATGAGTTTTAAAAATCAAACTGTGTAAGATGTTACAAAAATGGTTTATATTTTAATTATGGGCAGGACTATCGAGAAAAATTAGCCCCCCCCCCGCTAATACTCCAGTACCGAGAAACTTAGGCTTAGCTTAGGCTTAGCTTAGGCTTAGCTGACGCTTAGCTAAGGCTTAGCTTAGGCTTAGCTTAGGCTTAGCTGAGGCTTAGCTGACGCTTAGCTAAGGCTTAGCTTAGGCTTAGCTTAGGCTTAGCTTAGGCTTAGCTGAGGCTTAGCTTAGGCTTAGCTTAGGCTTAGCTTAGGCTTAGCTTAGGCTTAGCTGAGGCTTAGCTTAGGCTTAGCTTAGGCTTAGCTGAGGCTTAACTTAGGCTTAGCTTAGGCTTAGCTTAGGCTTAGCTGAGGCTTAGCTTAGGCTTAGCTTAGGCTTAGCTGAGGCTTAGCTTAGGCTTAGCTTAGGCTTAACTTAAGCCGGTATCGATCGAAGGATTGGCAGGGTAGTAAGTCAGTCAGTCAGTGAGGGGGAGTGAGTGAGCGAGTGAGTCTGGCCGCTGCTCCCCTAGCGGTGGTGGCAGAGGGCCATAAAGATCGGCTGCCCTTGGGGGCTCTTTCTCAATGGGACCGCGCGATGGAGACCGTAATTTGAGAGGAGCACGACCGCCGTTTGCGCAAGGGGCACAATTCACAAAAGTTGACCCGGGTTACCGTAGGTTGAAGGGGATGATGAGGGGTTGGATTACCGATATGAAGTTGGGCTCTAGCTACCCCCTTTCTCTCTCGCTCTCTCTCTCTCACTCTCTCTCTCCTTTCTCTCTCTCTCGCTCTCTCTCGCTGGCCAGCTTCACCCCTACTCCCTAAATGCCAAAAGCCACCGGCGTATTCCCGGGCCCAGTAGGCTGAACTTTTGTTGTGGACAGTGACAATGCTCAACCACCAACCGGGGAACCGCTCCCCAAAATGTCAGTAGTCGCCTGCCGGCTGGCTGCCGGAAGCGCCTGGGAAAAGGGGTGATTCAGACGGGTTGGGAGAGTGGACGGACCTACTCTAGAAGCCGCCCGGAGGGCAGGGTTTTAAAGGGACGGGCAAGGCACTGTCAGTGGATTCCACAAAAATCCGAAATTCAAAAAGAAAAAGGAAATTTTCTTCAAGCCTAAGCCTAAGCATAAGGCGCACCTAAGCCAATCCTGAATCTAGTCTAAGCCATGCCTAAGCCGAGCATAAGCTTACCCTAAGCCAAGCCAAAGCCAAGTCAAGCCTAAGACAAGCAAAGTCCAAGCCCAGGCTTAGCCTAAGCCTAAGTCAGCCCTAAGCCAAGTGAAAGCAAACGAAAAGCCAAGTCTAACAAGCCAAGTAAGACAAGCCTAAGTCAAGGAAAAGACAGGCCTAAGCCAAGCCTAAGCCAAGCCTAAGACAAACTTAAGCCAAGATCAGGCCAAGCCTAAGCCAAGCCTAAGCCAAGCCTAGGACAAGCCTAGGTCAAGCTTAGCCAAGCCTAGGACAAACTTAAGCCAAGACCAGGCCAAGCCTAAGCCTAGCCCAAGTCCAAGCCAAGCCTAAGTAATGTTGCAAATTTTTCCGGATCAAACAGTACGAGTTACACCCAATAACTCCCCTCCAAATTGTTGCGGCTTCTTCTATTGGTCATTTTAGAGGGTGCCGGAAGGAGTGTGCAGCCGGGGCCGTTATCGAGGCGCCTGTCTCGCGCTGATTCCCGTCATATATTTGCGTATTTTTGGAGATTCCTCGCCACCACCCACATCTTTGCCCTCTACGCCTACGTGGTATCACAACTGGTACCCGGCAAAGTACAATAACTTCGGGAATTCTCAGGGGGAAGTGCACGAGGCGTCGGAAAGTTGCGTTTTTTTGGCGGGAATTCTTATCCAGGGGGCCTAGTGATGGGCTGGCGCAGAGTAGCAAACGAATTTTTGGGGTAGGAATTTCGGGAAAAAGCCGGATGATTTCGAAACGTCCAAAATACCGACAAATCCCGAAAATACCGACAGTGGAAAAACCCGGAGACCCTGGAAATTTTTATTTCTGGGAGGGAGAGACTCAAATTCGGGGTAGCTAAGATTGCCCGAAAATGCAGTACAAATGCACCTAAAACCGACAAGACAAAAAAATACCGACAAGTCAAGAAATGCCGACACACAAAATAAAGTCGAAAAATCGACGGGCGATCGAGGAAAAAAGGGTCGAACGAAACGACCATCAGCTTAAAAATGCCGACAGATGAAAGGAAATCGAAATAGGCAGGCAGCTGAAAATGCCGACAAACTCACAAGATCCCGAAAGCGTGAAATGCCGACAAAGCATAAAATTCCGAAATTCAGGAATCTTGTCAGCTGGGTCATGATAGGTTTGATGAGATAGAGTGCGAGAGAGAGTGAGAGAGAGCGAGAGAGAGGGCGAGAGAGTTACTGAGATCCCAGCCTTCTATTTCACGGAATGACGGTCACCTCCTAGGGATTGGAAAAGGCCATCTGTGGCCTGGTATGGCCGAGGATGGCCCGCTCGAGTCCCATTATCCACAGGGCCCCAGATCGGGAGGATGGGTTGCGCAATATAGGGGGGCACCCTCCCCCCTAGCTCCCCACCATTACTGCCTTTGTCTACGCAAAAGCTACGCGACGCTACCCATAAACGGTGCCCCGACATGGGGGGTTGGGACAAAGAGGGGTGAACGGATTGGCGCGGTTTGGTGAGCGGAAGGTGTTCAAAGGAAAATGGTTTTTGGATGCAGTTTTGACTTCACTGATCCTTTAAAGGGTCGGTGAATTGCGTGCTAAGGATTTTGGTAACTGAGATAACGTCTTCCGCGCTTCTTTAAAGGGAGCCTCGGGCAAGTGAGACGGAGAAGGTAAGCTAGCAAAGATCGTTTGGTATCAAAAATTCCGAGAGAAGTACAAACTGGAATCCAACCAAGGCCCCGACAGCCAAAATTCCGACAGCCAAAATCCCGACAACAAGCCATAATACCGACAACCAAAACCCCTAAAGCCAAAATCCCGACAGACCTTTGGCGCTAAATGGCTTTCGGGATTTTGCCTGTCCGGATTTTGGCCAATCGAGATTTTTGCCTCTCGGGTTTTTGGCTGTCGGTATTTTGCCCTGTCGGGATTTTGGTATGGCGGCATTTTAGCGTTTTCCCAGACAAGCTAGCAAAGACCCTTGAGGAATCGGGCCAGGTCTAAACGGCGAACTAGCAAAGATGATTAGGAAGTGAGGCAATAAGACCGCAGCAAGCTAGAAGTGATGCTTAAGGAAGCGTAAGTGACAGGTCAGGGGCCATGTCACCGGAAACAGCAGCTCCACCCCGTGTCACTGACCCGTCAACGCGTAATGATGGATTATCTGTGGGTTGTTGCGCAAGTCTAGTTGGCTGTTGGAGTGACAGGCGATACTCTCAGGTTTCCCCAAGGGATCACTGCTAGCCTGCCCAGCAGATTATGCTCGTGCAAGTACTTGCAAAGAACCAATAAAAAATTATAAGCAAAAGCTCAACTCCCGCTAACAGCTTCTCTCAAAGGTTCTCTGCTAGCCTGCCCCGAAATCACGTTTTAAGGGACTAGTGAAGGAGAAAGATTAATGTTCTAGGATTTTCCTAAAGAATCTTTGCTAGCTTATCTTTGAGTAAGCCACATTGCCATGTCCTTTAAAACTCATTGAAGCGAAAAACTAACGAAATTTCATGCCAAAACACACGCTAAAAATCTCGAAAAAATGGCTGCCTGTGTGAGTTTGCAACCGGGACGTCCGTTTTTTCCGATGGGGGCCGTCGATCGTATCGGCACGGAAAAACGCGGCCACCGAGAGGAGGAGGAGGTGGAAGAGGTGGAGGCCGTTGCTTAGCTCTCTCTCTCTCTCTCTCTCTCTCACTCTCTCTCTCACCCCGGATTCCCCCTATTCATTCATTTCTGCCCCATTTGGGGGATGGCCTCTAATTGCTTGAGTGGCTAGGGGATACTGATTTCAATCTCCGCCAGGGTCTGGTATGCAAAAATGGCTGTGATGCCTAAAAGGCGCTAGATTCAGCTTTCGCTGCTGAGATAGACAGCGAGAGAGATAGAGAGAGAGAGAGAGAGAGAGAGTGGGAGGAAACAGGTGAGTGAGTGAGCAAGTGATAGAAGACGAGTGAGATCGAGTTAAAGCACGAGCTGTAACGAAGAAACCGACCGACAGGCTATCGCGAATTGCTACAGGATTTCTGCTAGCCCGCCCGCGTCCGGATTAGACAATTTTGACGCAGAGATAGAGAGCGAAAGAGAAAGCGAGAGAGAGAGAGATAGACATAGCGAGAAAGCGAGATAGAGAGAGCGCGTTAGATAAAGGGAACCCCCAATAAACTCAACCCCAACAATAAAACCCATTCAAGCAAGTGGATGGCTCGATTTCCGGGGCATTACCGTCTCCCCAATGGGGTGTGCTGAATTGGTGGTGCCTCGTTGGCCCATTCATGGTTCCCAGCACCCCGAGTCATCGCCCCTCACCCCGAATCGTGGGCGCGTAGTATCATTCCGCATAAAATACGCCCCGAAAAAAACACAGCCGACGGCCAGGTCACGCAATGGGAGTGATGGGAAAATGGGCACATGGATGTAGGAATGGTGGAAACAAGGATGATTGGGCCGAGGAGCGAGAGAGTGAGAGAGAGATAATGTGCAGAGCTCGAGCTGTTCCAAAAATCTCTGCTAGCTTGCCTAAACTTCTCGCCCCGCGAAGGGCGAGAGACAGAGAGAGAGATAAAGAGAGAGAGAGAAAGAGAGAGAGAGAGAGAGAGAAAGAGAGGTGGTGAGAGTGAAAGAAAGAGATACAGCGAGAATATCAGAGAATGGTAGAAGAGACGAGAGAGAGTGAGAGAGAAGGAGAGAGAGGGAGAGCGAGAGAGGGAAGGTGCGAGAGAACCAGTGTAGAAACAAGTCAGCTCTTTTCCGCTTAAAATTTCATATGTAACAAATTTGCAGAAACCTAAATAGCCGGTATAGTAAACGCGCGGATTCACACAACATATCATCACATTAATGAAAGCACCAAATACCAAAAAATTTTTTAGCCAAATTGCAGTATGATGTTGTGTTGGTTGGGAGAGGAGGAGGAAGAGAACAGCTGGTGGTGAGGGTGTAGAGGGGGATTGGTGGGTGCCGGGGAGGACCATGGCTTGGCCCTCGCTATCTCTCGCCACTCTCCAATTGCCCACTCTCTCGCGCAGGGACTGTGGGCAGAGGGACTGACCTCCGATCGATGTCCTCAGGGCACGCACCACACACCAACCCCGACCATGGCAGCACCCTCTAGGGAGGGAAAACGAAAGGGGGGGGGGCCGGATGTGGATGGGTGGTGAGGATTAAAGGGACTGGAGAGGGACGGTATACGGTAAGTGGTTACAGTATGCTCAGCTTGCAAATGTCTTTAAAAGCGAAAACGTAAAAATCCCGACATCCGAAATTCGCAAAGGTCAAAATCCCGACACCCAAAATCTCGAGAGGTAATATCCCGACGACCAACCAACCCCTTGTCAGCCATAAAATCCCGACGGCTAAAATGCTGTCAGGCCAAAATCCCGGCAAGTTAAAATTCCGATAGGCCAAAATCCCGACAACCGAAATCCCGACAGCCAAAGTCCCGCCTCAAAAGACCGACAACCAAATTCCAGAGAAACCAAAATCTCGACAACCAAAACCCAGACCTGTAAAATTGTTTAAAAGGGCTAGCGAGTCGTACCAACGACTAAAATAGCAGCGGAAATTTGTCGGGATTCTGGCTTGTCGGGATTTTCAGCTGGTATTCTTTTTCAGCCTCCAAAGAAGGCAAACTAGCAGGGTTTCTCCTGGCATAAAAGGATGTAATCGATTGCGCTGTAGAAAGTCCATAAAACATTAGGAATTCAATGCCTACTAAATCCATAGCCATGTCATCTCGATTTTTTGAAGATCCGCATTTTCTCCTACATCCTCTCAAGAAGTTGGGTGAAAAAGCCGAGGTCACCCTGGCACTTCACACATACCGTCGGCCGTTATGCAAAGTCATTGATGCGTGAATGCCGTCACACGGTCTCTCTCTTTCTCTCTCTCTTTCTCTCTCTCTCTCTCTCTCTCTCTCTCTCTCTCTCTTTCTCCCCGTCATTCTGCCAATACACAAATACCCCCAGGGCATCTCGGGCCACGATCTCCATCTAGCGGCCAAGATCAAAGACAGTCCCCCGCTTCACTCTCTCTCCATTCACGCGCTCTCTCGCCAGTATTGGGTCATACTCGAGCCATCGCTTGGGTGCAATTAGGGCCACATACGCAACAGTACCCCCAAGGCACACGGGTCATGGATTTCCAAGAGCTGTCCCAAATGGGTACTGCTAGCTTGCCAAGATATTTTTAAGGTTCAAACACTTTTGATCTGCAAGTGATGACAGAAATATTTTGGCGTATTCGGTATAATACCAGTTTTTCAAGGCACATGGAAGTCAGGGATGCCGGAAATTCGATCTTACCGAAGGAAAAATATCAGCTTACAAGGGAAAGGCCGAAAGTGAAGTGTAGTGAGTAAAGTGAAGGTCGCATTTCGAAATGAGGCCAAGCCCACCTTGTACAAAATTTTGAACTGACCACGAGTCTGTTTTAGATTGCCCGAAATGGCCATATTTACGAAGCTACAGTACATATTCTGGCGCGAAATTCCCGAAAATTCCGGACTTTAGAGGTCCTTTAAAACGCCATAGAATATGATTTTTGCAAAACTTAATTAGCGCATCGAGCTCAGAAAAAGCGCTCTTTCGAATGAACCCCTAAAGCTATCAAAAATTTCCCTGGTTTGGCCTGAAATTCTTTTTTTGCCGGCCACAGACACGCTAGATACGATAAAACAATTTTCACCAATTCTCAGCGAAATATTCGCCAAGCTGACCTGAGGATTCCACGGATCTCGAGACGATCCCTCGCACCCATCTCGCCGATAAATCAGCCCATAATACCGTAGTTTTTGCCGGCCGTTTTTCTTGGGCTGACCCTCCGTCGAAAGGACAGTTCCGTATTCAAACGTCAGCTCGACCCTCAGATTCCCCGGATGAACTGTCGAAATTTGACAAAGAGTTGCAGCCCCACCTACCGGTGCATTCTATACAACATCCTGATTCTGGGCTCATTTCTACGGCTGTGCTGGATTTATAGGTAACGAAAAAATTACTTTTTTATTGGTGGTTTACTTAACGATTGCTTTAAAAAATTTTTCAATATGAAAAATGACAAAATAGGTAAAACTAATTTTTCAAAAATTTTAATTGGTTTGTAAAATTTTTTGCTAGCAATCAAATTAATCAAACATTTTAGCTAGATTTTCCCCCAATAAAAACTACTGAACACACTAGAAAAACACCTTAGATGTTATTAAAATGCAGGTATACGCGGAAAATTCACAATTAATTACCCCCACCCCCGCTAACAGTGAATAACCTGATTCCTACCGTATTCGGTACCTTAACTACGGCGTCCTTACCGTATTCCTAAATCCGAAAAAGTAACTAGAAGTTAGCACGGAATTCACGAACTTATTCTGAGCGCAAAAGTAAATCCCTACACGTTAAAACTTGCTCTTCAACGCCCGATCTTCGCCCCCCGGCCCAATAAATCGCCTGCCGAATTTTTGATCCATTGCCACAAGGAGATCGGGCGTGGATCGGAGTTGGCGATTTTGTGCCTTTCCCACGCCGAAAGGTGGTTTTGGCCTTTTCTTGCAGCCTGACTATTCCCATTTTTCACCCATTAACCCCCTAAGCACATTAGCCCATACCAAAAGTCCGATCTCCCGCCCCAAAATGGCAATAAATCGGGGGATTAGAGCGTGGGCGGCACGTGGGTTCGAGGTGGAAGCTGTCATTACGGCTGGCCGCAAGCTGAGCCTTAGCCAATTTAAGCTGAGCCTAAGCCTAAGCCTAAACCCAAGCTTCAGTCTAAGCCAGGCCTAAGCCTAAGCCTAAGCCTAAGCCTACGCTACAGTCTAAGCCTAAGCCTAAGCTTCAGCCTAAGCCAGGCCTAAGCCTAAGCCTAAGCCTAAGCCTAAGCCTAAGCCTAAGCCTAAGCCAAGCCTAAGCCAGGCATAAGCCTAATAAGCCCAAGCCTTAAAAAATGGAGATCCGCCCAACAATGTTAGCCACCGAATATTCGCTACTAGTCCTACTGTGCTTTGCCACCTACCACAAGCTGCTCGTTGTCCATAGGTGCGTATCGTACTAAAGGAGAGCGACGCCCCAGATGCCATTGGTTTCCGATCGGATTCTAACGCTTTTTTCATGGTTTGCACGGCGCGATGCGAAAATGGGTCTTTGAAAGAAAGTCTTTAGAAGAAAAAAATCTACATGATTCTGCTCAGCTCGCAAGCCCTAATTTTTTCAGGTACGAACAGCTGAAGATCGAGCTGGAGATTCAGCGGCTAGAACAACGGTATCACGATTTCCGGTAGGCGCCTAGAATTCTACGAGTGGTAGATTAACTTATAGTATTGTATTTGAGTTTTCTGCCTGGCGGTAGCTTAACCTATACTAGTGATGGTATTATTCAAATCTCAAATCTAATTTGCATCCGCCTAATCAAATCTGACGGTTTGATTTGAATAAGGTTCCAGCACTTCAAATCAAATCGATTTGATTTGAACTTCCAAGGTTTGAGTTCAAATCTGAAGATATGAACGAGGATTTGAAAGAAGTCGAAAAAATCAATAGCTCATTACGCGGATGCTAATTGTATGATGGCATGCATAATCAAGGTCATTTCCGGTTCGCGCCAGCTCGGCCATAGCGATTTTGTTATGTTTTGCATGCCGGCATCTCCATAAGATTTGATTAAGGACCGGAAGCTTAATCAAATCCTCGAGATTCGATTTGAACTCGCCCACGGGATTTCAAATCAAATCCGCCGATTTGAAATTGAAATTTTTGCCTTCAAATATTCAGATTTGAGCTCTCAGATTTGAGTCAAGATTTGATTTGAATAACCCCATCACTAACCTATACTAACAGATACTGTATAATCGTCACAATTTAGTAAATTGGGCGCAAAAATAGATGATGTGCGGGCGGAGCTGATGGACAATGGGGGAACAAAGGCGATTGTCAAGCCGTTCACGACGATGTATCCGGAATACTTGGTAAGAGAGAGAGAGAGAGAGAGAGAGAGAGAGAGAGAGCGAGAGAGCGAGAGAGGCAGAGGGAGGCAGAGAGATAACCATTTTCAGGTATCGACTAGACATCGTCTTTCCATCTGCTTAATCCCAAAAAACATGTCAACCCTGATGACCCGAATTTTTTGCCTGCTGAATCGATCCCTTGAAAAGGGCATGCAAAATCGAAAACTTACAGAATCGATGGAGAGGCGGGTTTTGAAGTCTACACATGTTTAGCTATGAACCAATTTTGACTAATTCAGGTATTTTTAGAGACTGTGCCCTCCCGATTCGCTACAGTACCCTCGTGCAAGTTCAGGCCCGGATTTCCGGCGATACCGCTCGCCAGAACTTGATTCTCACCCGAGAGCCGATGGAACGTTTCCTGTCGGCTTTTCTGATGCTTTGTATTGTGTGGGTTTTCAGAGGAATTAACAAAAATACTGATGAATTCCAGAAATCACACTTTCTTTTTACCAAATTCTGTGCCAAAGTTATTTAAAAAATCAAAAACGCTGTAAAATCTTTTTTAAGGGTTTAAAAAATTGTCTGCCTCTCAAAATTATCTTAAAAAAATCTCTAGCAATTACTTTCGAGCCCATAAAAATAGCCTGACTTTAAAATCCTGGCAAAAACCCTTCAAATTTGGTATAGTCGAAAATTCGAAAAATTCCGTTAAAATACGCTAAAAACGGTTCCGCAACCGCCCAATTTCCACTATCTCTGCTTTGTGTGAATTTCCCCTTCCCCCTAGCTGTCAGCAGAAAAAGGAAGGGAACGGCCCGGGGGGTGTGTGGTCACCAGAGACCCCCTCTATGTGCGCTCCCCGCATGCTCTCTCACCCATCCCCACTCGCCCCCCGCCTGGTTCTCTCTGCGAACAGATCTTCCCCACCGCGGCCCCTCATAAACTTACCTGGCTGGGAGGTTCCCGTGATCAACAAGACGGGACCTCTATGGCGAGGCTCGGCCATTGCACTTTCGGCCGGGCTGACCTGTAAGGCAGCTCCGAGTTGGGGTTCGCCTACAGCTAAATTTTTGCGTGGGGGGCTGCGTTCGCGCGGCCCTGACAATCTCTTTTTGCAAGAATCGGGAGGAATTTTGATGTAGAGTTAAACAAATTAATGCAGATAAATCGTGAATAACACGCTGGCAATGGACCAATCATGATGGTACGTCAATCGATAAAAACTCCAAATTCCCCAAAAATGAGACGAAAACCGATTTTCGTAAGTTTGGAAAATTTTGTGTAAAACAGACCGTCGTTTTTTCTGATCGTCATCAGCGATCGGGTTTGGCCTGGATTTTTTTCTGACATCTTTGGCAGGCATTCAATCGATGCAAGTTGGGAATTTTTCCAGCTAAAAAGCCTTGTAACTTTTTCAAAATCACCACAAAATCTGCACAAAACACGCCTAGTGCCGACCCAAAATCAATTCAAAACATCTCCTTGTAAGGAACAGCCACGAGAGGTGCTTTTTATAATAGATACAGCACCGAGTTTTTAGAGTACTTTATTTGCCTAGTAACTACGGAGAAAATCATCAAATTTGCGTGAAAGCTTCATTAGACTTATCAACTTTCCAGACGACTCGATGACTGCTTTGGCTGCTACAAGAACATGGAATGCGTCTCGGAGATGCTACTCATCCACTCTCAAAGATACGCATCAGGAGATCATACCGTCGAGGGGAATGCTCTCTGGCATATGGCGCCTCAGAATTGGTATGCGGAAAATATAGCGCATTTATTCGCTACAAACTACGATTTTGGGCCGCGTAAACCATTACTTACGATTTTTTTAGGCATTGCAATCTGCAGGGAGCCACGCAGGAATATGAGTATCTCGATTATTCCCCGTTACAGGGCAGGAAATTTTCTGAAAAGCTGAAGGTTCATTTGGAGAAGGCAAATGTGGAAAACAGCACCGTATCCAAAATTATTGAGGTGAGTGTTAGGCTTGGCTTCGGCGTTGCTTAGGTTTAGCTTAAGCTTGACTTAGGTTTGGCTTGGGCTTGGCTTGTGCTTAAGCTAGCTACGCCTCCAAGAATACCATTTAGGATATGGGCAACAATTTCACCGGCCACCAAACAATTCTCGAACCTCAGCGAAATTACTATGCGGAAAAGGTATCGAAAACTTAGAGATTAAATGAACAATTTCTTTCTTTTTCAGCTCCTCAACTCGAAAAAGATACGCCGGAATTTGTTGTACGTGTATTTCTATGATTACGTGCTTTTTGGATACGAATTTCCGGACGTTTATTAACGGGAAAGGCAGCACCAATTTTACATTTGAAGCATAATATTAATAAAACTGGAAGCGTAATAAAACGTGATTATGCGAAAAGGTCAGTGAAATCCAATCAGCACATGCCACACGTATGCGGGCACAACACCTTGTACTTGTCCATGAAGCACCAATTGTGATAGGTCGGGCAGGCCTCGTGTTGATTTGCGCAGTTTGAAGGATCATCTGAGAGTTATTAATGTAAAGGTATTTTGTAAGTTTGAAGAGCTCTTTCTAGAGGCTTTGTACCCTAATTCACCATAAAAATTACATGTTGGAATGGCCATCGTCGGCGGCGCGCATTTATGACACGTCATCGGACAATCCGAATCTACCGCCGGCATCGAGCAGAGATTCTGAAGCAGAATTTCTAGTCTTTGGAGTGATGAGAAAGAGAGAGCGAGAGAGGGAGAGGGAGAGAGAGAGAGGGAGAGATAACTAAAAAACGAACCGCCATAAATCGACAACGCCCGTCATCGCTTTTCGGGCAAATGTTGAAAGGCTTCACCGGCTCGAAGTTTGGCAGTGCAACGCTGTGGAGGTACTAAAATTCGCAAAATTCATTTCAGAAATAGTCAACATTCTTTTATTCATTTTTCGTGCTTTGAGCGCTTATCTGGCCTTTAAAATTCGGCGTTCCTGCCGAAATCGCCAGATTTGCCGGCCTTATCAAGATTTTGTGGCAATGAGGAAAGGTAAAAAATTGGCTGCGTACGAATCAGAAAAATAAGACTTAAAATTGAATTTAAAAGCTGTAAAACTGTCGTCTAAATGGTTTTTTAGATTATCCACCCCTACCGTAATCATAAAGGCAGCAAAACACAACAGAACCCGCGAAATAGCCATATTCTTAAAGTCGTTGGTCGGGGCAAAAACGGAAAAAAGGCTTTGCAGTCGGCTTCATCCTTCCCGGGCGAAGCCTGCCTATAAACATTCATCTAATCAGCTGTTTTAGGTCCGCTGCCAAGCACCATCACCGCACAAATAAATTGTGGGTAAACAATTTTAACGGTATTCGCATGACCCCGACACGTCGTGTTTTTTAGTAACACGCGGAAAAACAGGGTGCTTCTTTCTCAAATCGAGGCCTTATCCAGGGAAGATTTGATAAAAACGCGTTTCATAAATTGGTAAATTTGGTTAAATGAATTGTCGGTTTTATAAACTTTTAAAGGGCACGTTCAGGGACGTTTTTTGGAAAAAAGCAAAGATTTTTGCCGCGGCCAGGGGTCGAACCCGGGCCCTCCGCTCGGGAGGCGCGGATGGATACCAGTCAGCAGGCCCGTAGGAGGGGGGGCGGAGGGGGCATGCCGCCCCCCCCGAAATCTGCAGATGTCGAAAAAATGATAAGGGGGGACCCTTATGATTTTTGAAAATTTTTGAAAAAGGGCGGTAAACGGCAGATGTTTTTGAACCGCCGCCCCCCCCGAAACCCTTGCCGCCCCCCCCCGAAATTTTGGGTCAGCTACGGCCCTGCCAGTCAGCCACAGCTACAACCTGGCGAGGGGGCGAGGGGCGCCCCAGGCCGCAAAGGAGGGGAATGGCCTGTCACAGCACGGGCAGGCAGTGCGCGCGGTCCCTACGTCCATAGGGTGTATACGTTGGATCGAGTATACGGCCCCTCCCTGAACGTGCGCTTTAAAGCAAGCTCTTGCGAAGAGAGAGAGACGATCTAAAACGCGTGCACACAGGGAAGATGTCCAGTGCAGCCAAGCGTAGCTGTCTCTGGGCAACGCGCCACTCCAATTGACGGGCTAGTTCTGTGATCACTATCCAGTGAAATCCAAGAAGAATGAAAAGGAACAAAGTCCTCTTTGCAGGCTCTATTAATGCATACAGTAAATAAAAACCAACACCCATCGATCAGTTGGGTTTTGCTGCCTCTGGGAGGGCAACTACCAACACTTTCACAAAGGCTACAACGCCAAGAAGAGCACGCAAGGAGGGTTGTGCCAAGATGAGGGAGCTCCTAACTCCGCAAACAACTCGCTGCGCCTTACAAGACGCTAGGAGAAAACCCAAAAACATGTTAGAAAACTAGAATGTGATTAGAAAGACAATAATTTAGTGAGAAAAGTTTATTACGAATAATTTACGCAGGGGAAACTGAGGAGAGTGAGAATTTAGAGGGGGAAACGATGTTAAAAAGGAGTTACGGGGGCAGATAAAGAGGGGGAAATCTAGGGGACGGGGAATTAGATGAAAGACCGGCGGCAACGGGGTGCGGCAAACCCCAAAAATCCGCGACCGACTTGCGAGGGGGCTCTCTTCTTTGGGCGGCTTCGATTCTTGAGCGCGCGCCGTGGCGTCGGCGACGGTATCGCGGTGTACTCGTGCGAAACGGGGCTCGAGGGGAAGGGGAGCAGGGGCTCAACCCAACTCGGCACCCCCCGGAATAAACGTCGTCCGCGACGTTGAGACAGCATCCTTCCTTCACGTAAACGTACTTGTAACCGATCCGACTTGGGCGATGGACGAGCTTGTGGGCGATCTTGTAACGAGCATGGCCACGGGTTTGGCTTGACGTAGACGAATTACGCTCGGGCATCCATCCTTCTCTCCAAAAACGTACTTTTCCTTGGCTTGACGGGTAGATGAGCTTGCGGACGAGTTTCCTTTGCTTGATGCAGACTTGTCGATCGACGGGCAGACATCCTTCCTTCAGAGAGGACGAACGTACTTGCATTCCTTGTCGCGCACATATCTTCGTATCCATTCCTTGTTGTAGGCGTCGTTTCACATCCATTCCTCGTGTCGTATCCAATCCTTGTGGTGGCCCGTGCACCTTCTCGCGTTCCATCGTCTTGCACGGGCGGGCCGAGGCGAGGGGGATACAGCGAAAAGGTGGGGCCGGGAAGAGGAAGGAATACACATGAAAAGGAAATGCGGGAACGAGAATAACAACGTAGAAAGTCGCGAAAATGAAAAACGGGCACAGAATTACAATACGGCACGAGGAAAAGAGTTTACTTTTTCTTTTATTCCTTGTCTTGTAGCTGCGCATCGAGTAGTCGGTGACGACGGCGACGTAGAACTTGCGTTGCTGACGACGAGCTTCACCACTTGTTCCAGACATCCTTCTGACGGGCTTCACCACTTTGAGATGTTGAGCGACAAGAAGTCGGTGGAGATGGCGAGAAGTGCTTGACGATGATGAAGACATCCTTGACGAGCTTGACCATTTTGAGGCGTTGAACAGCACGTAGTCGGTGGTGGGGAAGAGAAGAACTTGACGAGCGTGAAGACATCCTTGACGAACTTGACTCCTTGAGCGCGTGTAGAACTTGAACGGGCGGGAACTTGCGAATCCGGGCATCAGCAGCGGGGCCTCCTCCGGATGCGGCGCCAGACGGGACCGAGGCGATCAGGTTCTTGACATCGACTCCGTCGAGGGCCTTGGCGAAAAGATCGGGCCAGCAGGGCTCGAAATAAACCTTGGCGGCTTTTAGGGGCGTGGAGATCTTGTCGCCGGTGATCGCGACTTCATCGTCTTGGAGAATCAGGGCAGCGTAAACGCGGGTCCGATCCTCGTTGGAAGCCATCAGCGCAAGGGCGGGCCGGGCTTGTCAGGCCATGCTACCTGGAAAACGTGAAATGTAATCAAAATTTGGCGAGGGCAACCAGAACTTTGAGAACAAAAATCAATCAACTTGAATCACGTGGAAAGCAGAGCAAAAGGAATTGCAATGCGGGAGCGCGGAGGGATCAGCGTCGTTTTGGCAATTTTTAGGCGAGAAGCAGGGCCAAAGTTTTGCGAAAATGTGGAAGTATCGCGGGAAACGTTTTCGATCATTGAAAATAAAGCTCTCAATACTTTTGTGCAAAAGAAATGAGCTGTTTTGCGGCGGCCATTCAAAAGCATAGCTTTGGGCGGAGCTATAACATAACGAAAAAGCTGTTCCGCTCGTTTTTTGAGGCGAAATCAACCCTGAAAAAGCAGCATTTTGCAGGGAAAGCATTTTTCGAGATGGAAAACGAATTTGAAAAGGCCTTTACGATGAAAGAAGAGTTAGCGACGAAATTTCGAAGCTTTCAAAGCAGAATTTGGGCGCGAGAGCAGGGGAAACAAGCAAATTCCGGCGTAGCGAAAGAAAACAGAGAAAAGCGGGTCTTGTCAACTTCGTAGCGGGTAAAAAGCTTGGCGAAAGGGATTGCCAGTCCGGGTTTCCAAAGTTATTGCTTTATGAGCGGGTGAGAATGCGGGAAAATTACAAAAAACTTCATCCCTAAAAGGCGATGAATCGGGGGAGGGTACGGCGGGGCAAAAAACAACTCGGGGACGAGAAACGGAGAAAAAGGGCGCTAGACGCGCCTCGCCGCGCAACGAAATCTGATGGCTTCTTGCTTGTTAGGATTCGCAGGACCTTCCTAACTGAAAACGATTTGGAAAGAGCAATCGATTCAAGAAAAAGCTGCGAAATGCCATTTTACTTTCAACGAGGGGTCATGGAAATCTTTTTCAAATGAAAAATGCGGGTATTCGAAAGGCAGGGATCACCGAGGTTTCTATTCTTGATACGACTGATGGCAAAAAGAAGAATTCTCAATACTGAGCTCTTTGAATCGAGAAATTCAGCTAATAGAGGCGAAAAAGCTCAACACAGCGAGGCAGAAGCTGGTTTTTATCAAGCGCGGAGACAGAGAAATGCGCAGGGCTCTAGAATTCCCTTTACAAAACGTGTGCCTTCCGCACTTTCAAAAGGAGCCGAGTTCTGGGGCGAACTTCTGCGCATGGAGCGAGTGAATGTCGAAAATCAAGCCTAGGCGGGGTCAAAGAAACCAATAAAACCTTGAATACACCGGTTTGAGATGTTTCGGACCATTGGGAGCGGAGAAAGCTGTCTTCACAGAGAACTTCTGGCCACAATGACGTTCGCGATTCGTCAATCTGGAAAAATTGCACCTGAGAATAAGGCAAAATCAACTCACTTTCAGTCGAAAGTTGTGGGCACTTGTGGCGGCTTTTTCCTTGAAGCGATCTTGCAGTACTGGCAAGATTCCACTCAAAAAGACGAGCGCGGCGGAAAATCGTGAGCATTCTGTACCCGCAATACAAAATCCACACCACTAAAACCGGGAAACGAAAACAAATCGATGACTGAGCCGTGCACAGCTGCAAGTCAAAGGGCTGTAACACCGTGCCAAGTTGTCCAGCTCACATCCGTGATGCGGCGGATGCGTCCAACTTGCACAAAATAGTCTGGGTACTGATTCTGCGGCAGAAACAGCGGAAAGGCGGCCACGATGTCCAGTCCCACACCGGCTCCGCGAATCGATCCTGAGCCCAAACTCGAGTCTCACTATGCCGAGATCACTGCGGATCAAAGTGCGCGAGCAACCAGCTGCAGCGGTGGAAGCTCTTCGGTCTTTTTCACCCATATACACTTGGATTCGTGTAATCTCCAGCAACATGATCACGTGATCCACATCGATCCATGTGTTTGCTTTGATCACCGGTCTCTGCGGTGATAATGGCTACCTTCTTGCGGGTATTTTGGGTGCTTTTTCAGCCAATTCCTGGCTTTTTCTTCATCTTGGCCTCTACTTCTTCAAAGAAGGGCTTTTCGATGGCTGTTCATGCCTGGTTCACGGGCAAAACCAGAGCATGTCGACGTCCGAAATGGCTGGGATGCCAATCGACGGTTAAACTCTTGGCACAAAACTCTGGGCGAGTTTGGCCAGGCCACCGAGCACGTTCTGGGCTGAACGGCTGGGCCAACCTTCGCTTCAGCACGTGGGGATGCTTCTGCTAGGGCTTGAGAGGTGGGGAAAGCACGGTTCGGCCCCCAGTTGGGTTTTGCTGCCTCTGGGAGGGCAACTACCAACACTTTCACAAAGGCTACAACGCCAAGAAGAGCACGCAAGGAGGGTTGTGCCAAGATGAGGGAGCTCCTAACTCCGCAAACAACTCGCTGCGCCTTACAAGACGCTAGGAGAAAACCCAAAAACATGTTAGAAAACTAGAATGTGATTAGAAAGACAATAATTTAGTGAGAAAAGTTTATTACGAATAATTTACGCAGGGGAAACTGAGGAGAGTGAGAATTTAGAGGGGGAAACGATGTTAAAAAGGAGTTACGGGGGCAGATAAAGAGGGGGAAATCTAGGGGACGGGGAATTAGATGAAAGACCGGCGGCAACGGGGTGCGGCAAACCCCAAAAATCCGCGACCGACTTGCGAGGGGGCTCTCTTCTTTGGGCGGCTTCGATTCTTGAGCGCGCGCCGTGGCGTCGGCGACGGTATCGCGGTGTACTCGTGCGAAACGGGGCTCGAGGGGAAGGGGAGCAGGGGCTCAACCCAACTGATCACACATCGGTTTTTCTCAACAAACGTCACAAACGCATGAACAAGCAATTTTTATTTTCCATTTCCTGGATTGATAATCCAGTCGATTATCTCTTCAGGGACTTGATGAAACTTCCCAATTTACCCCGAGCATGTACACCCCGTTCTATCATGTCGCCACCTGCAAAATAGAGATCCTTCGCAGGTTTCGCGCCGCTGCCGCATTTTATTTACATGGCTACAGATACTTTCCCAATACATGTTTTCGCCAAATCTCTTGGGTGGACGCGGAATGCACTCTCGACGTGACGGCCCCGGTCGCTGAATAAAATACGGCCAGAAACCCGGGGCGCGGGTTCTATGATTTTGTAGCAAAGTTTGTATCATAGATCGGTCCGGCTTTTCTTTTATTAGGTATTCGCTTTGAAATCCAAAATTTTAACATGAGAATTCTGTTATTCCGGACCTTCGTCGGTGCAAAAAGGTGAATTTTAATTTCTAAATCCTCCTAAAACTTCAACATTAAAGCCGCTTCATGGCTTCATTTTTTTGCATTCTTCCATCTCCAGAAAATTAGGCCCAAATTTCGAAATTCTCCCTCTCACCCGGGCCCCTCTCTGTTGACGTGCTCCCTTTCACGTGGCTGACCCGTCTCTCCCTCTCTTGTCCCTTTCTCTATCTCTCCCATGTCTCCTATCTCTAGCCCTCGCCTTTGCTAAATACCTCCTTTTGCACGGCGCTCCTATTCACCACCCATTTCCCACAGCATCTGTAATAGAAATTCTTTTTTTAACTTATTGTTTTGAGCCAGAATTAGGAACCCGAAAAATCCTGTCTTTAATTCTATCCGCAAAAAGCCGCCATCCCCCGGCTTCCGGTCGGTCCCCAACCGGAAGCCGTCTTTTCAGAGGCTTTTCATCGACTCCATTAATGCCCCAGGCTCGACGATGATTATTTTCGGTTCATGTGAACCCAAAAGTTTTGGAAAGCATCACTAGCTTACCGCTAATCCCCCGCCCGTTTGTTCCAGGATTAGAAAAGCGCATCATTTTGAGGTAATACCTTGTCCCTTCAAAGTCCTCGAAACTTCCCAAAAAAATTCCAATAATTCCTGAAATTTTAGAAAGGTTTTCTGCCCAAAGTTTAGAAAGCCCGAATTTAATTAAACGCTTTTTATTAAGAAGACCCTAAAACCCTACCAATTTATTACTTTTTAAACTTATTATCAGTTTACCGGCAAGCGACGACCTAGTTTTCATCATCCCCTGAAAAGTGAGCAGGAGATCCGCCCCCATGCCCGCTGGAATTCCGGCAATTTGCTGTAAAACTGACAAACTGCCCGTAGATTGCAGCAATCAGTGCCACGAGAGTTGTGACACTTTTTTCTCGTTTCCGCCATATGATTTCCGTAGAGAGTTGTTGTTTATAAGCGGATCCCGTTTGCCCAAGAAGAAATTGCAGTAAAACTGGTTAGTCTGTGCGTGCAGAGTATCGTCTAGGCGACCACACCAACTTCCTCTGCACAGCTCAAACTTTTGCGCTGTACATTTTTGAAGTTTTACCTTTTTTAGTTAAATTTTTACGCCGTTTTCGTGCAAAAAACTCGCAAAGATTAGTTATTGGTTTGAAGGCCCCCAATATGTTGTCACCTTCCGCAAAGAACCGATCAACTGCGCCGGTGAACTCGGAAAGCACCTCTATTTGCACGGCTGCTGTGGCCCGGGTGCTTCGAAGGTCTCGGTCTGCTCGTCCTTTTCCTTCCATATGGCCTCATTTTTCGGGTTTCCGCCAGCCGACCCTGGGCTTGGGTGCAGCTGACTTTCGCTCTACCCCGTTGCCCGTCATTTGCGATAGTATTGCCCTGCAACAGCCCTCGGGGCCTATCAGTAAATCCATAAAAACAAAAAGAGCCTTGCGATCGTGTGGGAAAACCCACTAATTTTTCGTATAGCGGATTAATCGGTGATTTGCGCTGGCAAGGGTTGGGGGCTCGCGATTAAAAGTGGCAAGGGGAAGCTAATGAAGCCTTTGGAGCGTATAACAAACCTTAGGACGCGCATTTAATTGTACAATTTTTTGACTATCCGCCCCGTTCGCTTAGAACTGGTTGCTAAGCAGGCAGGATTTGCCTGCCAAAAAGCTTCGCGGGTTAGGAAGCGTTTCCCGTCGATTTTCTTAAATTTCTTTTTTTTTTTTCTTGGAGACCTTGAATTATTTATAAGGCTCTTTTCCAGGTGAAATCGTATGGCATCTTCGAGCCTGCGCACCTTGGCTGACCGAGTGGCTGTTGTGACCGCTTCGACAAAGGTAGCTTATCTTCTATTTTTCTTTTATTTTGATTTTTCAAGGGGATTGGATTTGCTATCGCGAGACGACTTGGCCTCGATGGAGCTTCGGTGGTGGTCAGCAGCCGAAAAGAGAAAAACGTGGAGGTATGGTTCTTGAACTGATCCGCTTCCGGTCTTGCCTTTTGATCTCAAGGCGCGGCACGATGACCAGTCGTTTTGACGAACAATCGTATAGCCATAGCCGAAGTATCAAGACCATTCCATGTGAGCCGGCACCTTTGATTTTTTCCAAATATCTAAAAGTATCTGTGATTTAAGGCGTACGCAATAGCTTTAGAGGTACCGTCTTTTAAATATAAGCATTTCAGGAAGCCGTACTCGCGCTCCGGCTCGAGGGCATCAACGTGAGCGGCGTCGTGGCGAATGTCGGAAACAAAGACGACCGCAAGAAGCTCATAGATCACACCTTGGACAAGTAATCATCCCCGTTTCTGTATTTCTAGACTTCTTTTAGGCACGGCAAGTTGAACATTCTCGTCTCGAACGCGGCGGCCAACCCTCATTATGGGGATTTGATGTCGATCAGCGATTCACAGTGGGACAAGCTGATGCAGGTCAATGTAAGTTTTATGGTAAAAACTAAAACGTTTTTATTAGGTAACGTCTGCGTTTCAACTTGCGCAAGAAGCCATCCCGCACCTAGAAGCCTCGGGACAAGGTAATACATGCAAATTGGTTGGGAAATCGGCTGATGCCCTTTTCCACGTTTGTGAAACAAAGTGCAGCCGCTAATCGGTTTGCCATAATATTGATGCAAGGGGCTTTTCAAAAGTCCAACGAGAGCGCACAAAGCAAACATATTGCGACAGGCTGATCACATGTTAGTGGAATGAAAGTCTGGCTTGTGAATTTTTAGCATGAGGAATTTTTAGGGTTTCAGCTCTGATTTGTTAAAATTCGTATCTTGCAGGGAATCTCGTGTTCGTCGCGTCGGTGGCCGGCTTCAGCCCAATCGAAGGACTCGGCGCCTACTCCATCATGAAATCGGCGCTGATCGGGCTGAACAAGAACCTGGCTCTTGCCGTCGCCCATCGCAACATCAGGGTGAATGCCATCGCTCCCGGTTGGTTTTCCTGATATTATTAGTTATACAATTTTTTTACAATTCCTGTGCCCGAAAACTAACAAATAATGATTCAGAACTGCAAAAGATAGATTTTTCCACCAATAATGGCCAAAAATTTCAAAGAAAAAAATGTTTTGGATGCTTTTAGATATTTCCCGGTTTAAATATCGTTGCGCTTTACTAAAAATTTTTTCGATGGTGAAAATAGCGACGTTTTCGATGTCTTTTCGCGTATATCTACCTTGATTTCAGGCATCATCCGAACCGATTTTTCTAAAGTCCTCTATGAGGATCCGGCGGTGCACTGCGACACGACGAAGGCAATCCCATTGGGAAGGATTGGCGAAGCGGACGAGGCAGCATCTGCCGTATCATTCTTGGTAAATTGATTTTTCAAAATAAATATGTTTTCTTAGGTCTCTGACGAGTCAGCCTACCTCACCGGCGAGACGATCAGCGTGAACGGCGGGATGCAGTCACGCATGTAAAAGGTCAACCGCCGGATTTTACCCATTCGATAGTTTCCAACCCACAATTCTAGAATATTGAATTTGGAGCAAAAGAGTCTACTAGTTGTTACCATTTCCTCTGCAACGTGTCTCGTTGACGCATTAGGTTTAGCGAATTGTGTGCGTGTGTGATGGATGTTATTTGTTACTCAAAGTCCCCATCAGCCCACTGGGTATTATCAGCCAACCCCCTCCCCCAATGAAACGTGTATCCGTTGACGGCAACGATTCTGTTCCCCCGCCAGGCCAATTTAATCGAGCGCGCTCACCGTACAGCCGGTAATGTCTTTTCGTATCGCGGACCCTTTCTTTGTACTCACCAGCAGGCCCTTGTCCCGTTATTTATTTGGTTCTCACCACTGGGCCAGCGGCCGATTTCACGTGGTGATGAAATCGTAGTCGCCGTTCGGGAGTTATCAACGCAAAGATTTCAATAAAGTTTTATGTTTTGGAGAAATACACACATGATTTGGATAACGGATTTGAATTCGTCTTCCGGCGAGAAAGCGGCTTGAAAATGGTGTTGATCTGACACTTCGTGACTCGGCTTCATCGCGCGCGATGGCTAACAACTCGCGATCCGTCTACCTTCCGGCCATGCAGGTTTGAGAACGAGGGATTTGGCTGAAGCTGCACGACTTTTGGTGAAGCAGAAACTGATGAACCCTTAGTTTTAGGCGATGCCCGGCCTGACGAACCAGCAGATCCGGCAGCTGCACTTCATCGAGCAGCTCCGCGCCGCCGGCTACACGCCCGTCTCGTACTTCCAGGAGCAGCGGCAGCTTCAGCAGCAGCAGCTGTACGAGCAGGACCTTGCCTGTAGGAGACGTTTAATGTTTAAGGATTTGTTAGTGATTTTAGGTTTGTTTAAGACGCTATTTTCAATATTTTTTGAAGATACATAGGCTCAAAAGCTCGAATTCAGTCAGTATCAAAGGTTCAAATGGAATTGGATACGTTTTGGTTCTGAAACTACGCAAAATGATGATTTTCAGCCCAGGTCGACGCCTCGGACGACGATTGCAAGACGGCCGTCGAGGGACACGAGGTGGCCGGACGTCAGGTAGAGCTTCATCGAAGAAATTTTCGCTATTTTCTAACTTTCAGGTGGGCAACGGCTCGTACGACGCGTCAACGGCCGGCTTCTCGGTCCGCTCGCAGCACTTCGACGCCTACTACCAGTACTAGAAGCTGTTGATGACCTACCCGTCGGAGATGCCCATCTTTGGCCGGGATTTGACAGCACGAAATTCGTATTTGCGCTTGAATAAAGGGTTTTATTTGCTTGTTGCTACTGGATTTTCAGATTTTCTTCATTTACAGTAAATAAAAAACTGTTTACGATAAGCAGGACCCAGACGCAGAGACGCAGGCGACGATTTTTATTTTCCCGCTTTTTGTTATTGTTGTTACTTATATTATATAATGTATTTTTACAGCGGTTTTAGTAGTTTCTCAGCGCTAGGAAGTTATAAAAAAGAATTTTTATAACGAAAACCAGGGTTGAAAAGCCGCTTCGCGACTTTTCAACCCTGGCCCCGTCTGATCCCATGAAATTCTTCACTTTACATCATTTTCCCGAATTCAGATGGCAAAAAAATGAGAAACACTACCTCTCTTCCCTTATATAGACTACCGTGGCTTCCGGTCAATGCTAATTTTTTCCTAACAAAGAGGGTGTCCGAAATTTTTACAAAAACTTAAATTTAACGTTGAAAATAGCTGATTTTGTAAAATCTTTTAAGTGTGCAGTCATCTCCAGACCATTACGCACCTAATGACGTATCATACATACCCCTAACTACCCTCCTTATTGAGATACTACTGGAACACGCTGACGGAAGTTGCATGCAAAGTGGCACACACACACACACAAACACTATTTTTTTATATATAGTAGGATTTTACCTTTTTTGGCCATTTTTAATTGATTTTTGACCGTTTGGTTGAAAAATTTTAGTTCCCCGGCTAGCCCTCTCTGCTAGCAGAGTAGTACCATATATATTTAGCTGAATTTTTTTGCGATACCTTGCTCGATGTTAGGCGATTATTAAAGGGATGCCGACGGCATAGTCAATCGGTTACGCGCTGGAAAGAAAATGTCTCTGCGCCTCTCCCCAGGGCGCGCTCTCTGCCTTGTTGGCTACTTGCCAATTTGTTGATGGGGGGGGGGATCGACACATGCCGTCCGCAGCCCTTTAAGGGGCTCGAAGCCGTCGAATCTCCGGTGGGCGAAGCGCCCTTCTGCTTTGCCCTAAACGTTGCTCTTTTACACCCACGGCATTCCACGGAGGCACGGATAGGACCCCCCGGGGCCGCGGCGCAATCGGTTAGCGCCGATCCCAAATCACGAACAGAGGGTCCGGGTTCGACCCCCCGGGACCAACGTGCAACCGCTATTTCTCCGCAAAACCTTTGCCAAGCTTTTGCGTTTTGCTTAAAAACTGTGCTCCAGCCATTGAAAACTGCTAAAACAATAAGGATCTGAAAAAAATAACCCGATCAAAAAGAGACGGTTGATCCACTGGCGTACATTTTCGCAAAACAGTCACTTGGAGCCATTTTAAGCGTCGATTTCACGCACTAGGGGGTAATCGACCTTGATTTTACCAAATCTAGGCTCAGATTTCAGCGACAATGCTTGGTTTCTGCGCTATTTAAAACCGCACAAAATACTGAACTGAACTTCAAAAGACCATCACAAAAAAGTACCAGAATAGATTTTCGATAGTTAGGTCTCAAAATCTGCGCCTTGGCGTCTAGAATATTTAAATCTAATTGATTTTCTAATTTTTCTATTACATTTCGAGAAAAATCCAGTTTTGTCCAAAAGTTTGTTCATTTTCGAACAAAAACGTAGCGAGCGCGCTGTCCCCTTGTGCAAGGGGGCCTGCCGTAGCCCAAAAGCTATCCGTGCCTGCCTGTTAAAGCCTGGAATGGCGTGCACCGTTCTTCGTTCCGATTTTTGTGTGTGTGTACATCCCTATAGTGAATTGGGTGCTAGGTGGGTTGTCTGTAAAAGGGGATGCACACAGTTGGGTGCCAGTTGCGCGGCTGAATGCAGATGATGAGGAGGGTCCACACATGCGTCAGGGCGACGCGCAATGCCCCAGCAGCACCTACCGTGGCCAAACAGCGGGACAGATGGCCCAAGACCCAGCCCGCGTCGCAGATAGCCTTCTGGGTACGCCCGATCATCCGATGCACATGGCCTCCCGCCAGGTAAGGAGGCCGGTCAGGCAAATGACGGTTGATGGGCTCTACTGGGTGTCCCAAAAAAAGCACCCCCCTCTAGCGGTCCGGGGGAAACTCAGATCAGGATGATTTTTATACCATTCGAAAGCCCGCAAAAAGGCGAGAAAACAAGCGGGCTTCATTTTCTAAAATTTATTCTTATTCGTCCGATATTCAACGTTTTTGTCAAAAACAGGCAGCTTTTCAATAAGAATTTCGCAATTAGCATGCAGATCCCGCGAAAATCTGCCGTTTTCTTGGTTTTTGGAGCTAAAATTTGCGAATAAAAAACATAATAAAGAAAATCAACCCTCCTTGTTTTCTCGCCTTTTCAAGAGCTTTCGATAGATACCTAAACGGTGGAAATCGGACACGACTGCGCGCCGCTAGAGGGGTGCTTTTTTTTGGACACCCTGTAGTTAGCCAAGCGAATTAGAGTGCCACGCAGTACCCAAAAATAGGCTGTAAATCGCAGGATTCCCTATCACCTGTTCGAAAATCATCTGTTCGAAAATCACCTGTTCGAAAATCATCCGTTCGAAAAATCACCTGTTCGAAAATCATCTGTTCGAAAAAACATCTGTTCGAAAATTGATCTGTTCGAAAAGTCATCTGATCGAAAATCATCGGTTCGAAAATCATCTTGTTCGAAAAATCACCGTTTTCCAAGCAACAAATTTTTCAAAATTTTTCATGACAAAAAAAACTTTAAAAAAAACAAAAAGACTTTAAAAGACATATTCGTGACAATTCAGGTTAAAATTTTGGCGATGTTGTCGAGGAACTCGGCCATATATTCTTTGCTGCTCGTCGATGGTCACCCTCGGGCGCTTATTTGGCTTGGCGGAGGATTCGATATAGCCGCGCAATTTCAGATTTTCCTCGAACTTTCCCACGAAACATGCGAAACACAGCATTTTAATAGCAATAGCTTCCCATAGAATTTTTCCCCATTTGGAACCTTTTTCGAATAGGTGATTTTTCGAACCGATGATTTTCGAACAGATGACTTTTCGAACAGATGACTTTTCGAACAAATGATTTTCGAACAGGTGATTTTCGAACAGATGATTTTCGAACGGATGATTTTCGAACAGATGGTTTTCGAACAGATGATTTTCGAACAGGTGATCGGTCACCAAATCGCAGTATTTTCTGAAGAAAAAAACATATTAGTCGCGCTTTTTACCCCTCACTGTCCGCGTGTTCGTTTCGCTATGGACAGCCACCAAAGATTTTCACAGCACAAATGGGATGAAAGGGGGTCGTAAGTTAACATTAACTCGGTACTGCACTGTTATCGGGGGGAGCTAGGTTTTTCTTAATAATTTTTACGGCCCCACAACAAATTAAAGATCATTTCTAAAATATTTTACACACTTTTCGGATAGAAAAGCTCATCAAAAAAGTATAAAAATTTTTGACTTCTAAAAAATGCCTGAAAAACGACGAAAAGGATAAATTTTTCGAGGTTTCGATTTTTTCAAAAAGATCCTATCCTATAAGCGAGAAAAGTATGTTTGTTTTCTGTTCAGGCGATTTCTCGGCCGCCAGGCCGAATTTCCGGCTGATTTTTGGCATGGAGGTGGAGAAACACATTTGTCAGTGAAGCAATTTTTTGTTTCTCGAAATTCCTTCATATAACGATTTTACAAGGAAAATAGTGAAAAATCCTTAACATTTTGGCCGAACAAAGGTTTGTTCAGATGATATCTCGATTACCAGACCGAATCGGGCTCTAATTTTTGGAGGGTAGATTTAAAATCGAATTCTCCCGATATATAATATTGCGTTTTGTCTGTTTTTGTAAAATAAAGTTTTTATGAGCATTTTTCTAAAAAGTCCTTAATAAAATCGGCCAAGAGCCGTGGTGTTCGGGCCATAACTCGAAGCCCAGATGGAATTTCGGTCTGTAATTTGGACCACTTATGTAATCGATGGTGGGGATCATGCGCATCTTATTATCTTTACAAATTTTCAGCGGATTGAGACGCAAAAATAGAATTTTGTAAAGTGACCAAAAAGGCCTCCCGCCCGGGGCATTGGCTCGGCCCTTTCATTGCCTCCCCGCCCCTTCCCAGAACGAAAGAGGCCTTTCCCGGCCCCTGTCCCCATGTGCCTTTTGGTGTATGGGATTAGCCCCCGGGCTACCACGCGGAAGGACATAGGTTCGGATCCTGGGCGAATTTGGCTTTTTGCTTTTTGGTAGTTTAGCAGCAAAGCATCTTTCTATGCTCTCGCTATGCGAGGTTTAGGCCTGACCCTCGATCTAGCGCCGCAGGCCGAAGGAAAGGTCCTTGGTCCAGGCTCTCGCGCCTCAGGCTTAGGATGGGTCCTTGATCTAGGCTCTTGCGCCGCAGGCCAGATCCTGGAGAACAACCAGTAACTAGCGCCGCAGGCAAAAAGTTTCTAGCGCGAGGTTTAGGCCTTGCTCTGACTCTAGCGCCAGGCCAAAGAAAGGGTCCTTGATCCAGGCTCTCGCGCCGCAGGCCAAAGAATGGATCCTTGACCAACGTACTTGCGCCGCAGGCTAAAAAAGGAAGGTGTTCAGATTCATGGTTCCTGGACGGGGTCCAGTGGAAAAGGGCCGCGAAGCGGTCTTTTTCCACTGGTTTTGTATAACTTTCTCCCCATCACTCACTACGGCAACCATTGTAAAATAACATTAGGTCATCAGCGGATAAGCGGAATAACAAAAATTATTCCCCCGCTAACCGTCTAGAACCTTTAATTTTTTAAAAATTTGTTAAGCCGCTATCTGCAGCACAACGGTCATTAAATTCATAAATTTTTCGCTAAAGGCTTCGCTATTTTTAGATTTTTTGAGGTTCCGGTCGCCGAAAACGCCGAGCCGATTTGGCTTTCGGCGCAGCATGCCTCCTTTTGGGCTTCAGTGGACCTAAAACGCTGTGCTATACGACGATGTATTGAGCTTTAGAGGCCAGCTCTAAGCCCAAGCTCAAGCCTAAGCATAAGCTTCACTTTCCCGGCTTTCTCTCCACCCATTCCCAATTAGGGAGCAATTTTGGGGCGTCGATCGGGGGGCTTAGGGTTGGACAGTAATCTCCAATGTCCACCTCATCCGCTTCCTCCTCCTCCTCAGCCCTCTACCCAGCCAAGGTCAACCGAGTGGTGGACATGGTCAGCTCAGCCTCTGTCGATGGGGGTGCTGATCCTCCCCCCATCCACTCTATAGCAAACAATTGTTTGCCCTGGGGCTACATGGGCAGAGGCGACAATCCCCTCAATTTGGCAGGGAGTCGAGCTTGGGGGTACGGTAACTGTGTCGGAAAAACCGTAGAATACGGTAGAAAAGTTGCAAAAATCAATTGCTAAGAGCAAACTCGGGATGCGATAGTTTAAAAATTACATATTAAATTATATATTCTAAAATATTCTAAAACCGGTTTAAAGCTCAGCAGATTTATTTTTTTAAGATAAACTCTGCAGGCTCACCCCATTTTTTAACGTTCTACGCTAAAAACTGCTTCAAAATACCCAATAATTGGCTTAAAGCTTAGAAATTTGTCTTTGTATGTTTATAGTTGGCAGACTAGCTAACGTTTAAGATTTTTCTACGCTTAAAAATAAAAAGATCCTCAGAAGAGAAACGGTAAAAGTGCTGGGTTTGGCGAAAATTTTATGACCACCTTCACGTCCGAATCTCTGTAAATTTTCATCTCACTTCCGGTAGACTTTTACAGACCACATAACGTCCGACGATCTCGACTCCACAAACTTCCCCACGAACCACCCATTCGCCGACGGCGGAACCGCCAAGCAAAATCGATAGCTGCCCATTTTTCGGTCGTGTCTCCTCTGCCTCTCCATCTCGTTCTCTCGCCCCCTGCCGCTCTGGCTCTCTGACCGCCCGACTTGCTCGCGTCGAAAATTCCGATATATTCGCTCGCCTCCCCACCGAGGAACTGATCCGGACTCCGTTTTCCGAGCTACACACCTTGAAACATTCCCGGGGACCGGGGGATTCTCGATATGCATGCCCTGTTTTCTGGCTCAAGAATCTCTGCCCGCTCTCCCCGATACGCGTGCTCTCTCGCCGGTTAGGGCTGTTTGGGCAGCCATCTTCCATTCACAGCACTGCATCCCCACACAACACACACAGACACTCAACGCAGAGCGGGGGGTAGAGACGCAGTGGAGGGCTGGGAACAGACACATGGGGCGACATACAGACAAACATGCGGACGGGGCGCTGGAAGTGGTGCTGGAACCGGAGGAGGAGGAGCACGAGGCATCCCCCAGGGCTTGGGGAGGGGGAGCGGTAGGGGAGAGGAGGGAACAGAGATGGTGGACGAGAGAGTGCGAATGTGGGGGAGACGCAGAGACAGAGCAAGTGCGCTCTCTAGAGCAAGAGACACGAGACAGCGCGACGTTCCAGCGTATTGGGGCGAGATAGTGGGTTGGAGGGAGAGACATCAGAGTGGGTGGAGCACGAGTTATCGGTGAGAGGGAGGGAGAGGTTCCTGGTGAGGGCTTCGACGGCTAGGGGAGGTGAGAGATAGGGAAGGAGGTGGAGGGCAGAGGAGAGAGTATGCGGTGAGACGAGACGCAGAGACCCCAGCGTAGTGCACTCTCTAGACCAAGAGACACCAGACGGCGCGACGGTCCGCGGCGGCCAGAGTGTGGGTGAGATAGTGTGTTGGGAGCAGAGAGTCATGACGAGAGAGCAGCGCCAAGCGAGAGACCGCAGAGAGTGGGCGGGGCCGGACGTGGTCGACGCCGGGCGACGCGCCCCGGGACGGGGTGGTGGAGGGGGACGTGGACGGGGTTAGATACAGGAGAGAGAGCACGCAAAACGCGAGACGCCGACAAGGGGGCGTGGCCTCGGGCGGGGCGGGCTTGCTGCACACACGGCACATACAGCCAAACGCCACCACAACCCCCAACACAACCACCACCACCAACCTCTCCTCCAACCCTACCGTCAAGATGGCCGCCGTCGCAAAGCCCAAGGCTAAGGCCGCCTCCAAGCCCAAGGCCCCCAAGGTCAAGAAGGCCAAGGTGTGTTTCGCTTTCAGCTTTTGTGGTCGATTCCCTCGCGCTTTTCTGGGTTCAATCAATAACCGCCCATTTTTGCAGGTGACCAAGAAGGCCGCCGCCCCCAAGCCGAAGAGCCCGAAGAAGGCCAAGTCGCCGAAGAAGGCCAAGAAGGCATCGCCCAAGAAGGCCAAGGTCGCCAAGGTTCGTTACTTTTCCACTACCGAGCTCATCTACTACTTCTAAGCCTTTTAAAAACTCGATTAACCTCGCATTTTCAGAAATAAACGTACTCGCCGAACTCGTCGTGCGTTTCCCCACCCACCTCAAGGATCTCCAACTCAGCGTCTTCACCCGAAACATCTACAACACCCCCGTAATCGACTAGCACCACCACCAACTGGCAAATAGTCTTTCTGTATATAGCCATCATACCCCAAAAAATATTCCGTGTCTGCCTTCGCCACCCCACTTCCCCCTCTCTCTTTACATGTATTCTCTCCGAATTTCCCCCCGAAAACAGATGATTATACACTGTAAATAGTGCTGGTTCACTGGGCCGCAGTCGCATTTTTGCCTCCATTTCCACCGCAAAAAAACCTGATAAAATGCAATAAAAATAAACGAATTTCAATGTCACGGTCTTTTCAAACCCTAAATGCTGGATATACCACAGTACCACACACAACTCTTGGCTACAGAGCGAGAAACTTGGGGAAATTTGGGAAGGTTGGAGAAATTTTGGGGCTGGGGAGGGTCGGGTGGCTTGGGGGTGTTGGCGCCCAGCCAAAAATTGGCGTCCCCTGCCCCGGGCTAGGGCTTGGGCCTGTGGGACTTGATTTTCGGGGTATCTCGCTTCAAATTGGGCTTGGAAAGTAAGTAAGTAAGCTAAGTCAGCTTTGAAAGCTTGAGATATCAAGCTTGAGAAAGCTTCGCGCACTTTTCCCTCCTGATTCCGCGCACTTTTTTTGCCTACAACCCTAAAATTCCGGGCGCGCGCATCGTAAAGAGGATCGTAGCGGACCGTAGCGGGGTAGTGTTCCTGGAAAAGGGGAACAGGTCGTACCCTTAGTGAAGAGTCTCCTTAATACTACCACTTACTACTTAATCAGCCGTTTTAGTCGTTAAGCCGCTGCTAAACTACAACTTACAAAAGCCAACACTAATTTAGTAGGGTCATTTGGAGCATAGTGGAAGGTTACCGAAATAGATATAGATATAGATCGTAAAGCTCGCAAATGCAAATTCCGGTCCCAAATCCCAAAAAAAAAACGTTTTTCCAAGCATTCCAGCCACGCGATCCACATCATTTTTGCGATGCTATAGCGGTCTTTTTCAGCAAGAAATCTCTGGCACTGAATTTTTGCCTTCACAACCCCTTTAAACCCAAAAACCAAGCCCTAAACGGTGGTCGTTCGCCTCCAATTCCCGGGTTCGAGTCGTTCAACTCCGCGGTGTCCGCCAAATCAGGCGATCGGGATGGCGGGGGTCGCTGGCATGGAGCCAGCCCAAGCCCAGGAGTCGGTGGGGGGAACCCAGGCCCAAGGGGTACTGTAGCTCGGGGGAGCGCGGGGGAACGGGCGGCGGCGAAGCCATCAATTGACCTGAGGATTCCTAGGAAAAGCCTGATTTCGCCAAAAGGGCTGCGGTGATTGAATGGCAGGTTTAAGAGTGGCAGACGGAAATACGGAGTGACAGACAGAAAGACAGGGATATTGACAGACAAATCGGTGGATTCCAGGAATCCTGTTAGAAATTAGCTGTAGTAAGTAGTGTGTTGTCGCTAAGGACTGATGCAGTTGCAATTTTTAGGGAATCCAAGTAGTGCAAACCACTTAATGCTTGAACCGTTACTTTAGTGGGATCTTCGAAGTATCCTACCTTAGATTAAGTCCAATTTCGGAACACGATCGTCTTAAGACTACCCCATATCCAAACAGCATGCCTATCGGAAGGTATCTCAGGTATCGATTTTCTATCCCCCAGCCGAAGTCGTCGCATCGTCGCCCCCCTATCGATCGTGCCGGGCTTTCTCCCCGTGTGCATGCGGGCTGCTCCTTTTGAAAAGATTCCACATGACAACCCATTACACCCACTCCTTTCCGGTCCCGGAGCATGAACGCGAAGGTGTGATTGACATATCGTAGATGCCAGGAGTAAAGGCATATGAAAATAAACCTGGAGGTGGGCTTTCTAGAGCTCTCAATAGTACACGACATGTGTTTCTCAGGGATATCGGTTTGGATTGGTTTTCCACGGCGTTCTCTGAGGTACTAGATTTTCAATCGATACTGACTTGGAGCGTCTATGTCGCTAACCCCCCCTTAAAAACATCCTCCAACTTCCCGATCGATACTTGGAGTCTGGAGCCCAAAGCCCCCTCCCTGTCATCTTCCCTTTAACCCCTCCCCCTTCCCCCCGGTTTCCAATCGATACTTCTCCGTCTCCAGCCCGCCGCCCCCGTAATATTCAGGCGATCACGTGTGCGGGGTGGGGGTGGGCGCCGTCGTGCTGGAGCTGGTCGCAGAGGAGCCGGGCGGGCCGGGTCGTCGCGTCCGGGGCTGCCGCTCTCCCCTCCCCCACCCTCCACGCCGCACCCACTCTCTCGCCTCTGTTGGCAGAGGGCCGAGTGTCGTCGTCTCGGCCGTATGGCGAAAACACGCGCTCGTCGTCGGGGGCTCTCCGATGCGGCTGTGGGTTCTACGATAGGCAATATCCTCTAGGCTTTTGCGCTCTCTCGGGGGGCGATCGTCGGCTGGGTCTCTTCACATCGTTGGCTCTCTGCTTATCTGCGTCTCGGCTAGCTATCTGCTCTCACGCCCTCTCGCCAGGCGTCGCTAACCCCGTGGATTGCGCTGTTGTGGCTGTAGACGTCTGGGTCTCCGCGCCACTCCCACTGTCTCGCGCCCTTTCCCTGGAAGCACCCTCGTGTCTCTGGCCTCTCTATGACATCAACTATCCCTGATCCCTCTCCCGAAGGGTCGACTCTCCCCCACGTTGCCCCTCCTAATTTCCCATAGTCTCTCCACGCCCTCTACCTCTCTACCCTCGTTCTCTGCCCTCTCTCCTCAGTCATCCATCCATCACCCCCTCGCCCAAAAACTCTTACTCTCTCTCTCTCTCTCTCTCTCTCTCTCTCTCTCTCTCTCTCCCTCTACCTCTCTACCCTCTCCCCACTCCCCTCACCCCCATGGCTTGTTTGCGCGCTGCATCGCGGCAGGCAAGAGGATAGAGGCTACGGGGTTGGCGGGGTGCCAAGGCGGGGGCTATGCGCCCTGGGAGTGGCATAGGGGTGGCGGGTTCGGAGTCGCTGGCCGGCTGCCAAAAGCCTCGGGTGTTTGCGCTAGTCGGAGCAGGGGTACCCGAGGGAAAATCGGGAGGGGAGTGGAAAATGGACCCCACCCACCACCCTAGCCCAGAGGCGTAGCGGCTGCCTAGCCCATGGACACCCTGGCGAGTGTGTGTATGTGTGTTTATGAAATGGAATAGTCGGGTCGAGGCGGGGAGAGAGAGAGAGGTGGTCGATAAACAAAATGAAGATGTACGAAAATGGAAATCGATCGATAATGGGTTTTAAAGGGAGCGCGACAGGGCGGAAGTCAGGGACGGGCCTCTTCAATTGACGCTGAAATCGATTGAATTTACGCCCCGCGCTCTGGTTTTCCTTTTTAAAACAGAGAACAATTAATTAGTTCTTAAAGGTATGGAACAGCATGGGGGTATTTTTAAGATACCATTCGCTTAAATTACCGTACCCGAAAGACTTCAAAGGGACTCGGACACTAGGAAAATGCCGGGTTTCCTAAGGCTGAAGTTATAACCCCGGCTAAAAATGTGTCTTTGATCATTTTTGAAAGCTTTTCAGGCGTCTAATTTAACTACAAAAATTGGAGAATGTCGATTCATCGCTCCCAAATTTGGATTTTCGATTTGTCCTGTAAATTTTGCCCTAAAAACTCGGCCAAATCAGCTAAATAGCCCTTTCAAGGGCAGCTAGACCTTTTACTGTACATTTCAGGGTACTCGTTTCTCTCTCTTTCAGCCTTCACGGCATCTTCTCCTCCTTCTCCTCCTTATCGCTCTTCAGATGCGCCGGGGAGGGCAGCGAAGCGCTTTGTTTTCAGTTTTTCCTCGTTTTTCTCGGTCGCCCTGACGAGAAAGAGAGAGAGAAAGAGAGAGAGAAAGAGAGAGAGAGAGAGAGAGAGAGAGAGAGTGAGAGAGAGCGAAACCCTTTGGCTCAGACGGGACCCCCTTGGGGAATGGCGGGTCCAAGGCATCCATTGGCTATGTGGACCGATTTAGGCGAGTCCATTGTATGAAAACTGAAGTCGGCTTCACCGCCCAATCGATTTGCTAATGAAATGGGTGGAGCCTTGCGGAAAAAATGCGTTTTTAATCACGTGAGGTGCATAATAAAAGGCCAGAACTAGAGAGCTAAGGCCGGGTGTCGGCTCCCAAAAGCTGAAACACGACTATTTCAAAGTATTTCTAAACTGTCCGGAGTAGAATTTCCCCCATGCTCTTTAAATTGTCGTCTGTAGTCTGTAGTCCGTAGTCTGTAGTCTACACAAGACAATAGATTTTTTTAGTTTTGTGTTTTCCATGCTCTTTCGCCGTGCTAGTCGGCGATTGTCGCCGCCACGATCAACGACAGCTCGGCCAGCTCGCCCTATTCGCACCACTCATCCGTCCTGTCTGTCCCGCCACCACCACCCTGCCGACCGATCGATAAGGCGTCGCATACTGGCCCGCAGGGAGGCGAGAGAGAGAGAGAGAGAGAGAGCGCGAGAGAGAGAGGGAGAGAGCCGGGTGTATGCAAATGCGAGGGAAGGGAAGCGAGAGAGGGCCAGTCACGTGTCCACACCCCTGCAGAAGACAATGGCCGAGGGGGGGGGGGTCGAACCAGCGACGGCGACCGGCGACACCAGCTCTCTCTCTCTCTCTCTCTCTCTCTCTCTCTCTCTCTCTCGCTATCTCTCTCTCCACCCGACCGACCGTACACCTGGCATCCGGCCAACAGGAAATGGGACAGAGACACCCAGGGGGCGCACCCCAAGCTTCGAACAATGGGCAGCCGGAGGAGACGAAGCTCCCCCAGCCCCCGGCCCGGCCCGGTCTGGGTTGAATATTTGATGCGGAAAAAGTGGGGACAGTCCATGGGTGCATTGTGGAGTTCTAAGGGAATGTGGAAGCAAAGCCAGATCGATTCTCTGGACCAAATCTGAAAGTTGCAAAATGGTGTCAATTGGTGAAATCGGAAGGGTTGTGGACCAGAATTTGAAGGTAAGGGAAAATCCGAATCGTCTCCCAAAAAACGCAGTTCTCAAAGTGAGAAAATACGGATAGCTCGACAGTTCATAGGTGCTTTGCGGAATTAGAGGGATGTTGACGCCAAGCTAGGCCGATTTTCTAGACCAAAACTGGACTGTGTGGTAATTTTGAGAGGGGTACGAAGCACCACTACCGTCCTGTTTTCTTCAAAGTTTCGTTGTAATCCGCTGTCTTTTCAAGGTCCTTGCAACCAGGCGAGCCTCCTCGCAACGCTACAGTAATCCGTTTACCTGCGAAATATTTCAAGCGCTCCAAATCGAGTTGCACCGGGCACATTTGGAGCTCAAAACAAACCTCCAAATTTTCCTAAGCTTAGCACATTCGATTTTGCCCGATATCTTTGACGTTCATTCAAAAACCCTTTGACCCCAGCTGCGCCTTGCAAGCATGAGCTAAAAATGAATTTTGTTAGTTGAGACGGGAACCTTGCGACCCGGCTCCATTTGCTACATGCCAGTTCCTTTAAAGCATGAGCTCGTGCTCAAAATCTATTTTTCTTCCTTGAAAGCGGCCGTGAAAACCATTTTTGAGGTTACTACAATCTTTTCGCTTCTCCTTCCCAGCACCTTTAACGATCATTCCCCTCCAAAATTGAGTAGCAAATTGCCATCCTCCGCCTTTTGCCCCTTGTAACCAATTCCCAGCCTAGGTCGTGTTGAAATTGAAAAATGGGAAAATTTTGGGGAGGGGTTCCAGTTGGGGAGTTGTTTACGTGAATCACATGATTCGCGTTGGGGCCTGTCGCTCTAACTGCATCGGTTAGAGTCCCGCGTGAAATCGCAGGAACATGCTTAAAAAGATGGCATGACGCTATGTAAATAGGGAAATAGCGTACAATCAAAAATATCGAAAAAGCTAGGAACTTCTATTTCTACCAAACCTTTTCGAGTTTTAAGACTTTTAAACATCCGTTTTGAAGATGTTACGGTAAAACTCTGGCTTTTGGAATGTAAAAATTTGTCAAAAATGCTTGCATTTCTAGGATCCGGAAAATAAACATAGCAAGACAGTTCTGATTTTTTGTAAACATTTTATATTAACAGTTCTGATTTTTTGTAAACATTTTTATTTCTTTTTTTTGGTAGTTATTTTTTCGACGGATTACAGGGGGAATCCGGAAATCTGGGCTAGAAGCCGAGGGGCTTTCCAGTTTTTTAGCTATTTCCTTTCCATTCCTACTTGCGAAATCCATCCAGCTTTCCCCATTACCGTAACGCATTTCCTGGACCAGCCCGATGTCTAATGAGTCCGATCCGCCGGCCTCCTCTGCCGCCCCCCATTCCACCGTCATAAACCCGAAAATTACCGTAGCCCCATTACTCAATACCAGGCGGCAATAGGGGCCTTGATCTCACCGCCAAATGGCGTCCTATCAAGCTGGTTTAGAAAATAGTATACCAAAAATTATGTTACCAGGAAATTGTGTTCTAAAAATAGCAAATGCCTTTTTGTCTGGAGCGACTTAATGTAAGGTGCATCGAAGGAGGAAGTTTAAAATACGAGCTAAAACACCCTAGACAACAAGAAGCAATAAAATATGTAAGTGGAGATGGGTATTTATTGACATTGTTAAGGGTTTCTGCAAAAGAGCAGCATGTTTTACCATTGGAACCACCGTGCCGGCGGCTTCTTTTCGCATTTCTTCTTGTTGTCAGGTGGATTTGTGTAGTCGCCTTCACATTTGCACTGAAAGAAAGTTCTAGAATAAGCAAACAGAAATGAATTTCTTAAAAATTAATTCGGCTAATGCAGTTCCGGAAATGAAAAATCAGAATTTTTTCGGAATTCCAAGTACAAAAAGGAAATCTGGGCTAACGGTACAAACCGGGGACCCTGAAGTAGAAGTGTAGCAACACTCAATTTATTTGAATGATATACATGGATATACCCCACCATCCAGTCACAAGTATCGCCTGATTGATCCAGAACGCACTGTTGTTGTCCAGTAACTTTTGGGCAGTTTCGTGTGACTTGGCTGCCAGTACATGGATCCGTCGGCGCTGAAATGTAAATTTAATTAATCAATATTTTCAGATAGATTTTTTGATTACCGCTGGATTTAATCATACATCATACGAGAGCCATCAGCAAGAGGTAATACTTTACTTGACCTGTCCCCCGACCCGTCAGCCGGAAGTTCCCAAAAAAATGCTTAGCTTTCATTTTTTAAATCTATTTTGACCATTAAGTAAAATTCGTCGTGTATTTTTTATGCGCTATCAAATGTGTCTAATGTCAAATGTCAATCAAATGTGTCAAATCAAATATTTTTTGGTAGCTTCGGGCTGAGGGGCGCGGTGCGGTAAAGTAAAGTTACTTTTGAATATTCTCAGCGATTTTTAGCAGCTGGAACCGGGAATCCCACTCCATTCCACTCAAAATGCAAAGCTTAAGCAGAAGAATTTTTAACATTTTTGGCAATGCTATATGGAAATTTTTGAAAAAAATGGGATCCTATGTCGTTTCAGCACCCGCTAAATTGATCAGGTAAATGGCTAAAATTCCAACCCGTGCTAAAAATAAAAACAATACAAACATACTTTCACATTGTGCACCCGAATAGCATGTGGCACATTTACAGTGGGCACTACCGCTGTCCACATAGCACGTCCCGTTATTTTTGCATACAACGTCGGTGCAAAGATTGTCTGAATGTAGCGGTTTTTTTTATAAGAGCTTTAACAGAAGCTTTTCGTCAAGGCTGACTTACATGTCGAATAAATGACGGTAATATTTAGGGCATCAATCGGGGCCGTATCCCAATAATACACATCGACAGCGGTGGTGTTGAGCTTGACCTGCGTGCCATCCATCGGGACGCTGAACAAAATATGGATGGTCTGGTAGCTGATAGCGGCTAATTACTTGGCGAGGTCCTGGTTGGTGCGGGCGTCGAGCAGCTTGACCTTCAAGGTGTCCGTTTTGTTATAGGAAATTCCGAAATATAGTGGATCGGCTGGCGAGCTGACCTGAAATGCGGATTTCAGTTTTTATCTGTATCTCGGTATATATCTCTCTGTCACTCGTCTCGTTTCTCTCTCACGCTCTCTCTCTCTCTCTAACCCTTACCGTAGTACTGCAGTTAAATGGCATGTTGCTGCTATAACTGAAGCTGCTGACGTTGCTGTTCGCCGTCACGTCCCCGATACAAAGCGTCGCCGCTAAATTAAAGGAATTCGGAGGTGAATCTCTCTAATTTTCGTGCCCCTTTCGAATAAAACTCACTTGGAGTGGGCGGGGACGCGCAAGGGCTGGCACGCATACATTTGATTTGACCAAGTACCGTTGCGGCAACTAAAAGGCGGATTTTGAGAAAAATGGCATCATATCGTGGTGATGCCTAAAAACATCTGCTCATATTTTTCTTGTTTTCAACTAAGCCAAACCAGTTGAGACCCGGATTTAATAAATGAGTCACAAATGCATTTTATAGCCATGTTTTTTTGCCCGATTTCCATAAAAATCCTCCAAATTCCGAAATATCGGCCACTTACAGCTGTTGCTGGCCGCAAACTCCGTTTTGGAGTCGTTGATCTCCTTCATCAAGGCGTCACTGTCGAGCGCAATATTTTGAACTGTAATTTGGAGATTTGTCTCGGAAACAGGTAGATGACCAACTCGTCACGTTGTACGCGTTCAGCTGGTCGATCAGACTGTTGTTCTGGCCGTTCACATTGTCGAACAGTGTCGTGATCTTTTGTTTCAGCCTGGAATGGAGAGTTTCGGAATTTTCAGGATCTCTCTCTCTCTCTCTCTCGTTCTCCCTCTCCACCCACCCCATCACCGTGGCGTTCAGGGCGGCAATCTGCTGCAACAGCGTCGTCGGATCGGTGTCGTCGAGCGGAACCGTCCAGAGGACTTGAGTCTAAAACTTGAAATCTCGTGGATTTTTTCGAAGGTTAAATTGACTTCCAGGTCCCTTTAAACACCCAAATTTTTTAGAAATTTTGCTAACAAATTCGGTTCGAATTTAAGAACTTCAGATTGTATTTTTAAACGTTTTCTTAAATTTGCAAACTTACCACGTCCAGCGGCTGCGTCGTGGGTGCTTGGGCTAAAAACAAATCAATTAGATTTTTTTTATGCGCTTACTGGTGACCGTCGATCCGGGACTTGTCGGATTTGATGTCCCACCTGTCTGCGGGGACCCCGCGGACGGCTAAATCAAAAGGTTCAATTTTTTTATAAATCCTACCGTAGATTTTGATGAAGCTGACGACTGTGGTGAAGCAGTGGAGCCAGGGGATGATGTAGAAGCTGATGAAACGGGGGACCCGGAAGTGCCGCTTGCCGTGCTTCCGCCCGTCACCGTCGTGTCCGATGAAACGCCCGAAATCGACTAAATTTTATAAATTTATTTATAGTGATTAATATAGCATTAAACCATGTTCTAAATGCTTATAATTTCGAATGCCTACCGTCCCTGTTGTCGCATCATCGCCAGACGACGTGGAAGCTAAAATGGATTCCATATTGGAGCTTGTCTATAAACTTTGAGTGAATTGAACATTTCAAAAGGCCAAACATATGTATACTTAATAAATCCTAACTGATGATTTCAAACTTAGAAGGGATTAATTTATTAGGTAGTAGAAAACGAGGAGAGTAATTTCGAGGTTCCAGGATACGCTTTTGAGCGCCAGCAGGTTAGAGCATGATCTTGTGCAAAATTTCTTGGTGATTCAGATCCTGTGATCAACACTGCTTAATAAGCAAAAGAAGTTACAGCTTATCTTAGGTTCAAATTCCGAAAAATTGGGCTTGGTCCTGCTTGAAGTTGGGATGTCACCAAAAAAGTATCTTTGTTAGAAATACGGCAGGAATTCACAGCTAAAGGTAATAAAATAGGACTGACGGGAAGTCGCGACGGAGCCTGTTGTGCTTCCGTCCGTCGTGGTAGTCTCCGTGGTCGATACCTTAACATATAACTAGAGTACATACTTCTAGAGTTTTAACTTACAGCACTCATTCGTTAATTGCTGTTCGGATTTTGCTTAAATTCGACCTATTAGAAAGTTTAAATTTCCCGGCATGAAACCCTATAGATTTCCCCCAGCGCCATTCGCAGCGCGGGAACCCCCGTTACATTGTGCAACCAGTTACAAGCCTTTTAAGAAGCACTAGAGACGGTGCGCGTTGCGTGCCGCGCGCGTGGAAAGTCCGAATCCGCGTCCTAAATCGACAGCCAACAGAATGCATTTTTTTCGTTAAAGGGATACTAGATCCGAAATTCTATGAAGATTATGACGGTTTCGAACATTCTGACTTCCGGTGGACTGTAAACGCGCGAAAGCCCCACGCGTAAGAAGCCAGAGCCGAGCGGCAGAGCCCGTTACCGTCCTGCGGTACTCACCGAATTTTGCGCGAAACCACGCTCAAAAAGGGCCACCAAACAAATCAGGGCCAACGCCAGGGCCCATCGCCTCATTGTTGAGGTCTAAATGCTCAAGTTTCTTGATAATTACCGTCTTAAAATTCTATAAAAACATATCGATACAATAAATCTCGAGCAGAATATGGAAGGGCGTCACCCCGCCAGAAGCTTCACACCGGCCATCCAGACCTTATCTTCAATAGCACCCCAAAAATTTTTACAACCCTTTACGACCGATGGCTGCCGGCTGACGATTTATCGTAACTGTTTATGGGTAATAAATTGACGGGTTTCGGGGTGCAAAATGTCAAGGGAGGAGCTGATTATCACAAAAAATGTTCGGGGCTTTAAAGGGACTGGCAAGGGGCGATAGAGCGAGGGTGAGAGAGTGTGAGAGAGGGAGAAAGCGAGAGAAAGAGAGAGAGAGAGAGAGAGCTAGCCAGCGAGCGAGAGTGAGAAAGAGCCAGTCTTGCCCTTAACGGGACGCCGACACCACCGCATAATTTTCGAGATTGGAATTGCCACATATCATAGGAAAAACTGTCGCTTGGCGCATTGGGTAGAGCTACACTTGGCTCCTTACAACGTCTTCACCTCTTATTTCGGCGTTACTTTTAACGCTCGTATTCGATTACGCAATCGAAACGAGTGTGGGGCGTTGCACGACGCGCTTGGAAAGGAATAATAGCCAATAAAATCCATAGCAACGCCTTGCCAGTCCCTTTAATGAAATCCCCCTGGAACGCAAATGTTTCGGCTTGATCAATTGGCGCGTCATCGGCACCTTATCAAAGCCCCCCCCCCTTCCGAGGGGTGTAAATTCTCGGCGACGACGCGACGGTTTACACGGCGGCTTATCACCGATTTTGGCGGCTCCCGGATGGGGTTGAAGCACGAAGGGAAAGAAGGATGGGCCGCGCCCTCCGGAAGCCAGGAATTATGGCATTGATTAACGCCTCTTCCATATAAAATCAGATAGATTTCGTCGCGATAGTCCAGACAGTCAAAATCGCGATTGCAATGGTCCAGAAAGCCGAAATCCCGACACCCATAACCCCAACATTGAAAATCCCGACAGCGAAAATCTAGGCAGCGAAAATCTCGACATCGTGAATCTCGACAGACCAAAATCCCGAAAGCAAAAATCCCGACAGTCATAGTCCAGAGCCAAGATCCCGAAACTCAAAATGCCTACATCGAAAAGCGCGACAGATCAAAGTCCCGGCAGCCAAACTCCCGACATATTCATCACGCTGTTAGAATGCGACCGCCTTCGTAAGCTCTATTTGCGTGTCGGGATTTCGGTCTTTCGGCATTATTGTTGTCAGGATTATGGCTTTCCGTATTTTCGCCATTCGGAATTTTGCATGTCGGGATTTTTGGTCTGTCGGTAATTTGGATGTCGGGATTTTTTACACTGTCCCTCCCGGTAAGTGTGTATCTGTGTTTTTCAACGTACTCTTAAACAACACCGCAATAGGCCAACATTTCTTTATTTCAATAACACTTTACATCGACGAGTTATTTATACCGGGATTTGTTGTCATGCGGAAAGATGCCCGTTTTTGTTGCTAGAGAGATCGAAGGATGCGGGAGGACAAATATAATTTACAGGGATTGTAAAAATTTAGATACTGTAGACTAAAGGGACTTGGAAGTCCGAAAAGTGGAAATCGTTGCGGGCTCAGGTTTGGATTCTAGTTCGATCCCGATTAACATTACAACAATTCAATTTAGAACTTTGGCGGTCCGTCCTTCACGTCAACAGCTCCAGGGTAGGACGGTGGAGGGCTGCTGCCGAATCGCTGAATTTCCAGGTCAATTCCCCACCTTAGCAAAGCTTCACCTTCGACTTGTTGGAGGCGCACAGCCGGCCGCACGTCAGCAGCACGATAAACTGTAAGAAAAAGATTTTTGCTGGTTTTACTGGTTTTAATGGGTTTCACCCACTCTTTCTTCAACAGCTAGCTAAATAGTCTAATTAACTCTCACCGCTCGCCAGAAGCAGGGGAAGCACACCAGGGCCAAGAAGCACATGACGACGGGCAGGTAGAGCACATAGTAGGTCTGGTAGCCGAGGAACTTCAGCCCGTACGTCATCAGCCACGAGCTGCCGCCCCCGCTCGAGCTCCCTGGAAAGATTCGATTTCTTGAAGCATTTGCAGGTGAACGTGTCGCGGGTGCGCTGCATGTTGTTTTCTCTCTCACTCTCTCTCACTTTATCTCTCTCTCACCTTATCTCTATCTCTTTCTCTCTCTCTCTCTCTCTCTCTCTCTCTCTCTCTTTCTCTCCCTGCCTCTGTCCCTCTCTCTCTCTCCCTCGCTTTTTGGCACTCTTTCCCTCTCTCTCTCTCTTTCTTTCTCTCTCTCGCGCTCTCTCTCGCTCTCTCCCTATCTGCTAACTCTCTCCGTAACGCATCCGCCACGCGTTATTTCGTGCTGTGTTAATTTGCTTGAACTTAAGGGTCGATTGCAGGGCTTAAAGGGGGCGTGACACAAACCAGGCGCGCTTTTTAGGCAACCCAGACGTGTGCAATAATAAATGTTATTCTTCTTAACCCTGAAATTTCAATTTTGCACCGATTTTAACTCATAAAAACATAAGATGCAGTCACATGCAGTTTTTGTGAGAACATAGGATTTTTCTGGAATTTTCCTCGTGCTTCTTTTTGTTACCTGGACCGCTGGGTAACTCGAGATCGAAATCGAAATGATCTGAATGAGGCGATAAGCGAGAGAGAGTGAGAGAGAAAGAGTGAGAGTGAGTGAGTGAGAGAGGGTGAGAGTGGGAAAGAGAGAGAGAGAGAGAGAGAGAGAGAGAGAGAGAAAGAATAATCAGGAAAAAGTGGTACTTGAAAAACAGGAGAAGCGATAGATTACCGGTGACCCAATTCATAATGCTGAGGAGCAGGTCCTGGAAGTTGGTCGTCATGAACGTCATCAGCGGAACGAGCGAAGTCGGCATGATCAGCACCTAGAATTAAAGGGTGTGTGTTAGAAAAGAAACGCGTGTTTGAGAGAGCCCGTGAGCACGACCGACCTGTGGAACCAATCCGTAGATGAGCGTCAGCCACATCTTCCCGATCGGGAATGCGCCCATCTGAAGATTTGATTTAGGCCGAGTCTCCCAAAGATCTCTGCTAGCCTGCCCTTCTTCAAACTGACCTCACGGTGTGCGTCCTTGCGCTTCCGGCAACAGAACGGGAGCGCGAGCGACAACACCAGGATGACGACCAGGTAGATGGTCATCAGCAACCACGATAGGATGGCGGTGATGGAGAACAGGGCCTCGACTGGGTCGTACCACCACGTGTACTCGGCCGGGTCGGCGATGAACTGCAAAATATCCATTTATAAGATCCTGGCACGATTTCTGAACTCCTAGCTGACGCCGTGGGGCACAGACTATTTTGGAGGAAATCTGCGGAACCTCATGCTGACGCTGTTATGACTCAATCTAAAATGCTGGCCATAACGAGCCTGCATGGTTATACAGTTGATATTTCAGATAAGTTTTTGACGGTAGTGCGCTGAACCCCTTGCTGACGCTGCTAAGGTTCAAGCCAGGATTCAGAAAGTAATGGCCGGAACTCCTTGATGACGTTTTTGACACTGGTGATTTGTTCAAGTCCTTTTTCCCGAACTTCTCGCTGACGTCGTTCTCACCTTAGCCCACCAGCAGAAGGCGATGATGGCATTTGGGAGCGGCAAGTAGAGGAACAGCCAAACGGCGTTGTAGACGATACCGTAGCGGGCCTTGGCTGCACACGCCCACATGATCGAAGTGACGATGGATTCGATGTAGAGGAGGCAGAGGCCTGAAAAGACGAGGTAGAGAAAGAGAGAGAGAGAGAGGGAGAGAGAGAGAGAGAGAGAACAACCCTGAAAAGTCGACGTGTTCATCTACTTTTAAGGGACTGATCCAGATAACTAACCACAGAATAAGGCTGCATAACAAACAAGTGGCCACGCCGTATTCACATCAGTCTCCAGGCCCAACCATCCAGCCCACGGCGAATGCGTGTTACCCTCAGTGCTTTGCACCTAAAAGAGCAGCTACACGACGCTACCCCTGACGCCTACCAGCTCCCAAATCATCCAGCACGTCACGTGCACCACTAGCCATCGCCGCACGTCGAGACTTCTGCAAATCCGTGAATTTTTAGGATAAATAACCTGAGTGTAAATAAAGCAGCTTAAAATTCTTATTAATTAAATTTTCAACGCGTTTAACCTTTCTTTAAATCTCCTATACCTCTACAAACACCTACCGTATCCCAACAAGTGTCAAATAGAGGAAAAGGATGAGTATCGGCGCCGAAATACCGTACACCACCCCGTACACCGGCTGCAACTCGTCGACGAAAGCTGAAAAACAACATTTTTTCGATTTTTCTGCAAATCCAGCTCCACCAGACTGTATTTGTCATTTTTGTTTTCACCCCCTGATTTTTGTAGACCAATGGGCGACCTTTATTCCGCCGAAAAACAGTTGATACCTCGGCTGAGGGCAGCTGGAAATTCGAGGTTGCCATGCCGGCCGGTTACTTTTTGCGTGTGCGCCTAATTGGCGCCCGAGCAGGTAGGGGACAATTGGTCGATAGTTGGAATTGCATACACACAGCTGATTTTGCTTAGATTTTCTTAAGAAACCAGAAAGCGACAAAGCGAGAGAGAGAGTGAGAGAGGAAGAGAGTGATAGCGATAGGGAACCACCGCAACGCACCCGCTACGACCTAGAGGGTGAAAGAGGATGACAGAGAGCGAGAGCCATCAGAAATAGAGAGGGCGGCAGCGAGAGAGAGCGAGATAGAGAGAGAGAGAGAGAGAGAGAGAGAGAGAGAGGAGAGAGGGAGAGAGAAAAGAGAGAGACGTAAAGAACCTTGATACAGAATATAGATTTTGCTAAAAACCTGTGTAATCGAATTTTAAAGTTTCGCAACATTTCTTGAACGCTCTCGGCTAGCCTTAAAATTTGCCCCAGAATCGCGACAAAATATCGATTTTGCTGACAAGTATTTCCAATATTATGGTGGTCTCGAAAAACACCTGTCCCCCCGACGGAGAATGCAGTTTTTGGTTACAACATTTATTTTAGCTCGTAATTTCAGGTACGCGCTACGGAAGCGCCTAATTACGCAAATGTCTCAGGCGCTAACGTAGTACCACGAGAACGTGCCATTCCAGCGAAATTCCACGAGGCCCGGCCCCAAAATGAGCATCTACCCACTGTGATTGGCCGCCTTGAACGATCTGGGGACGACGGTGCGCAACACGATTGGCGTCAAGATAATTGCCGCGATGAAAAACACGCCCAGCGCGGTCGCGCGCGCCGAGCAGCGCTTACGCGCTGGAGGCCCTCCTGGCGTCCCGGGCGTCGAGGGGAACGAGTCGGGCGGCAATACCATTGACAGCTTATCGAAAGGCACCGAATCCATGATCGGTTGTTACGGTAGCGAATGGGGCGCGCAATAGAAAATGGCCCCCATGTTTGGGGTACGGTACCCCAGGAAAAGCAGCTGCCTTTCAAAAAAAAACTAAAAAGCGCAGCCGTGCAGGTGTAAATTGGCCCCGAACGCGCACGCGGCGGGCACTTTTTAGAAACCATGCTCTCCCCATCAGCTGGAAATCACCCCCGGAGGAGCGGAGTGTAACGGAGGCGGACCCGGGGAGGGGTGTACGGTAGCTGGGGCAATCGATAGGCTGCAGGGGGTAATTTGAAGGTGGGAAATTGGTAATTTATGGGCTGGAAAATGAGTCGTCGGCAAGGCAAGGCTAACTTGCAGGGATTGAAGAGAAAAATTAAAGGGCATCTAGCAGGAAATCTTGCGGAAAAGTGCCGTAGCCCAAAAAATGCTATTTTTTGTGGTTGAATGGAAAATGGATGAAAAAATGAATCGAAAAAAAAGCGAATAGTCGTTCGGAAGGCGCGGTAAGCTAACAGATATTCTGAAAAAAATAAGGGCAATCTGGCAGAGATTCAGGAGGAAAACAGATGGTAATCTAGCAGAGATGCTGGAGGAAAATTTAAGGCGATCTAGTGGAGATTTACAAAACCTAAATCAAAGGATCTAGAAAACTAATTAGCAAATCTAGCAAATATTAGAAAATCGGGAAAATACAGTATCCAAAAAATATTTTTTTTTGGTTTTTAGACGCTTAAGTTATAATACAAACCTACAGTACCTTAATACCTAGCAAAGATCCTTGCGGAAAAACACGTTAGCCAGAATCCCTTGGACCAAAAATAAATTTTTCCGACTGGCTACAACTTACGCGCCGGCGTCCAACTTCTGGTGGTCATCGCTGTGGCTGTAGTTTGTACTTTGGCCGTGGTTACGGTAGTCGATAGTAAATCCCGTACGGTACTGCTTACAGTAGCGTCCCGGAATGTTGATGGGACTACGGTAGTCGTCATCGCCAATAGGGACCTTGTCGGAATCGATGGTGTTTTTGTAGTCATTATCTCGCGATCAATGCCCAAAAACGCGTAAATATCGGGCGTTGTGGGGTGTACTACGGAATCGCCGTCGTAGGTCAGCCCCGAGTTTCGGTGGGACATTCCCGGGGAGGACGGCCGTATTCTAGGAGGCAAAAAGTAGAAGCGAAAGGAACGGAGAGGGAAACAAGAATTTTAAGGGTTGAGAAATTTTTGACTCCGTAATGACTTTAAAATGCATATTTATATAGCACGCATAAAAACGGAATTTAAGGCATAAACAGTGAGGATCTTTTGCATTATCGGGGGGCTAAGTGTCGTAACTGTCGAAAATAGAGAAAGTATCTTGAGCAGGGGCGTAGCTAGAGCCAAATTTCGGGGGGGGCCCCGAAAAATTTTGGCGACCTCCCCCGGTCACCACTTTCAAAAGATTCAAAAATCGCAGCTATAACAGCGCCGCAGGCCGCAAAAAATAAGGAAAAAGCGTTAGCAACGCTCAAATTCATGTAAAAACATCACAGAAAACGCGCCGCAGGCGAAAATTTTATATGGACAGTTGACACACTAATGGAAAACAGCGCCGCAGGCAAAAAAAAATTTGGAAAAATAGGCTTCAAAGAAGTAAAAACCGTCTTAAAAACAGTAATAAACAGCGCCGCAGGCAGAAAAATTTTATTGAAAAATCATAAGGGTCCCCCTTTTTTGAGCCGATTTTGGGGGGCAACTTGCCCTGTTGCCCCCTCGTACGCCCCTGGCCGGGCCGGGGCCGGCGCCTGGGCCGGGGCCTGGGCCGGGGCCGGGGCCTGGGGGGCCGGCGCCTGGGCCGGGGCCTGGGCCGGGGCCTGGGCCGGGGCCGGGGCCGGGGCCTGGGCCGGGGCCGGGGCCAGGGGCCGACGCCTGGGCCGGGGCCGGGGCCGGGGCCTGGGCCGGGGCCGGGGCCGGCGCCTGGGCCGGGGCCTGGGCCGGGGCCGGGGCCGGAGCCGCTTGCCAGGAGTCACATTCTTAAACTTGTCATTTTTTATTATGTTTCCAGCCGTTTCTTTTATGGAAACATCGAGAACATCGATAAAAATCAAAAAAATTTTCGAAAAAATAGCCATTTTTTTTCGGCCTTCGGCCGATTTCGGGGGGGGCACCGGGCCCAGGGGGCCCACCTTACGCTACGTCCCTGATCTTGAGTATTAATAAACGTAACAATTTACTGAGTTATATTGTAATTAAACAAATTTAAGGTTTTTAGACCATAAATCCCGATTTTCGACAACACTTTCAAATTTCAATAGAATTTGTAAAAGTTTTACCTAGCTAAAATGCAAGTAAATTCTATTACAACGGCTTTAAATCTCGCCCCCCCGATAAGGAAGAAGAACCCCAAATTACACGAAGGTTACACGATGATTCTAAAATATGCAAATTCCTTTGGATGGAGCTAGGGAGGGCTCGGAGGCTTAATTTTGATTTCTAGCAAAAAACATTTAAACAAAAATTATTTGAAAATTACCATAAATTGGAATGAAATCTCGTAAATGACTAATATTTCGATTCAGCTGATCCTCGAATCGTGGGGGTACAAAAAAATTATAGCCCAACGGCCGCTTGAGACCCCGGGGGCCGTCATAGAAACCAAAATTACTGCCGATTAGTAGGGTCGAGAACAGAGACAGACAGCCCATAGCCCGGGGGTCCCGCAGGGAAAAGCACAGGAAATTGAGTAAATTTCGGGCGTTGAGGCTAAGAATTCCTTCGGGCCCCAATTTACACCCTCGACCGCGGGCGCCACCGGTAATTTGTAGCGCCCCGGAATTTTGTGATTTCCGATTGGCGGGCGACGGGTTTTTGTTCGGTGAATTTCACAGGAATTCGCTAAAATTTGGTAACTCGGATACTGTAATCTACTCTACAACAAAATTCCACCAAAAATTTTCAAAGTAGGAAAAGACATTTTGCAAATTAGGCGGCTGAATTCAAAATTTCCACAATTACCATTTTTTGAAATGTAAAAGTCGTAATAAATGGTGGTTTTGCAGCAAAAATTGGATACGGTAATGGGCTGAAAAATCTCTTCTCATCTACTAAACTCCAACCTCAAAATATAGCATCACTTTCAAGGCCTAGTTCACTTACCGTAACCCCGCGGTTTTTATCATTTTTGTATAGTTCAAAAATTTTTCAAATTTTTGGAAGGACGTACTGTAATCGCCATATCCACTGTAGGCGCCCCCGTAGCTGTATCCGCCGTACGCCGAGTAGTCGTTTGTGGTCTTCTTCTTCTTCGAGTCGGCCTCACCGGCAAGGGCGGCGAGGAGAAGGAGGACGAGCACCCAGCCGAGGCGTCGTCGCATCTACTCGCGATTTTGATGTTGAAAACCGATCGAAATTTGCATAAAAGTGGCCTTAACATCCTCGAAAAGTTGTAATCTTTGATGCACCTTTAAATGGACTTGCAAGTCGCAAATTCATAAGCGACCACTCACCTTAAGCTTTAGCCTAAGTCTTGGCTTTTTACTACTGGCTTTTATTTTATTAGCGTAATCCTATGTTTAAACCTATCGCTAAGCCTATGGCTAGGCCTAAACGTAACCCAAATCCAAGCCTAAGCCTAATCCTAAGCCAAGCCTAAGCCTCAGCCTAAGCCCAAGCCAAAGCCTAATCCTAAGCCCAAGTCCAAGCCCAAACCTAGGCCCAAGCCTAAGCCTGCCTATGTCTAAGCCTATTCCTAAGCCTATGGCTAAGCCAAGTCTAAGCCTAAGCTCAGCCTAAGCCTCAAGCTCGCCTCCCAATTGTCCAAGATAATTTGATTTTTTAAGAGGCTTTCACGGAAATCACGAAATCCTTCCAAATTCCCAAAAATCGTTGCTAGCTAGCCCGGGTGAAATTCCAGCTATTTCAAAAAGTGCAATTCAGACAATTTCTTCACATCCCAGTCCCTTTAGTAAATATTATAATTGTCAAAATTTATGCAAAACAGCGCTAAAACCGAAAAAAACAGCGTTGATGAAATTTCCGGGTTGTCAACGTAATGGTTGGACGGGATAGAAGGAATGGCTACCGTAACCCCAAGCGAGATTCACCTGTCATGACAGGTGCCCCGACATCTCGACCGTCCCCCCAAAATCCAATTAGAAACATCGATTCCATTTTTTGTGTGCCTCGCACAAGGTTGGCATTTGTTGAGTAAGTGAGGGGAAATAGTCAGAAAACAGAGGGTTATTTGCTGCTATTAAAGGGAGTGTGACGGGCGGCGAAAAGGTAATGTAAAATTTCATAACGTCGAAATTTCGTAATGTCGAAATTCAGTATGTCGATTTTTTTTTGCTTAGGATTCGGGGTATCGAGTTGCGACGTTATTATTTTAGACATTATGATGGGAAATCTTTCGACGAAACCGGCCCGGTTAAGCGGAAATATGACGTCAAGCTACGTACGTCACCAGCCAGTTCAAGCTGAATCTGAGGGGCGGGTTAGCAGAGGTTCTTTGGGAACCATCCGTAAATCTGGTTTTTGAAATAATTTTTATGTTTTGAATCTTGCAGTCGACTAGACAGGCTAGCAGCGATTCTTTGGGAATTACCGACTACACTACACACCGCTCCTGACTACGGTATCGTATCGTACATGGTTTGTGCTTTCAATCTGTCTCTCTGCCTGCCTGCACCTCCCTTTACAACGTCGAACAAATATTCCGCCTTTCCGTTGAAAGGAGCCGCGCGTAGGGCCATTCTCGGATCTCCTGCTCCTTTTCGGACAACGACAATATGCTAAATTCGGGCAACCAGGCTATGAGTCATGTTCTGTTTGTTCTGATCACCTGGAATTCGCCGGAGATGAAATTCCGAGTCGCGCACCATTGAGTTTTGATGTGATTTTCCGGATATGTTCTCTATTTTTTTAAGATTGTCGCTTCTTTTAAGGGGCCGGGCCAGGTTGCGTCCACCCCACAAAAACCTGACAGGCCAGAATCTCGACAGTCAAAATGCCGACAGGCCAAGATTCCGGCAGCTAGAATCCCGACAGCCGAAATGCCGACATACATCCCGACATATTTTTGACGCAGTTTTACCATTTTCCTTTACACATATATTTTGTATGTCGGGATTTTGGCTATCGAGATTTTGGCCTGTCGTGATTTTGGCAGTCGAAATTTTGGTTGTCGGGATTTTGGCTTTCCAGTTTTTGGCTATCGGGATTTTGAGTCTCGGGGTTCTGGCTATCGGGATTTTAGCTGCGTGCGTGGAAAATCCGTTGCGAAAGCATAGCCATAGCTTTCACTCCCTTTAAAGGTGTCGAAAAACTCATTTTTAGCTCAAATCCGGTCTTAATAGAGTTGTTTCAACAAATTCCATGACTTTCCACTTAGACGCGTGTACATTTTCATGGTGCTTTTGGCCCCGGTACACCCCCCGGCTGGCCCACCGCCTTATCAGCAGACCCCGGGCATGAGGCGAGGGAAGGGTTTGATAAAGCCGAACTAGTCATCACTTCCTCTCTTCTTCTCCCTCTTCTACTTTCTCTCCTTTTCCATCTTTCCACCCCAACGCCCCCCGATTTCTGACAGCCACCCCCGGTCTCTTCCCTAAAAGGCACTATATAACGTGTAAACACTATCCAGCTTTGACCCCGCGCTGTCAAACAGCCAGCGCCGATGTGCCCGGCGCGCTTTTGATCTGTCCCTCATACTTTTGATCTTAAGCATGTGGGCCTAAAATTAATTTCTATAAAATGAAACCGTCTAAACAATTTAAACTTAGTTTTTACAAAAAATTATTAAACATCTAACCTAGAAAATACGTAATTTCAAAATCATCTTTTTCTAATTTCCAACACATCCTAAAAACTCTATCTGAAAGACTTTGCAAAACTTCCTTTGTTTAAATTTTTCTATTAGTCTAACGTTGCGTTTAACTAAAAAACATTTAGAACTCAAACCCCCGAAAAATACGCTATTTTCGTCTTTAAAAATCTAACCTTTCAACTTTATTACAAAGGAAACTGGCCCTCAAAGTCTATCTTATAGCTCAAGCCCCTCGAAATCACGTAATTTCGTTCTAATTTAATTTCCGAATAACAAAACTCTCTTCAGCCTAACACTCAACTTTTCAGAGTCCACCATGAAAAACCTCGTGCTCCTCGCCGCGCTCCTGGCAGGTGCGTTTTTGTAGGACGATTTTCTAGAGAAAATCGGACCATCGAAACACCGAAACATCTTGAGCGGCCAGTAAAATATTAATGACAACAAATTTAGCCATGCTCCTCGTGTCCGAGGCCAGGAATCGCCGTCAAATCGGCCAGGGCACCGGCGTCTACCAGAATAATGGTAGGGGTGGAAGATGTTATAGAAGAGTGAAATAAATCTGCTTAAAAATTATAATAACCTCAAAACTTATTTGTTCAAAAATAAATCAACAAAACTTATTTGTTATTTAAGGAATTGGCGGAGGCGCGCAACCGGGATGGAACAATGGCGGTATTGGAGGTGGAGCTGGTAAGTTTCTGAAATTAAAAAACTAGAGAAAACAGTAAGTATAATTAAAAACAAAGATTCTTACGCTACGCTCCCTTGCCCGTAATAACGCCCTCTTATTCCTGATAGCGCGACGCACCCGCTGCGTTGAGACGGACATTCGAGAGCGCGTCCTAAAAATAGCTGCAAAAACCTGAATAAAAATCTTGTTCCAATTTCAGGATACAACAACGGAGGCATTGGCGGTGGTGTGCAGCCCAACGGCTACAGCGACCCCTACAAGAACACGCAAGGTTTGTAAAATTAAGCAAAAAAACCTAGTCTTTGTAAAAGCACTTTTAAACTCTTAAACGCAAGTTTTAAAGCAGCTAGGTTTTTTCAGTCTCCCTAAGCATAGACCTATTGATCTAAACTTTCTAAAGCATGCAACTACCCCCCGACCCCACGCTCACCCCCCATCCCCCCACCTCCCGGTTTTCAGGCCAACATAAGCACAACCACAACCACGGCCACAAGCACCACCACGGCAAACGCCACCTGCACAGCCGCCTTCACGAGACCCAGTAGAAGCCGAAAAACTCGAGAAAAAAATGCTTTGCACATCGCCCCCCTTCTTCACCTTTGTATATGCACCGATTTCACCTGATAAAGCTTACCCTAAAATACCACGACCACGTCAAAAGCATGAAGAAGCTGTAAACATCTCAGGAGGAGCCCGAGCTATTCAAAAGACACTTCACGCGAAGGAGGCCTGCAGTCTCGCCTCGCTTTTCCATTTGGCTGTCCCCATCGTTGTATTGTGCTTCAAATCTGAAGGAAAATGTGAAAATCTAAATTTGAAGAAAAAAAATCTCGAAGGCCTTGAAAATATAATAACAACCTTACTATAACGATCAATAACTATTAAAATAAAATTACATCAGGAAATAAATTGACGTCGGCATCCTATGATGCTGATGTCGTCCCAAAAACCTAAATTCCGAAAACAAAAGGCTTAGGAAGAAGTAATACTCTAAACCTAGCGATTAACATCGTCAAAAATTTTAGGCCTAACTTGCCAAGCCTGTGATGGTCCTGCTTGCGCCTACTCGCAGATGGAGGCTCGCTGTGATCCGACGAACCGTTGCTATACGCTGTACCGAGCTGACGGAACAGGTAGGCTAAACCTAAACCCTCGCTATATAGCCATTTTTTTAGTACAAAGAAAGGGCTGCACCCGTAACTGCCAAGGGGAAACGGCCGGAATTTACAACGGACGATGCGACGAGTGCTTCCACAGCCTTTGCAATCGTAAGTCGACCTTGGAATACCAGAAAGGCCGTGATTTCTAGGTGACGCCGGCCGCAGCAATATTGGCGGTGGTGCCGTCGCAAATTCGCAGCGTAAGTTTCGAAACTTTCGTCAGTTTCCTTTTGCCCAACCTAAAGACCATTAAAACCATCAAATATCTTTTCAGCCTATCAAAACAACGGAAACTCGGGCATCGGCGGCGGCGCCTACCCTAAACACCATCACCCGTGGGGCGCCGGCAGCATCCCAACGATTTTCGGCTCGCTTTTGGTGCTAATCGCGCGGCTCTTGTAACGACTCATTTGGTCCACTTCTAATCTTTATAAATAAATATTTATTTACAATACATTATGAACAAAAACTGTAAAATTCGAAGCTTTAACAACAATGCTAACGGTAAGCCGGCGGACAATCATTTGCGCTCAGAAATACGGCGCTTCCTCGTGACAATGTAGCCGGAGTTCACGTGGAAAAGGCCTCTCGCGGGCGGACGGGCGCTTCTGATATCCGATGAATTTTGTCGTACTTCCTGGCACCTGGAAAAACGGAATTTAATTAAATCTTTAAAAAGACGAAAATAAGCAAGGAAAATTACCTGGATAACGACGTCCGTTTCGCGAACCCGGATCTCCACCAGCTCGCCGTCCGTCCGGACGAACTGCACGCGGCTTTTCCCCTCAGACTCAGCCAGCATTTCGTACTTCTCCAGGAGTCCTTTTAGGTGGTCTCGTTTGGGCGTTTCTTCGCCAAAAGCATCAAGGCCACCTACACGCCAATGCGCCCAAATCGTCTCAATGTCGCGCTCACCAGCCAGCCACTCTTCCACATAATGAATGAGCAGGTCCACGAAATTATCGTCCGGGTTCGGAACGTAAAAGGCCAGGCGTCCGGTCCGCAACAGCTTCATGTGAGCGAAATCCTCCGCTTTCGCAACGCCTCCAATGCGCAGGGAGCCTCGGAGAGGGCCCAGCCAGCGTTCCACATTCAAATACCTTGCGGTCCAAACGTTCGTCGGGTTGCGCAGCGTGATATCCCAAATGAGGTTGTCGTCGAGTAGCGCGTCGCACTTCCAATTGTAGTCGACGAAATTCTCGCACCAAAAATTGAGCTCACACTTGATGCGCTTACGCCAATCTCGATGTCGGACGAAAAACTCGAGGCGTCGACCATCTAGCAAGGCAGGGTCCTTGGTCTGGCAATTCTGCTCGCGCTGGCCAGCGATGAATTTGTGTCGTTTTTCGGCGATAACTGGGGCGCAGCGAGCGTAGTTGACCGGATACTTGGCACACGCGGCTTTCAGACGGGGATTGAGGTTGTCCAAGTTCATGACGGTGAGGTAGTCCAAAGGGTCGACGATCATCACCAGCAATTCGAGCGGCAGATCCACGAATCCGCGCTTTCTGCACGGGCCATAGCCGTCCTTGTCGGCCATTCGGCTCGCTGCCAGCAGCCGGTCTGCATCGGCATTGTAGTTGATCTCTTGTAGCGCCGGCATGAATTCGCGCAATCGAAACGGGTCCTGCTTTTCGTCGGTCTTCATCTTCGGGCCTGAAAAAGCACATTTTGATATGGATAAAAAATAATAAGATAATAAAGCACAAGGTAAGCTAAAGCGTAAAAAACGGTAAAAAAGCTAAAAGTTTTGAAAAAATCGATGCTGCGCGATGCTTCGATCGATCGAAGCTTCGCAAGCATTCCAACAGCCACTTCGGACAAAATGTTGTCTAAGGGAGCCTTCGTACTATTTTTTCTTTTCTCACTTTTCCGTAATTACGGATTGGATTTTACGTAAAATTTCTCGAAAAATTATAGTAAAGCTTCTCCTTCAAAATTATGCTATGCTGCTTTGATCCTATTTTGCTTGATTTCAGCGTCCGTGCGCCCGTTGAAAAGTTCAATGCATGTAGACTTCGACCACGCTCCTGAACATCTAGAAAACTCCCTTTTTGCAAATGTTCGGTCTTGAAAACTCCAATTTTCACCCCAAAAATACCACAATTTTATGATCCATTTTGTTTCTTTATGTTGGTATTTTATCTCTTCGCTTTATCAACCTTTCTGGGTTTTATGATTCATTATCCCCCATTCGGCATCACTTCCGGCGCACCGGCCGATTGTCAGGGGTTGACCAGTTTCAGATTTCCGGGCCTAGTCGAGGAAAAATCAATGTTAGCCCTTACGAGATAATAATATTTTTGTGTCGTCGGAGCTGGGGCTTATCGCGGGCAAGGTGAGGCCGGAGGCTTTTGGGGGAGCATTGCCGCAGATACACTCGCATCGCACAACACGCTTGTTGACATGTTGCGCTACGGTCTGGTGCTGCTGCTCGCCTTTTCGACGGGTTAGTTTAAGAGTGTTCAATAGACTTTTTGGCCTAAAAATCTCCGTATTAACAATAGCAAACTATAGCTTTTTGAGCTGTTTCGAATTTTGGGAGTAGTTTGGGCCTTTTTAAAGTAATTTCACTTTGTTTCAGCTTTTTCCCTACAATGCTTCACGTGCGACGAGGAGACGTGCTCGGCAGAAGATCGCGTTGAGGGCTGTGACCCGTCCACCAAATGCTATACGCTGACCACGAAGGATGGGCTTGGTCAGTGAAAAGAAACGTTTTAAAATTGGCTAAACCTTATAGTATCGTTTTAGTAAAGTTATATACATCTTTTTATTCACGTTTCAGTGATTCGCAAGGGTTGCACAACCGATTGCAGCCGAGAGGCGTCGTCTGCTGGCGGCCTAGCCTGCTCGACGTGTGATGGAGAATTGTGTAACCGCGCTCGTAGTATGTTTTAAAACAGTTATTTTTGTACTAAAAGCTTTGTAGGTTAGAAATACACCAAAAAGTGAGGTTTTTCACGCCAAACCCTTCAAATTTTTAATCCATTTTTAGATACCAGTCATTTTTGTGAAAACCAATTAGTTTTGGACTATAGTCAAGCTGTTAGTATAAAGTGCTTCTTCTTACGGCTTATTAGGTTTACTTTTACTTCATCCAAACAAACAACCCAGTTTTTGCAGACGAGCAGCGCACACAAATCGGTGGTGGCGCCGAGCCGGCTCCTCCAGTCCCATGTAAGTTTTTCAAGGTCGAATTTGAGCTAGTCGATTATCGGGCCGGATTATTTATAGTTTCACTTATAGTTGATAGTTTAAAGATTCATTTGATAAGCTTAAAGATCTTTAAAAACGTATTTTCAGCGATCGGTGGCGGAGCCGTTCCAACGCCCAAATCGGCTTCTCAAACTTCGTTGGCTCTGCTGATGGGCGCCGTCATTGCTCGGATCTTCTAAATTTTTAGGGGATAGTAATTAATTATTGGCATTTTTTAAAAGAATAAATCTGAACTAAAGACTAAATGTAAAGAGATGAAGAGCTCTCTCTCTTTCTCTCTCTCGCTCTCTCTCGTTCACTCTCGCTCTCGCTCTTTATCTCTCTCTCGCACTCACTCCCTCTATCCATCTTTAGGACGCTCTTCTCTCTCTTTCTCTCTTTCTCTCTCTCTCTCTCTCTCTCTCTCTCTCTCTCTCTCTCTCTCGCTCTCTCTCTCCGTCTCCGTCTCTCTTTCCGCCTCTCACTCTCGCCCTTCCACATCTCTTTAAAAAGATATTGGCAAAAGAAAAGGGCGACTACATACTCATTTCGAGGGGCTGATTAGCAAGGACGCACCGACAGACCGACAAACATACAGAAAGCGAATGGCCTCTCGTTGATTCAATTTAGGTCCCGGCAGTAAATTGGGCAAAGATGTTGGCCTCGCCGGGGGTCCTTCGCTTCGGGACCATCCCCGGCTCTGCCATTTCGGCCCCCGCCGTAGGCAAAAAATTACAGCTTTTACAGGGGGCGGAAGTAGCACGACTGTAATTACCCGCTATTAAATGGTATTTTTTGTGCAATAATAAGTGCTTTAAAATGTTGAAGAACTGCAGCAGCAAAAAGTGCCGCGAAACCGGGAAATGAACATGGTAGTGCAAAAGAAATTCGGTGCAAGTTTGCTACATTTTCGGTACTGGCCTGTTATCGGGGGTTAAGCTGTGGAAAATTTTCCCATTAATAGACCGTATACCGAAATTTTACACAATTTTATGACATGAAAAAGACTTGGAGAATTACAAAAATGTAGGAAAAATGGCCAGAAATGACCAAAAAGTTTTGAAAAAATATTTAAGATGTTTTTTCGTAAATTCCTGTCAACCAAAACCGCTAAAAAGACTATAAAAATACACGATATTGAATTGTTTGATAAGTAGCGACGGAAAAACAAAAATTAGCTAGCTCGGCAGGCCCCTTCCCCCCCCCCGCTAAGCGTCCAGTACCAATTTTTTGGGCTCAATGAGGCTTATTCCTAGGCCTTTTGGCTCCATTTGGGCTTCGGGTTAAATGGCTTAGGCTTAGACTTGGGTTAGGCTTAGACGTGGACTTAGGCTTAGCCTCGGGCACGCTCCCTTCATCGCAAAAAAAACAAGCACTCCTTCTTGGCCAAAGCCTCGCCGGAGTTGAGTTAATTGCGGAAATCGCGCAGCCCTCAATGCCCTCTTCTTTTGTCCTTTTTGTGCGCTGCGAAACTCTGCCTACCCCGAGTCCAAGTCGCTCGCCTTGGCACGCTCGACACGAATAAAACGGCCATTTGCCTAATTTTGTGGGGTAGAAGGAGGCTGTAGAGAGGAGTGGCTCGGAATAGCATGTTCTGTTGGTCCCATTTTTAAAGGGACCAGAAAAAGGGTAGGTTCTCGATCCGTCTCTCTCTCTCTCTCTCTCTCTATCTCTCTCCCTCTCTACCTTCTGCTCTCACTATCTTCGAAACGCCCTCTAGCTCTACCTCGTGCTTGTCCTATCTATGCCTCATGCTCCCTATCACCTTCTCTCGCTATATCTCTATCTCAGGATTTCTCTACTCCTGCGCTCATCATACCTCAATCTCGTGCTCGCTCTCCATCTCCTGCTCTCGCTATATCTCTATCTCGTGCTCTCGATTTCGTGCTCTCTTTCTAGTTCTGTCGCTTGCTCGTGCTCGCTACACCACGCTTCACTACACCCAGCACATGCCCACAGTAGAATCCTGTGACTTCTAGGTACCAAATGTCGCTATTTCCAGCTGTCACTCCCACTTTAACTCGGCATCAGCCTCAAAATGTGTTACTGTACCCGGCTTCCTAAAGTTCCTTTAACTTTCTACCCTCCAAAGTATCCATCCATCCTGCTGTGGGTGAGAGCAGAGATAAATTGGTCCACCTCGCCCTCCCGATCTTCGAGGCGCGTGTGCGTCTTCATCTGGGATGCATGGAAATGGGCCTCCCTCCCCTTTTCGGCCATACCCTTAGGGCATTCGACTAGCTGGTCTCGGCTTCTCCGACTCCTTCTCCTTCTCTTGCTCCTTCTCCATCTCATTCTCTTTCTCATTCTCCTTCTCCTTCTCCTCGACAACATCTCATTAGGGGCCAATCGTCCGGTGCGGGACCCATTGCCTCTTCACTCCCTCTCACCCCCTTTTGCACTAACAAGCTTAATGCCCTGTCTTGTCTTGTTTTTGTTCCTTCGGAATGTGTTTTTTTCATTTGACAAAGAGTATTAGACTAGAATCAAGTTTTGGCTCGCTAGACTAATTTTTCAAAAGTCACAAGAACTTTGCCGGGTTTTTGGTGACGGTGGATTACGGTGGATCGGCAGGAATGCTACGTTACGATATGATGCGACTACGATGCGCTACGGTACGAAACGCTATGATACGATATATCGTACGTACGGTGCGATACGGTACGGTACGATGCGCTACGACACGATACGATACGATACGCGACGCCACGCTACGCTACGACGCGCTTCGATGCGAACCGCTATGATACGAAACGTGATACGTTTGGCTTCGAACTCCTACGAGATGAAACGCCTTGCCACGAAACGCTACGATACAATACGCCACAAGGCGCCTCGGTACGGTACGCTATGATACACTGCGACACGGTACGATACGAGACGCTACGATGCGATGCGATACGCTACGATGCGATGCGATACGCTACGATGCGCTTCAGTGCGAAACGCTTTTATACGCTACGACACGATACGCTACGATACGAAACGCTATGATTCGCTCCGTGAACTTTATGCTGCGCTACGGTATTATATAATTACGCTAGTGCTGGAGGGAAGGCCAGACAGAGAGAGAAATAAAGAGAGAGCGAGAGAGAGAGAGAGAGAGAGAGAGAGAGAGATCGAAAACAAGCTATATTACCCCCATTTCCGTATCTGCCTATGCTTTCACGATTTTCCGAGCATCAAACAAGGTGTTGACAAGTGGGTCCAAAGCTCCTGTCAGAAAATCCCGTGCCCTCATGGCCCTTACCCCCCCCCGGAGGGCTGTACATAGGTGTGTAGTGTACAGCTGCGTGTGTGTGCCGCCCCAGCCTCATCCATCCCGGCCACCAAAAAGCCCTCAGGTCACCAACATCGGGCCCTACGGCTTTTCCTCTCCTCGCCCAACCTCGGCCCAAAAACCTGTTGAAATGTGGCCCCATTCGCCTGGCCCCTTCTCGGGTCCCGCCGCGCCCCCATTTTTCTTCATAATAACCCCGGGGCGTCACGATTTTTATGTGCATATGGGGTGTACGGGAACATACGGTTGAGACTAGGCACATTGCCGTGTTACGTACATAAATACGTAATTTTTTACAAAAAAAAGTGCCAGAACCCTTGTTTTTACAGATTTTAATGACATTTCGATATATCACCTTCTCTATGCCGATCTCCCCCTTATGTCGCTCTCTCTCTCGTTATGTCTCTCTCCCCCCTCTCTCTCGCTCTCTCGGTATGTCTCTCTCCCCCCTCTCTCTCTGCCCCTCTCTTTCTCTCTCGCTTTCTGGCTCTATTTTCCCTCTTTCACGCTTACTCTCTCTCTCTCTCTCTCTCTCTCTCTCTCTCTCTCTCTCTCTCTCTCTCTCTCTCTCTCTCTCTCTCTCTCTCTCTCTCTCTCTTGCTCTCTCGCTCTCTCGCTTTCTCTCTGTCTCTATCTTCCTCTCTTTCTCTCGCTCTCTCTCTGCCAACTTTTCAGCGATTAGGCAAAACTTTAAGCCCGAATCGACCCTGGATTCCCTCGGCATCAGCTCCTCAATTTCCGGCTTACGAGTCGCACTCCCGAGGGCCAAGCATCCCCTCGTGGGGCGATAATCCATCCGCCTCCGAATTCCCATCATTACCCAACCATCCTGCCCCTCCAAAAACCCTCCCACTGGAGCAGGACCGAAGTTCATCCCAGTTCCCAGTCCACCCTCCTTCCGCAACACAATTTCGTCCTAGCGCTCGCCGGGAATCCTCATTTCTGTGCCCTGCAGCGAAAGACCTTAAATATTTCGGGTTTTTTTGCAATTGTAAAGTGGGGAGATCTTGGGTTACAGCCAAGTCAGAGCTTTAGACTAAACCTAACAAGGGAACCTCACGCGGACAGGGTGGAATTTCGAAAAACGCTCGCGGCTACCCCTAGGTAATCGACCATTGCGATCACGATGCGCTTGTCAAATTTTTCTGAATGCACCTGTGGACAGAGATACAGCACTTCCGGAAAATGATGATTTGCATGCGAAAAATTAGCATCGAGGGATGGTTTATTAGGCTCTCCCATCACTATGGAATCACCAGTTGAATGACCGAGTGGTAAGCAACTCGCTTGATAGGATACTGACGAAGGTTCGGATCCGCTCAGGATTTTTTATTTTGCCTTTTTGGGCCAGAAATTTTCGCACAAGTCCAGACCACCGTAAATGTATCAGACCCAAATCTTTGATGTCTATTTTTGCAGACCAGGGGTACCGTTCTAGAATTTTCTGGTGCAGTCGATCAGACAGGATTCTTAAAGAACAACCAATTGGTTGTTTTTTGTCTGCCAAAGATGCATGGCCGTCCGCATCGAATTCGGGACCCCATGGTTTCGAAAAATTGCAAAAAACCGGGGACATCCTGGGTAAAGATTGGGTTTCATCAATTTTGGCGATGTTCTGGACTTGTGCAAAAATCTCTGGCCCAAAAAAGCAAAATGAAAAATTGCGAGTGGATCCGAACCCTCGTCAGTATCCTATCAAGCGAGTTGCTTACCACTCGGTCATTCAACTGGTGATTCCATAGTGATGGGAGAGCCTAATAAACCATCCCTCGATGCTAATTTTTCGCATGCAAATCATCATTTTCCGGAAGTGCTGTATCTCTGTCCACAGGTGCATTCAGAAAAATCTGACAAGCGCATCGTGATCGCAATGGTCGATTACCTAGGGGTAGCCGCGAGCGTTTTTCGAAATTCCACCCTGTCCGCGTGAGGTTCCCTTGTAAGCCAAGCCTAAGCTAAAGCCAAAGCCAAAGCCTAAGCCTACGCCTATTCTTAAGCTTTTTTCGAATGTCCAGCCACAACAGTGTATTCGGCAGTTTTCTTGGAGCGAAAGAGAGAGAGTGAGAGAGAGTGAGAGAGAGAGTAAAATTGAGGGAGCTCTCCATTGCACAGCCCAAAAAAACACAGGCAGTTCCTTTTCCGACATCAAATCTGCAGCGAAAATTATAACAATTTTGGCACTTGCGTGGGCTTCTTCGCGAAACCTTTTTTGGGGCTTTTGCTAGCCAGCTCAACCGGAATCGGCGGCCAGGTGAAGCGTCTCAAAGGCAGCTGTTTGGACCCCGGGCGGGACCTGCCCTCACTTCCCTCATTCCGTGATTTTTGTTGGATTGGGCTAGCATTGTTTCTCTATCTATCGTTAACTGTCTCTTTCCCCCTCTCTCTCTCTCTCCCTCTCTCTCGCCTATGTGCCATTCCAACCCCAATTTCTGCTGGGCCCCAGGTATTTCTGGGACCGCCAATCTCGGGGCCTCTATGGCCCCCGAAACGACCCTGCCGAAAAACTTATTGCTTCCAGGTGTGAGATTGATGGCCTTCCGGGCTATATGCCCCCTAGGGCCCGTAACTGCAACCCCGGCCCTGATTTACGGCTTTTCCTTGTAGTCAGAGTCACTAGTGTTGGATTAGTGCTACACGTTATCTCACTCTCATTCTGTCTCTCTCATTCTCTCTCCCTCCCTCTCTTTCTCTATCTCTCTCACTCTCTCTCGACCTCTCCCTCTCTCTCTCCCTCTCTCTCTCACTCTCTCTCTCCGACAGCAGGTTTGCATGTCGTAAAACATTAGAATTCGATACATTTTAATTGTCTAGAGCTGCGCCTAAGCTGCAACCTAAGAAATCCATTCCGCAAAGTAAAGACGAGCCTGCGCGTTGCGTCTCGCGGTCGCGGAAAAATTCATGAGGTATTCCATACGTAAAAATCCATTTTCCTGCCATCCACCCCTTCAACCATCTGAACTCCGAGGAGAATTCAGGAATCTACACCAGCCAGCCTTTCCCACACGATCCCAGGCCCAAATTTATTATTCATTTGGCGGAGAAGCGGGGGGAGGACGTCGGCTCTCAGGGCTTCTCATTAGGCTAATCAACCTTTGATTATTCGCCATCTCGCACTTCCAATGGGAGAGAGAGAGAGAGGGAGGGAGAGGGAGAGAGAGCGAGACAGAGGGAGAGCCATCATTATCCCCCGAGCTTCGGTGTCGATTCTGGGGTCTCGAATTTACTGCCGGGGGCTCGAGAATCCGAGTCCACCCGCGCCCACCGAGTTTTTAACCTGTCTGCCGAGTATTCCAGAATTTTCGGTTTTGTGGATGGGATTTCTCGCTCTCTCATTCACTCTCTCTCGCGTTCTCTTTCTCTCTAACTCAATCTTGTTCGCTTTTTACAAGCATTTTTGGCCGGTTCTGTCTCTTTAAAGTTTCCGGACAGGAGAGAGACAGAAAGAGAAAGGGACAGAGACTGATAGAAAAGGAGAACGAGCCGCTATTTAGCTTTTTAGATAAATTTCCTTTAATTACTTTGTTTTATAATTCGCAGCTCCTGACATCCCAGACCCGAGATTGGATTTTTGAAAAACGCTGCGCCATTTTTCGCGCCTCGGCGTTCCGCCAAACGAAACATCAACGCCGGGACAACATCCAGAGACCACCACCAATCCATGCAAATCGAATAGCTGCAAGTTCGGGAACGCCCGCCGCTATAGCGCCAAAGTTCAAAAATTCACAGTGGCTCCTGGGGCGTTTAAACGGGCGAGACGGAGAGAGAGACAGAGAGAGACAGCCAAAGCTAGAGAACATTCAACCCTTCCCTTCCCAGCCCCTTAAAAAAAGGGAACCAATTTTTTGCGCCTGCGAACTGCCCAAGAATAGGATGTGGTTTTGGGCACGAGCCGGGGGGTTAGTCCCCGGCGGAGAGAAGGGGGGCAGGGCGCGTCTGAATGTTGTGAATGGGGCTCCAAATGCAATTTATGTAGCCCCAACGCACACATCCTCACTCACTGCTTCTCCTCTTCCTCAGCCCCACCCTCACTTTCGGCCCTTTTCGGGGTATCACTCGCTCTCCCTCTTTCTTTCTCTCTCTCTCTCTCTCTCTCTCTCTCACTCGCCTTGCGCTCATCGCCCTCCTCACAACCCCGGGTCCAGCTTCCTCATCAGCCTTTTTCTTGCAATAATTTCATATTCAGTGACTGGGTGCTGGACTTTCCGGTGGCTCCTACTTACGGATGTTGCTCTTCTCTGTCTCAATCTCTCTCTCTCACTCTTTCTCTCTCTCTCCGTTTCTCTGATTATCTCTAGTCTTTTCTACAATTTTCAGTTGCCGAGACCTTGAGGTCGACACCAAAATTAGCATTGGATTTCTGTGCAGTCCCAATTCCGACAGCTTTCCGGACGCTCTTGCTCCCAGCTCCATCCAGCTCCAGCGTCGTTTTTGATGCTCTGGGAGTTTGAGACGAAGCTCATTCGATAGCGCTTCAGATTCTGAACAATTCCCATTTTTGATACGTTCTAAGTGAGCATGACCTTCTAGGAAAAATCCTCACGGTTGATGCTTGGTCAAGTGCATGCAAAAATTCAAACAATTCAAGTTCAAGTAATTCAAACCGATTACAGTCGATAATCTCATCAGAGTACGGTATAGCTAATTTAGCCAATCCAATCACAGCATTTACGCGAACTTTTTTACGCTACGGACCTGCTGCCATTAATACACCATTTTCCTATACCTGCCCGAATCCCGTTTTAACCTCGATTCCACCGGAATCGAGATCAAACAATTATGCCAGTCTTTTTGCACCCACCCGCCAGGTGTCCATTCTTTTCGCAATTACCCCCCATTGCGCACATTAACATCCCCACTTTGGCCATCGAACAAAATTACAGAGGTACCGCGAAAAATTGCCTGCTGACTTTTTAATTTACCCCACAACCGCCCGGGCCGCGTTCATTTTTTTGGCATCGCGAGTTTCTCTCTCTTTCTCGCGCTCTTTCTATCTCTCTCCCTCGGCATCGGTCTCTCACTCACTCTCTCGTTTTTCGCCCGTTGATAGGATGATGTGGAGACGATCAAAGAAGTGCGGCTATTTTTAGGCTAGTAACTAGTAGGATAAACGTCGGAGTTGATATTCTTGAATTTTTAGTCGACAGCACTATTCCTTTAAAGGCCTAAGCCTGAGCCTAAGTATACACCAGTGTTTCTAAAAGTCGCTCTCTCTCTCTCTCCTTCTAGCCGATATTATGCACAACTTGCCCTCCTTCGAACAAATGGCACGTGCTTCCTCGCATATCCCTGGCCAACAATCTAAAAATAAAAAGCAGCTCCCTGCCGCGGTTGGCTACACTTTTTGAGGTCCATGTTGGGGGAGCAAGAGGCATTGTTCCCCCAAAAGTTTCAAAACCGAAAAGCCCCTCGGGGCGGCGTGTGTCTAAACACTCACTAGACTCCAAAACCCCAAAAAACTCCACTTCCGCATGGCAGAATTTTTGGAAGGGAAAGCTGTTGAATCAGAGTTTTTTTTGGGTTGCGGAAGATTACCGGATTTGTTCGTACTCATGGTCGAAAACTCTCACTCTTGCTCTCTCTCTCTCTCTCTCTCTCTCTCTCTCTCTCTCTCGCTCTCGCTCTTTCGCCCTCCCTCTCGCTCATGATCCATTTTAAAGGATCAGTGCCCCCAAGCACATCCATCTAACCGCTAAAAATTTGTTTCCCTCCAGGGCCAGACCCAAGTTTTTGGGGAGGGCCAAGTGGAGGACGAGGAAGGGCCCTTTCCATCCAGAAGCCCCACCCGAACCACGGGATTGTTTACGCCTGGCTGGACCCCGGTGGGCACAGCATCGAAAAATCAACACAGCACCATCACTTGGCCCGGATGGGACGGCCGGGGGCAAGTTGAAGCTTTTTGAATTTTCGATTAGGCTGCCTGTAGTTATTAGAGAGTTGGGCTTAGGCGCGAGAGGGAGGGAGGGAAAGAGAAAAAAGTTTGACAGCAAAATTTTGTCGGCTTTTTTAGGGTCATTCGCTCTTTTTTGCACCTCGTGCTCCCTTTTGTTTCTCCCAACCTCTCGAGCTCTCACTCGCGCCAATCTCGCTCTCTCTCTCTCGCTCGCTCTCTCTGGCTCTCTGTATATCTTTCGCTCTATCTCTAGCTCTCTTTATCTCTCGATATCTCTCTAGCGCTGTGTCTCTCTCACCCATCTCTATCGCTCAGCTCTCTCTCTCTCACCCGGGGTGTCAAGCTCCCTTTAAAACTGCGGGGGCGCTTGATCGCCTCGTTTTCCAATGCCTTTATTTAGTGATGTTCTTCTTCCCAAATCTATTTCAAACTCCACTTCCCATCACAGTCCCTTTAACCGTCTCAAAAATCCGATTACCCCCATCCATTTCCCCCGAGTTCCAATTCTGCCTCCCCCCATTCCGAACCTCTCCTTCCACCTATGGGAAAATGAAACCTTCCCTCCATCTAGAAGCCAGAAGGGACGGCTTTCCTTTCACTCAACTTTTTTCTGCCACCCCGCCCCTTTTATCTCTTTCGCCCTTCTTTTTCGGGGGGTCTCAAACTTTTTGACGGCACGACGGCCGGCGGGGTCCAGAATTCCCAACGTGGGAATATACCACAACCACCACCACCACCGCCACCACTCGTCAGAGTCGCGTGGCCAGGCTTGTCGTCCAATTTTTTTTGAAAGTTTTTGGGCTTGGGTTTTAATTCTAGAAAAAGGGGTATGGTTTACTTGTATTGCAAAAACAAAAACTGCCAGAAAGCAGAGAGAGAGAGAGAGAGAGAGAGAGAGAGAGAGTGAGGGAGAGCCATAGAAAGGACCGGTCTCTGATATTTTAGCAGTATCACGAACTAAACGATGTAAGCTGCAGCTCACTTGGCTTTATAGCTCCTTTTTGATCTTTCTCACATGTTCTTTCTCTCTGTCTCTCTCGATTTGCCCCTCTCTTTCGCTCTCTCTCACTCTCGCTCTGGCGCTCTCTCTCCCTTTCCCTCGCTCTTGCTCTAGTACTCGCTCAGTGCTTTATTTCTCCATAGCTTCCTTGTAGGGCAGGCTAGCAGAGGTTAGGGAATCGCTCTCTCTCTCTCTCTCTCTCTCTCTCTCTATCTCTCTCTCTCTCTTCTATTTCTCCCATTCCTCACTATTCTCAAAAACCATTAAACCACCTGCTTGGTGGGGGTGTTAATTAATGCCAGCAATTGCGCGCCTAGCGTGTAAATTTGCGTCATCCATCGCCCGAGAGGATATTTATGGATGGCGGGATGAGGTGACAGCTTTTGCTTGTGGCTTCTATCTTTCGAGGGGGGAAGTGGAGGGGGAGACGAATTGGCCCTCGGGGAAGGAGGACGGGCCAGCCAGGGCGGGGAGTCTCATCTATATCTGACGCTCAAAACTCGGAATTTCCGATTCGAGGCAGGAAAGGGAGGATGGCTTGGCGAAGAAACGTTCGTTTTAAAGGGATCGTACCGGAAATGTTTTCTGTGTTCGGTGTTTTTCGCATTCATTCTCTCTCGTTCTCTCGCTCTCTCTCTCTCTCTCTCTCTCTCTCTCTCTCTCTATTCTATGCAATTTTTTACAGAATTCGTCCGCGGCAAGCGTACCTGACGCAAATCAAGGGCCCGCGGATTAATTAACCGACCGTGTGGGACCGAAACGGCCGACTAATCTCGGGCTCCATTGAAAACGGCTGAATGGGGCGATCCAACAGGCCTAGAATATTCATCGCAATTTCACTATTTTACCCTTGTTTTTTGCTCTAATCGCCAGGAAGCGTGATTTGCTTGATTTTCAAGCTAAATTTGAGCGCGGCTTGGATTTTGGTCTCCATAGGAGGCGAGAGTACGAGAAAAAGAGTGCGAGGTAGGGAGAAGAGCCTGAGAGCGAGAACGAGCAGGAGAGCGAGAATGGGCTGAGAAAGAGCGAGCACGAGCGAAAGCACGACCAAGACAAAGGGCGAGAGAGCGAGATGGATAAACTAATAGTGAGAGAGAGAGAGCGAGAGAGGGATAGAGAGAAAGAGCCAATAGATATAGGAAATTTTACACAAATTCTAGTACATTATCTTGCCTTACTCATCCCTTTTACCCTATCTTCGTAGTTTATTGAGGTTTTTTTCAATATCCCACATTTATAGGCTTCAAGCTGACGAGGGGGATTTTGGTGTGTGTGGGTGATGATTAGAGATGGCTAATCCCCTCCCCTGCCCTCGTCAATGTGTTCCCGGGCCACCCTAATTTCCAATCTTTCTTGGGCCCCGGGCCATTTTTCGGTTAGTCCTCCCCCCTCGCCCCCTCTGGGTGTGGGGCGACAAGTGTCCCGATTGGATTAGCGGCAACTGGAAGAGGACCGGGCCCTTTGGTGTATGTGTATGTGTATTTGTATCTCGCTTGCTCTCTCTCTCTCTCTCTCTCTCTCTCTCTCGCCCTCAGTCTATAAATATTACGACCCGGCCCCGCCCCGGCGTGCTCGTTTCCGCCCTCCAATTGACTCACAAATTTGACCGCCCAGCTTTTGAGTAGCTTTTTTGTGTTGTCTACTACGTGACTGAAGCTGAATAGATACTATTAAGCCCAGTTAAAAATTTGCTGGCACCATCCCTTTAATGTCTGAGCTAATTTTAGGATTTTCTACACGTTGATATTTGGCACGCACTCTCTCCTCCGCGCGCTCTCGCTCTCGCTCTCTCACACCATCTCTTGCTCTCTCACATCATCATCTCTCTCTCACTCTCTCTCTCTCTCTCTCTCTCTTCATAGTTTGTCTCGAGTAAATTAAAAGTGTCGAAATTTTATCATGCCGGTAGTCCTGATATCGAAATTTACATAAGCAAATTTCCGGAAAACCCCCATATCTGTGCGAAAAATGCCGACATATTGAACTTACGACATTCTGAATTTTGACATGCGGATATCAAAACCACTCCCTTAAACCACGGACTCATAATCGGGATAACTTCTCCGCGGGGCGACCTTTCCGGAGTTCCCGGTCCTCCCCAGGGGCCCGTTGTCACACACATCACTGCCCAATTGTGTATGTGTGTGTGTGTGTGTGTGTGTGTGTGTGTGTGTGTGTGTGTGTGTGTGTGTGTGTGTGGCGATTCCCCGGCCCGAAGCCCCCAAAAAAACGTCCAGCCAAAAGCGGCAAAGACGCGAAAACGCGCGCGGCCACCCAGCGGAAACGGGCACTCAACCCCAATGAGAAAATATTAAGGAAAAGGGGGGTGGGGGAGGATGGGGCCCCCGTTTTGGGACACACCCCAGCTTTATCGGGCCACACACACACACGTGTTTTTCGACTTGGCCCCATCATCTTGAATCTTTCATATCGAGGCCTAGGGCCCCTTTAGTTCCGCCCGTTCGTTCCGGGACCCCTCTTTGCCGATTTCCCGGAATTTCCACCTGCGATAACAAGCTTTTGAAAGCTGCAAAATCTCGTTATCTCTCTCGAACTTGCATTCTCTCGCTCTCGCTTTCTCTCACTCTCTCTCGCTCGCTCGTTTCCTCTCTCTCGCTCGTTCTCTAGCTCTACCTGTCTTGCTCTCCCTTTCTCTCCCTCTCTCCCTCTCTCTCTACCTCACTGTCTCTCTCCCTCTATTTCTCTCTTTCTTTCTTTGTCGCTTTTTCTATCGTCCTCAAAGATCTCTGCAAGCCACCCTGCTAGAAGTGGTTGAAATTCAGAGTTCATTGTCGGCCCAAGCTTAAGCAATGATCAAGTTCCAAATTTCCCTGAATCTCCTCTGGAACCCCCCCCCCTTCCTTTTTTGGAGGTATCAGCCTCCTGCGTGTGTGCAGAGCAGCTGAATCCGAGGGCCCAGTTCATCAATCTGGGCCCCCGAAGGCCACACCGCCCACCTTTTGGTTTTTTTCTGGAAGCGAAGGGGGATTTGTTTCAAAGAAGAGAGAGAGAGAGCGAGAGAGAGAGAGATAGGAGAGAGAGGCAGATTCAGAAGACGTGGATGGAGTCCGAGACTTCGACCCATTCCTTCCTATTCCTTCCCCCTAGGGATTGTCAGAGCGGGGGGTTGGCTGTGTTGCCCGGGAGGGGCTTCTCCCATCCCTGCCGATCATGTTTCTAGTCAGCATCCTCGGGCTTTTCCTCCTCTACCCGCCCTACCCTTGTTGACCAGCTGGCCGGCCGCGGCAAACAAGCATCCCGTTTTTTTCGGTGCCCTTCTTCTGCATTTTAAAGGGAGCGGGAAGCAATGTTCTCCCTCACTGCCTCTCTCGCTCTCTCCCTCTCTCCCTCTCGCTCTCTCTCTCTATGTCTTTGGCTTACTCTCTCCCTCTCTCTCGCTCGGTTTCTCTCGTTCCAGCCAATACAGCTGAATCGGCTTGTCACGAAATTCACAATTTCCAAGCTTCCCAGCGCCTTTAAATCTGGTTCAATGTTTTTCTCTTGCTCCTCCACCACTGGACGTCTTGAACTTGTTCTTAAAGCCAGATTACCGCATTTTTTCAGTTTTTAAACGAATTGCCGTCTTCAGAGCGTTTTTCCAGCAAATTTTTGACTTGTTTGACTCGAAAATAGAATTTTATACTAATATTTTCGTAAAGATGATTCGCCCCCTTATCTCCTTCTCCCCCCGGACGGTCACCTTTTCCCCTACATTTTCCTCCATCTCGGCCACTAATGGCCTCCCCTCTGGCCCTCTCCGCACTCTACATCTTTTCCCCCTCCTACGTGGCTATATATATGTGAGTGCAAGCCCGAATAAACAGTCTGACCATCGACTCAAAGGAAACGCGCTGAATATCTAAAAACCGTTTTCTACATTGGTGCGTCGGCTATTTCTCGTACCCGACCCCTTTTCCGATTTGATCCCTCGGGGAGCCTTTTTTCTTGCAGTTGTGTGTGTGGTGCTCCCGCCCCGGCGGTTATAAGCCCCCTCCAGCTCCGAGTCTTAGGGTCATCCTTGGGTGATTTCGGACCAACCGAGGCGCCGTTCGTCGCCTTCCTCTCCCGCGTCGGCTCTTTCCCGTGCCCGACCCCTTTTCGATTTGTTCCCTCGCGGAGCCTTTTTTCTTGCAGTTGCGTGTGCGGTGCTCCCGCCCCGGCGGTTATAAGCCCCCCCAGCTCCGAGTCTTAAGGTACTCCTTGGGTGCTTTCGGACCCACGGATGCGCCGTTCGTCGCCTTCATCTACCGAGTCGCGCTATAATCCTCGCTTTGAATCGGCCGACCGAATCGTCGTTATCATCCTCGGGCCCCCGGCGTCTCTGCTCCGGCCCTGATCCTAATCGATCGCCGTTCCAAAGCGGCTCGCCAGCTCAGCCCCGCTTCTCGTCGCGTGCCTTCGCCCCGCGCTCGGCCTCGTTCCCCGAGCCCTCTCCCGCCCCAGCCCCTCTCGTGGTGCTCGGCGGTTGGCCCCTCTGAAGCTTTTCGCTTCCCCCAGGGCACAGGAAAAGGTCGCCACTCCCGACCTAATCGTCGCCCCCGAGCCGATACGCTGCGCCGGGCTGCCGTCCTCTCCGCCCCATGACGTCGGGTATCCAAGGTGCCTGGACCAAGGCGGTTGTTGGGTGGTGGTCTTTCAACGAGCAGGCGAATACCGTGTTGGAGGAGCGAAGAGCCCAATTGCTCAGCGCCGCTGCGGACACCCAAAATGGCGCCCATGCGTTTTTCGAGGACATGCTTCAGCACGCCCGTCAGTACCGCTCCCGCCATCAGGTCTATGAGCAACGCTGGGGCGCTCTGATTGCCCAGTTCCCCGCCGAACGGTTGGAACCCGAAGATGCTAAGTTGGCCGCCTATATGCTCGCCGAGGATGGCCCCGAAGAGGCCTTCCTGGATGCGGGTGAGACGAGCGACAAGGTGCAACAAATCCTCAACCAAGCGTTCCAAGAGAGGCGCAAACTTGATGATACTCGTTCGACGGGCTCCGCTCCTCGGCCAGACCCGCCCCGCCTCGAGTCGCCGCTTACCCTGCCCGTCGCCGGCTCTGCCTCCGGCGCCGACGCTCGAGCTGAACCTCGCGAAGATGCGGTTCTCCGGCGTCCTCCCGCCTCACCTCCGCTCCTTCCCGCCAGCCCTTGGTCCACCCCCGCCGCCGCGCCGGGGCCGAGGCCTTGGCAGTGGCTGAACCCAGACGCCCCAGGTGATCCAGGCGGCCGGCATCTGTTTCTGAACTTGCCGAAAATGTCCATCCCGAAGTTCTCCGGTGACCCTCTCGAATGGGTCGCCTTCGAGCAATGTTTCTCCGCGGCCGTGGTCCTCTCCCCCCTGCCCGGCTTGGCCAAGATGGCCCATCTTCGCTCCTCTCTGATCGGCAATGCTGCCGGCACCATTGATGGCTTCGACCTTTCTAATGAAGCCTTCGACGGAGCGTGGCAATATGTCTGCGAGAAATTCGGCTCCCCAGAACTCCGCAAGGTCGCCATCTACGATCGCCTGGTGGGCCTCCGCTGCCCCGATGACGACCCCAAGGACGTTTCCCGCTTCCTAAACCAAGTCGTGGGACTCCTCGCCCAAGCTAAGCGAGTCGGGCTCGATCAAAATCAGCGGGCCATCCAGCAAGCCATCGAGAAGGCGTTGCCCTCCTGGATGAAGCCCTACCTCTTCAGCGCTCGTCTCACCGCGGCTCTTTGGAACACGGATGCCCTCATGGCTCATTTGCCCCGACTGGTGGAACTCGCCCCGGCCAAGCCAGTGGCACTGGGCCGCCCGCTCGTTTCGGCGACGACGACCCTCAGTTCGCATGTGGAAAATGTCGGGGGGACACCCACCAAGGGCCCGAACCGTCCGACCCCGCAGCTTCCATGCTTCCTTTGCTCCACCCCTGAGGACCCCCAACTCCATCGGGTTCGGGATTGCCCCGTCGTCACGACTCCCGCAGCCCGCCTAGCCTGTTTGAAACGCCTGGACCGTTGTCATCGCTGTCTTCGTCGTCGCAAACCGGGTCAGCCCCCTTGCTCGTGCTCCCGACGGTGCAGCCGTTGCCAAGGCACCCACCATGACTTGGTGTGCCACGGGGACTCCGCTGAGGCTCCCGTTCCCCCGCCCGTGCCGTCCAGCCCTCGCCCTTGTGCTGCTCCCGTGGCGAATGCCGAAGAAATCCTCCCGGAAGCGACCACCGCCGTCGCTTCTCAGCCTGCAGCGCAAGCTCCCACGTCGCTGCTGCTCGTTCAAGTCCCTGTGCGAAATCCCCTCACCGGTCAACAAGTTACCGTTTGGGCCATTTTGGATTCCGGGGCCAACCGCTGCTATGCCACGAATCAGCTGAAAACCAGTCTGGGGCTGACCGAATCTCCCCCCTGCGCCCTTGCCGTCAACACCTTTGGCGGCCAAACCCTGCAGCGGACTTATGGGACCATTTCTCTGACCGTCGTCCTCGATGATGGCCTTCTGGACGTGGAAACCTTGTGCACGCCAATCATCGTGGCACCCATCTCTACGCGAGTCTTGCGACCGAATCATCCGCCCCGGCTCAGCTCGTTGGTCCCCAAGACCGTCCAGCCCAGCCTTCTGTTGGGCGGCCCCGCCTTTTGGCGTGTCGTCCGTGCTCGCCACGAAGATCACCGCTTAAAGGGCTACTGGTTGATCGATACGGCTGCCGGGCCTATCGTCCAGGCCCAGATCGATGTCGCGCCCTCCGATGACGCCGCCCTCATCTGCCTGACGGCCTTCCCCAGGGCCCCCACACCTCCGCTGTTGAGGCCACGGTCCTCTCAGCGTCTGACGCGACGTCGTGCTCCACACAGCCTTCGTCCCATTGGGCCTGCCGTCACGGACGCCCAACCTCCGCTGTTGAGGCCACGGTCCTCTCAGCGTCTGAAGCGACGTCGTGCTCCACACAGCCTTCGTCCCATTGGGCCTACCGTCACGGACGCCCAACCTCCGCTGTTGAGGCCACGGTCCTCTCAGCGTCTGAAGCGACGTCGTGCTCCACACAGCCTTCGTCCCATTGGGCCTACCGTCACGGACGCCCAACCTCCGCTGTTGAGGCCACGGTCCTCTCAGCGTCTGAAGCGACGTCGTGCTCCACACAGCCTTCGTCCCATTGGGCCTGCCGTCACGGACGCCCAACCTCCGCTGTTGAGGCCACGGTCCTCTCAGCGTCTGAAGCGACGTCGTGCTCCACGAAGCCTTCGTCCCCTTCGGCCCGCCGTTACGGACGCCCACCCTCCGCTGTTGAGGCCACGGTCCTCTCAGCGTCTGAAGCGACGTCGTGCTCCACACAGCCTTCGTCCCATTGGGCCTGCCGTCACGGACGCCCAACCTCCGCTGTTGAGGCCACGGTCCTCTCAGCGTCTGAAGCGACGTCGTGCTCCACACAGCCTTCGTCCCATTGGGCCTGCCGTCACGGACGCCCAACCTCCGCTGTTGAGGCCACGGTCCTCTCAGCGTCTGAAGCGACGTCGTGCTCCACACAGCCTTCGTCCCATTGGGCCTGCCGTCACGGACGCCCAACCTCCGCTGTTGAGGCCACGGTCCTCTCAGCGTCTGAAGCGACGTCGTGCTCCACACAGCCTTCGTCCCATTGGGCCTACCGTCACGGACGCCCAACCTCCGCTGTTGAGGCCACGGTCCTCTCAGCGTCTGAAGCGACGTCGTGCTCCACACAGCCTTCGTCCCATTGGGCCTGCCGTCACGGACGCCCAACCTCCGCTGTTGAGGCCACGGTCCTCTCAGCGTCTGAAGCGACGTCGTGCTCCACGCAGCCTTCGTCCCCTTGGGCCCGCCCGCCGTCATGGTCGCGTATCTTCCGCTGTCGAGCTGTCGAGACGCCTGTTCTCCAGCACCCCCCTTTGGTCCCCTCGCGCTATATCCGCCTTCATTTCTCCGGCCGGGAGGGTTCGCCTACGGACGTAGGCGATCGATTCGCTCTGCTGCTGCCGACTCCACTGATGGCCCATCCAACTCACTCGTCGTCCTGGACCCGCCGTCCTGGACGTCCAACCTCTTCCCCTGCCGCTCGCCTGAGACGCTGCCGCCTGATGTGGCTCCTCTCCTCTTGGGCTCAACGGCAAATGGATAACGACGACAAGGAAAAAAGCTAAACCGACAAATCTCGTTTTTGGGTAAATTTCGCGTATTGATTCTTGCCCCGTGCTTTTCCTTCGTCCACCTTTTCCCCTACTTTCTAAGTCCCGCGTGGCACCCTATTTTCTAGTAAGAGCATTCTACCCACCGACGTCTTGCCGTCCCTATCCCCTTTTTTCCCTAGTGGAGTGTCGAAAATAGAATTTTATACTAATATTTTCGTAAAGATGATTCGCCCCCTTATCTCCTTCTCCCCCCGGACGGTCACCTTTTCCCCTACATTTTCCTCCATCTCGGCCACTAATGGCCTCCCCTCTGGCCCTCTCCGCACTCTACATCTTTTCCCCCTCCTACGTGGCTATATATATGTGAGTGCAAGCCCGAATAAACAGTCTGACCATCGACTCAAAGGAAACGCGCTGAATATCTAAAAACCGTTTTCTACATGACCCTTTAAAACAATCCCGGTTCTTGTTCATTAGCGGGGGGCGAGCCTCTGGCGAGTCCCTTTAAACCCTCGATGGAATTTTTTGAAGCAATTTTAGGACGTTTTAAAATGTTTCAAAAGTTTTTTGTGCTTTTTCCATTTCCTTTAACATTGTACATTTAACATTTAACCGGATGTCAGTTTTTAAGCAATTTTTTGCCTTCCCAGCGCCTTTGAAACCGATTGTGCCTTTAAACTCCGCACTTCCAACATTTCACTGACTTCCCCGCCCCTTTAAAATGCCGCCTGGAACGGTGCCAGAATTGCTAGCCTCCAAAAATTGTCAGTTTGTGGGTTTGCCGGCCCGGAAAGCCGAAAATCCGGTAGATGGCAACAGTTGTTGTTTGTTGGGGGGTGTGCGGGGATGGTCGGTAGATGCCAGGAGAAGCAGTGACAAGAGACCCTCAGACAACTGTCCGCCACCAACCCGAGGCCCCTCGACTACGCGACGATACCCCCCGCTGACGGGGCTGATCGAGGCGTTCTCTTCTTTTTGTCAGATCCCCTGCCTGGCAGCGGCTGACAAATTGGCTGATGAAGTGGGTGAGGAGGGGTGATTGGGGGGATAGGGCCACTCATTTGTTCGAGGTGTCCTGATCCCAATCAGCCAGTTTTGGGCGGAGGGAGAAGCGGAAAACAGATGCCTTCAATGGTCCTTTAGAGGGGAATGGCTAGTGCGGCTGGTTGAACGCGTTGCGGGCGTGTAGCTTAATCTCTCTCCTCGCTCACACACACTCTCTCTAACACTCTCTCGTCAGGTCTATCGTTTTTCTCGTTTACAAGCGAGCAATAACGCTCCGCAACGGACCGTTGCGTGTTGACAAAACTACTCTCTCTCTCTCTCTCTCTCTCTCTCTCTCTCTCTTTCCCTCGCCATGTACTTGTTTCTTTTCGGAAATTGATTCTTTATTCGGTGCCCTCCAGAATTGCGAGGTTGCCCTCTTTGGTGGGACTGGAATGTGCAGCCCCTTTCTTTCCCGTTCACATGGCAACCCCATCAGCGACCAGGAGCTATTTTTGGGGGTGGCCTGAGTTTCGGAAACCTAAAATTATCAGGGTACAGGTGCTTTTACGAAAATTCTGCTTTCCTCAAAAATTTTTGATGTTTTGGGCGGAAGCGGTTATTTTTATACTCGAACTCCTCGACAGAATCCGTCAATTTTTTCGTTTTCTCTCGATCCTTTTAACCATCTATTTCTCTCGCATTCCTGGCTATTTTATGCTCTTTTCACTGTTTTTATAAAAGCATGGCTTTATAACGTTCCATTTTGGATCTTGCCTTTCCTTTGCTAATAACTGACATTTTTTTAAAATCTAGCTCTTCAGCTCTGCCTATTTGCCCTCGTTCGCTCTCTCTCACTCTCTCTCCCTCTCTCTCTCACTCTCTCACTCTCTCTCTTGCCCTCACTTTCTCTCGCATCGTTCCAATCGAATTCTTTTTAAATGATGTCTTTCCAGGTCCAAAAAGCGCGCGGCCAAACCAGAATTTCTCGGGGCGTCGTGCCCTCCTCCTGCTCCTCCCCTCCCCATACTAGTCGCATTAATAGCACGAGGGGCTGATGGATGTTGAGCCGGAGCCGGATCTGGAGGCGAATTGCGGCCGGAACAACATCAGCTGCGCTTGCCACTTCCAGTATGAGTATTATCGACCCGATGATCGGATAACGCTCGGTGGGTCTCGAGTTGGGGCTCGAATTAGACGTCGTAATGGGTTAATACTGCAGATTTTAGTTGACTGTGTTAAATTTCAATCTTTAATCCCTGCTTTTTTTAAGGCCTAATCGCCCTCCCCATCATGGCCTTCGGAATTTGTGCGAATTTGACGAGCGTCCGGATATTTACACATAGGTATGTGGAGTTCTCTGTCTCTCTTCTACTAGCTTTCTCTCTCTCTCTCCCTCTCTCGCGTCTCTCAATGTCGCCCTTTCTCCCGTTCTCTCTATCTCGAGCGCTTGCGTTTTCACTAGCTCTCCTTCTCACGGTCTAACCATATAGCTCCTTTGCTTGCACGCTATCTCTCTCCCCTCTCTCACTCTCTCTCTCTCTCTCTATCCCTCTCTCTATCCCTCTCTCTCCATCGCTATTTCTTTCTCTGTATACTTGCTTGCCTTTTTTGCTCTCTCTGGCTCTCTTGCTCAATCGCTTTTTCTTGATCGCTCCCGCTCTCGTCTCTAGCTCCCTCTTGTGCTGTCTCACCCTCCTCACTCTCTATGACTCTTTCTCCCTCCGTCTCTCGCTCTCATGCTTTCTCTCATGCTCTCGCACCAGCATGCTCTCTCTCACCTCACACTCTCGCCCAATTTAAAGCAACCCACAAGGCGCCACTATGAATTTTTTTTGACTTATGGATTGCCAATGGGTTCTTCCAAGCCCGTGACACGCCTGGTAAAAAATCACAACCGATTACGCCATTAAATGACGAGAGTACGTGCACGCTGCGTGTTGCGCGAGCGCATATTCCTATTCTTTCTGGCGCCTTTAAAAGCCTGATGGTGCCGATTCGATTCGATTCCAGATTAATGTCGTCATCTTCCATCAATTGGTACCTGGCGGCGCTGTCGGTCAGCGACACGATCATCCTCATCGCGTCGTTTGTCGTGCTGTGCGCGCCGCGGTTGGCCGAATATTTGACCATGTGGAAGGTCGGCTACTGGAGGTAACCTTTTGTTTTTGAGCTTTAATTAAAGCAGATTTGAACGCGTATTTCTTAATCGAAAAAATGCATTTTTTTGCAGAAGCTTCAAATTTTTGTGTCGAAAATCTAGGTTTTGCGTTGCGTAAGCTGTATTTTTTCAGTTACCTCGCCACCCCAATAATGTATGGAATTATGACGATAGCGCAGACGGCCAGGTGAGCATGAGATAGGTAGCGGTAAATTATGCTAATTTTAGCGTCTACCTAACGGTTGGCGTGTCGGTGCATCGATATATAGGCGTGTGTCATCCGTATAAAGCGCCACAATTATTGCCAAAAAGTGAGTTTTGTCGCTCTCTCTTTCTCTCACTCACTCACTCTCTCGCTCTCTCTTGCCCTCTCTCTCTCTCTCCAACCCTATTTTTCAGAACGGGTCGCCTATGTGATCATCGGGATCATTGCCTTCTCCATTCTCTTCAATATTACCAGATTGTTCGAGGTCAGTAACAGCGTTTTAAAGGGACTTTGAAGCCTCAGCATCGACCCTACTCATTACCAGGTCTAGACAGCTACGTTATCCCCCAAAATACGTCTAAGAACCAATATTGTTGGAAATGATCGTAGCGCCTTGGGCTGTTTTGGGCCTCCTAGCCCCTTTGATCGCGCTTAAAGATCAGCGCTTTCACTCTGTCGATTTTCAGGTGAACGTCTCGAACGTGTGCTACCGCGTGAACATCGACTACTACATGCCGCACTTGATCCCGACGTTGCTACGGCAAGCGAACATGTACAAGCTGGTGGGTTTGGGGGGGGGAGGGAAAGATAGAGTCAGAGAGAGAGAGAGAGAGAGAGAGAGAGAGAGAGAGAGAACGTGAGGGAGAGGCATCGTTAAATTCCAGATCTTCCACGGCTGGATGCACACGTTGATCATGTTCATCGTGCCCTTCTTGCTGCTGATCGGCTTCAACTCGATGGTTCTGCACGCGGTGCGGAGAAGTCGGAGAATGCACGCGGCGGTACGTATTGGAGGCTTACGCTTCGCTTTTGGCGTGGGCTTAGGCTTATGATCAATAAAGGCTCCTTAGCAGGCTCTCGAAAACTCCGATTTTTAGGGCGGTGGCGAGAGTGACGAAATGTCAAAGAAAGCGGAACGGAAGGAGCGGCAAACATCTATCATGCTGGTGAGTCGAGTCCGGCGTTTTCAAGGAGTTCTAGGAGCGAAAATTTTCCGTATTGTATCTTTCCCAGTCTTTCGGTTACTTTTACCTATCAAATTCCACCACATTCAGGTGGCTGTCGTAATCCTGTTCCTCGCCTGCAACACGTTGTGCTTCATCAGCAACATCTACGAGAACCTGGAGATACCGCTCGAAGTCCTCGTCACTACCAGCAATTTTTTGGTGGGTTTTCCAGGGCGGTCGATAAATTTTTTCGCTTATCAATATACGAAGAATTTTTAACTGTTTTAAAGAAGCGTAAGAACTTGGTAAGTTTATTTAAAATACAAAAAATCGAATTTTTGAGCAAAACTTCACATTTGTCAGATTTTGTAACTTTCTTGGATGACCGTTACTCCTGAAATATTGAAATCTGTAGCAGAAACACCTGTAAAATGCTTATTATTTTTCTTTCTAGACATATAGAAAACACTCACACCCCCCCCCGATAATGCAAAAGAGCCCACAATTACCGTACAATTTCCAGGTGATCATCAACGCCTCCGTCAACATTTGCATCTACATGCTGTTCTCGGAAAAGTATCGGTTATTGCTGCGACACTATCTGTGCTGCGATTGGAGTCGACAGGGCGAGATGCTGCTCAACTCCGTCATGGCATAGCAGCCGATACTCACCATGTCTAATTCCTTGGGGGTTACGGTTACAAATTTATCGAGGCGTAAAAATCAAAATTTCGGAAAAATTGCGTTTATGCATAAACATCCGATTTGGCCTTCAAATTCTTACCGTATCCCCCAGCCACCAAAAATCCAAAGCCAAATCAAAACCAGATTCCCCGCTTCGCCCGCCCCTTTTTTTGTGATACTCATGAATGCGCTTTAAAATTGGTATTTGACCTTGTTTTTATAATTTTTTTTGCGTATTTTTTAATTTGTTTGATCGCGCATGGCAATTGTGGATCGCTACTCCGGGTACAAACTCCTTTTCCGCCCCAATCCCCTATTTTTTTGGATATCCTCCGCCAACGTTTTCTTCGGTTTTATAGCCAAAATAAAGAGCATATATATTTTGTGGAAAAGACACCAAGAGAGAGAGAGAGAAAGAGAGAAAGAGAGAAAGAGAGAGAGCCAGAGAGAGTGAGAAAGAAAATGAAAGATACGAGGTGCTACGATGCGATACGCTGGGGGCTGGCAAGCTAAAATCATGGTACGTTACGCTACGTTACGTTACGCTACGGGACTTGGCGCAACATTACGATACCGATGGTACAATACAGTCAATCGCTAAGCCACAGTACGACACCTTACGAAAGTACGGTAGGATAGCACAGACACCCGTAAGATACTGTACGTTCTTGGAAGCTACACGCTTCGTTAAGATACGACCCGATGCGATGCGGAGAGAGAGCGAAAGCGAGAGAGAGAGAGAGAGAGGGAAGGAGAGAGCATAGAGAGGAAGAGAGCTAGAGAGAGCGAGATGGAGAGGGCTATAGTGCGAGGCGATGTTCCAAAATGTGTGGGCGACCGCCGGATGACGTGCCCCAGATCCAAAAATGGCCCACACACCGAAAACCTAGCCTCCCGTGAGTCAGAATAGCACCTGACCGTCCTGCAGAGCCGAATTTCACGTCATTCCCCAGCCCAAACCCAGAATTTCCGGACCCGGCGGATGACGTTCCTTTTTTGTGTGTGTGAATGACCCCCGCAGCCCGAGTGGATAGATAGATGGATCACCCCCCGGGTGGACCGAGCACGGAAAGCTGCGCAAATTTTGTCTCGAACTGGCTCTAGTCGACCCCTCTCCTCGACATTGGCGCCATGATGTTGAACTGTGCTTTCAAAATCGGGGCTTAGGTACGGTTTAGTTTGGCCTAGCTTAGGCTGAAGCTTAGGCTAGTTTTAGATGGGCTTAGCTTGGGCTTCGGCCACGCCAAGACAATCGGCGACTTGGCGATTTTTCTGACAAGGAGAATAGGCTAGGCGTGACCTGAACAACGTCCAAGCCTAGGCACAAGCCTTAACCTCAACTGAGTCAAGCTACGGCTAAGCTAAGGCTTGTAAGCCTGTGAAGCCCAAATCAAAACCAATCCCAAGCGAAGCCGAATCGTAGTCTAGGTTAAAGCGAGGCCGAGCCTAGGCTAAACCCAAGCCTGTGCAAACGTAAGCTAAGCCGAGTCCTAAACCTACGTCGAAGCTTAAGCCTAACCTAAGCCTTAGAATAAGACTTAGCTAAGTTAAGCTACGTTACGGTTAAGCCTGGGCGAAGCTCAAGTGTAAAACAAGTTCAAGCGAAGCCGACGTTGGTATAAAACTGAGCAATCCCTAGCTTAGACTAAGCTGAAGTTAAGTCAAAGTCTGGGCCTAAGCCGAAACCTAAGACTAAACCCGAGCCCAAGCTAAGCCCAAGCCCGGCCTAAGCCCACGCTAGATCGGAATCTGATAGGGACCATTTCACCCTCCAGCAAAAGTTGGCCAGTGCCACCCACCCCATCCGACCCCACTGACATATCTTGGGCCCCCCACCACCACGGGTCGACCTGCCCGAATTTGCTCAGCCGGCTGGTGTGGAAGTTGTAGCGGCCGGAAAACGGTTTTGGCCGGGCGGACGGTCGAAATGACGGGTGTGTGGGCAGTAGGGGGTAGTATAAAAGTGGACTATGGCTGGGGGGAGGATACTCTTTCTCCGGGGTCTCGCCATGCATCCCGTCCATCTCTTCTGCTGGGCCCTGGCCGCCGTCAGGTTCGGTTTTTATTACCGTACCTCGGGAGTACCGTACCTCCTCATTAATCTCCGCTGTTTCCTTTTTCGGTCTAAATTTTCAAAGAATCGCTGCTAGCCTGCCCTAGATCCTAAATTTTCTAAGGGAATTCTGCTAGCCTGTCACTGCGATGGACTCTCAAAGAATCTCTGCTTGCCTGCCGAGCAGAGATATAGAGAGACAGCCAGAGAGAGAGAGAGAGAGTGAGAGCGAGATTGAGAGAGAAAGAGAGACAGAGAAAGAAATAACCTCTGGCTTTTCATATAATTTCTTTTTTAGCAGCGCGCAGACGACGGCGAAGTCATGCTCGGACCTCCAGACAACCGTCACCGCCGCCATGAAGGAGGCGTTCGGCCAGATTATCCTTGCCCAGCAAAATCAGTTGATTACCAGTAGGTTATTGTCGTTAAAGGAGCTCGCAATCCGGGATATCCATGCCGTAATCGGTCCTATTTTTTCGATGACTTGAAGCATCAGGTCCGCAATTTAATACCATAATCGGGTCCAATAAAATTCGAAAATTTTTGATGAACCGATGTTTAAAGTGAACTTCTAGGCGATGTCGTCTCCTCACAAAAAGCCGACCCGGACGCGCAGGCCAAGCAAACCCAAGGCGACACGATGCAGCGCGCGACCGAGCTCCTCGTCGCCCAGTGCGGACTTGATGTGAGTTTCCGGAAATTTTCTGGGTTTTCGAAAGTCTTCGCTACAAATGGATATATTTAAGCCTAAGTTAATCACCGAGCTGTGATTTTGTGACGGAAAACAGTCCTTATAGATTTTGTAACCGCAAACAGTCCCTATAGAAAAATTTGGCTTTGCAGATTCTGACCTCAATTTCGGACGCGAACCTCGACACCGAGGCGATCTTCGCCGCAGTTCAGGGCTCGACGGTCCGATCGAAGCGATATGTTGAGTGAGTCTTTTCGATTTGCTATCATACTGTCGAAATTTCAGAATGCAGAAATTCGGAATGTCGAAAATCATAATGTCGAAATTTCAGTGTCAAACTTTCGGAATGTCGACACTTTTTGCATAAGTATTGGCGGTTTTTCGAGAAATTTGCTTGTGTAAATTTCGGCATTATGAATTTCGACATTCTATATCTTGAGAATTTGAAAGTAACCCGTAATTAATGGATTAAGGGAAAATCGTTTTTGGATATTTTTGAAATTTTGAAAACGTTTCGACAAAAAATATATCAATTTTGGGCTAGACCTTAAAATTAAAATTTAATCTTTTGTTGTAAAAACCTCTCACGCCTGCAGCGCAAGCGCAGGTATTTTCAAGGGATGGTGACAGCAAAAAAAAACACAATTTTAGTGGACCAACCGGCTCCGACTCGGCCTGCCGCCAGAACACCCCCTGCCAGCCAAAGTGAGCGGGAAAACCCGAGTTTTTTCGGATAATAAAATTCTGCGTCTAGAATCATTGATTTGGCTATTCGATACTACTCGAAAAAAATTTCTACTTCTTTTCCGTGTGCCCTATTATTTCAATCTTTTAGCGAGCCGTACCGCCGCATCACCGGCGACTGCAACAACCTGCAGTTCGCGAAGAATGGCGCCTCGCTGAACCCGTTCGCCAAGCTCGCCAAGCCGGTGTATGATGATGGTAGGCTCTTTGGCATCAACGGGGGGACTAAATTGTCTCGAAGCATACAATTTTAGTAATATGAATAGAATGATTTTTACTAACAAATACAAAAAAATTGCGATTTTTCGACCAAAAGTCTAAGTTTTCGTTTTCCCCCTTGAAATATAACTTACTTTTACTAAAAACACAACTGAAATACTTACTATCAACTGACTAGGGTTACTATAAATTTTGACTTCTACAGTCCTTTAAAACCGTTTTTCCAGGAATTGGCGCCATCCGCGCTAAATCCGTGGTCGCCGGCCAGGCTCTCCCCTCGGCTCGCGTCATCTCCAACAAGATCTTCCAGCAGGTGGGTGTCATCCGTTAAAAAAAAGCATTAAAATTCGAAAAACAAAAAATTTTGCGCAGCCAGGGATCGAACCATCGATCTATGGATTGGTAGGCCCGATACCTACCAATCGGCCACCCGGCAAAAGTCCAAAATTGTCCCTTGGCTCCTTTGAAAGCTGTCTAAAAATCGTGCTCACAATCCGCAAAATTTAGACCGATCTGTACCCCGTGGACACGGCCGGCCACTCGCACATGCTCATGCAGTTCGGCCAAATTATCGCCCACGACGTCGTGCTGACGCCCGGATCGACAGGTTGGTTTTGAGGGGTTGGGTAGAATAGCGTACTGTAGCGTACAGTAGCGTAGTGTACTGTACGGTTACTGTACTCACCATTAAATTTAGGCACTAATGGTTCGTCGCTGGACTGCTCGATCTGCGATGTGAACATGAGGGACAAGAATTGCGCGCCGGTTGATGTTCCGACAGGTGGGAGAGAGAGAAAGAGAGAGAGATAGCGAGAGAGAGCGAGAGTGAGAGAGAGTGAGATATCCAGAGAGCACAAAAGAGAGAAAACATGTGTGAGAAAGGGACGAGGTGAGAAGAGAAAGAGAGCGAGAGAGAGCGAGAGAGAGCGAGAGAGCGAGAGAGATAGGGAGAAAGAGAGAGCGAGAATGTGAAAGAGTGATAGAGCGATCAGTAATACTCTTTTTCAGGCGACCCCTACTTCAAAACGGCCTGCTTCAAGTTCACCCGTGCCCTCAACGGCCAAACCAAAGTCGGCCCCCGCATCCAAATCAACCAGGTTTTCGCTAATAACATTCCCCCATCAACCAGCTGTAGAACACCCACTTCCTCGACCTGTCCATCGTCTACGGGAGCAACATGTGCGACCACAACAAGCTGCGCACGTTCGCCAAGGGGCAGCTGAAGACGCAGAACACCAACGGCTACACGATGGTCCCCACCGATCCGGCGGTCAGTTTGGGGTTTGAGAAATGAAACCAAGTTTGTCGTTGCAGGACCCGAACTGCCACTCGCAGCCCACCTACCCGTGCACGTTGTCCGGCGACTTGAGGACGTCGCTGCACCCCGGCCTCTACCCCACCCACATGTACTTCATCCAGGAGCACAACCGGGTGAGTACCGTAGTATTGTCGTAGAGAGAGAGAGCGAGAGAGAGCGAGAGAGAGTGAGAACGAGCAGTGTCTAGCGCCAACTATAGTACGAAAAACACCTCTTGACAGCTACATTTTCAGATCGCCGCCAACATCACTGCCGCCCGCCCGGCCTGGCCCGATGAGCGCATCTTCCAGGAAACACGCCGCATCATCATCGCCGTCTACCAGCAGTTCGTCTACAAATTCTACCTCCCCAAGATCCTCGGCACCACGCTGATGACCAAGGTATGAGCCCCTACTTTCATGCTCAACTCCCAATTTTTCAGTACGGCTTGAACCCGCTGACCAGCGGCTTCTTCACCGGATATGACATCAACGTCGACCCGTCCGTGATGGCCGAGTTCGGCACGAACGCCTTCCGCTTTGGCCACTCGGAGGCGAGGAGTGTAAGTTGGAGCTTGACGGGAAATATCGCCCCGATTCCAGGACTTTGCCCGCGTGTCCAACACGAACGTGACGGTCGGCACGCCGGTGATGCTCGGCGAGAACATCTTCTACCAGGACCCCATCTACAACAAGACCGCCCAGCAGTACGAGTCGATTGGACATGGTAAGTTGAAAGAAGGTTTAAAGGTTGACCACTGTCTCTCTAGGCCTGATGTACTCCCAGCAGATGGCCGTCGACAACCAGTTCTCGTTCGACATTCGGAACCGCGTGTTCGAGATCCGCAACAAGTCGGTGAGTGAATAGCGGTTATCGGGAAAACGCCTAAATGCCGACAGCCAAAATACCGAGGGCCAAAATCCCGACAGAAAAATGTTAACAATGGGATTTTTGCTGCCCCCCCCCCCGCTAAGAAACCAGAACTGTCAGGTTACCAGTTTTATATTGATCTATGTTTATCCCCCCCTTTTCCAGGGCTCCGGCATCGACCTTCCGGCGACGAACATCCAGCGAGCTCGCGACTTCGGCGTCGGCCCGTACAACCAGTACCGCGCGCTCGCCGGCCTCAAGAAGGCCACCACCTTCGACGATTTCGCCGACGCCATGACCACCGCCAAGGTGGGTGTCATTTTCGGAAAAATTGCTCACTTCAATTTTCCCTCTAAACCGCGAATAAACCCAATATTTAGATCAACCTGCTGAAGACGGCGTACGCCAACCCCGGAGACGTCGATTTGTACGCGGGGCTCGTGATGGAGACGCCGCTTTCGGGAGCTCTGGTAGGTGCTTTTGAGAATGAGATCCAGACGTTGATTCATCACTATAAGAAAACATTTTAGCTCTAAAAATTAAGTTGAAAATTTCAGCTTGGCCCCACCGCCGGCTACATCATCGGGCTGCAGTTCCAGAACCTGAAGAAGGGCGACCGCTTCTACTATGAGAACCAGGTGCCGAACAGCCGCGGGCTGACAGCTGGTGGGTAATCGTTTATAACAATTTATTTTGATATTTTGAGAGCTCTATTTTTTTTTTAAACTCCACTGCAGACAGCATACGCGCAAAAGCCGGCTCATAGCTTTTTCCTGTACTCCCAAATGCCTAGTAACCTATTTTTATAAGTATTAGCAAAATGTAATGATATTTGAAGTGCGAAAACAATAAAAAAACCTCTAGAACAATTTTAGGCAAAATCTTGGTAAAAAATCGGGCATTTTTGCTCGACGAATCGATATTTTTGATGTTTTTCGCTAACAATTTGTAAAGTTTTTACGCTTAGGAATAGTAAAAAACAGTTAGAAACAGTTCCTCTATTTATATTCCGAAGCTAAGCTCACGGTTTTTAGACGAACTCGCCGCCGTGCGCGCCTACGACATGCGGTACATCTTCTGCGCGGGATCCCCCACCACCACCACGATCCCCAAGGATATCTTTGTCTATAAGTAAGGGCTTTTCCGAATTCTCATATTTAAAGGCCAAAACGAAAAATGGGAGCTTCATTTTCTCAATTTTCAGCTCCGCCTCCGAGCCCTGCACAAACCTGAAGCCGATCAACCTCGCCCCATTCCTGCCACCCAACTAGGAGCCGATACAAGAGGCTAGGCAACGCGTCAATAATTTAATAAATGGTGCCATCGTAATAAAGCATAAAAACGATCGAAAAACCATGAACAAAACTAAATGAATTTATTCTGCCGATCGGCGCGCACACAAAAACGAGGATCAGATAAATTTGAAGAGCTTCTCGTCGTGGTGCTTGATGTACGACATGACCGTGTTGTAGCATAACTGAAAAAGGAAAGGATCGATGGTTTCTAGCAGGAAAATCCTTAAAAATCATAATTTTCAAATCGTTTCCAGCCAACTTTAAGTGACCCGCACCTGGATGACGTTCGTGTACAGCACACGCCACTGGTTCGGCAAGAACCTGAAATTGGCTCTTTACCTGGAACAATCTGGTAAAAAAATTATATACGAATTACGCCAGATTAAAGATCTTAACTTTATCATCCAATTAGCAAATGCCATGCGGTTGGGGCATTATTTGTATTCTAGACCACTAATTTGGTTGTAAAAAAACCTCTGATACGTTACATTGCTAATTACGATGTATTATTCATTCAATGTTTGTTATTTTACGCTGTACTTAGCAAAAATGCTAGTTGCTGCCTGATAAACACCCACCAAAAGTTGATGAACTGGAACGGGGGCCAGGTGCACAGGTCGAGGATGAAGATTTGCGGGTACTTGGTGCAGTACTCCTTCACCGCCGAGCGTAGCGTTTTCCCCTCCAGCAGGGCTGTCTAAAGCACTGCCATTCAGGCTTTAATAAAAACGCGCACGAGAGGGGGGACGGGGGCTGGGCTACGCAGCGCGCCAATGCACCGCGTAACGCATTGGGAAAGCATAGAAAGTCGGAAAGAGCTGCCTTTCGAAAGGCTATAAGTTTTTCCAATGTGCAAATCTTAATCTACTTGCGTGGAGGAAAAATAAAACAGACTTCGCTCTATCTTTTGAGCCGACTTAGGCTGGGATCCTCCACAGCAATCCGGCGGCTTCAACAAATTGCCTTCTAGAACAATAAAAATAGTTGCCCAGATAGATTTTTTGAATTCTCTGTGAACCTTCTGCTACCAACTATCCAATTAGATGCAAAATTGAGTGTTCCCGGCATTTAGTTTACCGTTTCAACAGAAAGTTCGCCCAAATTTCCAACTGGTTTATGATGACGGTTTTTAAATCTGCTTGAGCCCTGGGAACACAGAGCAGCCTTTACTCTATCTTTTGCAACGAATTTTAGAAAATTATAGCGTGACGATTTAGGCAACTGACCATTTGAAGATGGTAAAGGCGCCGTCTAACTTTATCGGTCTATTGGCCCGGAAAGAATGTGAAAGCTCGTTTCCTGACTTCTCTTGCGTTACGGCACTCCATTAGCAACATTTGAGACGAAAAAGCAAAACGAAAATGAAAAGAACAGCGGGCCCAGGAACCGAACCCGCACCCCCTGTCTCGGGACTGGGCCGGCGCCTTAGACCACTACACCACGCCCCGACCACCCCTCCCGTGCGCGCTCTGAAAGGCAGTGAAAGGGAAATACGTCAGTGCAACGTTTTGAAAGTTCGTTTTTACTTATTATGAGTTAGACACTATAATTACCCCAATGATCGTCGTCCCGGAAAACATGGGCGCGGTGGCCGTGTCGAGGAACACCTTCTGCAGCACGATCGAAAGGCGACCACCTCTAGAAAACGTCCTGTTTTTCAGGAGCAGCTCCAAGAGTACTTGCAGCAAAACGAAGGCAAAACGGCCAGGAAAAGCTTTAAGAGCTGTTTAAGAAAACTAGCACTATCTAACCAACCGATATTTCACGTTAAAGTCCATCCAGCGGTACAGATAGTAGAGCATCGGCCCCTGCAGCAGCCCAATCGATGCCATGCGCGCCGTGCGCATCCGGTCCCACGGCTTCGTCGGGTCGCCGGGCACCCACTCCTTGTGCATCAACTGCTGCAGGATGTCGCCGCCGCCGAGCGTGCAGATGCTGCCGCACGTGTTCACGAGCAGGGCAAGCCTGGATTTTCGGGTTCCAAATTCTAAATGGCTCCTCCTCACCGCTGATTCTTGAACGCTCGCCCGATCACACGATGCGACTTGATCAACGCCACGTTCTTGTAGGTTTTTACGTAAGACTGGATCGCCATTTTCTAGAACGAATTCAACAAGCTCAAGAATTCAAACATCACCCACAGTTTCTCCTCAATAAAGCCGCCGATACCAATTAACAAGCGAGTAGCAAATGAGAATGGCCGGGGTGTGGCGATGAAATGTGTGCGGATTCCAAGTTTTGAATTCAAATTTCTAACATTTATTAATCACCGATGTTTCTTTAAGCCCGAGTGTGTGTATAATTCCAGGGAAAAGACACAGAAGATAGCGGTCACCGATAGAAGTAGCAAGTAAAGCAAAGCCAAGTGCACAATTCTAAACAATTTGCAAAAACACGATTGGCGGGGAATTAAGGGCGCTTCCACTGCTCGCGCTGGAGGATCATCTCGACGGCGGCGAAGAGATCGGGCTCGACGAAGCCGGGCATCTAGAAGATGGATGAAGTAAAGGTTCTTCTATGTATTTTTATTAAAATTGTGCACCCTCTTTAATTATAAAAATATCATAAAGATGGTAAAAAATCTAGCTTTTCCCGATCGAAAATAAAAAAATCACGTTTTATAAATGCCTATATTATTTTTATAATTTTTAACTAATCACCCCCGTCAAACGAGAAGCACCAGACATTGAAACAACTAAAAAACTTCAAATTTACCTCGAGCTCGGTTCGCTCCTGATCGGTCAATTCTTGGACGAGCTTGCTGATTGGCAGGACGGTTCCGTTGATCTTGCAGCCCTCCAGGTAGACGCCGGTTTCTAAAAGAGTGGGGTTTATAACGTAACCGGAAAAGCAACGCACCAACTAGCACGCTCAGACACCGCTCGATATTCTCGCGGACGCGATGCTCGACGGGCTTGTCGTCCGGCGACTGCTCCTCCAGCTTGGCGAGCTCGATGTGGTCGAATCTGAAAAAGGAGGGATAACGAGGCAGTGCCACAAAAAAACGTTAGATTAGGAGGCCAAAACAAGGGACTTTTTTAGAACTGATCGCACACGAAGTTCATACAGTTAGCAAATCGACCGGGACATGCAGCGAGCACGTTAGTGATGTCGAACAAAACGGTGAAAAATCCGTTTTACAAAATTTACAGGTAAGTAATCGGAGACTTCTGAAGTTGAAAATGCGGATGAGCCCATCAGAAGGGGTTCACTTCCAGACTGTTCCGTCAGCCCTTCGACATCGAGCAATAGTTGGATCGAGTAGTTAGATAGCCAGGATAAAAATAATACCTAGGACCATGAAAACGATTAGATCTCAAACTAAGGATAGACCACGACGGACGCACAACATCAAAGCCGCCAAATCGGCTCACTTCCACAAAAAAGCGACAGGACAGCACAATAAGCAACCGGGCGCTCTACCTGAGATGTGGGACTGCCATCCCGGCCAACCCTCTCATCGACGAATACTGCGGATTCGCCCCAGCCAACGGGGCCGAAGAACTGGCCGGCGGATGATGAGCCCCGGCGGGCCCGGGACTCGAATCCTCAGCCGGTGGCGCGTGGTACACCTCGGCCACCGACGACACAGCCGACAGCGGTCGAATCGGGATCGGTGCTGGTGGTCTGATGTTCAGGGTTACAAACCGCGGGGCCAACTTATTACTACGACTCACCCAACGTCTCACAAAATTAAAAAGAAAAGGCTAATCACCCCGTGAAACCTACGCACAGCCAGTGGCCGTTCATGCAAGGAGCATGCGGGGGCTTACGGGGTTAAGGCGCACGTCACGCACGTGCTACGTGGCCGCCTATTTACCTTTGTGTGTGTGTCTCTTCCTACATTAGTCGTTTTAAGCTGATAATGGCCTTGCGCCCTGTACAGCAGCTCATCCGATAGAGCTTGAAATTCCGGACAAGTCACAACTTTCAAAAATTGCTAAATTACGGTTTTAACAAATGGCAATATGTAAAGTCCGCGAACGTTTTTTGGCAGATCGCTAGCGTTCAGCAATTTTTTTTAAACAGGAGCTGCTCAAAATTTCAAGCTATATCGATTGGAGTCACCCCGCAAAAATCCAATATCACCCGAAGACGACGACCCCTTGCTGGTCACCCTGCGTAATTAGGTGCCCACGTAGCACATGTCTCAATATGTGTTTTCAGTGATCAACAGCTCACCGTGCTCGGCCGCCGTGCTGAAGGTAGCGGTTGTACAGGTTGGCGCCGAGGATGTCCGACAGCGGGTTGTCACTAAAAATCGAGATCTAACAGAGTCGTGAAAACAAACCCAATAACGTAGATGGTCTTCGGTGCCGGGCGCTTCATGTCAAAAGCCATATCTTGAAGGCAATGCGTGGCGTGCAGGTAGGAAACTTCTGCTGGCTTGCCGAGGACTGCCTGAACGAAATTAGTTGTACTAGCCACCGGTATTCATCAAATACCGTATATTTCAAGTCCCTCCCCATTAATCTTGAGTACATCGCCTCCAGGCACGTCAAAAAGCTGCCGTGACCAATTCTAAACGTGTGTTCAAAAACTAAAAGCAAACTGATTAACCTTGGCAAATTGACGCCCTTCTCGGCCATCCACACCATGTCGACGTTACACGCAAGAAGCGGAAGATTCGAATGGGTGACGTTGCCACGCTTGTATTTGAGGCCGGCTGGAATATACTTTAAACTGCATAGAAAGCTGGAAATTACCTGGATCACCGTCCGTGATCAGCACATCCAATAGGAATTGTAACGCCGATTCCCAGTGCAACGGTTCGCCCAAAAGGACGATAGCTAAAACAAAAAATGCGTAAAAAGCTAAAAAAAGTGCCTAGCCCGGCTCAAAACATTTTAAACCATAAAACCAACCATCGATTGGGGCGAAATTTTTTGGTGGCGACCAGTTCAACTCGTCGAATCGTCGCCTCGAGAAGTCCACGCAGTCGAGGTGGGGGAATAAACCGCGCAGGTCGTCGAGGGTTATCACATTGTTGAACCCAAGGCTAGAAACCAATTTTTTAAGCTAAAGCTGAAACACCGACTTTTGAGCTATGGTATTTACAGGCCCCTGGCCGACGACGAGCACGTGCTTGTCATGGAATTGCGTAAACATCCTAAGCGGGCTGTGCGCCATAACTACTTGTTGCGGCCGAATCTAAAAACATATATTTTTTCTGGATCATGGAAAAACTCGTACCTCTATTCCTAAGTTCTGTGAAAGACGTTGCGCCTTGGCTGCCCGTAGTGAATTTGAACCGTTCGTGAGGAAAACCTAAGAAAATGTTCACCAATCCGGAAGCAAAAACCTACCGTGGGAATTTGAAAAGAGCCGTTAGCATCGGTGAGCAATCGGAAGGCGTCTGGTACCCGAGGAAGGACATCGCGTCCGCGCAGCAGCACGCCATCAATATCAAGTACAAGGCCAAAAGGCTTTCCCTAAAAAAGTAATATTTTCAAATGAAAAATCTCATGCCTCCGAGGGGATAGGCCGAGTGCTCTTGGAGCATGTTGGGACCGCTGTAAGAAGCCGTGATGTCCGCAAAAGGCGGAGTGCGCAGCGACTGTTCATCCCTTCTTATAGAAGCACAGTGCGCATTACTAAAATCAGCAATTAATTGGGATACCTAACGTAAAACGTAGAACGAAAAAGGTTTCAGTCAGACAGCCATCAAAGAAAGGTCAAAGATGCGCCATAAAATCCAGCCGATAAGGGGAGTCTCGTCTCGAGCCCCGTGACGGGTCGGTAAATCCTAGAGCTTCTACAGCATTTGATTCCCGGTCTATGTCGAAAAGGGCATCGTCTCACGGCGCGGACCGCATAAACAAAGTTCAGCCTCCCGGAAAAACAGATCAGCGCCAGTCCAAGTAGCGTTGCCGAAGGGTCGGCCCCACCCTCGATCAATCGCCCAAACTCGTTTCCGATCACTGGCACCTTCTCCCCGCAAATCTCGCCGACAAATCTTTTCAAAGGCATTAAACCCGCACGAAAATAGCGTCAGACCCTATAACCATTTGGCGCGGCACGACAAAGGCAATGGCGAGCTATTTATTAGCGACAAAACCAAGAAACAACATCGCGAGAAAATAGTGGAGCTATGCATTCGAAGGGGGATGGAGAGGAGAGAAGGCGAAAATTTTGGTGTGAGAGAGACACATAACAAGACAAGAAGACCGTCTACAGGGTGAAGGACAAGTGGGGAGGAAATGGCGTGTTATGTTTTCTTTCTGCTTTTGGCCCCGGCCAATCGGTCTCCCCCGGCCGGTGAGGCTAGCCAACCAACAACGAGACGCAGGGAACGAGAGTGGAGGGAAAAGAGTCGGCTGGTAGGAGGGTGGAGGGGCCAGCTGGCATGAAAAGAACCTGGGAGGGCGGTTAGAGTCAGAACCCGCGGGGATGATGTGCGCCCAGCAGAGCCCACAATTTTTCGGAAACGCCAATTTAAAGCCGAGAGCCGGGGGATACTTTTGCGAACGGGCCATGAGAAAGAGACGGCTCCTCCGGTTACACAGAAAAAATAGCAGCGCCACACAGGAGGGTGTGCGACGATAAATAGCAAAAATTTAAGATTGAGCGAGAAAGAGGTACTGGGGGAAAATAAGAGACAATAGAAACAGGGATGAGGATCACATTTGCGTCAGCGCGTTACCCGAGAGCCGGTAGTGTAATTCGTTACGTTACTCTAAAAAAGGCGATAAAATTTAGAAAATGTGGCTCACCTAGATTTGAGTAACATCTATGGTACCATTGCTATCGAGGAATTCCTTCCAGCTAACATTCAAGTCGCTCGTTTTGATCAACGTCATCAAAATGAAGCATTCTCCAGAAGCCGGTTCCAATATCTGAAAGAACGACAAGTTTCGTCAATAATCAAGTTGCCAAACCTCGAATTCGGCGCTATCTGGGTTGATCTGCGTGGGGAATTGCTTGACTTCACATACAAAAGTTTCCGTGCGGTTCGCGTTCCCCTTCTTCTTTCGCTTCATAGTTTCCACCTGAATCAAGGAGCGTTGAAACTTTCAAGAAGAACCTTTCAAAAAGAAGTTGAAACCTTGAAAATAGCAATACCTCGAGAACGAAGTTGAGGCCATAGTCCTTCAGATCAAATTTGGTGAATTTTCCATTGCTCAACAAACGAGAGGGAGACGACGGCTAGAATTCAAATAGCATTTTTTAAAGGAAAAAATCCGCACCTTCTTGAATATCTTGATGATGTCGCCAAAAAAGCTCTTGCGCCGTTTCAATCCTTGGGCTTTGAGCATCAATTGGACCTAAAAAACACAGTTGCAGAACCGGAAGTTCAGAACGCGTAGAAGTGACCTTATTGACGAAATTTCAGAATCACCAACCTTTGTGCCAGTATCCTTTAAAATTGACACTGTGACGGCACGGGCGCTTGGGTCTCCTTCGCTGCTTTCGCTCGATTTTCTAGACATCGTCGTCTCTAAAAAATGGGGTAAAATCTGTAAACCAGAAAAACGAGAATCAGAAAACATCAATCAAGAAAAGGTTTCTCAAGGTGAATCAATGGCGATGCGCGAAACGGTCGCTAGGGTGCAACAAGGGATCATAAAGGGAACGTGTATGGGGGCTTTTTACTAAAAGATGTGCATCCATCCGCGAGGATCGTTACGAAGCGACCTTCCCGAAGAGGCATCTGCGCCAGACCAGCTGGTAGGGCTTCCATAAAAACCGCCGGTAGTGGCTATTAGTCACGCAACGTTCCAATCAGTTTTATCGGTAAGAAAATGGCAAAAATGAGGACAGAAATCGAATCGAACCCTCTTTAACTAGGATGACTTCAATTTATAGCTGAGGGTCGAGCCCCTTCGCCGGCTCAGAGTAGCATTGATCAATATACCGATTCCGCAAACAGCGATCGATTAGTACAGGGTAGTGATTTGGCAACAACTAACTGACCCCGACAAAGAAATGCATCCAGTCCAAGCGGCTCCCTGCAATCACTTTCTTCAGGGCTGTCCCCGGGGAGGAGGGCCTGATAGAATTCAATATCCGGCCCAGCCGGCCACGACATGCGGGGGCCCCCTTTCATGCCAAGAACGAAGAGGGGCCCCCCGAGGACAGCGCATAAATCATGAAGGCGTACACCAGCACGGGCGCTAAAGAAAATGGTTAGTCGTTCGTGATGAAATATCGGTTGGATTAGCCGACCGGATCCAACACAAGAGACCTCGAAACCAGGCCGCTGCGCATTTCCGATGCATTAGGGCATTAGGGACGGTCGAGTGAGAGTAACGGGGCGGGGCCGGAACAGCGCTACTTTGCCAGCTGGAGGTCGTCAATAATTGCCAAACACATGTAGCTTTCGTTCTCCACGTGCCCTTTCGGATAGGAACTAGAAAAACTAAATTAATGAAAGGCCGAGCACGAAATGACCGCATCGATGAACTGTATCGAGTGGTGTCAGTCGCGGCGCCTCTCAAGTACCCAACCCCCAATGAATCCCGCCGAATGCAACCTGAGACCAGGGCCTGCGCAGCACAAACAAGAGCAATGTGCTTCAATTCTTCTCCAAACTAAATATGAAGAGCGTCGGGAAGAATGGAGGACGGACCTATGAGTCATATTGCCAAAATATCAACCCACCCTAACGGTGGCTCGGCCTTTTCGGGAGCACGATGAATCATTGAAGCTGACGAAATCGATCAACAGGCTAAAGTAGCAAGCTAAAAAACAATAGAATTTCGATTGAAAGGTTTGGGGGACGTTTTAGCAAAGGCAGTACGGACAGCGAAAGTTCGGTTTGTACAAGGCCTTGTGGTGACGAAAAGTATAAACCTGCACGCAAATATCAACCAGGACCAAACAGCCTAGCAGCGACGGCCGACGAGCATTGTTCACGCCCTATTGATTTAAGCGGACAGAGAAGCCCAGTTGTGCGTTTGAAGCTCGGAGCCAGGACACGCGAGCCGCATGAAATCGAGTAATTAGCCTCGTCACAGCAAAGTGGCGAGTGAGAAGATACAATTTGGACAGGCGCTTTTCGCAATGTTAGTTCTTGAACGAATCGCTTCCAGCCGTGTGAACAGGCATCGAAGCGTGAAACGTGCTAGAAAGATGGATGGCCAGGTACCTATTACAACCGCTATAAGAGGGCCTCACAGCTTGTCGCAAGAGATTGACTGGGTTAAGCCGGTTGTCCCTAGGAAGACACGAGGCTAATTAACAAGAGTTTTAGTTCCAGCATCCCCCGCTAAGGCAAAGGCAAGGAAATTGAATTGCGCCATGAGTAATAGGGAGGACAAAAAGGGTAGGTTCACGACCCTAACAGGATTAGCCGGATGTCTTGGTGCAAAATCGCGCAATGGGTCGATTCATCATCAATCAAGCCTGGGGCTGCCCCGCCTTCCTGCCAGTCACCCCGCCCCAACCGGTCGCCCATTTTTCAAGGGGCCACCGCACTGTCACCACCATTTTGGGGCACACCTGAGTAATTGGTTCCCGGGGCGTAAATGGAGCTCGATCGCGTCGGGCGATAACGTTTCCAGAGTTGAGTGGTGACGGAGTAGGTCATTCGCGCGAACCCATCCCAGCCACCAATTGAGCAAGAGCGGTTGAAAACAGTCGTCAGAGCTGCAAAAGGTTTGCACAAGATTTCGATAGGCTAGAAACTAATAAGGCTCCTACCGGGGAATGTGTGAATAGGTGTCGATGTTCAATAGGGGACGTGAGGATCCCCCTCGGAGGCAATTACCCCCGGCAAGCATTCATACAGCGCTGAGTGTGCAATGGGTCTGCCTGCCGCTCAAGGACGCCGGAGGAAACAACAAGAGATGTGGTATCCCAGATAGGTATCACTGCACCGCCCACAACGTTGGTTCATTTCGTGTGACCAGATTAGATAGACGCCAAACATTTATTCAAAAATTGTAAACAAAACGTGGTTAGAGTAAGATGTCGGTGTTCTGTAAAGTAACAAATACGTGTGGAGAAACAGCTTGGCTTCTATTCCATTTTCATTGAGGAGGCCTTCATATACTCATCGAGCTGGCGGTCAAGTTCTTCTTGGGACAGCTTCTTGGGACCGCGACCATCGTTGCGCCGCTTCTTCGGACTGGCTTGCTCCGGTGACGTTTCCTAAACACAAATGAAAGCTGCAGAGTAAGTCAAACCCTGTGATCATGTTCATCCATGAAACGATTCGTACGTGAAGCGGAGTGCTTCTTGATGCGCCCGGTAACGGAACGACGCAGTTTGCCGCCGATAGCTTTATGTGGCAGTCTAAAGCAAAATTCGAAGCCAATGTAGGTATCCGAACTTGACTCGATCATGAATAGTTCCGGAGGTGTGCGACGTCGGGACCTGTATGCGGATTAGCAACAAAAAACACGATCACCACTGTTATCTGGATCGGCTTGCCATCAATAGCCGTATTCTTGTATTTCGCGCTGAACTCGTTGGCCTTTGCAGCACTAGCGTGAAACTACATTAGGAATTGTAGGAAGAAACCGTGGCAAACCTCAGCCGTTCCGAGCGGGGTCCCATTCTGATCATAATGAACGGTGGCCGCACTGCCATTATAGGGAGAGATGAGCTCCTCCAAGTCGTCTTGGGTCACAAAGCGCGACAGGTTGTGTAGTAGGACACGTGCGCGTTCACGTCCTGATTTGGTTGGCGACCTTTGTAGCTTCCGGGCAGAGCCGCCTAAAAAGCAATTTCTAGTGATCGTCAAAATCCTAACGTGTTTTCGAAGAAGAAGCACTCGTTCCAGGACTGTGGTACATGTCGTGCTCCCAACGGCCCTCGATGCCACCACGACTGCTACGGCCGCCCGAGCGTTGACGCCTAAAAACAAGTTACATAGGGAAATGGTAAAATTTGGCAAAGGGCTGGGAACAAGAAAGATGACATACTTCAAAGCCCTGTTCCCGGCAGTTATCTCGTCGAGTGTCTTGTTCACGTCAAAACGGTCGCTCGACTGCATGCTGGTAGGATGGATGGTCGGATGCAGGTTTTGCTGAAAAACCAGAAGAGAGAACGTTTCGCTCCGCGGGGCGATGCCGACGCTGCGGGACCCGGCGTACAGCGGTGCGTGGCGGAAAAGCCTAAATATTGATTTTTGTGAAATAATTAAAAATTTTAAAATTTTAAAAATTCCTTTATTAGAAATACTTTTTCTACTGTTTCACGCTCGCTTCATTATTTTCCCCGTTTTGTAAAGCGTTTTGGATGGGGATGATGAAACGAATTCTCTTCTTTGCCACCTGAAGTAAGCCTGGTTTTTGCTGCCGACCAGAACGCAGAGACTGGTGATGCCGGAATCGCCTTCGGAGATAAGAAAACCCGACGGCTTCCCGGTCATTAGCTTCTGCGGCCTGGTATGGGGCTGCTCCTCGTGCTGTGGGCCTTTTTGGCGGTCGGGCTTGCCGACGAGCTTATCCAAGTCAATTTGGTATTCAAAAAACCCATTATTTCCAGCAAAATGTTTAGTTATACCGGCATGGAGACCGAACGCCGATTTACACCTATAAAGGCGACCCCAACGTGGATAAATGGGGGCTTCCGGGTGGAACGCTGACCACGGTTTTTTCTACACAAAGCATCAACATCTATTTAGACTGGGATGCAACAGCAATTTTTGCAAGGGCAACGGCTGAAGAAGCGGTACATTGATACTTTGAAGTTTATCAATGCCACCTATGATCCGACAGAGGTTTGCTAATGCAATTCCCTCAATTTTGGCTCAAATTTTCAGCTGTACGCTCGATCTGCAGATACGCCCAGATGCATTCAGTCGGCCGCGTCGAATTTGGCCGCTTTTTACAGCGGAAGCACGCTGCATCCGCAGATTGATGTAAGACAAGCTATAATAACGTTTTTTATTAAAGGAAGGATGGCAACACGAAATTTAGGGTTGGCCAGTCAACTGGATGCCGTACCCTATTCACTCGGTCCCCGGGCCGGAAGACACGGTAGGCGAGAACAAAAAGTACAACACCGATACTTCATAGCTCGACGAGGAGGGCTCGAGCGATTGCAAACGCATCGGCCTGCTCAGAGGACGTCGGGAGAAGGATACTGGTTATGTGCAGTACCTTTTGAAAAACCAGGTATAATTACTGGCTGTAGAATTAATGCTGGAAAGCAGGATTTCCTGAATCAACTGACCACCTGGGCCGGGATGCCGATCAATGACGCCTACAGCATCAATAAGCTTTGGGACACGCTCTATTGTCAGGTAGCTACTTAAGAAAAGGCCTTCTTCATCAAAAGTTTAGCGCGCGCACAACATGACGATGCCACCGTGGCTGAGCGACTCGATTTGGTCGAAGCTGAACGAGATGTTCATCTACACCGACGATTATTTGGATGGGAGCGGTGCGTTGAAAAAAAAAGGGTTATCAAAATAGGTTCTTGCGCTTATGTTATGATGATTAGAGGGTTTTTAGGGTTCCGGGGCGGGAGGGGGGAACCGAATTTTTCCTGCGAGTACAGATATGCCCAGTAGTCTAATATTAAGTGTTTTAACGAATTTTTAAGCAAAAATTACTTTTATTTGAAGCGGAAAAGCTTTCAAGAGCTGCAAAAACTCGGTAAGAATTTTTATACTGGCGGAAAAACCTATATTTAATACCTATTTAATACCTATTAATTAATTAATTAATACCTATTTAATAAAATATATGCTAAAAACTTATTTAGCCGTGCCCGGGATCGGCAACAACGAGAACACGGAGCTGCTAGCGCTGCGGAGCGGAGAGCTGCTCGGCCAGATGCTGTCCAGCATGACGGATGCCGTCAACAACAAGCCGCACTGGAAATTCCACGTCTACTCGGCTGTGGGTCCACAATTGGGCATATGAATCCTTGGTTTTCAGCACGATTCGACGATCACCGCCCTGCTGCGCATCTACCACAATATGTACAGTGTTCTCGGGGTGAACAACCCGGGCTACGCGTCGCATTTGGTGCACGAGCTGTGGAAGGATACGAGTGGACAGTATTACGTTCAGGTCAGCACAAAAACGTTATTTGTTGCAGTTTTCGGATACAACTTTAAGATTTGCTGTTATCCTTAACCAGCGTGGTTACGTCCGTAGCCTCCACTGAATCAGGCTGGCTACAAGCTACAAAGTTTAGGTCCTATTTTCGGATGGTCCCTACACGGATTACCGCTCCATCACGTACACGCTGGACGAGTGCTCGCACTACGCGTCTGGATGTCCGTGGAAAATCTTCAACCAGGGCTACGCCTCCTACGTAATCCCCAACTTTTGGCAGGTAGTCGAACGTCTGGAAATCGCTAATGCACCATTTTTAGCGCTGCGCCCAGACGAACTGAAGCCGCCGGAACAATGCAAATAAATATTTTGATTTTTGGTTTATCGCATCACGCAGAGACAATACGAATTCTGGAATTCTGGTGACGGAAAAGTAGAATTGAATATTCAATTTCCTTGAATAAATTAGCAAACCAGAAATTGAGCAAATTTAAATAACTTCAAACCTATGAAAATCGAAAGGACCATGAAGCGCAGTTACTTTCGTAGTAATGGACCCACGCGCCGAGCGGGCGATCGTCCGCGTCGACGAGACGGTCAACGAGCTCTTCTACACCGCCGCCCAGATCTACGAGCTCATCAACGAGAAGCGCTTCCTACCGAAGGGGCCCAACGTGCAGCTCGACCAGGATGGGTATGTTGTGGGGGATTTCGGGGCTAGCTTAAACTGCAGATAACCCTCACCCAGTCGACCCTAAACTTTTGTTTCTCGGCTGCCCGTTACGCTACAGGTCTGTAAGGTATACCAAAATTCTCAGGATCCTTAGCTGAACATTTTGGTATACTTTACACGTCTACTGGTCCATGGGAAGTCGAGATACAAAAAATTCCAGCCGGCTTGGGGCGGGTAAACTGTGCCCTTACCGACATCTCACGATTTTAAAGCTTTTTTATAATTCAAATGAAACACTTTTATGTTCCAGAAAGTACCGCACGCAGACGGTGTCCGTCGTCGAGCCGGCGAAGGACGGGAAACCGGGCGCGGGCGGATGCTGCTCCGGATGCAATTGCGGCGTCAGCTCCGTCGCCGCCGCCACCTCGCATCCAGCGCCATCCTCGCAGCGGCAGCAGTCGAAGCCGCAGCAGCAGAAGCTCGAGAAATGGAGCTATCAGCCTCCCCACCAGTCGATCGGCTACCAGGCCAGCCGTCAGTCGACCGTCGCGGCTTCGGCCTTCTCGGCTTCGGCTGGATTTGTCGTTACAGAGGTAATGAATTCAAATTGAATGCCCCCCTGCGAACAGGCCAGTACCTCAAAATTCTTGAAGGGTTTTTGGTTCTGGACTCTTAGCGGGGGGGCGGCAATTTTTCCCGGTACCCGGACGGCCCTTTAACAAATTTAAGGCATTCGACCGTTTTTGGATGCGAAAAGAAAATAGACAATTAAAGGAAGTTTCGAAATCCTCGTTAAAATTTATAAAAGGACCAAAAAGGAAAAATGTTATAAATCTATTTTTTTTTCAAAACAACTTAGTCTCCCGCTAATCCTGACCCCCCGCTAATGGTCCAGTACCGATTTTCAGTCGGAACGGGAGCAGCAGCAGAGCCTTCTCGAGCCCCAGCCCGCCACCCGCGCCCAGACCAACTCGTGCCTGGTTTGTCACCTAAAAACCGGCTAAGCTCATGCTCACTCCAGAACTCGGAACCGTGCGGCCCGGAGGACTACGGCCCGTGCAAGGCCCTCCGCCTCCCGCCACCCCAGTGCCCCCAGCCCCCAAAATCTGACACGGGCAAGCGGCAGAAAAAGCCGAAGCCGGAGCGCGTCTGCCGCCAGGAGATCGAGCTCAACAGCTCGCCCGAGGGATCCGAGGCCTCCGAGGCTGATGTTGATCCGGACTTGTCGATGAAGGGTGGAAAGGTGGGCGAGTACGAGCTGTGGTTACTTGCGTTTTTAGGCCAAGGTGTCGGTGAAGTATGCGACCTCGTTCCCGCAGCACGACAGCGAGAAGCAGCTGCAGATCGTCTTCAAGCAGGGGCGCGAGGACCGCGAGTTTATCAAGAACGAGCCGGTGAAGATGGCGCTGCACTATGAGATTGGCCAGAATCAGATGGTGCCCGGCACGGTGGGTGGAGACGAGATTCCGAAGCAGAACACAAAAACCTGTTCAGCTCGACGTCTCGTCGCCCGACTCGTCCGGTTGGGTAGCCGTCAACTACACGATCTTCAAGCCGAACGGCTCCCTCCTCTTCAAGCTGTCCACCCTGCTCCGCGGCGAGGAGGTGCGAAATTGCTGAAATTTTCGCGTTATCAGAACCGTTGAACATCACCCCCTTTCAGACGCAGAACCTCGAGGTGATCGCCCCGCCGTGAAGCCGTGCTCCCCGCCCTGACGGCGCGCTACCGAATTCTACTTGTCTCGCCTCGCTTAAACCACTGCAAATGATGTCGAATTCCCTTTTTCCAATCTGTGTTGCGCTCGAATAAATGGCTTACTTGATGCGTCGGATATATGGATTTCACGTTTCCTCAATGGTCTTTGCTAGCTCTCCTCAATGGTCTCTGCTAGCTCTCCTCAATGGTCTCTGCTAGCTCTCCTCAATGGTCTCTGCTAGCTCTCCTCAATGGTCTCTGCTAGCTCTCCTCAATGGTCTCTGCTAGCTCTCCTCAATGGTCTCTGCTAGCTCTCCTCAATGGTCTCTGCTAGCTCTCCTCAATGGTCTCTGCTAGCTCTCCTCAATGGTCTCTGCTAGCTCTCCTCAATGGTCTCTGCTAGCTCTCCCGAATGGTCTACTATTCCTCCTCCATCGGTCTGTGCTAGCTTACATCAATCCTTTGAATATCCCTCTACTTAACATCCATAAATTAGTATCTAGTACGATGTTCACATCAGATCAAATCCAGCTCAATCCCATACTTCCGGTTGTTCTCAGTGTGAGATGGCGGGGAGTTGATGTTTAGCTAATTAGCCTAGCCAATTCGAATGGAATTTTTATTTTTCTGCCCCAATGTTTCGCCTCGGCAGGTTTATCTTCCTGGTCAGTCGGCTGAATGTTGAGCATGCCCGCCAGTCGGAGGCGGACGTAAAACAAACTGAAACCCTTGGCAAAAACCCTCAAAATCATGTGATTTTCAGCTTCAACTTGTCCTCATCTACTGGCCACCCGTCGTTGGTCAAGCATTCGATGAGAAGGAGGGCACAGAATCGAGGAATTCAAGGAATATCAGAGCCGCTAATTCAGCAGCTATCCCCCCGGACACCTCGTCATGCACGGGCCAGATTATAATGCTGCACGACGGGGAGCGACCAGATTTTGGCAAATATCCCAATCGAACGCTGATAGTCGGAGAAGCGACGGTCTATGTCAGACCAATCGCCGGCAGTTTGATGACGGTTCGACTCGAGGATGGTACCTTCATCCACCTCTGCAATCAAAACTTTACGATACCGCCCAACAGCAACCTCACCTTTTGGGACAAACCCGGCATGCTTGATTTTTATTGTGACGGGTGGCTCTCCGAAATTGAATGCGAGGCGGATGGGATGCCCTTCCCATGCAGCGACGGGATCAACGTGTTTTGCAAGCTGACCAGTGGGTGGACAACTACAACTACAACCACTACCACAACAACCACCACTACCACCACTACAACAACTAGGCAAGTAGATGTTCAGATATTCCATCAATATGCATCAATTTCAGTCCGGCTACTTTGCCACCAAACAACGACGCCAACAAGCCGCATTTCTTCGTGCTGTTGTTCATCTTCACTATGGCTGCAAATCGACCCGACATTTGACGAGAAAATTCCGGCAGTTTTATTCATGGTTATAAAAGATGTTGATAAATATTGCTTTGGGCAAGAGAGAGGGGGGGAGCGAGAGAGTGGGGGGAGCGAGAGAGTGATAGAGAGCTAGATAGAAAGTGCGGACCGCCCTTTCGACTTGCTCAGGCCGTACAGGCGGCCAACTGTTGTCTCTTATCCGTCCTCTATCTACGCAGGCACCGGGGAGAGAGAGAGAGGGAGGGATCTAGGAGGGGATAGAGACAGAGCGAGACACACACAGAGAGAGAGAGAGAGAGAGAGAGATACAGAGAGAGATACGCGTCAGCCTTTTTTCCAATTCGAATACATTATTTGAATGCATTGTTTAGCCGAAGGATTAGATTTTAGCATTAGCATACATCACAGCATATTATTTCAGTTATTTTTTATTATCGTTATTAGCATACATTACAGCATATAAAAGGGGATTTTTGTCTGTTCAATCACTTCTCATTTTCCGTCGACAGCCTTCGAATTCGAGCTTGACGATCGAAGACAAGATGATGGCGATGAGGATTGCTTCAATGGTTGGCTATTATTTGAAGCCCTGCAAAGTAATAATTGTTTAGGTGGCATTGCTGCTCTTCATCGTTCCGCAGCCGATCATCACCGACGAGGGGAATGAGACGGACAACCCGAAGGTGTTCAAGCCGCCCCGCACGAACGACCCGAAGATGACGCTGCTTCCCAAGAATAGCCCGCCTCCTCAAGTCCAAGACCACTCGCCGCCATCGTCCTCGCCGACGCCCTCTGGCAGTACGGCCCCACCATCACCCTCCACTGAAATCGTGAGTATCTACTGAAGCATTAATATTATTCTAATTGTTTGTAGGAAATCACCGACCCAACGGCCCCTACCGGCAACGACAAGAAGACCAACATTTCCGACATGGTCGGCTGCAAGAATTCGTCGCTTCCCGGAGACTGCCAGAACATCACGACGACGCCGCAGCAGGACGAGCCAGTGTCCACCCAGTTTTCTACTGTGGGTATTATTTTTCAGTTTTTTGTTTGTTTGAACTCCCTGATGGCGTCGGCTTCTGTATGTCGGTATTTCGCTGAATTTTACCGTTTTTTTTCAGCTTCCGCCATCCGCATTCTCGACCACCGGCACAACAGACACGACAACAACACCTGAGGTGCCGTGCGAGAGCTGCTCGAGCCCGAAGAACGCCACCGAGCCGTCACCATCCACCACTACATGCAACGGCTCCCTCATCTTGCCTGGGAATGGCAAAGGTCAGCGGCTACCCTCAGGCGGAAGGGGCGCCGGCAACGCCACCATTCAAGTGATCTACAATGGGACCATGGTCAAGCTGACGAACGGCAGCGAAGTCCACATCTGCCATCAAGTTTTCGTGGTTCCGCCGAGCAGCACCATCCACGTCGCGACGGCCAGCGATCGCATTGCTGTGCTCTGCAGTAGCAAGAATGAGCAACTGCGCTGTGACGGCTCGAACAAGCTAGATTGCGCTGGCCCGATCGACATATACTGCATGAAGACGCCGGTGTCCGACGCCCCCACCACCAAGTAAGTGAGGAGGGTTAGCAGAGACAATTGAGGAGGGCTAGCAGCGACCATTGGGGAGGGCTAGCAGAGACCATTGAGGAGAGATATTCGAGACCATTCATGACTTCAATCAACCCCTTCCTTTTCAGCTCGACCGCGGCGCCCCCGACGCTCGACGGCGAGAAGTCATCTTGGTGGTGGCTGATCGTGGTCATTGTGCTCATCCTCACCGCCCTCCTCATCGTCACCACCGCCACCGTCTCCTTCTACATCATCAAGAAGAAGAAGAGTGTCAAGAAACAGAAGACGAACGACCTCGAAGCGCTCCTGTCCAAGAACAACACGCCGGTCACCTCGAAGCCCACCACCACCTCAAGTGCAACGACGACACCTCAGAGCAGGGCCACCACGAGCAAGGCCACTCCAAGCAAGGCAACCCCGAGCATGGCCAGCCCGAGCATGACCAGTCCACATGCATCTTCATCAAAGGTTGGTCATCTAAAAGCAAATATTCTAGCTTTAAAGCTAATTTTCAACATTGTTGGGGTCTTTTGCATTATCGGGGGGGGGGCGTAAGTGTTTAATAAGGTTTTCAGTAATATCTCACCATCTTTAAACCAGAAAAACTATCTAACAACTTTAAAAAACGGTGAAAAAGTCGAGATTTCGATCGAAAAATGGAGACATTTACAATTTTCAGGAGGAGGCACCGTTCGTCTTGCAGCCCGGCACTTTCAAGTATCACCGCGGATTGAAGCGGTTCAATGGCCACACTGGTCAGTGGGTAAGTCGGATCGTTGAACGCCTTGAACTTGTGCTATTTTCAGACACACCGGCGGGAGCGCGAAGAGAAGGAGGAATGGAAGCCCGTCGCCTTCACCTGGGACGATGAGGGCCACGAGTACTGGGAGTTCGACGACAGCCCCGGAGTCGGCGATGAGGTGAGTTTTAGCAAAGCTATATTTGGCTATATTTAAAACTGAAAAAACTATCAAAAAAGTGATATAATATATTTTAAAATTCATAGTACTTAAACTATAAATTTCAACTTAAATTTAAATTAAAGTAACTTAAATGTGAACGTAATAACTTTAGTTAAGTAATTAATTAAGTTATTTTTGTTAATTAATTTAGTGAATTAAACCCCTGGTTTTTAGTGGGTCGCTCTCGAGGAGGAGGACGAGACCCAGCTCTCCGACTCCGAGATGGAGCGGCCGGAGCGGCACCTGCGGGCAGACAGGGACTGCCCGTCGTCAGTCACCGTCTGCGACGACGAGGAGGAGGGCGCGCAGGTTAATGTCAGACTCCCTTTAAAAAGTCGAAATTTTGGACAAAAATCGTTTCAAGCTATCCTTTTTCAGGCGGCGCAAAAGAAGCTGAGGGCCACCCGCCACATCCCGGCCAAGTCGACGAACAACACCCGCGGCGCCCCTCCCCCTCGTCGTCCCGCCCGGCGCTGAACCCCCGACCGCCTCCAACATCTACGCCACCGTCATCTACGCCGTCATCCACATCAACACCGTCATCTACGCCGAACAACTCGAAGACAAAAGCACATCCCAGTCCCCTTTGTGTGTCATGTTTTCTATTCCTCATACTGGCCACTCGCAATCCAAATGTACATATTTCTTGATGTCATTGTCGTTTCTCGTGTATTTTCGTGTGTCTACAGTGTCATTAATAAAGTATTTGGCTCGAAAGTCGAATGGAAACATCACAAATAACTTGCATTCTACTCAAAGTGGGTAAAGATTGCTTAACGGGGGGAGAAATAACGGGGGTGGAAATCATTTTTCCCCTATAGGGGTCTGTCCGCTCTCCTCAATGGTTTCTGCTAGCTCTCCTCAATTGTCTCTGCTAGCCCTCCTCAATGGTCTCTGCTACCTCTCCTCAATGGTCTCTGCTAGCTCTCCTCAATGGTCTCTGCTAGCTCTCCTCAATGGTCTCTGCTAGCTCTCCTCAATGGTCTCTGCTAGCTCTCCTCAATTGTCTCTGCTAGCCCTCCTCAATGGTCTCTGCTAGCCCTCCTCAATGGTCTCTGCTAGCTCTCCACAATGGTCTCTGCTAGCTCTCCTCAATGGTCTCTGCTAGCTCTCCACAATGGTCTCTGCTAGCTCTCCTCAATGGTCTCTGCTACCTCTCCTCAATGGTCTCTGCTAGCCCTCCTCAATGGTCTCTGCTAGCTCTCCTCAATGGTCTCTGCTAGCCCTCCTCAATGGTCTCTGCTAGCCCTCCTCAATGGTCTCTGCTAGCTCTCCTCAATGGCCTCTGCTAGCTCTCCTCAATGGGCTCTGCCAGTTCGCATACTGTCTCGATGCATCGATGTATTTGCCTGCAATTAGCCGCTCGACAGTGGCTTTTTATTGCTGTACCTGAAAGGCGCAAAAAAAAAACGAAGAAAAGATCAGGAAATAGGCGGATAAGAGGGGATGGGCGATTGATCTATAGATCGGCCCAGCCCCGCGATGTGTCCTTGGCTCGCCCCCATCAATGTCGGCGCGCACTGGTAACGACGCTGGGAATCTATCCTTTTTCTTCGTCTTTTCTTCGATTTTCTTTTTTGATTTTCACGGGTTTTTTGATGAAAAGATTCAGGCAAGGTAGGAGCTATCATTGAGGAGAATCGATGAAATTTTTTTATTAGCTTACGCAAAGTCTTTGAAAATGATGTTCCATATCTCTTTCTCTCTCTGTCTCTCTCTCTGTCTCTCTCTCTGTCTCTCTCTCTTTCTCTCGCTCTCTCTCTCTCCCCATCTCTCTGGCTCTCTCTCCCCATCTCTCACTCGCTCTCACTCTCACTCTCTCTGTCTCTCTCGCTCTCTCTCCACCTAAATCCATACCCCAGATGACGGTCCCCTATCACGGGGATGTGGCCAACGTCTCGCTTGGCTCATGGGTGAAGCTGGTCTTCAGATGGAGGGGCAGTGTCTGGAAATCAGGTCCGAAAACACATATCCACTTAAAACTATCCTTTGCAGTACTCACCGAACTTCTCATCTGGCTCGGCTGCTACTACGTCACCATGTTCATCTACCGCAGTGATGTCGTGCTATCACATCGTGGCCAAGAGTCGGTACAAATACCGTATCCCTCCACCTACACCCATCTACAGGAGCTTCGAGCGGCTGGTGGCCCATGTGAATGCGAGGGTGTCGAGGATCCCGCTCACTTTCATGCTCGGCTTCTTCGTCAGTCAGGTGGTGGACAGGTGGCGGCAAGTGTTGCTCAATATGGGATATATTGAAAAGTTAGTGATTTACACGGTTTAATTTGAAGGGCTAGCTAGCAGAGGCCATTGGGGAGCTAGAAACTAATTTTTCCAGCGCTGCCCTAACCACGGCGTCCCTGGTGAGGGGTAACGACGAGAGGACGCGCATCATCCGCCGTTCCATGGTTCGCTATCTGGTGCTCTCGCAGGTGGGAAAAGCATCGTTTTTGCGGTTCGAGCTCCTATCTGGTCTGTCACTCCAGCTGAAGCTCCATAAAAACTCATGCGCTTCTTTAGGTGCTGGTCTTCCGAGATATCGCCATTTCGGTGCGGCGGCGTTTCCCTACGATGCGCTCCATCGTACAGGCTGGTGGGTCTCGTTTTCTATCTCGCTCTCTCTCGCTCTCTCTCTCTCTCTCTCTCTCTTTCTCTCTCTTTCTTTCTCTCATCCGATTTCTCAGGTTTTCTCCAAGACCACGAGTTGGAAATGCTCGAAAAAGTGAAGCTCGACGACAACTACAACAAGTACTGGGTGCCGATAAATTGGGCGTGTGCGCTGTGCTTTAAGGTACATATGATACCTCACCTTCAATACTATTAAATTAATGAGACCAAAGTTTTATGGTAAATTTAGCTCCGCGACATCAGCCAGCCAAACCAGGACCCAAACGTGCACGGGTTGATGCACGTCAGCCATATGAATTATTTGCTGAATGTAAGGAGCTAACTCTCTCTCTCTCTCTCATTTCCTCTCTCTCTCTCCCCCTCTCTCTCTCTGATCCACTTCTTTTAGGAATTCAAATTCTTCCGCAACAACCTCCAAACCCTATGCAATTTCGACTGGGTCCCGATCCCACTCGCCTATCCACAGGTATCCTAGCGTAGCCTACCGTACGACTCTTAGAGACCTACCTACAGTACCCCAAATTGCGATTTTCAGGTCGTGTTCCTGTCGGTGCGCGTCTACTTCCTCATCTGTATCGTAGGCCGTCAATTTATCGTCGGTCAGGATAGTCCGAATCGCACGCAGGTACAGTTGTATGCTTAGAAATCCGACACTTTACCCCTTTGCCAGATCGACCTGTACTTCCCGATGATGACGGTTCTGGAGTTCATCTTCTTCGTCGGGTGGATGAGGGTAGGGATTAGAGAAATCGAGGCAGAGGGAGAGGGAGCGAGAGAGAGAGAAACGGCAAACTCTAGGTGGCCGAGGCGCTGCTCAACCCGTTCGGCGAGGACGACGACGATTTCGAGTGCAACTTTCTTATCGACAAGAATATTGCGGTTAGCCATAGCCGACAATCTTGAATTTGCAGCTTTTCAGACAGGTCTGGCCATCGTCGACGCTTACGACGAGCACCCGGTGCTGAACATGGACCAGTTTAAGGTACCCTCAAGATTTTGTGGCTGTGAAAGACATTTCAGACTCAGCAGGGCCCAATCTACTCTGAGGAGAGCCAGAAGCATGGCCATCACCAGAATGTGCTTGTCGGATCGGTGGCACAGGTCAAGTAAGTGGGCGGCTCTATGTCTCTTTAGCTATCTCTCACTCTACAACTCTCTCTCTCTCACTCTCTCTCTCGCTCTCCTTTGAGAAAACCACAAACCTAAAATCGAAACTTTAAGATATCGCCGAAAAATTCGAATTTTCAGCCTAGCCAAACCCGACGACGACGTGAAGATGGTCGAGCTACAACCGCTATCAGCTGCCCCATCTACCGTAATCCTTGATTCAGCACCTCAAAATTGTAATTTTCAGGAGTCCGTGCCCACATTTGCCCAGAGCTTCATGTCAAATTTGCGGCCGCGCAAGAAGACGCGCGAGTTTAGCCTGCGACCGTGGGTTTTGGACAGAACTGTCTCTCGCTCTCTCCCCTCAGATAAAACCCACGTTCCAGGGCCCACCGTGTCCGCTCGCACTCCACCAACTTTGCCCCGGTCTCCCCGAATCCGACCGAATCCCCCAAGTACAGCTTCTGCTCCCCGACGGCGTCGATAGGAATGTCGCGGTATCCGTCGCAGGTCTCCCGATATCACTCGTCGACCGAGGGACCGTTTGACATATCTTTTGGTGAGGAGAGAGATGAGAGAGAGAAAGGGAGAGAGAGCGAGATAGAACAAGGAAAGCCATTATTTCTTTCAGCTCCCTCGGTTCTGACCAACGACGTGGTGCACGAGGTGGACCATGAGGAAGAGGACGTCAGCTTGGGGAGATCAAAGGTCAGCAAGAGAGGGAGAGAGAGCGAGAGAGCGAGAGATAAACTTCAAGCTGATTTTTAGCACTTCAAACCCCACCACATCGCCAGCAGGATCAGTGAAGTCAGCGAAGAGGACCAGTCGCCGGTTGCCGAAGAAAAAGTCGGGGGCTTTTTCCTTTTTGCTATTACTTAAACGTATAAAATTGTATTTATTAGTAATAAATTAGTACAAAAGTTCTAGAATTATTATCATATTTTCAGTTCGCCCTGTCGCTGGAGAAGATCTCGGAACGCGGGTCGGTGGAACAGCTGAAGAAAGAGAAATAGAGAAATTCAATAAATGATTGGAATCCCAGGCTGGGTCAAACCTCTCTCTCTCTCTCTCTCTCTTTCTCTCTCGCTGTCTCTCTCTCGCTCTATCTCGCTCTGGAATGTTGACCTTAAATGCACCCGAAATTAACGGCATGCGAAAAAAGCAAAAGAAGGAGAGAGAGAGAGAGAGAGAGAGAGAGAGAGCGAGAGAGCAAGAGATGTGTGTTTTGGTTGGGTCATAACAAGGACATCTTTCCGGGCGTTTAGCCCGGCTTTTCCTAGGTGATTTTGCCCACATCCCCCAATCAGCTTCCTCCCCTGGCCCCAAAAATTGGTCACGCGACACACGCGAACCGGGTGAACCCAAACTTTCAACTTTTCCAGACTACGTGACACTACCAGCACTTTTTCAAGCTTTGGTTGTAAGCTGCTTCTTGCTACCAGGCTAGCAGAGACCATTGGGGAGAGCTAGCAGAGACCATTGGGGAGAGCTAGCAGAGACCATTGGGGAGAGCTAGCAGAGACCATTGGGGAGAGCTAGCAGAGACCATTGGGGAGAGCTAGCAGAGACCATTGGGGAGAGCTAGCAGAGACCATTGGGGAGAGCTAGCAGAGACCATTGGGGAGAGCTAGCAGAGACCATTGGGGAGAGCTAGCAGAGACCATTGGGGAGAGCTAGCAGAGACCATTGGGGAGAGCTAGCAGAGACCATTGAGGAGACCTAGCAGAGACCATTGGGGAACCAAAAGACACGTTCCTTGACTTTTTCTCTTTTCCTTAAACCCGGCGGGATGACCCCGCGAATCAAATGAGACGACCAACAACGCCAAGAAGCGCGGGAAAGGGAAAAAAAGAACCAAAGAAGAGAAAACTGAAGACGTCGTGACTCGAAATGAGATTCGACCCCCTTGACACCTCCTTCCCCCACGCATTTTTTGCATATGTTCTTCGGAAATCTTTGAACTCGAAATTTGATTAATATTGAAAATTAGTTAGTCCTGGGAATATACCATTAGACTTGCGCGTTCCTTTAAAAAATACCCCCGCCTCGGATTGCCCGATAGGGATGACGATGGATGGCCGATAGCCCAACACACGGCTGCTAATTACAGGAAGCCTGGAGCGAGAGGGCCGTCGAGGTCTTTGGGCCCTAGTCTTGGGCCCAAGGCCTGGGCCCTAAGACCCGACAATCCAATCCAAGTTGTGGAACACCGGCCCTTCAGAATTCCCCTCCTATGCTTGGGGCATTCATCTCCCGCACACGCCATTTGTTTCCGCCCGTAGTCTGCGGGGGGGGCCTGAACTTCCATTTTTGGAAAAACTGACCAAAGAACTGGGGGAAAGCCCCTGGATGCATACGGTAGTGGCTCCTCAATGGTCTCTGCTAGCTCTCCCCAATGGTCTCTGCTAGCTCTCCTCAATGGTCTCTGCTAGCTCTCCCCAATGGTCTCTGCTAGCTCTCCCCAATGATCTCTGCTAGCTCTCCTCAATGGTCTCTGCTAGCTCTCCTCAATGGTCTCTGCTAGCTCTCCCCAATGATCTCTGCTAGCTCTCCACAATGGTCTCTGCTAGCTCTCCTCAATGGTCTCTGCTAGCTCTCCTCAATGGTCTCTGCTAGCTCTCCTCAATGGTCTCTGCTAGCTCTCCTCAATGGTCTCTGCTAGCTCTCCTCAATGGTCTCTGCTAGCTCTCCTCAATGGTCTCTGCTAGCTCTCCTCAATGGTCTCTGCTAGCTCGCCCCCAGAATCCAAAACATAACGTCAAAAGCGCAACATCCCCATTCCTCGAATTTCTAGCCGGGGCGCCAATTTTCATTTGGGCCTCCCTCGTGGGGGGTTAGGGCCCACCGGATGAGACATGTTGATTTCTTCGGCTTCTTTTGTTTCTTTTAGGGGTCATCGCGATTAAGGGCCCTGTCTAGGGCCCTCTAGATGTGGCCCAGGGCCCTCAGCTTGGAACACAAGAAGAAAAAAGCACCCAAAACCATCGACCGACCTCTAGGTCTTAACGAGCGGCTAGTTCGAGGTCTTTTTCTTTGAATTGTCCACCCTAATCAACCGTTTTTTGGGGTGTTCCCAGAACTTGCCTCGTACTTTTGGGCATTTCGGTTCATTAAAGGACCGGTGAAGGCAGGGGATCGGTCAAAGATTAGTTTTTTGTTTTGTCAACGTTTTGAAAAATTGTTGAGCGCATCGCGTCGCGGTTCGGGTGCGTCACAGTCGCGTCGCATCACGACCGGTACCTTTAAAGGGAGCGTGACAGCTGGGATTTTGGCAGAAAAAGGTTCGCGTCACGTTTGCGTCGCGGCAGAGACTTTTTTTTCGCAAACCCAAGCGTTGAATACATTACGGCATCAAACTCGTCACGTGCCGGCCCTCTTAAACCCAAAATTTCACCAATTTCAGACGCCTATTTCCGGCGTAGCTTCATTACCTACCCCCACCCGCAGATTACCCCCTATTAGTGCATCGTTTTCCGGGCCGTTATTCGGAGGCCGGTTCGACTTAATAATTCCCCCCTCGATTTCCGGAAGGCATTTACCCTTCGCCCTATAGTGTCTCAGCCGGAAATTGGGCCCCCACCTTCCCCCCACAACGCCCTCAAAAAGTGCACCTCACATGAGCACAGGAGGCTCTTTTTAGAAAGGCGCCCCGCCTACAGTAATCTTCGCGAAAATACATTATTTTATGGCTATAGAATGGTCGGGACTCAAGATTCGAGTCCAGCAATTTCAAGTTTTTGCAAACGTTCCGGGGGTAACGTCACGGAACTCTCAGATGTTTATTTAGACGCAATTTCCGCATTGAAATCTCGGTTCCGCGACGCTCCAGCTACGTGTTATTTGAAAAATTATGTTATATCTCTCTATCTCTCTATCTATCTATCTCTCTCTCTCTCTCTCTCTCTTTCTCTCTTTCTCTCTCTCTCTGTTTCTCTGTCTCTCTGTCTTCCTATCTCTCCCCTCTCATTCATCTCTCTCTTTCTCTCGCTCTCTGTAACTTTCCCTTCAAAGCACCTTTCATGCGAGCAGAGTTCAAGCTCACCCTCCGGGGGCCCTCCAGTCCTCGATTAGGGCCCCCAAATGGCGCCGCGAGGCCAAAGTTGAATCGTGAGGGCCCCGCGTTCGGCGAGGGGCTTAATAAGACCAAAAAGTTGGCCCCAATCGAGTGGCCCTTTTCGGCTGGGCCCGCATTTCCATAAACAGAATTAATCGGGCGCTGCCGGCGGGGAATTTGATAGTTTTTAGGTGTTCCCTCTCACTGCCACTCACTCTCTCACTCTCGCTCTCTCTCTCTTCCTTTACGATGTGAGATAGTTTAAACCGTTACCGCACCAATTCAGAACAAGTTTAGCTTTTCCCAGCCCTTTTTAAACGCGTTTCTATCCCATTACGCCATCAAATTATCTTTCCAGCTGAATTCCCCATACCTTTAAAGGTCAATCTTGGGCTGACGCTCCCCAAAAACACAGCTTTTCCCAGGCCTAAACCCCCCGCTTCCTCCTGTTGCCCCATTCCGACACGTTCCCCCGGCTTCCAGCAATTGACTAGGTTATTCACGCATTAATGATACCTATTTAGCAGCCGGCTGTTAAATAGATATCATTAATGCATCGTGGTTCCGGCTTGGCATGTCCTGATTCGAAGGTCTTCCCCATAGAATCGCGAGCTTCAGATCGTTTCATTAGTGCATCCAACTCTCCCTGATAATTCCGAAATTCGAAATACCGATTGCTAAAATTTCGACAAGTAGAATTTCAACCGGACTGCTACCGACACGAAAATCACGCAGTAAAACAGCGTGAACAAAATACCGACAGCCAAAATCCGGCAGGATAACCATGATAAGGAATTCCTGGGAGAGCAAAATACCTACAACCATAATACCGACAGCTGAAATTCTGATAGGGCAAAATGTCGACAGCCATAATCCCGACACCCAAAATCCCGCGCGACGCAAATGACCCGCACAGAATCCAATGAGTTTCGACATTCTGGTCTGTCGGGATTTTGGCATGCCGGATTTCGAGTGTCGGCATTTCGCCATTTCTCAATTTTGCTACATGGGCACGCAGGTTAGGCTTTCGACTTATCAGGGTTAAGCTCAGGCTTAGGCTTATTCAGATTCCAGCCTCATTTTTGCGATTTTTGCTATGCAATTATGGCTCCGAGCGCAAGGTGATCCCGACCCGCATTTTTCGCTTTCAATCAACCTGATTGTGGGTTCCATTTTCGGCCCTCCGGCTTCGTTATTCTGCATTTTGCACAAATTCCACCTGGGACCCAGACATGGCCTGTGGACTTTATGACCCGCGGGGGCCAAATGGCCCAAAATGGCCGCTGCTCAGTTGCTTTTTGGTGTTGTTTCAGAGAGAGAGAGAGAGAGAGAGAGAGAGAGAGAGCCAGAGAGAGCTTAGATTTTTTATCTGATAGATTTTTGAGTATCCTGAGGCTCCCGAGGAGATCGATGACCCCCCAGTTGAAAGCCCCCACTTATCAAAGGGCCCCTCCCGTACATATGTCCATAGGAGCGCCGGGGAAAACCCGATTTTACTCGTGGGCCCCTTCTGAATGGAGCCTGAGCGTCAAAGACCTGGTTCGCTTAACGCAGTGGGTATCTGGTCATAGGAGTGTCGCGGAATTTCTGCGGCTTGCTCTCTCTCTCTCTCTCTCTCTCTCTCTCTCGCTGTCTCTCTCTCCCGAAAAAAACCACAGACGGCCCTTACCCACCCCCTTTAAACTTCTTAAGCCATTAATGCGTCGACTAGAAGGCCTGGCAAAAATCTGTAAACGGTTTGTTCGCGTAGCCTAAAGACTCTGGGATAGGGCCGGGGGCGGAAATGGGTATCCGGGGGTTGAGGGTGGGGGTGATGGCGTGTCGGAAGTGGTGCTAGACAGGGGTCTCTACTTCTTTTCTTCATCTGAAGACCTCCTTCCCGTTCTCCTAACAAAAACACGCCGTCTCTCTCGCTTTCTCTCTCTCTCTCTCTCTCTCATGTTTTCCGAACGGCTTGAGCTCCCTGGGATTTTTGACTAACCCATGTGACCATCAAGTCTTTGAACGGCCTACCGTACCCGTTAACGACGAAGAATGAACTACGCACTGCTCCTATTGACGCCCCTAATTTGCACCCGATCTGCAGTTTCCATATGACACCAAATTACGCCTCAAGATTTCGTTCCGAAAATCAACATCCGGTCGCCCATTCACCCCTCCAAAATCTTTGTAATCCGATTTCACCGGAAACCCCCGGAAACAGGCGAAATATGTCCTAGGTTTTTGCATTGACTGAACATTTGGTGACTCGCATTTCCGAACTCTTGCGCATCTGGCATACGGTAGAGGAATTTTCGAATTTTCCGGTTTTTTTTGTTATTGGACGAGTCAGACATAGGGTTTATAAGCAAGTTATCTTAACACTCTTCCTGTCACTCTCACTCTCTCACTCTCTCTCTCTGTCTATCTCCCTCACTTTCCACTCTCTCTCTCTCTCGCTCTCTCTTTTTCGCTTTCAAATACACCTGCTAAATTGTCCACCCGGCTCCCAGGCATTCCGGGTTGCAACACTTACCAACCATTCCGCGTATTTTGGAGCTTTGTGGAATTTTGGAGTAGAATGTAGGATCGGACCAAAGAATATTTGTCTAGCTCACTATCTACCTCACTCTAGTTATCTCTCTCTCTCCCTCTCTGTCGCTGTCTCAATCTCCCTCTTTCCCTACGTGCAAGACCGAGGGTTGCAAAAGGTTGCATTTCATAGGTTCTAAAAAAATCTATAAGGGAGCGTCATAGCCAGCAAAATTCATGGTGAAGTTCACCTTCATGGTGAAGTCGGTCCTTTAATTCTCACCATCCCCTCGCCTGCTCTTTGAACCCTCCGGGTAACCCCCTAAATGATGGGCCTGCTCAAAAGAGCAGTAAAAAATGAGGGGTAAATCCGTTGGGCAGAAGCCACGAGCTGTTTTTGCGGCTTGGGGTTATGTCTGGAAGGAGGGAAGGGCCTAGGGTCGAATGTCAGGATTTGAATGACTGCCCCCCTAAACGGCGACGAGACATGTTTTCCGCTCACCTCAACTCCCCAGGGACGAACGGGAAGAAATCTACGGCTTTTACTACTACGATGCACTGCAATCCCTTGAAAATCTAAGCTGACTGCGTTTCGGCAAACGTCTTGGAATTTATTGGCTTCCTAAAGGGCCTCTGCTAGCCCTCCTCAATGGTCTCTGCTAGCTCTCCTCAATGGTCTCTGCTAGCCCTCCTCAATGGTCTCTGCTAGCTCTCCTCAATGGTCTCTGCTAGCCCTCCTCAATGGTCTCTGCTAGCTCTCCTCAATGGTCTCTGCTAGCTATCCATTGTTTGCAGAATACTTTGCCTTCCTGTGTTGTTGTTAGTGGAGTCGTTCGGAACGATTTTTCCTGTATTTACAGCTTCTTTCTTCCCCAATCTTTTCGCCCTCTCATTGACCATCGAAAATCGGCGCCCATCCAGGCGTCTTTTGCATTTTTCCGGAATTTGCAGCCGGGGTGGGCGGGGTGGAGTGTGGGCCCTTGAATTGTCCTTTCAACCCATCAAGTGCCCCCATGAATTGAACAGCTGATTTTTCGCTTTCCTCAATGATCTTTGCTAGCTGGCCGTCGTCATTTGGGTTCAACGGAATCATATGTAATTAGTGCTAGTATGCCTTTACGAGAGAGAGCGAGAGAGAGAGAGACAGAGACGGTAAGCTTCATAACTACCTTTTGCCTTCCCGGTGCCTTTAAAATGACAGCAGACCTCCGAATTTTTACCAGACGTTTTCGTGCTGTTTCTCCACTGCCACAAATTATTTAATCGTGATGACGGGAGCATAAAAAAGCGACAATTTCCGCAAATTTCCGCGGCACTCCGCGCTCATCCCCCTCCACCGGAAATCCCGGTTTTTTTTTTCGTCTGATTGGTGCATTTTTGCGAGGGGTAATAATGTTCACATTCTGTGTCTCTGTCTGTTTCTCTCTATCTCGCTCCATCGCTCTCTCTCTCTCTCTCTCTCTCTCTAACCCTCGACGCTTTACCCTTTCCATGTTCTTGGTTCGGCCAGACGAATTCGGTTTTTGATGGTACTACGGTGGCTCTGGTCTTATAGAGTGAGAGAGAAAGAGAGAGAGACAGAGAGAGAGAGAGAGAGAGAAAGAGAGAAAGCGAAAGAGAGACATAAAAAGAGATAGAGAGAAAAATTCTAGGTCAAAGTTGGCCTCATCCCTCTATGAACGATGACAATTCCGGATTTTTACGCCATTTTCTGGGTGACCACCGTGAGCTCGTGGATTAGTCGTCTCTGCTCATTTTCTTGTCGCCAGCTATTTTTAGGACTTTTTCTGATGGACCACGACGCTCATTTTCCCTTCAAAGCCATCTCTCTCTCTCTCTCTCTCGCATCCATTCATCCCCCATATCCCTTGAAATAACAATAGCAGAACGACACGTAGTTGGCATTGTCTTTCTTCGCTTTTCCGTTCCTTTACAATTAACGGGAATATCGGAGCGTTATTTGGAGCGTGTGGGATGGAGATCTTGTGCCTGAGATGTACCTGTGAATATAGAGTTTGTTCGCTCCCTCTCTCTATCTCTCTTTCTCTCCCTCTCCTGTCTCTCTTTCGATCGCCAGCAGGCTAGCAAAGACCGTATTGAAGAGAGCATAACGCACTCTAGATACACTCTAGTCCTTCCAGTCCCTTTAAAACCACCGAAATGACTTTTTCTGCCTCCAAAATCGGAACCCAATCCAGCGTCAGCGGCGAAGCTCGAGCGCATCGTTTAGTACGTAAATTGGCGAGAGACAGAGAAAGAGAGAGAGTGAGAGAGAGAGAGAGAAAGAAAGACAGAGAACCAACCCTAAAGCCGGTTCAAATTTGTTTGGGTGGCGTCGGATTTTATGAGTGGCCCAGAACTTGGCCAATTCCCGAAGCCAAGACCCCGGGCAGAAGCCTCCGAATTCAAACACATGCCCCGGGCCAAAGGCCCCCCTATTTGCCAATGCTCCGGTTGCTTGCATTCTCGTTCGTTTTTCGACTTTCGAAGCCCAACCACAATCCGCCGAGTTCAGCAAGTTCAAGGCACAATTCGTGCTCAAAAATGGCATTTGCAGATGGGCAAAAATCTGTTGATGTTTTTGCGCGAAATCCGTGATCGGTATCACCGCGTAGTCTATGGCCGGGAATTTGTTCGGAGGATTTCGGGTCCTGACGGGTTGGCCTTTCTCAATTTGTCACTATCACCACGGTTTTGGTTTTTGAATTTTGGAGCTGGAGTTTGGGACTGGGAGCTGAGAGTTAGAAGCTAGTTAAGTAGAGCTGGGATCGAATAATCGGTACTGGGCTTTTAGCGGGGGGGGTTCCGCGGTAAGCAATTTTAATTTTTGCTTTTCTCTTACTTTTGCTTTGACCATTCAAAAGATAAAGTATATTTTTACAGTGTTTTAATAGTTTTAAGTTGCCAGAACATTATAACGATTTTTAATTGTTTTTAAAATTGAAATTCAACCTTTTTTTGTTAATTATTAACAAAAAGTTCAAGTGTTTTCGAAGACTGGAGCGCATTATAATAAATATTTTACCATTTTTACTAGTACTATTTTACTTCTTCTCAAGTCTTTTAATCCGCCCATTCGAGAGCAACAGACAGAATGCCTTGAATTATTCTCCCCGTTGATCGGCTGGGTTGCCTGTTCATTTTCGTGACATTCAGCTGTTTCTCGGGAGGCCTCTGTTCTGATCTCATTTTTCTGTAGCTATCTCTCTCGCTCCCTCTCCCCCTCTCTCTCCCTCGCTCTCACTTCCTTTCTCTCTCCCTTCATTTCTGTCTGCATTTCAGATTAGCGCATCCGATTCTTTGCTCGCGATCATTTCGCGCTCCCCAAGATTTCGGAAAAATATTTGCTTATCAATATAAAATCACGTGCCATTAATTAGTCGATAGTATAGTTGCGGAATTGCTTAAATGACCTAGAAAACACAAGAATCGACCTTTAGGACCTGCTATGTGCTGTCAGATACGCGGTACGCCTAATAACACCAGCGTCATTTGGGCTGCCGCGTAGTTGTGGAGAAGTTTAGGTTTAGGTTTAGGCGTTTGCTTATGCTTAGGCTCAGGTCTTAAGCGTCCTAATCTAAGCCCGAAACTAAGCCTAACCACTTCCTTGTCACTTTAAAAGATCACAAGTCCATCGAAAAAAGTTGAAAAAGAGGAGCCGCACAATACGAGGCATTGTTGACTGGTCTGGTCCCCGGCACCCACCTTTTTTCGGCCCTATTCTCCATATTACCCATTGGCGCCTCTGACTAATCGCCAAATAGATTAGCCTATAAAATTGTTGCTGCTTCCTTGGATGTTTTATGCCTTAAACGTTTTAAAATGTGTATAGGCCTCTTTGAGATCAAGGTATTAATGACATGTTTTAAGCTTCTAGTATGCACCCGCTGAAAATTGCTATTTACTGCCTCGGGCTAAGCCTTAGAAAAGCGATGGCCATGTTCTAGCATTGGGGCCTTATCTCTCTCTCTCTCGCTCAGGCTCTCTGTCTCTGGCTCTCTCCTGTCCGTCGATTTCCTAAAGAACCACCGCCTGCACGCCCAGCCGTCGAAATTCCCAAATGATCCCTGCTAGCTTGCCATAACGAACTGCAACTCCCGATAATTTTTGCTAAGTATCTCTCTCCCACTATCTCTCTCTTTCTCTCTTTCCCACTCTCTCTAGCTCTCGCTCTCTTCCTCTCTTGGTCTCTAGCCTGTCTTGCTCGCTCACTTTCAAGCTCTATCTCTCTCGCCCACTTTAGGCAGGCTAGCAAAGAGCATTCAGGAAAAGAACCAAGTTATCTATCTATTTCTTACCCCCTCTCCCTCTCCCCCTCTCTCTCACTCTCCCTCTCTCGCCTCTAACTCCCCGTCACTCTGGTACTGTAGCCCTGATTCGACCGGGCCACGCCGTTACCCTCAAATTCCAGCTGTCCTCTTCCATTCCCCGTGGCAGGTGCAGCTCGATTTGGCCGTGTTTTTGCCGACCGGGGGCGCTACGCACGGGGATAAGGATATTCCGGGCCCAGAAATGGGTTCTGTAAAGGGTCGCCGAAAGGTCACGGCCAAATTTATCTTTAGTTTTTGATTTTTTGACTTTCTTGATTGATTGATTTAGCATATTCTAGAAGGTTCTAGGCGTTTCTAAATGGTCTCTGCCAGCCTGCCTTGGCTGTAAACCCCCTATTTTTCATACTCACTTGATTTAGTTTGCGTAAATTCGCCAACTCTAAGTCTTAAAAGGGCATTAAAGGTAACTTAAAACTGAAAATTGGTTTATTTTTTTATTAATCTGTTTTATTTTTAATGGAAACCAGGGTTGAAAATCCGCTTCACGCCTTTTCAACCCTGGCCCCCGTCTAGCGTCATAATATGCTTCATTTTACATAACTCTCGCGAATTCCGATGACAAAAAAAATGAAAATTTCTCCCTCCGCCCATTATATAGACTCGCGCCATTTCCGGCATATGCTAATTGATTCCTAACAAACTGGGTGCTCCATTTTCTAACAAAAACTTAATTTTAACGTCGAAAATAGCATAATTTGCAAAATCTGATGTGTGTGCAGTCATCTCAGCGCCATTACGCACCTAATGACGTACCATACGTTGCTTAAAACCCTTTCCCTCTCGAGATATCCTCCGGACACCCTGACGGAAGTTGCATGCAAAGTGGCACACACACACACAAACACACAGACACTATTTTTTTATATATAGTAGGATGATTTCAACAATTCTTAAATTTTTTGGTTAGTGGATTTTAGGCTATTTTTTTCAGGGCAATACAAAGGATGCTGGCCGCCATCTCTGGCGTGCTGGGCGTCGTCAATTTGGTGGTTGTATGTGGCAATATTTTTGTTCTCTATGTCTTGGCCTCACAGGTAAGCGAGAGAGACCGAGAGCGTGAGAGAGCTACAAAATCTCTATTTTCATTGCAAAGCTGGTTCCAGAAATCCCTGCACAGCCCCACAAATTTCCTCGTGCTCAGCCTGACGATATCGGATTTGCTGCTAGGGATTGTCATCCTCCCGTTTGCCATCATGCAGGTGAGAGACTAGGAGAGAGAGAAAGAGAGAGAGCGAGAGAGAGAGAGAGAGAGAGAGAGAGAGAGAAAAGGCAGCCAGAGAAGACGCTTCGGGAATTTCCATATGATTTCATTTTTTCCAGGAGCACCGCCAGGAGTGGATTTTCGGCGAAACGTGGTGCACGCTCTGGCTGGCACTAGATGTTTGGCTCTCCACCGCCTCTATCTACAATCTACTCGCCATCAGCTTTGATCGGTAAGTTTTGAGCTTTATCTCTCTCTCTCTCACTCTCTCTCTCTCCCTCTCTCTCTCGTCTCGCCCCCTCCCCCCCACGCATCAAAACAGAGCTGCCATTTCGAAGCAGACCGGGTCCAATCTTTTTTCCGAAATTTTCCCGTCATGGCTAGTTCGCATCATTTTCGCACCAGGAGCCAGATGCGTTTTGCACCTGGCCGGATTTATGGTGAGAGAGAGAGAGAGAGAGAGAGAGAGAGAGAGCGAGCGAGAGAGCAAGACGATTCTTATGTTTTTTTTGTCCTTCAACGTTCCTTTTCTAGGTACATGGCCGTCCGGCAGCCCATCAAATACCCGATCATCTCATCGACAAGGTACCGATTTCTCTCTCTCTCTCTCGCTCTCTCTCTCCATATTTTTTTGGCTGCCTTTCGCGCTTTCCTTCTCTACCTCTCACTTCCAGAGTCATCCGCCTGATGATCTTCGGAGTCTGGGTCGTCTCTTTCGGCCTCGCCTTCCTCCTCTGGGTCCTTCAAACGCGAGCAGCATCAAGTACGTCGTGCTCAACCTTGAAATCTATTAATCTCCAGCCTTAAAGCTCCTTGAAAACTAAAACTAGCATCCCTTTTTTAATTTTCCCCTTCAGAATCCGTTCTCTGCGTCCCATTGACCCTCCCTGACGAATACATCCTGTTCTCCGCTTCATTCTCCTTCGTCGTCCCAGCATTTGTGATGGTAGGTTCTCTAAAAAATGACCAAAATACCGTAACCCTATAGGTCGCCCTGAACGTGTCGATATTTGCGACGGTGCTGAAGACGGGGCGCTCGAGATGTGTGTCGGTGAAGAGCGGGGCCGAGATGAGGATACATAGGGGGAATAATAGTGCTCGATATCAGGTGAGGGAGCAGAAGAGACAGAGAGAGAGCGAGATCGAGAGAGATACAGAAAGAGAGAGAGAGAGTGAGTGAAATATACCTATTTTCAGGGCCTCCAACAGCAGCTCGTGCGCAGCAAGTCCGGCGACCACGACGAGCAGCGAAAAGTCACCAAGTGTTCGGTTGTCATTTCCAGGGTATGTTTTTTAGGAATAAAACCGGAGTAATTAAGCTTTTATTTTTCATACAATAAATTTAGGCTTCCAATACGACCGCCAACACGACGCCCAGCGGGTCGGTGATGAACTTGACGCTGGCGTTGGACAGCGGCCAGCTGAGTAGGACGGATATACCGAAATGTAAGTGGGAGAGAGAGCGAGCGAAAGCGAGAGAGAGACAGAGAGAGACAGAGTGAGAGAGTGAGAGAGATTTAGTAAAACAAAAATTTCCAGGCCCCTCACCACGCGGTGAGCCCGACAGTCCCCCACCTCCTCCCTCTCCCCTGCCCCCAGCGATTCGCACCTTCCTCTCCCACATGATGGTCGTCTCCATCGTGCCGAACAAGACCAAGAGGACAGATATCTTCCCCCATCTCGCCTCGTAAGCCTCGGTTCTTACGATCGTAATCTCATGATAGCTTCAGAGGCGGGCGTGGCCGAGGTGCCAGGTATTCGATGCGAACCGAGCTGCGGGTGGCCAGGACGACGGCTGTGGTTGTGGGAGCTTTTGTCATCTGCTGGTCACCGTTCACGACTATTTATGTGTTGCAGGTAAGTCGTTTTCACTCTCTCTCTCTCTCTCTCTCTCTCTCTCTCTCTCTGCGTCTCTCTCTCTAGCTCGGACTCTCTTTTCTGGGGCTAATCTGTCTTTAGCTCTCTCTCTATCGCTATCTCTATCTCTTTCTCTCTCTCTCTCACTCTCTCTCTCTCTCTCTCTGACCTCTCTAACCCCTCCCTTTTCAGGCCTACGAAATGTGTTCCCTCTTCTCCGGTTGTATCCCATCATGGGTCTTCCTCCTCGCCTTCTGGCTCGGCTACTCCAACTCTGCCGTCAATCCCCTCCTCTACGCCGCCTTCTCCCGCGATTTCCGGGCAGCATTCCGGAAAGTGCTCCTCCGGAAGCAGAGCAGCCTCAAGAGTTTCTAGGTGTAGTACTGCAGTAATGTAAATTCCCGTATTTCCATTGATTCTCACTTCGCTGATTCCGGTCTCATCCTCATTGCGGGTACGAAATCGTTGCATAAAGCTTTATAGTATTACATAAATATGACAAGAAATTCGTGGAGGCTCGTGAGCCATAGACTACAAGATGGATACCAGCAAAAATCACAGAGCAATTGAGGGGTATTATGAAAGCCGAATTGCCGCACCGTTTATCTCTCTTACGCTCTCTCTCTCTCTCTCTCTCTCTCTCTCTCTCTCTTTAATTTGATAAAAACCCCTTAAACGGTACCCTCCTCACACAATCATTATCATCACCTTGGGCCACAAATAAAACATAATAATTGAAAAACACGATGAAGAACACTGGCGAGAGCACGCGGCAAATCTGAAAAATAACGTTCTTGGCGAGAGCCAGAGAGAGAGAGAGGGAGAGAGAGAGGGAGAGAGAGAGCCAGATCTCCTACCTGGTCCAGTAGATGAGCATGACGCAACGATTTCCGCTTTTCCGCCAAAAACGTCTCCCGCTCTAGCTCGGTGATGGCTTTCGAGGCGTTTTTCTCCTTCAAATAGCATTAGTTAAAAATCGTAGAAAAACTATTGTTTTTTAGAGTTTGCTTAAAACTGCAAATTTTTGATTTTTTTGAGAAAGCTAGGCCTACCATTGCACGACTTCGTTTAATGAACGCGAGGATGATCAGCGACTCGACGAGGGAGAGGACGGAGAATGCCTGGAAATCGACACTTTAGCTGAGAGAGATAGAGGGGAAGGCAGAGAGAGAGAGAGAGAGAGAGAGAGAGAGATGCAATCAGTTAGCTAAATCACCATCTTCTAGGTTTGCATCTCACAAAATATAAAAAAGCAAGAATTCAGTCCACTTTTCCCACCCACCGACCCCAAGAAGGTCGCCCATCTCGATGTCCACCTCCAGGAGGGTATGCCAAATGTTGCCCCGCCTACAGTACCCCAACAGGAAATCGGTTTCAAGACGATACGCGCGACGAAGCACTCCCTAACAAGGTCGCCCACCCGGTCGACCACCCAGGCATCGACCCCTGTCGTGCAATGGGTAAAATAAATACTTCATGGCTACGGTTTACTTTACCCCCCCCCCAGCCGGAAGTTTTTGGCTATAACTTTTTTATTTTACATTATTGTAGGCTCAAATTAAAACTCTTAGTATATTTTTCGACGCTCTATCGAATGGCGTTGCGAAAATCCCGATAAAATAAGCGGAAATACCGACAACTTTGAGACCCTTCGGCTGTGGGGGGGGGGGGGTAAAGTAAACTCTTACCTACTTCATTTTCTTGCTATTTTTACCCAACTTTTAGCGCGCCTCAAAGTCCGACATCGCCCACTCGTCGAGCTATGTGAGAGAATTTTTGGTTCTGGGCTATTAGCGGGTCAAACGCAGCGCGTCCGCGGCGCCGCTGTCACGCGTTCCTTGAACGCTAAACAACCTCAATTTCGTGACACTCTCCCTTCAAAACGTCAAAAATCCTCTATTTCAGAAGTCTTCAGAAGACCAGTCCGATCTCCCCGCCCAGCGTGACGAGACGCCGCCCTCTGGAGATGTGTCCGAGGTGCCGCAAAAACACAAAAAACACCCTCATTTAGTCGACCCGCCCCGACTCCCCCTCCAAGAGCGAACGTTCATCTACCGGAAGCCGGAACATGTGCTGCGTGGTCACCTCCCTGCTTCTCATCCTCGCCTTCGTTTTCGGCGTTGGCGTCTACATGTGGATGGTCAACAGCTTGGACGAGTACGGTGACTTGGGTTAGGGGACGTAGTCTATCGTAGCATGGGCACGAGTTCGAGCAGTTGAAAGGGCTCGGTAGAGGCACGTGGCCTGCCGTAGCGTTTGGCATGTGTTCGAGCAGTTCAATGGGCTCGCTAGAGGCATGTAAACTGCCGTAGCGTTGAGCACGAGTTCGAGCAGGTCAAAGATCTATACCTAAGCCCAAACACCTTCTCAGGCCCTTCGACAACAGCAAGGAGGCCAGGCTGATGCGCCAGATCCAGCACGAGTTTGGCCCCTTGGAAACCGGGGGTCCCGACCCGAAGATGATCATCAACATGTGGGTGGTTTGGTTTTTATTGGGTTCGAGATTGGAAGTTGTGAACTGCTTGCGAAGCTGGGCCATTTTTTAGAAGCTCTACTTGGCAGATTCCCAGCGACGCTTATCGGCCGTTGCACTATGATCTGGATTTGCATGTAGGTGTCTGAAAATTGTGTTCTCTCTCTTTCTCTCTCTCTCTCTCTCTCTCTCTCTCTCGCTCTCTCTGTCTCTCTCTCTCTCTCGCTAACTTTTTTTCCAAGGTCTACCTCCCAGAACACGGCACCCAAATTCCTACGGACCAGGCGTACGTCTTCTACGGCCTTGTCAACATCACGGTAGCTCCAAGCTTCTAGTGCCATTTTCCCCACACTTCCAGCTGGTCATCGACGCCCCGCACGACTCGATCGAGCTGTACAGCAAAGGCCTCGACATTGCCTTTGCCACCCTGTTCTCGAGTTCACCAGCCGATACGGTAACTTTTCTGGAGCCTATTTTTGCCTTGACAACCCCTTTAAGGGGGCGAGAAACGCCATGAAAATCGTTTTTTCTAGAGCCAAAAACCTCAGTAGTCCCTTTAAACCCCAGAAAACGCGCTGAATCCTAGCGCCGATTGAGCGTCGCCCACAACGACACGCTAGAGCGTATCGCCCTCGCGCATCGCGACCAAATTCCGGCCGGGACCCACCATGTCCAGGTGGGTGTAAAGAGGCGCGCAACGGAGCGGAATGCCAATTTAGATTGCGTACAAAGGAACGATAAACGAGGGGCTGCACGGCTTCTACCGTACCTCACCGCACGGGGGCGCCGTGTCGGCGCTGATGAACCTGGAGGCGACGCACGCTAGGAGGGTGGTGCCGTGCTTTGATGAGCCACGCTTTCTGGTGAGAGAGAGAAAGCTAGAGAGAAATAGAGAGAGAGAGGGCGAGAGAGAGAGGGACATAACGACTGGAAAATTCAGGCCAATTGGACCCTCTCCGTGCGCCACCCAAAAAACACGACCGCCACCTCGAACATGCCGATGACGTCCGGCTTCCCCCAGCCGTAATCGAACTCCAAATTTCGAAACCAACCCCAAATTTAGAGAAATTGACGGCGAATGGACGAGGACCCGCTTCGAGCCCACCCCGCCACTTCCGCCGCATCGCCTTGCCCTGGCCATCCACAACCTGGGCCACGAGACGGGGACGCTGGAAGGGAGGGTCAGGGTAAGGCATTTGAGATTTTGTTGTGACCTGCACCTTCCCAGGTCTCCGCTTACGCGCGGGAGGCGCGCTCAGAGCTGTCCAAGGAGCTTCTCAACGTCACCGTCGAGCTGCTGGCCCACTTCGAAGCGATGCTCGGCCTCGAGTACCCGCTTCAGAAACTCGGTAGATGAACATTTCCGGCCAGATTTACTGCGTTTAGACGTCATCATTGTGCACGGGGTGTCGCGTGGGATGGTGGCCAGCCTGGGGTTGATCACCGTCGACCAGAAGGTGAGGGATATGGGCAGTACACGCGTGGCGGTTGCTTTCCGTATAGCCGCGTGTGGCTCCGCTGTACAGCTTTATTCTATGCTCTTTAGGCCCTGATCGACTCCTCGGGCTTTGAAGCCGTCCCTAGGCTGCAACTTATCGCCGGTGCCGTGGCCGAAGGGTTGGCCAAACAGGTGGGCAGGAGTGAGGGCGAGAGGGAGAGGGAGAGAAACAGAGAGAGAGAGAGAGAGAGAGAGAGAGAGAGAGAAAGACCCTTGACTCATTTTAGTGGCTCGGCAACATGGTGACGATGCGTTGGTGGGACGATCTTTGGCTCAGCGAGGGCTTCTCGTCGTTTTGTCGGCTCTTTGCCTACCGCTACTACGACATCGCCAAGCCGTATCAACAACCGGTAGAAGTTCAAGATCATCTAGAGGGCCACATGAACGCGGCGCGGTTGCGGTGCGCGCCATCTATCTAGCGCGAGACACGCAAAATCACCTAAAACTCAACCCCCGCAGGATGACCTCTTCATGGCTGAACACCTCGCTCCCCTCGACGCCGAGCCGGGCTACCCACTTCCCGCCCTCCGGCAGCCACAAAATGATACCGACCCGTTCAATGTGAGCCATTTTGGAGCTTGAGGGACCTGCAACGCGTTGAAGCTCCCATTAATGCGTAGAAAGCCCAAATTCTAGAAATGGCCCCGGACTCCGCTTGAAATCGCCAGCGTCTTCGAGCCGCGCAGCCTTTTGAAATCTGCACACGGCATCTACACGATGTATCGCTCGATCGGGTCGGAGCGCTTCTGGCGGATGGTCAAGGTGGGTGAGAGAGGGAGGGAGAGCGAGAGTGAGCGCGTTCTCTATCTCTCTCTCTCTCTCTCTCTCTCTCTCTCGCTTCTCCTCTATTCCTTTCTTCGAAGGCATCCGTAACTCATTCACATCCATAATTCAGGGTTTTCTCACCAACAACTCCTACTCCACCGTCACCTCCGCAGACCTCTGGGAGCACGACCTCAACAAGGACGACAAATGGCAGCGAGCCGTCCAGGCGCATCAGGATTTTTTGCGCGTGGTAAGGTCTGATCCAGGCCGCAATGGCCCTTTCAAACTCGCAAAAAATTCGACCTTTTTAAGCGCGGCTACCCCCGGATCGACGTCATCCGCCAGGCCATCAACCCCAACAAGTACACGGTGACGGCCTCCCCATTCCGCTACTCGAAAACGACGCCCATGGAGGAGGAAAGCCGCCCGGACGAGTAGATAAACTTCAAGCGCCTGTCGAACCTTGTGGTACTCTAGCTTTTGGCACCTGCCGATCGTGTGGGCCGAGCGGCCGGAGATGCGCGAGCCGGACTACTTGAGGGATGGTGGGTGGGCCTGGGTTTGGCTTAGGCTTGGGCTTTGCTTAGCTTGGGTTTAGCCTAGAATGACTTCAGGTGAGCTACTCGTCGTCAACTCGCCCCGCGTCCCCTGCATCAACCCCGGCCGCGTCGCGTACGCTCGCGTCAACTATTGGGCCCATTGGGCCGACGTGCGCGCCAATATTTTGACTATTGTGGGTCGATCTTCGGTATTCTCTCTCTCTCTCTCTCTCTCTCTCTCTCTCTTTCACTCCTCTCACTCTCTCTCACTCTCTTCTCACTAAAAGATGAGCCTTGCAGTGCCCCAACCCGTACACCCGTGCCACCCTCTACTCGGACGTGTTCGCGATGGCGGAAGCCGGTGTGGAGCCCTACTCGCGTGCCCTCCAGTTCCTTCAACTGATCCCCGTCGAGCCAGACAACGCGGCTCGTCGCGCCCTCGGCGCCCAACTCGACAAGGTCAATCGTCGTCTCCTGGCGAATGGCCAAAATCAGTCCGTCGTCAAGCTCGTCGAGGTGTGTGTGTGTGTTTTGTAGAGCCAAACTTTTTTCTAGGCCGTCGGGAAATTCTACGAGCATTGCGAGGATTACGGGCAGATGGAGTGAGTTTTCGGCGTATCAGATAGAGAGAGAGAGAGAGAGAGAGAGAGAGAGCGCGTGAGAGAGAAGACCAAATTCACCTTCAGAACCCCCGCATGGTGTCTGGAGATGAACAACAAATCCGACTGGGCCACCGTTTTCCGCACTGACGTCCAAGACTCATGCGAGGAGGGTGTACCGACAAGCAACTGCAGCCGGTACCTCATTAGCTTACGCCAGATAAAAGGCCTCTTACAGTATTCCGGAGGCTACCCGCCTGTTCGTCTACTGCAAGGCTGCCGAAGCCGACGAGCACGTCGCTGAATACATTTGGCAAAAGCTCGGTCTCGAGAGTGTTACTCCCTGTAGGTCTCGATCTCTCAGTCTCGCTCGCTCTCTCTCGCTCTCTTTCTTTCTCTATCACTCGCTGCGACGATCACTAGCAATTTCAGCCAGCCTCGACGAGCTCGACACCCTTTCCGAGGCGCTCCTATGCAGCAAGGAGTGGAAATACCCGCAAAGGTAGGGTTTTTAAAGGGAGTGTGCAGAAGGCGGATGACAACCTTGCTGTCACCATTCCTTTAAAAAATAAAGCATTTACCGAGTTATAATTTCAGGGTGCTTGACGTCTTCTCCGATCGGCGCCTAGCGGAAAAGCTGACCTTCCTGGCTGGTCGTCAAGCTGATACTTCCCAGCTCGTCGACTATTTCGTGGCCAATTTTGGGCGCTTCTTGGAGAGGTAGGGAGAGAGAGAGAGAGAGAGAGAGAGAAAAGAGATATTTTGTCTGGTGTGTGCGGGCGAATCCGTGTTTCGCCTCTCTCTCTCCCCTCTTTCTCTCTCTCTCCCGCTCTCTCTCTCCCTCTCTCCCTCTCTCTATATCTCTCACTCTCTATTTCTCTCTTTCTCTCTCTCGCTCTGTCTCTGCCTATCTAGCCTTCTCTCTCTCTCTCTCTCTCTCTCTCTCTCTCTCTCTCTCTCTCTCTCTCTCTCTCTCTCTCTCTCTCTCTCTCTCTCTCTCTCTCTCTCTCTCTCTCTCTCTCTTGCTCTCTCTACCATCCCTCGACCTAGGCTACGTGACGACCCCTACGAGACGCTCCGCCTCATCCGCGCCATCCAACCGGCCATCAGGACCGATGCACATGTGGAAAAGGTGAGTAAACGTGTCGCGGATGCGTTGCGGTCAGCCTCTTTAACCCCACAAATCCAGATCAAAAGCCTCCTCACCACCCCCGACCTTCCCGATGCCCTGAAGGCCGCCTGGCTCTGTGACGAGGCCTTCGAGCGCCACCGCCTCGAGCACGAGTGGCACGCCAAGTATTCGGTACGCTAGACAACTTTACAACGCCACGCGCCAATTGACAGGCCAACATTCTGGACTTCTACTCGCAGATGAACGTCGCCAAATGAACCGAGTGAAACGTGGCAAAAACCCTGTTTCCGCTGTTTTTCTAATCGTTTCTGACCACCCCTGGGCCCTCGCCGTGTCATATATGAGTGTGCTTTCGGTATCGGCATAAAAGATTTGTGCACTCCGCGCGTGTAGTACGCTTATTTCCCCCCCTTTACACCCACCTTCATCACGCCAAACCACACGTTCATCGACGTCAAATAGGAGGTCCGGATGGCGGAATCGTCCTTTTCCATTTGCACGAGCGCGAGCAGCACCTAGCAAAACGGTTTATGACTTTTTCGTAGCCCACCATGATCGGCGTGACAATCCGTACGTCTTCGTAGTTGTACGGCACGTATGGCGCCACCCAGGCGAACATCATGGCCAACGTCGAGGGCACGTATTTCTCGACGATAAACCGGGCACCGTCACGCTCCAGCAGGAAGAGAAGACGAAGGCAAGAGGAGCGGACTGGAAGTTTTGCAATTCGGTTGCTAGTTTTTTTAGTGCAACTTTGAAAGTGCGTAATCTGGAAGTTATCGGAATTCCAAGCTACTTTATAGATATTATTAAACAAGAATTTTTCTTGATTTTAATGATTGTGTGACTCACTGAGCTTGCTCTCGACCTCGCACGTCTCGGCGGTGATGGTGTTGATGTGCAGCTCGGGCAGGGCGATGGCCGTCTTGAACGTGAACGGCGTGGAATGCCAAGAAAAGTTGACGAACGAGTGCGGGAAGGCGACTGAAAAGACAAAAATCGAAAATTTTGCCTTTGAGGTCATTTTTCATACATTTTTGGGCAAAAAGTCGTAGTTTTCGAAAGTTTGTATACTTTTAGGTTCTTTTTATATCTAAAACATTGTAAAATGCGATAAAAACGGATTATATTTGGTTAATAAGGACATACTGGGGAAAAAAACTACGCCCCCCCGCTAAAGGTCAAATACCTAGACCAAACTAACTCGACGACAGCAACAAGTCGCAGCGCTGCCGATCATGCGGGTATTTGCAAAATACCATCTGGCACGAGGGTAATAGTGTGGCTCTAAATCGAAATAACTTTATTCTACTCTCTATTTTTTTTCTTACCGCATAGTGTAAGTGACAAGACCTTCTGGGGTGATTCTCATTCGAAAATTCGGGAATGATACCTAAAGTTTAAAAACCTGAATGGATAAATGATGTTTTAAATAGGCAAAAATGATGATAAATTAACGTTTATACGATACACAATAAGCCAAATTACGCACCATATGAAAATACGAGTACTTTGAATTGACAAAGTACGGGTCCGGCCTCCAAATGCGGTCAATCACCGACTTCTCCCGCAGCAGCACCGGCTTCGAATAGTTGCTTCGAAGCCTGCAACTCAGTATCGATACTAAACTCGTAATCCCCTACCTTAAATCGTACCACCGCATCTCCAGCTCCAAGTCGATCGTGTACTCCATTTGCTCGCTGTCAAAGTTGGCCAGGTGGATGATGTTCAGCTGGACGCGCACGTTCACCGGAATGTCTAGATTTTTTTGCGGTCTTGATAAATGTTACTAACTTACCCGCAAAAATCAAGGGTACCGTAAAATTGTCGTAGTTTATCGCGGAGAGTACGGGCAAGATAAAGCTGCTTCCAAAGTCTCTGGAAAATCGGATTTTTAGGAGCGAATTTTTTATTAAAATCGTGTCCATGATATAAAGATATATATCTAAAAATAGCGTAAGATAACGCATCTGAAATACCTATGAGAATCCGCATAATTGTTCTCCTCAAGCTGCAATGGGTCAGCAAGCAACTCGCGCAAAGATTCCGTCTCGTTTGTATCGACCCTAAAAAGTGATAAGCTTTTCGTTAATGCGTTTAATAACGGCGATTTGATATACCTCAAAATTCTATAACCAACCTGTAGCTCATCAACTCTGATTCCAAAAAAGCCGAGTCCAATTTAGCTCGCTCAAACGCGCGAGGACGGTACCGCCGGCTTTTCGGCATTCGCATCTGCCCAAAGCTTTCTGAAACCATATTAAAACTCATGCTCTTTACAGACCTACCTCTTATCTCAAACTCGGTCCCGTTGAGATCCAGCTCATACTCGAAACTCGTCAAATTCGACGCCGAGGGCTCCTCATAATCCTCTGTGCGATTGGAGGCTGAGCTGAGAATCCCGACGGCCGGATCGGATTTGGCTTCATCCAGCTTCCCCAGGAAATCCGCAGCCTCTTTATCCAGCTTCGACACCGCCTTGTCACCCTCGACAAATTCGTCCGAGTCGATAGTGTACTCGCCCTCTTCCGCCGATTCGGCTGCCAGGCTCTCGTGAGAGCTGATCGGACTTTCCTCACCACTCTCCACCGGCTTTTGCATCGACGTTTCGATCGCCGGGTTTTTTGAGTCGGTTTTTAGAAGTCTGCCCTCCTTTTTCTCATCAATCCCCTCCTCAATTTCCATCTTATCGATCGTATCTCCCTTCATTTTCTCGAAAAACACCCTGATGCGCTCCTCATCTACCATCAACTTTGAATCCGATACAGCGTATTCATCCGAAGCTTTCGGCTTTCCATTCTCGGACGGCGAACCCGTTTTGGCCTTCTTTGTACCCTTCCCTTTCCTTAGCTTCTTCTTTTTCTTCGATTTCCCCGGCCCGGGCACTCGCTGCAAGTGCGCGCTAATTTTTTCGATTTTCAGCTTTTGCTTCGCGCGCACGGTGGTTGTTATTTCCTCTTCGTATTCGTCGCTTTCCTCCAGTTCCGCTTCCCCCTCTTCGTTTTCGGTTGTTTGGCCCGCCGGCTCTAGCAAATCCAACCCAGCCGGGGCCGCCTGGATTGTAGCTTCAGAATTCGTCGCCGTGGTTGTTTGAACTTCTAGACCCCGTGCCGTAGCCCCATTTTCCGTGTCCGATTCATCGTAATTTTCATAGCTAACCCAGGAGTGGGCCTTTGTAGTTTCTTCTAGCTCAAATTTGGTAATCCCGAGAGTTGTAGCTTCAGGTGGCGCTTCAATTGGCTTCTGCCCGGGTAATATGAATGCTTTTTCTTCAGAATAGACCTGCGCGTGATCTGGGATAACCTCCGGGACTTCAACCCCGTAAAACGCCGACCAATCAAAACGCGGTTTCTTCTTTTCCTTGGATTTCACCCTTTCTGAAAAGGCATTATCACGCTCTAAAGCTCAGGCTCGTCAAAAAATATCCCATAAAACAAAATCCCCACCACTGGCCGCTACAACTAGAATAAGCGCTGCTAGCAGAAATAGGACTTGGAGACGCATAACAGTTCAGCTCAGCATCCTCAATGATTCCAGCAGCAAAAATGTCAACCGCAAAAACGGCGCCCGGAAAGTGGTCGGTGTGGGCGAAAGCGACGAGAATGGGTGCGACCTCGAGTCACACCGAAACGAGCCCATCTCCTCCCATCGCCTGCCCAACACTTATCAAATTACGAAATTGTTCACCCACTGTGCAGGCGGCTAATATTTTCTTGGTACACATAGGATACCGTCTTTCTTCTAATATAACCCCGGGGCTTTCCTGGCAGCCCAAGGTCGGCTTTTTGAAAGGCATAGAAAACACAGCTCGGATGGGACTGAAACCGATTAAATTGAGTTTTTGCACAAACTTGCTTAATTTGGGCCTAAAAAAAAAATGAAAATCGGGTCTAAAATTCGGGAAGTTTACAAATCGGAAAGAAGATATCTCCTCAACTCGTCGAGAGCTTTCGATAGATAGCTAAATCGTAAAAATCGGGCATCACTGCGAACCGCTCGAGGGGGGTATTTTTGGGACGCCCTCAGGCGCCTAGGAGGGGGAGGGCAGAGGGCTTACAAGGGAACCACCTAAGGTCAAGGTGGCGTTTCGTTATGGGACCCAGCTTATTTTGTGCAGAATTTTTGGCTGATTTCGAATCCGCTTTTATTTTTTTGCTAAATAGCCCAATTTAAAAAGTTATCGCGTTTCAAAGTTCCATTTTTTCCCAATTTTTCGAACTTCAAAGTCATTTATCTTGCCTTTCCGGTCTGATTCCTCAAAAACGAATATCGCCATCGTATTCAGAAAAATTTTCTCTATAGAATGAACTATTTAACTCAAAATTGTTGAAAATTGAAAAGATCGACGATACTTGGTATGCACTCCGTTTTTTGTATGGGAAATGGTGAAAAATTGCCTATTTCACACCCCCGTAAGTGATCGTCGATAGGTCATAGCGCTCTAATGAAATATACCAATCGAATCAGAAAAAAATTTTCTACAAGATAGGTTATTAAAAATCAACTGTCCTATTAAAATAAAAAAGTTGGGCATCGTGACAGATGACTTCCCGCGGGCACAGATACAGGGGCGTAGCCAGAAAAAAATTTCGGGGGGGGGCCCCAAAAAATTTTTCCAAAAAGCTCAAAACATTGCCGAAAAAACAGCGCCGTAGGCAAAATTTTTTTGGAAAAAAGGTTACATAGCTCTACAACTGACCGTAAAAACGTGCAAAAATAGCGCCGCAGGCAGCAAAATTTTTGAAAAAATCAAAAACATAAGGGTCCCCCCTTATGAAATTTTCGGGCCCCGGCCGATTTCGGGGGGGGCCCGGGCCCCCGGGGCCGGTATTACGCTACGTCCCTGCACAGATATGACCTTAAAATCGCCATAACTTTTTAAATTGGGCTATTTAGCAAAAATTGAAAGCGGTTTCGGAATCAGCAAAAAATTCTACACAAAATAGGCTGGGTCCCATAATGAAACGCCACCTTGACCTTAGGTGGTTCCCTTGTTAGGCTCCCTCCCGAAATCCGGCGGTCACGAAAAAATTGTAAGGACCCCCCTTATGATTTTTTAATTTGCAAATTTTTTCGTAAAAATTTCTCTCGCTGCTCCCTCCGAAATGTCGCTGCCCCTCCCGAAATTTTGGGTCAGCTACGCCCCTGGACACCCTGTATTAGACCACCCCAGCCCTCCCCCATTTACCCCCCCCCCCCCCAAGACCCCATTTTCACCCCCATCGCAACACCACTGGAAACGCCCTAAGTAGAGTTGTTATCGCAGAAGAACGTAAAATTTTTCAGGTTCTGCGTGCGGCGGTCCACTTCCCCCATCCCTTTTGCCCGTTCTCTGTGATTCTAGCACAAAAACTTATAGTTTAACAACTCAAAATGTAGGAAATGATCTCACAGAATCAAAACTGAAGACGAAATAGCGGAATTCTACTCTAGAAAAAAGTTATGAATTTGCAAAAGTTTTTGCTGCGGGAGCCTTGTCGACCCGACCGAGTTTCGACCCGGGTCGATTTCTATCCAGGACCAAATTTTCAAATGTATTTGGCGCCACAATCAGCCGACCCCTGGACATTTGGGGGTCACCGTAGCCCATTAACGTTGCCCCGGGCATTGATTCGAACGTCGGCAAGGGCCATATTGCATACAGGTCGGTCACATTGTTTCATTCTTCTACCTTATATAACTTTGGCGTGTCTTTCTGCGTGTATCGGTTCCGGCTGTCGCTTTCCAGGCACGATTTCAGTGTATAACTGCTGGCTCTAAACTGATAGCGGGGTCCTTAACTTTTAACGGGGTCCTTAACTTTTATCGGGGTCCTTAAAAATATCGGGGTCCTTAGATTTTTACGGGGTCCTTAAATTTTGGAGGTAAAAAATTCAGGACTCGGTTAAATAACGACCCCTTTAAAATTTTAAAAATAGTTTTGAGGCTCTGGGCTCATGGCCCTTGCCAGAATGCCATGGCCGATTTTTCAACAAAAACTCATATTTAACGTTTAAAAGAGCCGATTTTGTAGAATCTGATAAGCGTGCAGTCATCTCATGACCATTGCGCACCCAACGACGTATCATACGCTCTTTAAATTTCTACCCTTATCGAGATGTCCTGGAGACATACTGACGGAAGTTGCATGCAAATGCACACTGAGACACACAGACACTACTTTTTATATTGAACGCTGATTTAAACTTTTTTTACAAGCAAAAACCAACCCCGACGTTAAGCGAAATAAGTAGGGTTGTTATACGAATTGACTCGTTGACGAATTGATTCGTCAAAAATTTAAACGAGTTGATTCGAATCGCGATTTGACTCGTAGCGAATTTGACTCGTTGGGAACGAATCCGATTCAAAACGAATCAATTCGCATACGAGTCGATTCGTCAGACGAGTTGATTCGTTGCCAAATCAATTCGTTTCCCACGAATCAGAATCGAAACGAATCGATTCGGCCACGAGTTGATTCTTTTGCCGTTCTGACTCGTCGGAAGTTGTTATATGTTAATGAAAAACGCAATGTAAATCAGAAATCACCCCCGGGGCGGCTTTTGGGGTGTCTTTCGGGGTGCTGTCTGGGGTGCTTTTCGGCAGTATATGAACTAGGCTTTTTTGACCAAATTAGAAGATGAACATCATCTTCGAGCAGTTCGAACAACTCGACGCCAAACCGCTCGCAATTCATTTGGGGGTCGTTTGGTAGCATTCCATCGAGGTCGTTGAAGGCGATCCTGAACAATTTCGAGACGTTTTTTTCCAATCGCCCTAGCAGCTTAACCAAGCTCAATAAAATTGCTTCAAGGCGTTTAGATTGTTGCATTTTCACCGCTCTTCCCAACTATATATTTACGGTTTCCGAAAACCGTCTGAGGACAAAGAGGGGAGCGTTTTGGTGCCAAAAGGCGTACCTGTCGAAGATGTCGCCGCACTAAAACCATCATATCTCGATCGGTACAGCGTATTCTGAATTGCGGAGGACATCATTCGAAAGAGCGCGAAAAGTGCTGTCTGTCCAACGAGTTTCAGCTTTTGAGCCGTTTTTCCGAGCCTGCTAGGGCTGTTGGAAAAAAACGTCTCGAAATTGTCCGCCGCCTGCAACAACCTCGAAGGAATGCTACCAAACGACCCCCAAATGAGTTGCAATCGGATTGGCGCCGAGTTGTGCGAACTGCTCGAAGATGATGTTCATCTTCTGATTTGGTCAAAAAAAGCCTAGTTCATATACTGCCGAAAAGCACCCCAGACAGCGCTCCGAAAGACACCCCGAAAGCCACCCCGGGGTGATTTCTGATTTACATAGCGTTTTTCATTAACATATAACGACTTCCGACGAGTCAGAACGGCAAAAGAATCAACTCGTGGCCGAATCGATTCGTTTCGATTCTGATTCGTGGGAAACGAATTGATTTGGCAACGAATCAACTCGTCTGACGAATCGACTCGTATGCGAATTGATTCGTTTTGAATCGGATTCGTTCCCAACGAGTCAAATTCGCTACGAGTCAAATCGCGATTCGAATCAACTCGTTTAAATTTTTGACGAATCAATTCGTCAACGAGTCAACTCGTATAACAACCCTAGTTGTAGCCAAATATTTGGATTCAGATTTCCGGCTTAGGCTTAGGCTTTCCGTTGTTCAGATTTTCAGGTCTCGGGTTTCCGGATCATAATCCTAATTTTTCCGGACTCTCGTTTTCCGGGCTCCGAGCTTAGGGGATGCGATTTTCGGCAATCCGGTTTTCGGAAGTATAAGCAAACCCGAAATGATGCTATTGTTCCGAGATTCATATTGTTCCGGCTAGTCCGACATTCCAGCCGTTCCCAATTAACCCTCAAACATTTGAGACCGAACGCGCTAATTTTAGAAGATCATGGTGGCGATCGGGAAGGCAGAGCTGGAAGGAGGCGTTTCTAAGCCAGAAATAGACATGGCAACTTTGGAGGAGGGAAGTGAGAAGAGGTGGTAAGTTTTAAAAGGAACCAGGGTCTCCTGACTGGCCCTAGGTCTGACTCCATGATGTGCATCATTTTACATTTTTTCCCGAATTCAGCTGACAAAAAAATTGGCAGTCTCCCTCCCGTTGGCGGTTCTGGACGTTAGGGGGGGATGCAGATCTTGCATAAATCAACAGTTTTCATGGTTTTTGAACGTCAAATTAGCGAATAAAAACACAATCAAGAAAATGAACTCTCGTTGTATTCTCGCCTTGCCGAGAGCTTTCGATAGATACCTAAATCATAGAAATCGGACTCGACTGCGGACCGCTGGGACACCGATTTTCATATAGTTTTAAGTAGTTCTTGATTGCTAGAACGTTATAAAAAAAATGTTGTTTAACATTTTCAAAATTCGAAAAGTTTCCTTTGTTGGTCATTTTTCATATCTTTTTGACCAAAAAGCCAAGAATTTTCGAAGATTTGATTATTTCTATATCTAGAAACCCAATTATCATTGTTTTTATATCTAAACACTATATAAAATGCTATCAAGGTGATTTACATTTTGTTTTAGGGCCGTAGAGAATCACACGGAAAAATTTGGTAGCGCCTCCCCCCTCGTTAAATATCTCTCCCCCCCCCCCGCTAACAGTGCAGAACCGTTCACGCTCACTTTCGGCGGATGCTAATTGTTCCTATCAACACGGGTCCCCTTTTTTAAAGGAAAAACCAGGGTTGAAAAACCGCTTCACGGTTTTTCAACCTTGGCCCCGTCCAGGACCCATGAAACTTTCTTTTCCCGAAGTCCCGCATACAATCGCAAAGAAATGAATACGCCTTCTGCCCCTTTTTATCAGCTACAGTAGTGATCAAAAAGGTTGCAGGTCTAGAAATCCCGAAAAAGAATCCCAGTCATCTTTCCTAAAAGTCATCTTTCCTAAAGTCATCTTTCCTAAAGTCATCTTTCCTAAAAGTCATCTTTCCTAAAAGTCATTTTTCCTAAAAGTCATTTTTCCTAAAAGTCATCTTCCCTAAAAGTCATTTTTCCTAAAAGTCATTTTTCCTAAAAGTCATCTTTCCTAAAAGTCATTTTTCCTAAAAGTCATCTTTCCTAAAAGTCATCTTTCCTAAAAGTCATTTTTCCTAAAACTAGGTAATCGTAAATTTTTATTTTTCCTCAATCACTTTTTTCTAAAAACCATTTTTTTCGAAGATTAATTTTTCCTGAAGTTAGGTAGGCGAATAGGGATGCCACCTCCGCCTAACTTGAAACCTGCTTCCAGTGTAGAAACGGCAAAATGCCCTGAACGCCGTCAGTCCTCATAAAAGCTCTTCGTCGCATCGCAGCCTATCCTATTTTTTGATTTCTGAATAGTTTCATGAATTTAAAGATAGCATAACTTGAATCAAAACATCCCGAAAAGATCTAGTACGGCATGGAGACATTAAAATTTTAGGGCCCAGGTCTCTCCAAAAAAAATTTTCTTGCAAAAAAAACTAACTGACAAATATTGATTTTTAGGAAAAATGACTTTTAGGAAAGATGACTTTTAGGAAAGATGACTTTTAGGAAAAATGACTTTTAGGAAAGATGACTTTTAGGAAAAATGACTTTTAGGAAAGATGACTTTTAGGAAAGATGACTTTAGGAAAGATGACTTTTAGGAAAGATGACTTTTAGGAAAGATGACTTTTAGGAAAAATGACTTTTAGGAAAGATGACTTTTAGGAAAGATGACTTTTAGGAAAGATGACTTTTAGGAAAAATGACTTTTAGGAAAGATGACTTTTAGGAAAGATGACTTTTAGGAAAGATGACTTTTAGGAAAGATGACTTTTAGGAAAAATGACTTTTAGGAAAGATGACTTTTAGGAAAGATGACTTTTAGGAAAAATGACTTTTAGGAAAGATGACTTTTAGGAAAAATGACTTTTAGGAAAGATGACTTTTAGAAAAGATGACTTTTAGGAAAAATGACTTTTAGGAAAGATGACTTTTAGGAAAGATGACTTTTAGGAAAGATGACTTTTAGGAAAGATGACTTTTAGGAAAAATGACTTTTAGGAAAGATGACTTTTAGGAAAAATGACTTTTAGGAAAGATGACTTTTAGGAAAAATGACTTTTAGGAAAGATGACTTTTAGAAAAGATGACTTTTAGGAAAAATGACTTTTAGGAAAGATGACTTTTAGGAAAGATGACTTTTAGGAAAGATGACTTTAGGAAAGATGACTTTAGGAAAGATGACTTTTAGGAAAGATGACTAAAACCCCCCGAAAAAACATGAATGTCCTAACTCTAAATTTTGTGCAAATTCGACTCCAGGTGAACCAGGGCTGGTACCAAAGTAAATCTAGGCCCCCCTAGATCAATCTAAACCCCCCCCTTTAGATCATCTAGTACCCCCCTTTACGCTCAAAATCGGCCCATGAATCGGTCGAGGTTTACGGAAAGGTCATCGGACCAAAAAATATCGCACGCAAGTTTTCTAGGAGAGAAAAAGCTCCTCTATCTGATGACGTATTGAAAACACCGCAAGAATTTATGGCTTACGCGCAGATACTTTTGTGGGCATTTAACCATCTAGAGGGGGGATAGATTGATCTAGGGGCCCCTAGAACGGTAGAAAAGGGCCGAAAAGCCATCTAAAGGGGGGTACTAGATGATTTAGGGGGGTTAGATCGGCAAAAATGGGTCCAAAATGCATCTAAGGGGGGCCTAGATTATCTAGACCCCCCTTTAGATCATCTAGATCCCCCCTTTAGATCATCTAGGGGGCCCCCTTAGATTCAATCTAATCCCCCCTTAGATAGGGGGGTTTCGATCGACTTTGGTACCAGCCCAGGCATTGGGGAATCTGATGCCGTCGGGTCACGGACAGTTCGCCTAAATCCAGTTCGCCTAAACCCGTTTCGCCTAAACCCATTTCGCCTTAATCCCGTTTCGCCGGGTGAACGTCATTACTTCGAAAATCATTACTTTGAAAGTCGTTACTTCGAAAGTCATTACTTCGAAAAGTCATTACTTCGAAAAGTCATTTCTTCGAAAGTCATTACTTCGAACGTCATTACTTCGAAAAGTCATTTCTTCGAAAAGTCATTACTTCGAAAGTCATTACTTCGAAAAGTCATTTCTTCGAAAAGCCATTACTTCGAAAAGTCATTTCCTCGAAAAGTCATTTCTTCGAAAAGCCATTACTTCGAAACGTCCTGACTTCGAAACGTCATTACTTCGAAAAATATGCTAATTTGGAATGTTCATATCACGAAATTCATGACACTGACGATAAAACCATTGCGTAGGTACCATATGCCTATTCTATTAAGGCTATTACTGTGTAGAGTTTCGGTCTGTATTAGGATTGTTAGTTACCCCATCTCTACGAATTATATATTTGTTATAATGATCCTTGCATTCAATCACTGAAGCATCACGATGTTTACCTAAAAATGTCCGTGTCTGTTTTGATGCTCTCTGAAGTGACATCAGAAAATGTTCGTACTAACCAACTAAAACATCGAAAAATCAGGGGGTAAAGTTCATGCGACGTATAAAAAACTCGATCGAATAAACGGACCAATAGAGGCAGAAAGGTGTCAATTAGCGTACGTGCTATGCATGTTTTTCGAAGTAATGACGTTTCGAAGTAATGACGTTTCGAAGTAATGACTTTTCGAAGAAATGAATTTTCGAAGTAATGACTTTCGAAGTAACGACTTTTCGAAGTAATGATTTTCGAAGTAATGATTTTCGAAGTAATGACGTTTCGAAGTAATGACTGGCAGCCCGTTTCGCCTACAACCCATTTCCCCTATCCCATTTCGCCTAAATTCTTGGCTATTTTCAATGCTGCATTTTTGACCAAAAAAATCGCGATTTTGCGAAATGCATATGGCGTTTGATTATTTTATCAACATAATTCTAGAAATTCCTTGTAAAATCACGTTTTAAGCTAATTGCATGCCTTTATTGAAGGACTTCAAGAACTTTCTTTAAAATTGTACGCCATTATAAAAAATTTCGAAAATCGCCGACTTTTTGGTCAAAAATTCAGCTATGAAAATAAGCCAAAAAAACGTCTCGAAATTGTCCGCCGCCTTCAACAACCTCGAAGGAATGCTACCAAACGACCCCCAAATGAGTTGCGAGCGGTTTGGCGTCGAGTTGTTCGAACTGCTCGAAGATGATGTTCATCTTCTGATTTGGTCAAAAAAGCCTAGTCAGATACTGCCGAAAAGCACCCCAGACAGCACCCCGAAAGACACCCCAAAAGCCGCCCCGGGGGTGATTTCTGATTTACATTGCGTTTTTCATTAACATATAACAACTTCCGACGAGTCAGAACGGCAAAAGAATCAACTCGTGGCCGAATCGATTCGTTTCGATTCTGATTCGTGGGAAACGAATTGATTTGGCAACGAATCAACTCGTCTGACGAATCGACTCGTATGCGAATTGATTCGTTTTGAATCGGATTCGTTCCCAACGAGTCAAATCGCGATCGAATCAACTCGTTTAAATTTTTGACGAATCAATTCGTCAACGAGTCAACTCGTATAACAACCCTAGTTTAGACGAAACGGGTTGACGCGAAACGGATTTAGGCCTAGTGACCGGAATTCGATGCCGTTATAAAAATCCTGCGAATTCTTAAATTGTCAGTTTTCAATACACAACCAAAATCAACTTTTTCCTGAGGCATTTTCAGATTTCAAATACAGTAAAGGTAGCTTAACGGGGGAAGACAAATACCGGGGGTGAAACAATTTTTGTATTTATGAAGCATATACTGCTATTTTGAAACGCCATCGGATAGATCGTCGAAAATTATACGAAGCTATTTAATTTCAGCCCGAAAAACCTCATTTTTAGCGATTTTTAATTTATTAAACTTTTTAGCTTAATCAAGTACGATTTTAAGTTGTGGTATTTCAGGCTGAATTCAAATCTCGTAGGATAATTTTCAACGCTTTATCCGATGGCACTAATGAAATCCCGTCGAAAAAGCTGAAAACGCCGAAAATGATAATCACCTTATCGTTCTACTTCATGCCCAGCCGATAGTTTGGTTTTGTTTTATTAACTAACCAGGGTTATTTATTAAAACTACGCGGCTTTTCACCCCTGGTCTCTCTGCGGGGCCCTGAAATACACCGGGACATTTCATACTATACAGGGTGTCCCAATAAAAAGTACACGCTGGCATTTGGCCATTTCAAATCTGATTGACTTGAACTTTTGAACAGAGGTGCGGAACGGAGTTTAAAATGTTCATAAAAACCGGCATATAGACGGGGGGGGGGCTACATAGCCCCCCCCCCGCTAAACGTCCAGTACCTAATAAATTGTCGTTGCTATTAATGAGCATGAGGCGTGGGAGGATCCAGTGATGGCCTCAAAAAAGCGTATTTTAGCGATTCATCGTACTCCAAAAAATTCTGGGACATTGTGCAGGGTGTCTGGAAGTGGTCGCCCCTGTCGCGTCACAACGTCGAGGTTCTGCCTGAAGACCCGAAGACCGAAAAACGCGAGAAATGGATCATTTTCGGCAATACGGTCAGTGTGTTTGCTTGAGTCAGTTTCGTGGAGTTTTGATTGCTTTTAAAAGATTTCCTGCAGCTATACACCGAGGGGAAGTCTGGCGAATACAGAGCACAGGAGCTGCTCTTCGACCGAATCTCGCCTGACCCGTCGAATCGTCTTGTTTACGTCGTCAGTTTTATATTTTTTTTCCACGACCCTTACTTTCGAGTTGAAAAGTTTTTAGCGACCTAGACGTACGAGACCAGGGCTGGTACCAAAGTCGATCTAAACCCCCCTATCTAAGGGGGGGGGGGGGGTTAGATTGAATCTAAGGGGGGGCCCCCTAGATGATCTAAAGGGGGGTCTAGATGATCTAAAGGGGGTCTAGATAATCTAGGCCCCCCTTAGATGCATTTTGGACCCATTTTTGCCGATCTAACCCCCCCCTAAATCATCTAGTACCCCCCTTTAGATGGCTTTTCGGCCCTTTTCTACCGTTCTAGGGGCCCCTAGATCAATCTATCCCCCCTCTAGATGGTTAAATGCCCACAAAAGTATCTGCGCGTAAGCCATAAATTCTTGCGGTGTTTTCAATACGTCATCAGATAGAGGAGCTTTTTCTCTCCTAGAAAACTTGCGTGCGATATTTTTTGGTCCGATGACCTTTCCGTAAACCTCGACCGATTCATGGGCCGATTTTGAGCGTAAAGGGGGGTACTAGATGATCTAAAGGGGGGGTTAGATTGATCTAGGGGGGCCTAGATTTACTTTGGTACCAGGCCAGTCATTTCCCCTTCCCTGGCCTGGTACATGTGCACAGATAGAAAATTTTCTAGCCTAGATGAGCTGAGACTGCCTAGATTTGTCGGTTTTAAAATAAAAATATTCAGCGGTTCTGTTCTATTTCGCGGGGGGGGGAACTGTGCGGGGGGGGGATATGCTTCGCGGAAACTTCATCTTTTCGCTATTTTCTCGGGATTTTTGCAACGCCATTCGATAGAGCATCAAAAAATATACTAAGAGTTTTAATTTCATCGAAAAATATGGTTTTATAAAAAAGTTATAGCAAAAACAAGTTTTATACGGTGTTTCCACATGGGATCGTGAAGTCGAAAGCTAGTTTTCGACATTTTCGATATTTTTCAAAAATTCCTTTAATGCCATTCGATAGAGTGTCAAAAAATATACTAAGAGTTGAATTACAACTCAAAATAGAATCATATAAAAGAGTTATAACAAAATGAAGAAAATTTTTCCCCCCGCACAGTTCCCCCCCCCCGCGAAATAGAACAGTACCTATTCAGCGCACGGTCGACTGGAAACCATTCATCGCTAATCCGATCCCGTGCTCGTCCATAAATCTTCATTTTGAAACACGAGCTGATCAAGTTCGGGTTCTGGAAGCAATCAGAGCCGCCTATGCCGAGCCAAAAACGACTTTATGGAGTATGAGCGAGGAGGTACGTGGGTTGCCAGAAACTTAATTTGGTCGGCTGCCCGGCCCCATTCGACATTTTCTTATGATCCAATTGTTCAAAGTTAATATTCAAAGAGAAACTGTTTCAAAAGTGTGTTTGTTATTTCTAAAGGCATAAACGTTTCCTTACTATGCATTTCTGGGCCTCCGAGAGAAAATCCGGTTCCCTTTCGCCCGATAACTACCCCTCCCTCCCTCCCCGAAAATGCGAAAACACCTGAATTTATAATATATTAGGACGCTGAACTAAAAAGGGAACACGAGCGGGAGCTCGCCGAAAAACTGGATGACGCCGGCGCGCAAAACCCTGGTGCGGTCTCATCTTGCCGGGGAGCATACACAGCTACCTTGGATTGGAGTATGTATCAAAAGCGGCAATGGCTGAGATGGCTCGGCGGTTCATCGTTGCCGGAGGAGCATGGTGGAAACTGTGCAACTGCCGCAAGGTGGAAGGTGCGAACGTGGTTGTTCTTCGACTTTATCAACTTTTTCAGAAGGACTGCATTGCCATGGACTGCAAGGTTAAGACAGTGACCGTCCGTACGCAGTTCGGTCATCTCAAAGTGGAGGCGTACGAGAACAAGAATGGACGTCTCATCGAAATTCAACACAAAAGACTTTCGGATCAACCAACAAGCAGATGGTGCGTTCTCTCTCTCTCTCTCTCTCTCTCTCTCTCTCTCTCTTTCTCTCTCTTTCCCTCTCTCTCTCTCTCATTCTCTAACCCTAACCCAGAAGCTTTCTAGTCATACCCTAATGCCGTTGGTGGCCATTCCTGGGATCGTCGATGTTTATGAACGATGGGTGGATTCGGAACATTCTCGACGTGTGGTGGAAGGTAAGTAAAGAAATTGTCGGAAAGGCTTCTACAATTTTAGCCGCTGCTCACATTCATCGCTTTCTTTTTCTCCGACTGAACTTAAGCTTGTTCTCATGATCGATTCCAGATTGGCCCGAGGTGGTGGTGATGAAAAATTGTGCTCTGCGACTATTCAAAAAGGGAGCCGGAGAATGCTGCCCTCCATCGCAAATTACCATCTGATCTTCTTTTCTCCTACTCGCTTGTGTACCACGCAATTTCCCGACTTTTCTTTTTTAATCGTATAAAGTTTTTTCCTGAAAATTCAGTACCAAAGTGCCACAAGATTCGAGGAGCCACAAATTTTATTCACGGTCAAGTCAAACAATACCATGCTTTAAAGAATGGCTTCCAATTTGTCGGGGTTGTTGTGGGTTTCGATCGGTGAGAAGGAGGTGTCGGGTGTTCCGGGTGAATTTTTGGTCAAAAACGACCATTTTTGCTCGAAAAACCAATATTTTTTGTATTTTTTTTTATAATTGCAGTTTTGACGTTTAGGACTTAAGAACGGGTTGCAACAATTCCGCTGGTCATAATTATAATAATCACAATTGGAACCTACGAAACAAATTTTGGTGCCCCCGATAATGCCAAAGAAGTCAGAGCCAAAGAATCCCATCGGGGAGGCCATCATAAAAAAAGCTTGAAAAACAATTTTCGGAATTTGGTCTTCGGGGATGACCAATTGGGGGGCAACAGCTTATTCGATCCCGGAAATATAGTTTCTGGAAACTTTTAGAGCTATTTTTCCAACATTTTGGGCCGCCTGGGGGAAGTCAAAACCAAAAGGGGCAGCACAGCTGCCCCGGAGTTGTAGTTATGTTGTTTTGTAGTTTGTTTTTGTTTTTTTTCGTTGTAGTAAATACGCGTTTTTTCGGCAGTCGACTAGATTTCTTTCTTTCAGTAATTACCAGCCATGGCAATTCCGGGCGGCCGGGCCCCGGGGCCGGGCCTGTAATATAATTTGCATGAAAAAATCCCCCGCTACCGGACAGGTAAACTGAACTTAATTTTGACAGTAACCATACAGCGAGAGAGAGAGAGAGAGAGAGAAACTCACCATCTGCTTGTTGGTTAACCGAAAGTCTTTTGCGCTGAATTTCGACGAGGTGCTAATTCTTATTCTTATGGGTTCCACACTGAGGTGACCGAATTGCATACGGACCGTCCCTGACTATGGCCTCGACTAAAACTCCCCCCCGAAACTTGGGGTCAGCTACGTCCCTGCTGGACACGCTCGTCCCTTTTCTCATGGCTCTCGGGAAGGGGATGGGTTGGATGAGGATTTGATCATGTTCATCCACCAGGTCGGGCATTTGTTTGACGCGTGCCGAGTAGAGTTGTTATAACTCAAACAACAAACAACAAATTATTCAAACAACGCAAACAATCTTGTTTTGTTTGAGCGATCAACGGTCATCCCAAACAAAAAATGCTTGATTTGAATCTCCAAAAATCCTATCAAACAACATTGTTCAAACAAGCTTGTTTGAGGCCTTGTTTTGTTTGAGTTATAACACCTCTAGTGCCGAGTCGTTGAAACGGACGCGGCGCGAGGGGGAAATCGTGTCGACGTCTTTCGCCGAACGCTTCGATCGACGATGCTCAACATCGGGCGCCGGCATCGATCGGACTGGAGAACCATATCATAAATGAATTCGATCCACCTTTTTACACCACCAACGAATGCAACGCTTTGCAGAATTCCGCCATTCACAGATGCTACCATTCAAATACTATACCACGACACATGCATGCTCGGTTTCGGACGGCGCTTCTCTCGCCATTAGCGTATACGCGTAAGCAGCCGAACGCGCCATGAGTGTCTAAAAATGTATCGTACTCGCTCAAAGCCGACGCTCCTGCCACACCATGGAAAACTTTATTCAATTTAGTGCAGAAAGTGAGAAATTGCAAATCACAAGAAAGATAGCACAGAGATCGAATCATACAAAAGTGCACTGGGATTCACAGATGAATGTACAATGGTCATGTTCAAATTCCAAAATATTCTGAGTCGGGCATGTCGTAGGAGGCGACGTACTGCGAGACGACTTGGCGCTCATTCACCGTGTTGAACGCCATCGGACCACCAACGTAGTGAGAGCCGTAGGCTGATTGATGCTGGAAAAGTTTAAATAAATTGATAAAAGATCGATGCGTTAGGAACGAAAAACGGGGGATTTAACGTAAAGATACTCACCTTCAGGGCATCCTTGCTGGACTCGTGGATATTCTGATGGGGTGGGACCATCGGGACGACGGTGGCAACCCTCGAGCCCGCCACTTGGTTCTTGAATCCGTACAGCTTCTCTGCATCGTAGCTGAAGCCGATTCCATACGAGCAGAGCGAGGAGAAATGTTGGGCATTACGCAGCCGGTAGTCGTAAAGGCCGAATGCCTAAAATTCCGTTAAAAACGCCTGGTTTAAAACATACCTGCTGGTCCATGAAACGGCGCGCATGTTCGACAATTTCCAGGCCCTACCGCACGAGGATTGGGGGCGTCACGCGGAAAGTTTGACGGTGTTCTGCAAAATATGTATTGAAACCAGCTTTCGAAATACCCGAGGGAAAAGCATTGATGAAGCCTTTGGCCGAATCGCAGCGCATCGAGTCCGAGACTGTGCGGCCATTTAGGAGATCGTCCGCATTGTAGCCTAAATGAAACACGTAAGAAGCGGGACCGGGACATACCGTGGTTGGGCACGAAGTGGCAGTACCACCCGCCGCCGAGGTGAATGCCCGAGTGATGCCACATCTCGCCCGACGGCAGGTAGCACACGATGAAAATTTCGTCGCCGGGCAATAGGCTTCCATCACTGAGGTCAACCTTCGAGAAGGAGAGCAACTAAAAAAATATTACAACGAGAGGAAACACGTTACCTCTGATCCGGTGGGAATGAGGCACGAGGGAGGCGGCTGGCTGAAGTTGGGGATGGGACGGCTGGCAAAATGCTTGTCCGTGATCTGCATCATCGATCCCAATGCCCCAAGGTCCATTGGCCGTTGTGACAACTAAATTCGACAGTGAAAAATGTAGAACAAAAAGTACCTTGAGGTGCCGTGAGATGACTTCGATGTTACGCGCGTCGGCCGTCACCATCCACAACTAAAACACAGGCCATAAATATTAAAATTGACATGATACCTCATACACCTCATAACCGTCAACCGGTTTCCGTAGAGCACATACTTCTGGCCGAAAGACGTGTCGAAATGTTTGATGATGCCCGGAGCGGCGAACGTCTGCGCAGCGTTTTCGAGCCCGGCGCGGATTGCGTCTGCCATCTTCGTTGCCCTGGAAAAAAATAGTGTTGAAAAAGTCATAAAGTAAGATGAATAAACAGGAGAAATATCAAGAAAATTCAGTAGGAAAAAAGGCAAAAGCAGTGTCGAAATACTTGATAATGCTGATTTATTACGAGGAAATACAATGGACGATAGGGTTTTATAACCTGGCTAATCCACCGTATTCGGTTCCAATTGCGTCAGCTAGCGCGCCGCCCAAAGTTAGCGCAATGCCCTTCCGTCCGCATCAGCAAACGACCCGTTCACCCGCACCAAGTCGCTCGTCCAACCGTGACGCCTCCAACTTCAGCTGTTGTTGGTATGCTTGCAATGAATTATAAAACCTTTTTTGTTTAGGCCAAAAGTCTATGTCTACGACGAACCTGAATGATGAACGTCAACGTGGCGCTGGAAGCTCCGCAGTTACTGTTGCTGCCACTGGACAGGCCGCTTCGGCAGAAAGCCTCCAGCATCAAACACCCAGCCACGAGAATCTGCTCGAAAAGTAAGTGCTTTTTATCAATTGCTTTAGTTATCGTTCGCGTCCTCGATAATACATTTCTTTTAGGTCGCGTATCTTGATTGATCGCACTATTGTCGAGCGCAACGAAACGGCCGAAGGACGCGAAACACCCGAAGATCAGCATGGCCCCAGTACTTCCCAGCCGACATTGAACACCAACCAGCCGGCGACCGGTTCATCCGATGCTGCTACGGCCTCAGCTGCTGTACCGGAGGTTCGTCTTTCGTTGAATTCTTATCTAGTTTTTAGGGTGTCGAGGCGTTGTCCTTATCCACCCCGGATTTGGCATCGGCTCGTGAGCGAGCTCAATCGACGGAGGCTGCTTCGGATGTCACTCAGGAGGACCAAGATACGGAAGGTGACGGCGAGGAGGATGAAGAGAACGATGAGGAAGAACCTGAAGACGATGACATGGAAGACGAAGATGAGGAGGAGGACACGGAGCCCGACCCGACCTCGGCGATGGACGTCGAGGATATGGAGGAAGATATTTTCGATGACGAAGCAAACGAGGAAGACCTGATGGACGATGAGCTGCCCTACAACATCCTGCCCGATTCGTTGGCCCAGGTGCTGGGGCGCCTCAGCGGCGACGGTCGAGTCAGCTTGCGCAACATGTCGCAGCTTCTTATGGCCGACCCGCACCGCCTGTTCGACCAGGGCGCTCGGACTAGCTCGGCTAACCTTCGCCAACGTCGCGAAGATGCTTACGAATATCGTGTTGGCCGCCTGAAGCGCGAGCGTATCAAGGTATGATTTCCAGTCTCGACCCAAACAGTTGTTTAGGTCACCGGCGCTGGAGACGAGCTGCTTGAACAAGCTATTCGCTTGTTCCGTTTCCACTGCAGCAACAAGGCCGTACTGGAGATTGAGTACAATGGAGAAGAAGGCACAGGACTTGGCCCTACCCTCGAATTCTACGCCCTGATTTCGGCCGAAATGCAGCGCAAGGCTCTGGCGATCTGGTGGTGCGATGACCTGGATGAGACGCAGCTGAAGCTTGAGGTATGCAATAGAAAATTATTAAAATGGTTTGTCTAGGAAAAAGAGCTCGACCTCGGCGAGGGCAAGAAGCCGCCCGGCTTCTACGTCCGTTGCGCTGGCGGCCTTTTCCCCGCTCCTCTGCCACCAAACACCGAGCAGCGCCGTCGTGCAAATGAACTCTTCCGTGTTCTCGGCATCTTCATGGCCAAGGTTTTGCAAGATGGACGTCTCGTCGACATTCCGCTCTCCCCATCGTTCCTGAAATTGGTCATCCACCCGAAGGTCAGCACCCGTGCCACAATCGCCGATTTGGACGGCGGGTGCGGCTTGGACGGCTCCGACTACCTCAACTCTGGCATTGTCGAGGAGGTAGCTTGAGTGTCATTTTCTATTACCAACCTTATCAGGTACGTGTTTTCCGTGAAGGATTCGACCGCGTCTTCCCGCTTCGCTCATGCAGGCTCGAAATACCCGCTCTGAGGCTCCTGGTTTTTATGCTGTTTTGTTTAAAGTGAGTTTTCGGCTAGTTTCCGCCGCGGAGTGGCTGAAACAGTTGGATGTCCCGTGATCTTCAATTTTATGCGTCTAGAACTCCTCAGATCTTTTGCATTATCGGGGGAAGACATTTTGCTTTGGCACCAAATTTTTAAATTTTTCTAGCGGGTTTTTTACTATTCCTAAACGCGTAAACTTTGACCAAAATTCCATTTTTCGGTAATTTTTTGATTTGATTGTTCCAGCCCAGTGAGTGCTCTGCAATGGTCTCATCTACTAGGTGGTGGGACATCCTTAACGATGGTGAAAACGGCCGAAGCGGCGAAAGAATTTTATTTGTGGAGGACTAGCAATTGTAAAGATTGCCCGTTGGATGTTGACTTCTGGTTTCCGTTTGTAATCGCGTTATTTGGATCGATAGTTATTGCACTCATTACCGTTTTTTGTGATTTAAATGCTCGGCCCCTCCCACCAGTGCGTGCTCAACAACCCAACCATCAAGAGGAACAGGATGGGATCGAGTTAGTACACAATTGAAGGTCTCGGCAAAATGACATCGTTGGTACTAATGCAGTCAAGGGCGCGCGGTCCGAAATAGGTAGTAAGGGGTTACGAGACGCATTTCGGCGAATTTCGGCATGATTTGATAAAAGGATTGCCGGAAGCGCTATCGCTGGAGGGCAGCGGTGTGTGCAGCATTTATCTACCGCATTTTGCAGAGAAAACTAACCGAGAAATTGAGGCTTTCAAGCGCTGTTTACTTTCCCGGCCGGCCCGATAAAGTGTGCGGGCTCGCCGCAGAAAATTATGTATCTTGCTGACGAGATTTTCCGGAATCGCGATATTCGTGGAAAGGCTGAGCTTCACTATTATTAAGGGCGCCGAAATCTAGTCCGCGGCCCCACAAAAAGATGAAAGCTCGATTCTGTCCCGACCTCGAGACCCCCCCCCCCGTCCTCATTTTTTTTTCTGTGCGTGCAACATATGTTGAATAAATTGTTATTGTCTGTATTGGAGTAATCATTAAACTAATTAAACACATTATTCTGTGAAAGTTTCTGTTATCAAAATAGAATGCTGCTTTTTTTTATTTGGGGCACATCTGCCCCCTTTCCTCGCGATTCCTCTGCCTCTCTGGCATGGGTCGATCGCAGCCAGTTGCCTCTCAGCTCTGGCCCACTCGCCTCTCGTACCAGCTGATTTTTTTTGTTGAACTCTCTCCGTCTTCATCCGGGGGAGGGAAACATTATCGATTTCCCGCACCTAGGTCGCGCGCCTTATTTACATTGTACTACGCAACTTTCACCCCTACGGCAAAAACAAGAAATTTCTAATGAATTCCTTGGCGAAAAAGGTCCCAAATTTCGCGTCACGATCATCTCTGTGAATATAATGATGCCTTTCGTAATAGATTTTTTCCCAAATGTTCGTAGACGATTTGCTCCATCATCAGTCGTAGAGTTGCTCCACGATTTTTGCCTCTTACCTTCCAGCTATTTATTTTCCATTTTCTCTCGTTTTTAGCCTAAAGACTTGCCATAATTGAGCTTTTTCAGTTTTAAGCCGATTCTTTCCGTACCATCATGGACGGAATCGACCCGGAAACTCTGCTAGAATGGCTTCAGACGGGTAATGGAGATGATCGAGATCTACAGGTACTTTCTAACCGTTTAATTAAACCTTTCTTTTAGTTGATGGCCCTCGAACAGCTCTGCATGCTGCTGCTGATGTCAGACAACATAGATCGGTGCTTCGAAAGTTGTCCACCTCGCACCTTTCTACCGGCATTGTGCAAGATTTTTCTCGACGAGACTGCGCCCGATACAGTCTTGGAGGTATAAATTCTTGGAATTAATTTAGTTTTGCTTTTAGGTCACAGCTCGCGCCATCACTTATTACCTCGATGTGTCGAATGAGTGTACACGGCGTATCACACAGGTATGATCGGGTTGAAAAACTAATCCTATTTCTTAGGTCGAAGGCGCTGTCAAAGCCATCTGCAATCGGCTGGCCGCCGCAGAGATGAGTGATCGCGGCAGCAAGGATCTGGCCGAACAGTGCGTGAAACTACTCGAACACGTGTGCCAACGCGAAACCTTGGCTGTCTACGACGCTGGCGGAATTCATGCGATGCTCAACCTCGTGCGTCAACATGGCGCTCAGATTCACAAGGACACGATGCACTCTGCAATGTCAGTCGTCACCCGCCTCTGCGGCAAGATGGAGCCCAACGAAACTGCACTGCCCCAGTGCGCAGAGAGTCTCGGAGCGCTACTTGATCACGAAGACGCCAAGGTTTCGGAGAGCGCGCTCCGTTGCTTCGCCGCCCTGGCCGATCGATTCATCAGGAAAAGCATGGACCCGATCGATTTGGCCAAACACAGCAACTTGGTCGACTATCTGCTCAAATCACTGTGCGCGTCCGAAAGTGCAACGACCGTCTTCAACAGCATAGTCCTGTCGCTGATCAGCAACCTGTGCAGAGGGAGTCCGGAGATTACACACCAAGTATTCAACAATAACCTCCTGACGGACGCCTTATTCGCCGTACTTACTGGAAAGGACGAGCGCACGGTTACAGACGGCCTTCGCGTCGCCGATCTTCTGGTGGTCCTGCTATGTGAGGGCCGGAATTCCTTGCCGAAAAACTGTCCGGTCGCGGAATCCGGTGCTGTCGGAGGAACGGGTGCCGGTGACCGTGCTCGCCACCTCATTGACGCAATCCGGCAGAAGGACACGCACGCCCTCGTCGAGGCCATTGAAAGCGGAACTGTCGACGCCAACTATACGGATGATGTTGGCCAGTCGTTATTGAACTGGGCTGCCGCTTTTGGCTCGATCGAGATGGTCAATTTCCTATGCGACCGCGGCGCCGACGTGAACAAGGGAAGCAAGAGCAGCTCGCTCCATTACGCTGCTTGCTTCGGGAGGCCTGACGTCGTGAAGGTGCTGCTGCAGCGTGGCGCAAACCCGGATCTCCGGGATGAAGACGGCAAAACCGCACTTGACAAAGCTCGTGAGCGCAACGATGAAGACCATGGCCAGGTTGCTACTATCCTCGAGAGCCCGTCGGTTTATATGCACGCGCCTATTCCAAAAGCCGAAGAAGCTGCCACAGATGCAAGCACCTCACGCCAAGCCGTGGAGACGCCCGACACCCTGCTCGCGGCCCGGTTGCTGAAAAAGCTTGTACCGATTTTCTGTGAAATCTTCCAGAAATCGCTGAACAACGGAATCCGAAGATCGTCCCTTTCGCTTCTGCGCAAATGCATCCAGCATATGGCCAGCGACCACCTGCACTGCATTTTCTCCAAGGCCGCGGACGAGGCAGAAGCTGACCAAGCCCGAGCGTTTTCTGAAGCCGTCGTTGCCGTGCTTGTCAGTGTCTTGGAGCAGGATGATGATGTCGAATCGCAAGAGCAGGTGCTCATGATAATGTCTTCGCTGCTGCAGAAGGAAAGCTCGTTCTGGGTCGAAGAACTGGTGCGACTCGGCGTCTTCGAGAAAGTGGAATCGATGGCAAAGGAGCCGTCAGTGCCATCGGCGTCTGCTTGCGCGAACATTGTCTCTGGTGAACGGGAATCGAACGAAGAGATCAATGTGCTCAACAACACGATGAACAGGTACATTTTACATAAAATTTCTCTACCATTGCTTAGATCGGCGTCTTCTACTCCCTCTGTGCCTGCCGAGTCTGATGGCGATCGAGCCACGCCCAGCGCCGTCGACCGTGAGCGCGCGCAAATGCTGAATGTGCCTGTTGGGGTAATTTTGCATTTTTTCCCTAGAAACTCTTTTTAGGATGACCTCACATCGACCCAAACCCCACCGCCTACTGTGGAAGTGGCCACCCTCGCCACGGAGCCGATCGTTCGGGATCGTGAGACTTCGAAGGAAGTGGAGGTATTTTAGCTATTTTGGTCACAAAAAGCTTTTAGATTGGCGTCCTCTACCGCTGGAAGGAATGGCGGCTGGTCCGCGACAACGACAGCCTTTACATCTGGGCCGACATGCTGGCGATCGAGTTCCCGTAAGATAGCCTCTAGATTCATTTATCCTGTTCAGGTTGAATTCCAACGGTTGGATCCGCTACTTTGCCGACGGTCACTTCTCGGTGATGTTCAGCAACGGAACGAGCCAAGTAGCGAACAACGAACTGGAGGCCAGGAAGAATTTTGTCACGAGGTATTTAAACCATTTTATGTTTGTAACGCTTTCTAGATGGCGACGTGCTACTGCCGAATGTGGAGACGGCGTGCCTACATCGCTCTTGCAAATCCCCAACTTTTTCCGGAAGGCCACAGTGAGCGGATGGGAGATCGGCTGTTTCCGAAATGCCGAATTGACGGTGCGATCGACAAACGCGGAAGTGGACCTTGGCGGTGTTGTGATCAAAGACGACCTCGGAGGGTGAGCATTTTTCCCACGTCATATAGCAATTCTTTTAGTTTCACGTTCGAAGGTCTCGAAAAAGTGACCATCAGTCCAGAATGTGTGCTTTCGCACGACTTCAGCACAGGTATGGCATTATTTTGTAGCAATAATCGCGTTTAGGCTGGTCTCTCCATGGAGTTGGCCCTCGTCGCCTCAAGTTCCGTGCCGAAATGCAGCGCAAACGTGTCCAAGAGCTGGCTTGGGAGGTCTGGGACAAACACCTGAAAGATGCGCAAGCGAAGCCCAGGGATGCCCTCGTCCACCTGAAGGAGGCTACATCTTGCATTCAGGTTTGCTTAAAACTAACACTCACATTTTCTTCCTAGGAATTCGTCAAAAACACCAAGGCGAACAAGAAAGACATCAGCAAGCTGAACAGTGTCACGCAAGCGATGAACTGCATCAAGGACTGTGTACTGGACGACCGCCGGCTGTCCACCTTCGAGCTGTCAATTTCCGGCCTTGTCCCTACCCTCGTTGGACTGCTCAGCGTAGCCGAGGCGAAGCCTACTAGCTATCCGGCCTTCATCTTCCGTGAGACCTTCGGGAATGGCTCGTCGCTGGCGACCTTGGTCCGCAAAATGGTCCTCATCCTCGAATCGGCCGAGAAGTTCCCACAATTCCTCTACGATCTCCCGGGCGGCTCTGCCTTTGGCCTTCAAATGCTCAGCAAGCGGTTCCGTCTCAAGCTCGAATTGGCCGGTGCTGACACAGAAGCGCAGAAGCACCTGTTGAACCGGTATTTTGCGATGCTTTGCCTATATTGATTTTTTTCAGCACGAATCGCTCTTTCAAAAGTGAGCCGCTGACGTCGGTTGGGCAGCTGAAGAATTTCTTGCTACGAATGGTGGCCAAGCAATGGTAAGGCTTCCGTTTAGCAATCAAAAGTTTTGTGTTTAGGTATGACCGCGAACGCGACAGCTACAATTTCGTCAAGCAGATCAAGGAGCAGAAGGAAATTACGTGCACGTACTCCAGCGACTTTGACGACCAAGGCATCATGTTCTGGCTCGGCACAAATGGAAAACTGGCTGAATGGATCAACCCGGCCTCGATCGGCGTCGTCAAGGTTGGCTTCCCATATTTTGGTGTACATTATCCTAGGTGACCTGCTCCGATACCCCGAAGCAACCCTTTGGACGCCCCGAAGACGTGCTCAGCCGTGATGTGAACCCGATCAACTGCCACAGCAGCGACGACAAGAACAGCAACTTCACGATCGACACCGGGTGCTCAATCGTCCCGGCAAGCTACACACTTCGTCATGCTCGCGGCTACGGACGCAGCGCCCTCCGCAACTGGCTATTCCAAGTAACCTTTCTCGTGGGTTTTTAACGGTGTCTTTGTAGGGCTCTCGTGACAACCAGGTCTGGGAAGTGCTGGTCGCCCACTCCGATGACAACTCGCTGAATGACCCAGGGTCCACTGCCACCTGGCCAGTTGAGCCGAACAAAGGTTTCTATCAATTTCATATATCACGCCAAACTTTAGGGCCATACCGTTACTTCCGCATTGCTCAGAATGGCAAGAACGCCTCGGGACAAACCTGCTACCTCTCCCTATCCGGTTTCGAGCTGTACGGGAAGATCGTCGACGTTGTGGTTGAAAACTTCAAAACCGAAGAAAAGGTTCGTTCATCTTATTTCTTTTTACCTGGACTTAGGAAAAAATGACGCCGGCCAGCTCCAAGATCCCCAAGGCGATGTCCCTACGCGAGGCCATCATGACGAAGAGAACAAAGGGAGGTCAGGACGAGCCCGGGCCGTCAACAAGCTCAAGCGACACCACTTCACGCTCGTTGCCTCAAGGACCCGACAACAACCGCTACAAGGCTGGGATGACGCACGAACAAGTTCTGAAGTCGCTGAAGAAAGGGTTTGTGTCTTCTATTTTGCGTTTATGTTTTTTCAGGGAAAGCAAACGACAGCTACATCGGCTTTGGCGCCAGCAAGCCGCCGATCTGCGTGGCATGTTAGTAAAACGTGGGCCTGACTGGATGTGGGACGAGCAGGACAACGGCGGTGAAGGCCACGTGATCTCTCAAAATGAAAATGGTTCGTTTCATCCAATAAAACTGGTTCTGTTTCTATCACTGAAATCGTTTCAATAAACGTAATGTTTCCAGGATGGGTTGACGTGCTCTGGGATGCTACCGGCTATAAGAACAGCTACCGTTACGGCTACGATGGCCTTTTCGACATCACCCGGGTTGCCAAGACTGCCATTGACACGTCGCCATTCTTGGTCAGCGGTCTTAATTTACGTTCATTCTTGGTTTAGGCCATGATTCCGTCGAGACGCGCAGAGCTGCCCAGCGCTTCCACGCTACCGGCTGCTCCCTCCCCGTTCGGCGCCCTTTTCGGCTTCGCCTCCAGAGGCAAATCGGCTCGCGTCAGCAAACGACCCGTTCACCCGCACCAAGTCGCTCGTCCAACCGTCACGCCTCCAACTTCAGCTATTGGTATGCTTTCAATGAATTACAAAACCTTTTTTGTGTAGGCCAAAAGTCTATGTCGACGACGAACTTGAATGATGAACGTCAACGTGGCGCTGGAAGCTCCGCAGTTACTGTTGCTGCCACTGGACAAGCCGCTTCGGCAGAAAGCCTCCAGCATCAAACACCCAGCCTCGAGAATCTGCTCGAAAAGTAAGTGCTTTTTATCAATTTCTTTAGTTATCGTTGGCGTCCTCGATAATACATTTCTTTTAGGTCGCGTATCTTGATTGATCGCACTATTGTCGAGCGCAACGAAACGGCCGAAGGACGCGAAACACCCGAAGATCAGCATGGCCCCAGTTCTTCCCAGCCGACATTGAACACCAACCAGCCGGCGACTGGTTCATCCGATGCTGCTACGGCTTCAGCTGCTGTACCGGAGGTGCGTTTTTGGTTGAATTCTTATCTAGTTTTTAGGGTGTCGAGGCGTTGTCCTTATCCACCCCGGATTTGGCGTCGGCTCGTGAGCGAGCTCAATCGACGGAGGCTGCTTCGGATGTCACTCAGGAGGACCAAGATACGGAAGGTGACGGCGAGGAGGATGAAGAGAACGACGAGGAAGAACCTGAAGACGATGACATGGAAGACGAAGATGAGGAGGAGGACACGGAGCCCGACAACGATGATAGGTCAGACCGCTTTTCTTTTCCCAATGAAAACCGTGCTTTTAGAGGTGAGAAGAGGGATGAGGACGTCAGCTTTTCCCAATTGCTGGCAGAATTGGAGGGAGAGGGGAAAGTGGGCCAGGCGGCTCTCGCCGTGCCCGCAGGCTCGTCCACGGCCAATACTAATGCGACTATCAGCCAAGAGCGCGGGATTATTGAGAGACTTCGCGATGTGATCGGAATGGGTTAGTGTCGTGCATGCGACGCCAAGTGTCGTGCCGCGTTGTGAAGTTTTTCCGTTCTGTGGCACCATCTTGCGTTTGGTCGTATCGCACGATAGAACCCGTCGATCGAGTCTAGTGCCCGTTGATTTCCGTGTTTTAGAAGATTCCATCGAGCAGCTCATCAGCGGCCTGGGCCCGCCCAGCACACAGGCGATCCATGTCAAGCCGGCCGGAAGCCGAAAAGTTGGCACCTCGGTGTCAAAGTCGATCAAGGGATACGCCGATGTGATCAAGTCCATGATGCAGCAGGTTCAACATCGTTTTTGGATTTTATAGTATTGTGTTTTAGATGATGGACCCGACCTCGGCCATGGATGTCGAGGATATGGAGGAAGATATTTTCGATGACGAAGCGAACGAGGAAGACCTGATGGACGATGAGCTGCCCTACAACATCCTGCCCGATTCGTTGGCCCAGGTGCTGGGGCGCCTCAGCGGCGACGGTCGAGTCAGCTTGCGCAACATGTCGCAGCTTCTTATGGCCGACCCGCACCGCCTGTTCGACCAGGGCGCTCGTACTCGTTCGGCTAACCTTCGCCAATGGGATGACGAATTTGTGCTGAAGTGCCAGTTCCAGGTTTTTGAAATGTCTATATCTAACGAATATTTTTAGGCCCTGATCCCCGCTTTCGACCCCCGCCCCGGCCGCACCAACATCAACCAGACGCAAGAAGTCGAGCTGCCTGCGACAATTTCGGAGCCCACCGCCGCCTCGAATGCCCAGCCAAAGAATGTACGTTTTTACATGCTTTCTTTCAAACTGTCTTAGACTTCGGAAGCCAAAATTCGTCTCTTCCTTCGTGGACCCAACATGCCCGGAATCGAGAACATCACCTTCGAGATGGACAATGACGATCATTCCCTATTCAAATGTATCCAAAAGCTCACGAACAATGTGGAATGGCAACAGGTAAACGATCACCTCGCAACTTTCAATTTGTTTTTTTGTAGAAGGGCGATCGGAATCGCAGAATCTTCGATCCGGTCTACACATTGATATACGAGGATGCATCGGCCGCCACAAACATCGATGCGTTGGCGCTGCCATCGGAAGATAGCAAAGTGCCCGACATCGTGAACCAAACTCTGGACGCCCTCAATCTTTTGGCCAAAGTTGGCGCCACTCTGCCCGAATCGGAACTGCCTTCCAACGTCTTCATCTCCGACAAGCTGTCGCAGAAGTTGCTGCAAGAACTCTCGGATCCGCTGGTGGTGGCCGCTCGTTCGATGCCGGATTGGTGCGAGCGACTCGTTTATTCGCATCCGTGTCTGTTCACGATGGATACCAGGTGCGACTGATAATTTTACCAATTAATTTTCTTTATAGGAATATGTACATGGGCGCCACAGCCTTCGGCGTCGCTCGTTCGATCGTCTGGATCCAATCTCGTCGCGACGCTGCCCTTGAGCGTTCGCGTGGCACAGGAGCCGGAACGCCCAACCCTTCATCTGCCGTGCGTCGCGAAGATGCCTACGAATATCGTGTTGGCCGCCTGAAGCACGAGCGCATCAAGGTATGATTTCCAGTCTCGACCCAAACAGTTGTTTAGGTCACCCGCGCTGAAGACGAGCTGCTTGAACAGGCTATTCGCTTGTTCCGTTTCCACTGCAGCAACAAGGCCGTGCTGGAGATTGAGTACAATGGAGAAGAAGGAACAGGACTTGGCCCTACCCTCGAATTCTACGCCCTGATTTCGGCCGAAATGCAGCGCAAAGCTCTGGCGATCTGGTGGTGCGATGACCTGGATGAGACGCAGCTGAAGCTTGAGGTGTGCAATGGAAAATTATTAAAATGGTTTTTTAGGAAAAAGAGCTCGATCTCGGCGAGGGCAAGAAGCCGCCCGGCTTTTACGTCCGTCGCGCTGGCGGCCTTTTCCCCGCTCCTCTGCCACCAAACACCGAGCAGCGCCGTCGTGCAAATGAACTCTTCCGTGTTCTCGGCATCTTCATGGCCAAGGTTTTGCAAGATGGACGTCTCGTCGACATTCCGCTCTCCCCATCATTCCTGAAATTGGTCATCCACCCGAAGGTCAGCACCCGTGCCACAATCGCCGATTTGGACGGCGTCTTGACGCTCGACGACTTTGAGCTTGTCCACCCAATTAAAGGTAAATCCTAACTTCTGCTTTCACTTTTTGTTCAGGCCGTTTCCTGAAAGAGCTGTCGTCTTTGGCTGCGCGCAAGCGGGCCCTCGAGTCTGACGATACCATCGACACAATTGCCAAGCGCCGACGCTACGACGAGCTGATGTTGAATATTGGCGGCGCCCGTTGCAAGGTTTTATTAGTTTTGGCATATCAAACGAATGTTTTTCCAGATCGACGATCTTGGACTCAACTTCACTGTGAACCCACCATCGGCTGTGTTCCAATACAAGGAGATGGAACTGATCGAGGGTGGAGCGGACATGGACGTGACGATGGAGAACGTCGAGCTCTACGTAGAGAAGTGCTCCGACTACTATCTCAACTCCGGCATCGTCGAGCAGGTAGCTTGAGTGTCATTTTCTGTTACCAGCCTTTTCAGGTACGTGCTTTCCGTGAAGGATTCGACCGCGTCTTCCCGCTTCGCTCGTTGCGCTCATTCACGCCGGAGGAAGTCCAGGTTTGGCCCTAGTGAAGTTCCGTAATGTTCTTTAGTGCCTCATCTCTGGTGAACAAAGTCCGGTGTGGAACCGCGACGATATCCTCAACTACACCGAGCCCAAGCTCGGCTACACCCGCGACTCGCCCGGTTTCCTGAAATTCGTCGATGTCATGGACGCCCTGACGCCTGCCGAAAGGAAGAACTTCTTGCAATTTGCTACGGGATGCAGCAGTCTGCCACCTGGTATGGAAATTTTTACAATTGACGGGATAAATTTTGTAATAACGGGTGATTCGATTTTGATTTCGATTTTTAGGTGGCTTGGCCAACCTGCACCCACGGCTGACCGTGGTTCGGAAGGTCGAGAGCGGTGACGGCAGCTATCCATCGGTCAACACTTGCGTGCACTACCTGAAGTTGCCGGATTATTCCACTGCTGAAATTCTTCGGTTAGTCCCTTCCCTTAACCATAACCTTTTCTTTTTTTTCTAGTGAACGTCTTCTGACGGCCATCAACGAGAAGGGCTTCCACCTCAACTGAAAACGGCTTGCTGTTGTCCCAATTACACTACCCAACTATCAACCGCCAAATGTACATTTCTGGCTTTGACACGGCTGTAAGCTTTACGGGTTGTCCCCCGCATTGTGTGTTTGTTCTTTTGTTCCCCACACCCTCTAAACGCTAATCACCATACCGTTGCCTTTCCCTTGTGCACTAGTTGCCCTCCGGTGTCTCAAATGTCCCCCCGAATTTTATTCTAGTTGAATGTTTTATCCTTTTCCTTGAACCCCTACACAGCTGGGAGGTTACTTGCTGTGTACAATCAACCCTTTTACCGCCGATAAATAAGTGTTTTTTCGCTGCTAGAATACAGAATACGTGCTTGATTTTTTGATCGGCCGGGGATGGCATCTGGGGTCGTGCCTGACGATTTGGCCCCAAGGGGGGTGGCTACGGAATTGAGGCTAATTTGGCGGGGATGGATCGAAGGGCCCGTCGGGCCAGCGTCGCCAGTCACAAATGGCCGACCATCGGATTGCGCGTATCGCGGAAAATTTCGTTTGGGACGAACCGTTCGCCCAGAATTCCGGGCAGCCGACCGGGGTATGGCAGTCTTACTTTTTCCTTTTTTCAACACCGTTTAGGGCCGAATTCAGCTATTCGAGGAATTGTTGGGGAAGCACGTATCGAATAGGGCCGAGTTCGAGACGGCCATCTACTGGTCAGTTGCTGCGTCGTAAAAAAACGTGTTCAAAAGGCTCACTGGCTTTTAGGCAGAACTTTTCTGCCAAGTTCCCGTTTTAAAAAAGCTTCTTGTGAAGGGAGGGCAACTACTGGGACGAGAATGTGCACGACTGCGCCGAGGTGGAATGGAGCACGGCGGCGCTGCTTTTCCGGAAGATTGGCAACATGTTGAGGAGTCGAGGGATAGGCAAGGTAAGCTTTTCAAGGGAATATCTTTGCGCCTTTGATTACTACCGTTGACCCCCTAGGGAGATAGGCTGCTTGTTGCCATGCCAAACATGGTCCAGGGTCCGCTAATCGTCATGGCCGCTGCCTCGGTGGGAGCCGTCTGCACGCTTATTGTGAGTTTTCTGGCCGAGGGACCTTCTAAAAAACACAAAGACATCTAGGAAAACGAAACCGGGGTATTAGAGCACTTTTTAGAAAGGCACCGAGTCGCCACGGCAGCTCGCTAAAATCCTAGAGGTGGTCGAGCCGAAGCTGCTCATCTGCGTGGACGCCTTTTGGCAAGGCGATCAGCTGTTTGAGCTGAAGGCGACGATTGACGAGACGCTGGGGCAGAAGGTTGTGGGTTTTTAGAGGGGTTGGAATATTTCTAGGTTCCGATCGAGGTCGTTGTGCTTCGCCACGTCGGCCCGAACCCAGGGATGCCCCCGCCAGAGAAACACATCCCCGCGCGGAGGCCGTATTATAAAATTGAGGTATTTGCTGGAGATAGACAGAAATTTGACGGATTCACTCTTTGTTTACGAGCGGAATCTTCTGGCAGACGCGAAGTTTTTCAGATCTTTACGAAAATAGCGCTGGCTAGCAGTTTTTCGTGCCGAATCGTATATCTAGCGTAAATTCTTAAGAATTTTGGCTGATTCCTAACACAATTTCCTCCCATTTTTTCAGGTGTCAATGAAAGAGGGCCGCGACTACGATTGGAGCGATGAGTTTGTGAAGCAGAGCGATGACTTCAGCCCCGAACCTTGTGCTGTTGATCAGGTCGTCTGCGAGTTTGTCAAATGGTTAGCCGTTTTTAATTCGTTCTCTCTCTCTCTCTCTCTCTCTCTCTCTCTCTCTATCGCTCTAGCCCCTTTCCAGGGCCGAACACCCAAAGCTTGCTCCACTTACCGTCAGCCAGCTTCTACAAGACGTTCTGGAGTTGGGCAAAGATCTAAAGCCAGCAGCGGGCATCTCCGCGCTCCAGGTCCGTTCCTTGACGCGTTGCGTGCCTCTGGCAGGACCACCGAATTGACACGCAACGGGTCCGCCGCGCAACCCAAATTTTGCAGCACGCTGGCCACCTCTGCCTTGGCGATCTGTGCTCGCATTTTGGGTTGGCCGCCTATTTCGCCATTCTACACAGAGGCCTACCGCCTATTATCGTAAGCCTGGGCCACGGTAGTGCTGATCGTAGTACACTTTTTAGTTCGAGGGTATCATCGACTACCCCGACCCCTCCAGGGTGGCCCACATCATCGCCAAGTACAAGGTAATATCGCGGGTTTTGTATGTACAAGAAAAACTATCGATCCTGCTTGATGTGTTGCTTCTATCAACGCATAACCACTTTTCAGGCGGTATCCCTATTGGCTTCCGGCGACTTCCAACTGGATGCCCAGTACATGGGCTTTGTTTCTAACGCCTCGCTGAAGGTGGTCATCTCTACAGCCACAAGCTACAAGCAAAGGAATACCAAGATTTTCCCCTCGGCCACCCATCAATTACATGCGATTTTGGGGTGATGGTTGCGAAATAAATTGTATTTTTTGGTTTTCGATTTCCGGACGATGCGGTGGGGCGACTGGGCGTCTATTTACACACGCATGTTTTTCGGAGTAATCAGATTGCGGGCGGGAGAGAGAAGGAGAGAGCGCGAGAGAGAAAGGGAGAGAGAACGATTTCGGCTTTCCGAATTACATGTCATACAATTTGTCAATTAGTGTGAAATGAAGACTCTGGGTCAGTGTCGAGAACCAGCCAACCCAAGGAGGCGATTACCACAATTCCTAATCCTTTTAAAACCATGCCTGTTTCCGATTTCCCTGAAAATGCCCTCGAAAACACACCTCTCCCCCACCTGGCCCAGATCGTGATAGGAGCGAAAGTGGTTGGTCGGAGGGCGGAAGGCCCCCTCCGAGGTGGGGGAATGAATGTTTGTCCGAAATGTCATCGCCACGAGGGCCCCCCGGGGGTGAGTTCCTTGCTCTCTCTGGCTCTCTCATTCGCTCGCTCTCTCTGTCTCGCGTTCTCTGCTTCTCTGCCCCTCCCCTTCCACAACAAACACCTAAGCACAGTGGAGATGGTCTGTGGAGGGGGACGTGTGCGACTTTTGTCTTCATCGGGGGCCCCTCATCGATCCTAAAGGGGGGACTGTAGCGCTGCGATGAAGCCTGGGGTCAATGTATTTTTGGCTCCGTGCCAGGGCTTGGGTTCCTTAGAATGATGCAGCACTCTGTCTCTCGTACGCTCTCCATCGCGCACTCTCTTTCCTTCTGTCTCTGCTTCTCTCGCTCTCTCTATCTCTCACTCACTCTCTCTCTCTCTCTCTCTCCCGCTCTTTCTCGATATTAATTAGTTTTTAGAGAGTGTCCCAAGTAGCGTAGCGTAGTCCCTTCCCGAAATCCAGCAACCTATCGTCTTCTCCCCCTGAAAGTGCCGACAACTTTTTCCGACCCCCGCTGTGCTCCTGCTGACGGTACCCGGCCGAACCCATCCATTCACCTTTTTTTCCGCGAGTCTTTTCAAGCCAGCTAATGGCTTCTGAAGAAAGCTCCCCAAGCTTCAGCATGTTCAAGGAGTTCAGGGACGATTGGCCTTTCTGGGCTCGCATTGCTTTCAAAGGGAACATTTCAGTGGCCAGCTCAACTTCCGTGCGAAATTCCAAATTCTCCCAGCATTCTGCTTCGCAAATCGTGGGGTTACCTTGGGGGGCGTCGATAATTGCCCCATCACCCGCCCACGGACATACCGCCATCAATTGAATGGTCATTCGCCCTGTTATCCATTGGCCCGTAACGGTGGATACGGGGGGAGGGGAGAGGGGTTGGAACGAATAGGTATCGGAAATCTGGATGGCCTTCAGCTGGGGAATGGCTTACTGCGGTTAAAGGCATGGTGACACGTTCAAAAACTTGTCAATTCTTTCTTTCTGGAGCTTAGGGAGCTCTCTCTCCCGCTCTCTCTCTCTATCTATCTATCACGATATTTCTCTCTCGATCTCTTTGCGCTTCTCTATTTTCTTATGATGTCTCTCTATCTCTCACCATCTCTCTCGCTCTCTCTCTATCCCTCTCTCTTCATACATGCGGGATGTTCCTTTAAACGTGTCATTGCCCCTTTAAAACGAGAGATGGTTGGAGAGTGCAAGCGAGAGAGACATTGAGAGAGCGAGAAAGCGAGAGAGAGAGAGAGAGAGAGAGAGAGCGTCAGACAAAGTGCGAGGCTCTAACTTCCCTATTGGCAGCCCGGTGTCGAGGGCCCCCATCCCACATGTCCTCAAAGGGTCTCGGCTAGTTGACCCTTATAATCTTGGCCGGCTGACCATTCCTCCCCGCAGCCAGGCCATCGATTGATCCATTCGCCCTCTAAAAAGGGCACCCACCTACAGCGAGAGAGAGCGAGAGCGAGAGAGAGAGAGAGAGAGAGAGAGCGAGAGAGAGAGAGGGACAGGTAGCAGCCAGCCCTTCTATCCCCCACACCTGCCCGCCCGCATGCCTATTTTCGGCTTACTCTCGGCGTGCACTCGGGCCATTTTTGCATAAATTAATGGCCAGTTTCGCTTTTGCAAAGAATCTAGGTGAATTTGAGGATTCTACGACTATTTGTTTGCTTTAGCCAGGTGATTCCCAGCCCATTGAATAAACACTATTTTCGTGGTAACTCGTCGAGTTTACAGTATTTTGAGCTAGGAATTTGTGTGAACCTATTTCTACTTTTTGTCATTTAAGCATATATACAAAATTCCAGCAAAAAACTCCTAAGCAACTAAAGTTTGTAATCTTTTTGAGCGAATTTCGCCTTAGTTTTCAAGTTTTTTTTAAAATTCAAATGTTTTCCTGCATCCTGTCGTTTTTTTCTATATTTTTCGAGGCTTGCAAGGCGGTGATTCAAGCCATAATATTATTTTAAAGCCTGAAAAACAGACAAAACTTTACATTCTAACCTGTTCCTTGCTGAAAATGTCGAAAAGCCAAGTTTTTTGGATGTCTAGAATTTTTTTGTATAGGGATTAGTATCAGCGCAATAAAAGGAGCTTATATAAACTTGTTGGTTCCTTAATCATATTTTTCTGAACTTTTTACTCAAAATTCAATGCCTCGAAACCCTCTCATGGTGTGCATTCTCGATGACCGGTACGAATGGACAGTCATTCCCCCCAAACACACGCACGCCCATCTGATCGATGGATCGGGAAGTGAGAGAGAGAGAGAGAGAGAGAGAGAGAGAGAGAGAGAGAAAGGAGAGAGTGGTCGCCTGTCTGTGACAGCTCATGCAAATATCCCCCACACCCGCCGCATTCCGACCAACACCCGGCGGCGGCCTAACACCTAAACTGTGCGCCGTTTTCGGTACTGATTGGAGTTAGTAGTTACCGATCAAATTTAGAAAAATTATCGTTTCTTTTCTAGGTATCTCTCTCGCTCACGCTCTCTCACGCTCTCTCTTCCTTCTCGTACTCTCTCTCTCTCTCTCGCTCTCGCTCTCGCTCTCGCTATCTATCTAGATTACAGAATCCACCCTTTGAAGAGACGATATTTTGAAAGCAGATGTTTTTAAAACTCGTCGAATCTGAATTTTTATAATTTTAATTTTCCAAATATTTTGCAGTTCCAATATTCACCAGTTTTACCTTAACTTTCAATTCGACTTATTATACCTCAAATTCCCCACGGTCGCGCTCGATAACATCCCCATTTATGACTCGGCCTCCCCCACCCGGGGCCAGCAAGGAATAAACAAAAGCGATGAGCTGGCAAATGGGGTGGGGGTGTTCCATGCCTCTAGATAAGAAATTCTTCATGCTTTTCAGCCTATTCATCCTATTAAAATCGAACTAGAGATGCCTATCGAAATACCGGTGCCACGAATTTTTTGATCAATCTGGCGGAGACCTGTGATCTCAGATCTCCAAAATCCTTTTAATTTCTTCAGAATTTTGGTTTTTCACGGTTATGTATATTTTTCCTTGAATTCCTACCTTATATAATTTTGGCGTGTATCTTTGTGTGTGTGTGGATGTCAGTTTCGATACCCGATTTGGGGGCCTTCCCGTGCATAAAACGTCCCAATTCTCCGTCACCCGGGGGAATCGACCCTTCTGTTTCCGATCGCGTGCTCAGAATTTTGATAAAATACAAGTTTACAAAGTTAAAGCCGGTTTTACTCATTTTTGAGGTCCCTGAGGGCTAATTTGCATAATGTGAGAAAATACAAATTTCCTCATTCTTGCAAGTTGCACGCGCGCGTGTGGTCGGACGGGGGGAGGGTCTATCGGGAAGGCAAATTTCTCATGCAAAGGCCACATTCCAGCGCCCAAGGCCCGCGAAGCGGGTTTTGGGCGCTGGTTAAAAGATAATTTGGTAAAATACGTGCTTCAAATAGTACAAGCTGTAAATTAAGCCTTATTAGATCTGATCTTATAAATATTGTTAATGTGCTTAGGCTTAGACTTTAATCTGGAGCTTTGGCTTAGGCTTAGGCTCAGCTAAGAAATTTGTGCTTTTTATTTCGCATCGGGCCCGAAAAAAAACGAAGTCTCCGGTTAACGAGGCTAGGCTTGGGCTTAGGCTTCGACGTCGGCTTTGGTTTAGCTTGTTCGGCTCAACTGAACTGGACTACTATTTATTTGTTGGTCATTTCCCAAACTTGGCATCCACAGATCCAATCCACCCCCACCCCCCACCCCGTCCATCAATCCATCGCCTCGTGCGGCTGGCGGGAACCGGTTTTTTGCGGTGAAGAATTTGGGCGGCTCGCTAAACGGCCAAAATCAATGCCCACCGGCGTTAAATAATTCAAAATAGCATTCAACTGAACTAGCATTAATTTGAAAATCAATCATATTCGGCCGTCCAGAGGTGGCGATAGGAACGCGTAACGTAGCGTAAAGTAGTGTACTCTCAATAATTGATGGTAGGCCAAATGTTTAATTTCCTGTTTTTACATTTAATTCGGCTCTTACACAGACGTTTATGGAAACAAATTCCATGCTTTTCCAGGTTTCCCTTGCATTTTCACGACGCGAAAATGACAGAAATAATCGGCTTATTGCCTGTTTCCCTTGATTCTGCCTTCTCTCTCTTTTCCACTCTCTCTCTCTCTCTCTCTCTCTCTTCCCCTCTCTCTCTCCCGTTTTGTTTATACGATTCGCCTTCCCATCCAATCGAGCGATGGGAATAAACGGCACGCCACCACCAGAATTTCCAAGCCAATTTCCTACCATTATTTTGAGAGGGTTTTTTTTGGTTTTATGCAAGAAAGTTCTTGTGAAAGGTCAATACATTTTGAAAAGACGATGCAAAATGTTGGAAAATCCCATTTTTAGCCCTTAAAACATAATTAGATCTGGCAAAAAATTGTTACAAATTTTTTTATGTTGATGTTTTAGTCATCTCTCTCTCTCTCTCTCTCTCTCTCTCTCTCTCTCTCTAGTTTTCGCTGATTCCTTTTCTTGGCAAAAATTGTGGTAAAATCCCTACAAATACCCTTAAACCTTTCTAAACGGGGTTGAAACTCCAAAAAACCACCAGTAATCCTCACTTTCAACAATCGACTCGCTTCCTCCCCTCTCGTCGACCGTGTGACCCCATTCTGACAACAGTCCCCCACCCTCCTAGCATTCTACTCTCTTCCTCCCCTCGCCCTTCGTCGAGATTTATGCCCGTCTCCTTTTTTAGGCCCGATTAAAGGGATTGGGAAGGCAAAGGGCTATGGATTTTGCTGTATTTTCATTAATTTCTGCCTAGCTTTTTTGGTCCCACTCCGAATTTCCAGCCTTACCCTGATTTTTCAATTTCGCAGCCTCAAAAAGGCTCCTCAAAAATTCCGGAATCCATTTATTTTTGTGTTTGGCTGAGTACGCGGGAAAGAGAGAGAGAGAGAGAGAGAGAGAGAGAGAGTGCGACGGAGACTTGCCGCGGCCTACGTCTTTTTTTAATATCTTGTCGTAAATTTATTGCCAAGGCAAGGTGGGCGCCAAAAATAGGACACCCCGCTGCGTGCTCTACCGTTGTACGACTTCTTATTTCCAAAACGAATTTTCGTGCTATTTGGCGTATTTCTTGGTGCAATTTTTGACACCTTTCCTGCTAACCAAAAACTAGAAAGCCTGGACGCGCGTTGCGTTTCGCTGAAAATCACGGGCGGGCAGAGAAAATCACATTGAAATCCAACCCTTGCCTTCCCTTTAATCCCTTCTTACGTAAGTAGGAGCAGTTCGGAAGCTTGATACCCCCGTAGGAAGGGCAAAGATGTGTGAGAATATCGAATTTCTGCCCTGGCTGAAGGCAGTCAATCGACCGCACTTCCCCTGGATCGCCACGTTATCGCCACACAGAGTTTCTGCAGGGGGGAAGACAAAAGGGGGAATCGGAATTCCAACATTCCGGCCACACCCAAATCTGGATTTCTCTATCTGTTTCTCGCTCTTTCCCCTCTCTCTCGCTCGTTCTCTCCCTCTCCCTCTCTCTCACTCTCTCTCTCACTCTCTCTCTCTCTCTAATACCCCATGTTCTTGCTCTGACTCCATATATCTCTCTCGTGATCCCTTTTTTGACTATCTCGTTAGCTACTTCGTAGGTTTCTTACTCTCTCTCTCTCTCTCTCTCTCTCTCTCTCTCTCTCTCTCTCTCTCGCTGATACTCACTCGTTTGCTTTTTCTCGCTCTCACTGATGCTCACTTGTTCTTGCCCCTCTCCCTACCTCTATCTCTCTCCCTCTCCCTCACGTTCTCTCTAACTCTTTCTCTCTCGCACTGATTCGCTCTCTCGCTGATGCTCTCCCATTCCCGTGTTGTCTTTCTTTGTCATTTTCGCTCTATCTCGCTCTTTATCTCTCGCTCGCATTGTCTTTTTTCTCTCTTTCTCTCTCCCTCTCTCTCTCTCTCTCTCTCTCTCTCCCTCTCGCTCGCTCACTCTCTCTCTGGCCTCAAATATTTGGCGTATTTCCTGAATTTTTCAACAACCAAAATGCTAATTAATGCCAAAACACACCAATCCCAGCTGTGCGACTCCCCAATCTCCCCCCTCGCTGTTTGCATTTGTTTTTGGCCCTATTGCGTCGACAGCCGAAGGAAATTCCGCGTTTTTTCGGGCCCCCGCAAAATCGATTAGCACCAGCCTTATATTTCCCAACCCCCCGTCTCTTCACCTTCTCTCACCTGCAGAAAATGCAATATTTTCATGGCATAATGGCCATGCAATTCATTTTGAATGGCGCCCCAATTTCTCACGACGTTAAAAGAATTTTTCCCTCATTTTTTAGTTAGTTTCTGAGTATTTTTGTACCTTTTAAATCTCGATTTATGATTTTTAGCTAGCTAGAGCTTTTTCAAGTTTAATTCTCACTTATTTGTTGTATTTGTTCGTATTAGTTCTGATTTTTTAATGATTTTTCTACCCTTGAATTATACTAATTTCCATTTCCAGGGCTCAAAGTCCGAGCTTAATGCGGTATGGGCGATGTGAAGATCAGCATCGCGGAGGTGGGAGAGAGAGAGAGAGAGAGAGAGAGAGAGAGAGAGAAGCGAAAGAGAGATACGAATTTTTTAGGTAATCGAGGTCCGCGATGGGGGTCTCGAAGCGCATGAACTGCTCGCGCTCACCGTGCTCGCCGCAGATCGTCTACCACCGTTGCCACGAGGCCGTAGCCTCTTCGATTTAGATCATGTATATTTGGATGGACGGGGGCGAGTTGAGGTTGGTTCTCTATCTCTTTCTCTCTCTCTCTCCCTCTCGCTCTCTCGCTGTCTCTTTCTGTCTCTCTCTAACCTCCCCATTCTCAGATCGAAGCCGTCAGTGCCGAGAAAGTCTCCAAGGAGTACGAGCCGCCCGAGTGGGCCAAAGATGAGGATGACCCGATCGCGGCGTCCGTATTTTGCTGGGGAGCCGGTAGAAATTGGTTGATTTCTTATGCTAATTTTAACCCTAGTCTTGAAACAAGCTGGCTCCGAGCTGATCGCCCAGGCCGAGCTCTTCTCCCTTGTCAACATCCTCTCCGTGCCGTTAATTGGTGGGTCACACTAGAATATTGCTGTCACACTACATCGTAAAGTGACGATTTTGCAGCAGAAACTGATACAGAAGCGCCCTTATTTGCAGACAGGGAATTTTGAGGCGTTTTAGAAGCATTTTTAGGATTTTTGGATGTGAGCGATTTTCTTAGGGACCAGGCCCACCCCGCAACGGATGGCCCAGATGGCGCGGAATCAGTTGAAGGGCCAGGATGCCAGAGATATCGTCCAAGACATCTACCTGGAAGTGATGGGAGACGAGGATGAGAATCAGGTTGGTAGTTTGGGGTTTTGGAGGAGGAGAAAAAGGAGAGAGAGAGAGATGGAAAGAGAGATAGGGATAGAGATAGAGAGAGAGCGAGGGAGGAAGGAGAGACAGAGAGATAGTGAGAGATAGAGAAAGAAAGAAAGAGAGAGAGAGAGAGAGAGAAAGCGAGAGAGAGAGAGCGAGGGTGAGCGAGAGGTAGAGAGAGACAGAGAGACAGAGAGAGAGTGGGGAAAGAGAGAGAGGGAGAGAGTGAGAGAGGAAGGAGAGACAGAGAGACAGCGAGAGTCACAACTCCTTCTAGCGGCCGTGTCAATTCTCCCAACGAATCTTACCCTTAATGCTCCTTTCAGCTCACCGATTCCGACATATCGGAGCGTGACCTCGAGCCGGATGCCCCGAGATCCCGGGCAAGCAGCCGAGGCTTCGACATCGACTCCGACCTGGAAGGTATTTACCGAGCTGATTCCGTAAAGTTGCACCCCCAGAAGCCCGTCGTGCGCACAACGAGCCCACGATCGTGATCACCGACATGGATCCGGTCAGCCCGAGCACGGCCGAAACGTCCGCCGGCACACCGTCGTTCGTCAAGAAGGCCGTCATATCGAGGACCATGGATTTCTCGACGGAAGATGAGGATGGGGATGGTGAGCCATCGAGTGCCGAGAGCTCGGATGAAGAGCTGGGCAAGAAGGTCAGATTTCCCAGGATCATCAAGTTCAACCAGTTTTCCTCAACCATTTCTGCTGGTTGTGTGCCTTAATTTAGGGGTTATTAGACGCTATCGAGGCTCTTTGACGCTGCAGAAAGCTAAAAAAATTATAACCCGTAATTCCAGCCCATTCCGAAGCACAACCCCTTTGACGATGACTTTGTAAGTGAGCCGAAGTTGGAGCGAAAAGAGGGTACGGTACCCTGGGAAAAATTTAGAATTTAGAAATTTAGAAACCGTTGTCACCACCACCCACTACGCGTCCAGCTCGACGACAAAAGTGGCAGAGGTAGGGTGGATTAAAAATGGTTAAAGTTATAAAAGCTAAGTCTAATCCTAAGCTCAAGCCTAGCCAAGCCCAAGCCTAAACTAAGAAATCCATGACTCAATGCCGAAATCCCCTTTTTAGCCCGTAAACGACAACAACCCGTTCGACAGCGACGAGGAGGAGCTCCAATCCCCCTTCAACCAGGTACGCCTAATCATGGACTACGGTAGTATGGGCACCTTTTAGTCGACACTATCCGGCCGCGACCCATTCGAGCATTTGAAGGGGCGAAGGGTGAGTTTTGTCCTTGGGTTTGGCCTAGCGTGCGTTTGTCGAGATCTAGCTGAAGGGGGAGTAGATTCTGGAAGTTACTAAACCCTTTAGGACCGTCGTTTTCAGGCTGAGGATGAGTCGCCGGTTCCGCCAAAACGAATGCACACCAACGAGCCGATTCCCGCGCCTGCGCTAGTGCAAAATAGCACGGAAGGTGCAAAGAAATTGGTAAGGTATACTTGGGAGAGATAGAAAGAGAGGGCGAGAGAGATAGAGAGAGCGAGAGAGAGCGAGAGAAAGACAGAGATTGAAAAATAACTTATGACTTACTTTAGACTCACAAATTCTCGTCGGGCTCAGACGATATTGTACACGCCCATCTATCCGATGACGACCTCGAATCGTCGACGCGCAGCAATCAAAAGGACTATTTCCTCGAGGTCCGTAACACTTTCGTTTGCCTAAAAACAAAAGTTTTAGATTGAGAAAGAGATGCGGGAAAAAGAGGCACCGTCTCTCTCTTCGATCGCCGAGGTCCCGACGCCAAAGGCGCCGCCGAGGAGCCAGAATAAAGGTTAGTTTTGGGATCTTTTGAAATTCCGTGGTTCGATTTTGTAGTTTGTAGCCCGTAAATTGGTGTAGTTTGGCACAATAATGCTATTAAACTGAGAAAAGAATATGGTAGATTTTTTTAGCGTGGCTTCTAACTTTTTTGCTTCAAACAGTCTTATTTGCATTGTTTTTTGCTGTGGCACCGGAAATTGGATGCCAAATTGCACATTTTTGATAGCCCGAAGCTAAAAAAGAGAGAGAGAGAGCGAGGGAGAGAGAGAGCGAGAGAGTGAGAGAGAGGAAGAGAGAGCGATCTACCACTCACAAACACGCCAAAACTTTCCACATTTCTCGCAACGTCCGATTAGTAGACAGCCGTGGCCGCACGCCGAGCTCGAGCGTCACCTCCAGCATCTCGGCCGTCAGCAGCTTCAAGGAGGACGAGTGTCAGTTATTTTGCACAACATTCTGGATTTGTTTTGCACTTTTTTGTTGCTTTTTAAGGGTGTAATTTGTAGTCCGCCGACATTCTTAACAGGCGTTTTTTGAAGCTCGGCGTACTTCGTAAAGCTGTGTAAAAGTTAATAGGGTCGTGGTATGCACTAATCGTAAGAAAATGAGAAGAGGAACGGAGAAAACTCCCAGCAATTTTAAGTGCAACCTTTTCAGCGAGTTCAGCACGCGGCGGCCCGAACTCCTCGCCGGAGCCCCTGAAGAAGCCGGTGATCAAGAAGGCCGTACCGGAAGAGGCCCCCAAGACCCGCGGCCTTTTCACCAAGAACCCGAGGAGTCGAGGGGGTATGAAAATTATCGGGAAATTCCATAATCCGTAACCTCTAGAGCGCCGCAACACGAACCCGTTCGACGACGACGACGCCGAGGAGGAGGCTTCTTCCTCGGACAGTGACGTCGATGAGCGGCCGGCCGCGAACAATCGGCGGTCACCCTTTGGGGCGCAGGTATGCAAATTTGGATTTATACCTTTAACATATCTTTGAATTTTTTCATGCCTAAACTGCTTGAACTTGATGGCTCATTTTAAAAGAAGTTCAAAGTTTCGATTTCTCAATTCTTTGAATCGATTTTAATTTAACTCCTTGAACTTGATGGCTAGCTTCAAATAGCCTCTGAATTTTGGGATTCCCGTGGAGTTCAAAGTTAAAATGGCCATTTACGTCCTATTTTCAGCAAACCACTCCCACGCCCCCGGGCCGCAAAAACATCCCCAAGCCGTTGGAGCTGAACCCGCCCAAGGAGCTCGACCTCGAGGAGAAGCCAGAGGAACAGGAGGTTTCTGAAAATCCAAGCCATCAACGTGAAGCCCAGGAGTCGATTGACGACATCTTCAAGAAGGAGATCCAGAAGAGGAGGGAGAGCCATCTACCGGTCATTGGAGTTGTGGAGGGGAGAGGTGAGTGATGTTTCGAGAGAGAGAGAGAGAGAGAGAGAGAGGGGGGCAGACCGACAGAGAGAGAGAGAGAGAGAGAGAGAGAGAGAGAGAGAGAGAGAGAGAGAGAGAGAGAGAGAGAGAGAGGGGCAGACCGACAGAGTGAGAGGAGCAGACCGACAGAGAGAGAGAGAGAGAGCGAGAGAGAGGGAGAAAGAGAGAGAGAAAGTAGATCCTAAAAAAAATTACGACAATTCCAGGCACACCTCCGTCCGTCCGAGACTCCCCGCACCTGTCCGGCTTCCAGCGCAAGAATAGCCTGACCCCCGGGCGAGTGTCACGAAGAAGTACGCAGCGGAGAAGGGCCGGGAAGGTGAGATTTTCAGAAGGCATCGCAACCTCACTTTTTCGCTTCTTGGTAGATGTTTATCGGAGATTTCCAAAATACGATTCCGAAATGGAGGGTGAAAATCGGGGGGGGGGGGGGGGGGCCGGGTGGGACATACACGTCATCCGGAAATCGGGGCTGTCACTCGACGGTGTTGGTCCGCGTTTCGGGACGCACGGGACCCGAAAACGGCTCGGGATTCGATTGATTTTTGTGGGGGGGAAATTTTCGGATTGTTAAGGGCTATTCAACTCATATAAGTTCTCTCTTTCTCTTCCTCACTCTCTCTCTCTGTGTCTCTTGTCTCCCTCCCGGTTTCTATCTTTTACTGTCCCTCTCTCGCTCTCTGGTTTCATCCTTATCTCTCATTCTCGTGCTCATTCTGAGCCTCATTCGATTTCTCGATCGATAACCCCCCTCTCTCTCGATGTCTACCTGCATGTATCAGGTTGGAACGAAAGTTCTGTCGCCGAGATTTTGGAAGACTGGCTAAATTCGTAGTTAGCTCCATTCTGAACCTGCGAGATGTCATTTTGTAGCTCTCGGCCTGGACGGTTTTGGGAGGAGGGTCCTGGGGCCTCAAAATCAAGAACGGCCGAGATACAGGCCCAAGAAGTTTTTTTAAAAATTACGCAAAAGTGTTTTTGCAAGTTATCTCTGCATACAGCCATTTGCATACGATACCTTTAACACCAATCGATAGATCTCGAGGAGTAGATATGGATAGATCTTGAGATCATCAAAATTAGACACTGGATGACCGAGATATGGCCCCTTGAAGTTTGGCCCATTTCTTAGAACTTTTCCCGATTTCCCATAGATTTTTTCAAAATCCGCTCCGTTAGTCCAAAAATAAAGCGGCAATTTTCGGACCTTTCCGTCCAATTTTTGAAAAAATCTATGGGAAATCGGGAAAAGTTCTAAGAAATGGGCCAAACTTCAAGGGGCCATATCTCGGTCATCCAGTGTCTAATTTTGATGATCTCAAGATCTATCCATATCTACTCCTCGAGATCTATCGATTGGTGTTAAAGGTATCGTATGCAAATGGCTGTATGCAGAGATAACTTGCAAAAACACTTTTGCGTAATTTTTAAAAAAACTTCTTGGGCCTGTATCTCGGCCGTTCTTGATTTTGAGGCCCCAGGACCCTCCTCCCAAAACCGTCCAGGCCGAGAGCTACAAAATGACATATCGCAAGTGCAGAATCGAGCTATCTACGAATTTAGCCAGCCTCCCAAAATCTCGGCGACAGAACTTTCGTTCCAACCTGATAGTTCGCTCTCTCTCTCGCTCTCTTCCCACTCTCTATTTCTCTCACTCACTCTCTCTCTTCCCCCCCCCCCCCGCTATCTCTTCCCTACCTAATACCTCTTTTCCAGACACGATCCGAGCCCGAATTTGTCGACCGGAAAAGCCAACCGGCCTTCCGCCTCAAGGCGCCCACCACCAAGAAGGTACTGTATTTCTTTCTTCTATGCTATAGTCCCCTTTTTGCAGAAGAAAATGGTGCTCCACCGCGTCGAGCAAACTGACGTCATGGTCGAGCTGCTGAATGGGCAAAAGATTGAGGTAGAATCTGCCTTTCCAGCCCCTTTTAAACCGCATACTCATAAAAAATGCAAATTTCAGGTGTCGTGCCGCTCAGACGTGCTGACGGCCGACGTCTTCAGCCTGGTCGTCGGCCACATGAACATCAACGAGCACGTCTTCTTCGGGCTTTCCGTGCTGAGAGGTAGGCTTTTTTCTAGCTACTGTACGCCCATAGATTACAGTCGTCGATCCACTTTACCCGCCTTGATTCAGATGGCGAGCACTTTTTCCTCGACGACGAGCAGCGGCTGGAGAAGTTCGCGCCGTCCGGGTGGAAGGATCGGACGCGACGGGTCGGCTACACGCTGCACCTGCGTTTCCGCTTCTACCCCCAGATCCTCGAGTTTATCAAGTGGGTTTTATGAAAATTCCTCGGAACTCTTCCAGAACCGACGTAACGCTACATGAATTATACCTTCAATTGCGCCGCGACATCCTGGAGGACAGACTACAACCCAAAAAGGACAAGGCCTACGAGCTGGCCGCCCTGGCGCTACAGGTTTGTAGTCTGTAGTTTCCCAGCTTTGCACTTTGTATATTATCATTTAGTTTGCTTTATAGTCTGTAGTAAAGGACAAAATGTGTAGTCTGTAGCTCGCGCTCGTTTTCAGGTGGAATTCGGAGACCGGCCACCGCCCGCCGTCAAGGACTACTTCGCCATGGAGTACTATTTGCAACGGGTGAGCATGAATCGCCCTTGCTCTCTCTCTCTCTCTCTCTCTCTCTCTCTCTCTCTCTCTCTATCTCGCTCTCCCGAAATAAATACACCCGATTTTTCAGCGCTTCTACCAATTCGACGACGAGAAGGCGGTGCAATCAGAGATCGGGCAGCGGCACGAAAAATATAGAGGACTTCGGGCAAAGGAGGCCGAGACTCGCTATATCCAAGTGAGCTTTTTCTTTCTCCCTCTCATTCTTCCTATCTCCCTCGCTCTCTATCCGACCCTATACCTTCTCTTTTAGGTCTGCACATGTCTGCCGGATTACGGTGCTCATCTTCACCGTGTCTTCCGGTCAAAGCCCTCAACGGCGCACGGAGCATCACCTTTTGATCCGGACACCGGCGCGAATATGTGGATCGCCATCATGCCAAAGGGGATCATTGTGTTGGAGGAGCAGGTAGAGGAGCATGAGCGCGATTACCTTTCGACTGGTTTTCACTATTTTTAAGCAAGTAGAAAGGGGCTTTAAAGGACAGAAAAACAAGGAATTGCGGCCCGTGAAAAAATACTCTTTCCAGGCGGGTGTCCGGCACAGCCTGGCCGAACACGTGTGGCAGTGCACGCAGACGCTGCAGTTTGACAAGAAACGGTGAGTTTTAGGGAGATGGGGATACAGTGCGTCTGCTACTTTCAAAAATTCGAAAATTTTCGAAATGTCGAAACTCCAGAATGCCGACATTTCAAAATTCATTTGTTTCATATCAATTTCAAAATGTCCGTCGCTTACCGGTCCCCTTAAAATCCGCTGTTTCAGTTTCGTCATCGTTGCCCAGCGGAACGGCGAGCCATCTGAGACGGTATTTTGGACCGACCACTACAGCAAGTAAGTTTAGTTGACCTACAGCTCAAGAAAATTCGCTAAAAATTGGAATTTGTTGAAGTAGTCACACGAGTAAAGCTACAATTCACTTTTCGGTAGTTTTTAACATGCCTCTACACTGCTAAAAACCATGAAATAAATACTTTAGCAACAACTATGTGTGGGCGGGCCCGGTGGACTATAAGTACGAAACGATACTAATCACGAGTCCAGATGTGTTTCAATTTCCCAAATGTCGCTGAAAAAAACCCGATTGTCTGCTGTCCGGCCGCCCCTAAATGTTGCTCCAATTTGAAGAGGGCGTGCCAGGGTGCGTCGCGTGTTGTGTTGCGGCTCGCGTCACGGCCCGTATCGCTCCTGGCACACCCCTTTAAATAGCCATCCCTACGTTCGCGCTTCACTAACCGATTTGTCTGCCCATCCGGCTTGACCTGGCCCCTTGTTTGAAATTTTAAAGGTACGCTGAAGGCTGACTTTGACTGAAGGTCCATAAGACTCTCTGCTAGCCTGCCTGGTCGCTTCAACGGTCCTTTAAAATGTTGGCCATCGTACTGGAATACCGTACTCTTTCTGAATCCCGATTTTCAGGTCGGCCTACTTTGTCCGCTTTGCCGCCTCGCAGCACCGGTTTATGATGCGGATGCGGCAGTGGAAGAACACGCTAAAGTGAGTGCGGAATTTTGGAGTATGCTATCGGCATTTTTCGACGTCGCGACACGCGACGCGGCTTGCGATTTCATTGCATAATGTTTTAGGTCCCCTCTCATTTCAATTTGTTAACTCTAGAACCGAACGCTCCCTGTCAACACTTCCGGATGTGGCTGCCGAGGGATCACTGCCAAGGCGGAACCACCAGAACCGAGGTTTGTGCTGAAGAGAAAGAGAGATAGAGAGAAAGACAGATTAAAATTCGACCTGCTATTTCGTGGTGTTAACTGTAGTGTATGGTGTTTAGCGGAACCTGCCAGCCCCCTGGACGACGCCGAACAACTTTTCCCAAAAATCTACCGTACCCCCTCCATCCCGACGACACCGATTCAGACACGGAGCTTTGAAGATGATGATGGTTCGTTGTGCTGTGCGAGTAGCTTTGTTGTGTTCTTGAGAGGGGGGGGGTGAGCTAGAGAGAATTAGAGAGAGAGAGACAGAGAGACAGAGAGAGATAGGACGAGAGAGAGATACGGAGCGAGGGAGAGTTGGAGAGAGGGTGTGTGAGAAAGCGAGATAGAGAGAGCGAGAGAGACAGGGCGAGAGAAAGGGTGCGTGAGAGAGACAAACAGATAATGCGGGAGAGAGACCCCTGACGGGGCAGGAGAGAGAGGCAGACAGAGCGAGAGAAAACACATCCCGACGTCCGTAACGTGTTTAAAAATATTTTAATAGTTTTGCCACTAACCCCACGTCATTTTTCAGATAGCGCCGAAGACTTCCGCTCGCCACCCCACCAACCGACCCCCTCATCGGATGAAGCCGAAAATCGGCCCCCACCCGGCGCCACCTTCACCGCCACACTCCAGAAAGACCCCTCCAGCGGTCTCGGCTTAACTCTCGTCGACGGCACCTTGAATAAGGCAAGAAAATCTCAAATTTTGTCTCATTTCTCTTTTCCAGATCCCCGGCGTGTACGTGAAGTCGATGGCCCCGGGCGGAGTCGGCGAGAAGAGCGTAGGTTTTGCTAAAAATTGCGCAAGAAGACTTTTAGGGTCTTCTCGTCGGCGATCGTCTATTGGCCGTCAACGGAATCTCGCTCGTGAGCGCCGATCGGCATCGAGCCGTCGACTTGGTCAAGGTAAGCATGGCCCAATTACCCTTCCTAAGTCCCTTGAAAAGCGTAAAAACCGTCGGAATGAGACTTGGCCTGCTTAGCTACACGTAGGCCTCACTTCGGCTTCGCTTCCGCTTATTGGCTCGGGCGAGATGTAGCTGTTAGGCTTACGATTCGCAGCTCAGGCTCAGGCACAGGCTTAGGCTTAGGTTTAAAGTTAGGCCCAGGCGTAGGCTTAGGCTTCGGCTTGCTTTAGGCTTACTAGGGAAGTATCTGAACTTGCCATCGAACTTTGAGAAGTCAGATACACCATTCGACGCGCCGTGACAAGAGGATTCCAAATATGTAACAAAATCAACGGGAGCGCATAACGGTAAAAAGTTATGAGGCTTCAAAGTCGGCAAAATGACCAAAAACAGCATCTTTGAGACCCTGTATCATCCCGCGGAATCGAATTTAGTCTAAACTGATTAGTGTTCCTTGTTCAACAAAGAAAGCTCTTTCAAATGAGCAATATTACATACGGCTGCCAAAAATTTCCGCAAAAAATATTTTTGGAATGCAGGGTAAGGGTAGGGCATGGCCAGCTAGCCAAAGACTTTTCGAGAATTTGGCGTAAAGCGCAGGTAAGATAGCTCATTCGATAGGGAATTTTCTGCTGATCAATATGTACTGCTCCATTTTTGACGAATTAAATTCTTCGAATTCGCACAGAGCCTTAAAAGGGCGGTTTCCGACGATTTTGCCAACTTTGATATAGAGAGCATCCAATCCTAGTTTTGTTGCCGGAGGTTATTTTATCATCGCTGGTGCTTTTTAGTGGTCACACAGTAAAGAAAAACTTATTCCCAAGTTTGGACATGCAAAAAGTAGGAACCGGTCAAAAAGCAAAAAATAAAAATCGTGAGGGGATCCGAACCCTGGTCATACAGCCCAGAGACCCATGCGCAAACCACTAGGCCACGAGACCGATGGACAGGGTGCGCTGGGTGGGGCTCTTCTCGCGGGGGGCGGATTTCCATGTAAAACTTAAAATGCTCATAACTTTTTACTTAGCTTAGGCTTAGCTTAGGCTTAGGCAAGCTTAGGCTTATGATTTGACTAGACTCGACTGGTGCTTTCTTTTCTCGGGCGACTAACGATAAGCTGGTGCTCAAGACACCTTTCAGGCATCCGGCTCAACGGTGCGTATCGATGTCTCACGGCTCGAAGGCGTCGCCGCGCACGCTCGCCAATTCTCGGCCGACAGCACCGGCAGCAAACCCCAGAACAACGGCCACCACAATGGGCTTGGTGCGCCGAACTCCTCGGGCACGAGGGCCCAATCCCGAACCCCGCCCGCACCCCGGAAACAACCGAATAAGCGCCAACGCGCTGTTTCTGGTGAGTTACCATAGAGCCTCGTGATTTTCGCGTCCTCTCCAGACTTTGGCGCGTTTGGGGACCAGCTGCCGGTGTTGAACAGCGACGACATCATCGCCGACAAGATGCGCGCCATTTCCGGGTAATTTCTGTCATCTTGGTCAGGTTTTACCCTTGTTTTTCAGGCTTCACCTTGACGAGTCGGACGAGGAGAAGGGGGAATACCGGCTGCCCCCGCACACCATCTACTCGTACGACAACACCGACGAGGACACCCTAGGTGGATCGTCAAGGGGACAGGTTGGTATTTTGGCAGGTTGCCAGCAGTATTCTGTTGTTTATAGAAATCAGTTTGAATTTTTTAAAAATGTTTTCAGCGGCAAGCCCAAATCGAGGAGTTCGCCCCGGAGAAGTACACGCCGCCGGCCAGAGAGCCGAGGAAATATCAACAGCACAGGTTGGTCTTGGGAAAAGTGGCTTAGCTTGGGGTTAGCTTATGCTTAGCTTAGGCTTGGAGTCGGCCAAGCTCCTTCTTAAGCTTATTTTTGCTCCTACTACAATTTACCCATTGCAGAAGATCAAACCTCGACTGGACCGAGGAGTTGGACGAGGCCGGCGAGGATGATGGTAGGTTTCTTAAATCTCTAACTCTCTTGCCTGAACGTCTTGCGGACGCGTGGCGTTTTGCAGGCAGTCCCAGAACTTGGCGACTTGAATTTTGCAGACCTGATCCACGTGGAGCTGGTGCGGAACAGCGCGGGCAGCCTGGGCATCCAGATCGCCAGCCAGGCGGGCCGCGTCTGCATCAAGCAGGTCACCGCCGAGCCGGGGCTGAGCGCCAACGTGAAGCCGATGGACGTGCTGGTGGCGGTAGGTGGTTAGCTCGATTTGATTGAATGACAAAAAAAACTAAATTTGCTGCATTGCTATAGGTTGACGGCGTGTCGGCGATAAATCGTACGCACCAGGAGGTGGTGAACATGCTGAGGACGGCCGGGCAGGTCGTGCAGCTGACGTTGAGGTCTGGAGTTTTGTATGTCACCTAAAAGATCCCATTAAATTTTAGAAGAGAAGAAAAACAAGGTCAAACGGACGACGACGACAGCGACGAGGACGAGAAGACGATCCGTGTGACCCTCGATAAGGGCGAGGGCGGCTCGCTCGGCCTATCGCTCGCCAAGCGCACCGGCTTTGACGGCATCTTCATCCGGACGATCGGCCCGGATTCGGCGGCGGAAAAGGAGGCCACGCTCAGGTTGGTGATGGTGTTCGTCTGTAGATGAACACAAACCATCTCAAGGATCTGAAAAAAAATAAAATCGATTGCCAAAAATGTTTTTCTCGTTTTTACACGCAGCTTCACGAAGGTTTTTGCGCTCTTCATTTTGCAAATTGAAAAAAATCGAAATTCTGGCCATTTTGTGTTGAAAAAATCAATTTTTCTTGACGAAAAATTAAATTTGTAACAAAAATTTGCAAATTTTTATGCTAAGTAATAGTTGAAAACCCTGTTAAATCGCTTGTTTGAAAAAATCTATGCAGAAAATCAAGGCCTACGCCGAAATGTTTGTTTCAAGCTGCTTGTTTATTTTTCAAAAACCTGCACAATCTGAAGACAAAACTTACTCTCCAAGGATCACATAACCAAATCATTCTTTCAGAGTCGGCGACCGGATGTGGGCCATCGACGGCGAGGAGGTTGGCACGGCTTCCCCGGCCGCGCTCGTCGAAAAGCTGAAGCAAGTCCGCGGGCCCGTCCACATTGTCGTCAAGCGCCCGAAAAACATGGCCTAAAATATCTAACCCACCACTTCTCGTCTAGTCCCGGTTGCCCCCAACAAAATCAAAAGGCTTTTTGTTGCAGGAATTTGTATGAGCCAGATTTTAAAGGCGAAATTCCGCGAAAATTTTGCTGCCCCGATCAGTCGAATACTTATTTTATTTATATCGTTGTTTCCCCTGAAGCATAATCACTTTTTCGCGCTAACGATATTTTAAAAAGTGCCTTTCCAATCTCCATGAAGTCCCCCAAACAAATCCTTGCCTTATTCCCCCAAACCTTGGCCTTCAAAAGATTTTTACCACTTTATTTTCTCGTGTCCCAAAGCATTGGCGTGTACCGATAACCCCCTACTGCTCAACCAGCGCAATGACCCCAATTAATACTTTTTTTATTACTTGTTGTTTCTGAGCTGCGTCCTTTCGAAAGTTCTACACATCCGGTCGGCCATTCAATGTTCTTTTTACCATTATTTTCATTAGTTATTTTTGTTTATTCGCTGAGATTCCGGCACTACTTATTTACACGCGCGTCCCCGCTGCGAAACAAAATACATATATAGGAATGTGTGCAAATGGAGAAATATTGTGAAAAAATATGTGATACACGCAAATAAACACCGCTCGCTGGCAATAAATAATTGTTTACAAAGATCGAACGAAGGCATTTAAATGGAGGGAAAAGGCATCGAAAACAAAAAGAAAATGATTAACCCGTTTTCAAAAATAACTATAAAATGCAGGTAGAGATACCCATAAAAAAATTAAATAAAATTTCCGTTCAAAATCGTTGCGCGCCCGATGTGGGCTTCTTCGGCCATCTGACCGGTTTGCGACGCTCCACCAAAAATTCGAATTGGATGTCCAGCGCCGTCTCCATTGCTCGAATCTGAAAATCTTAGCTTCGAGCTCGCTGCTTGCAACCAACCCGTTGTGAATGTTCTCCATAGAGCTCGGCGGCACTTGGCCTTGGCTCTGGCGCCTTCTCTAGCGGTTTTCGCTGACGATTGCCGCCGTTCATCTTGGCAAACAAGGAGACTAAAAGCTTCTTTTAGTAATTTCTTTGCCTATACTTACCCGTATCCAGGCAAAACTTATTCTGCACTTCGGCCATCCTGTCCTCTTCTGGCATAGGCTGGTAACCATATCCAAAACTTTCATCAGCCGCGATTCGCGGAATCTAAGCAAGCTCTTTATTTGGCGGTTGGCACAAACCTTTTGCAGTCGTGGGTTGATTGGCAGCGGATTTGTCCGTTTTCGACTCGTTCGTTCTAAACGCTGTGATCCGCATAGTATTTCAAAACGCACTTTTTATTTCCGCAGACGGATGTAACGTCTCGTCGAGCTGTTGGCTCAGTTCGAGTATTTGTTCCTAAATTAGCTTTGATTTCTGCTCTCCTACGGAACGTCAGCAGCTTTATTCGCAACCAACCTCTTCGAAAGAGCTGCTCGAGCTCGGCCGATCTGTTTGTCTTTTTGCCATTGCACGGGCAAAGTGACGTTTCCATCTAAAGGCGTGCTTTTTGGCTCTTTTACCTACTTTTCGCAGTAATCATAGTGCTTCCAGTAGCCGCGAAAACGGGGCAGCCCAGCCCACGCGGTGTTGCGGACAGGATTCATCTGCGCCCACGCATCTGTATTTTTATCAATCACGCGTCACACAAACGTTCGAATTATAGGTCTCCGCTAGTTGAATATGTCTTGGAAAGTCCGCTGTATCTTGTCCCGAACCGCCATTTCACTGACTAATCCTTTATTCACATCGCAGCATTGGCAAGGTATAATCACAGAGACATACAGAGACTGGGATCCGATTCAAGCGGTAAGGATGTAGCTATAATATTTGACAAAACTTTAAAATGTTTAAAATGACAATGAGATGCGAGAACAGGTGGGGAACTAAAAGCGAGCTAGACACGTAGGAAAATTATGGGGGGGGCTTTTCATAGTTGAGCTGGCGGGGCCGTGGTGTTCAGAAGTCGCCCATGTGCTCGGGGTGGTCGCGCAGGCAGTCGATCAGGTCCTTCGGCTGCAAGGCACCCGAGCAGATTCGGTGGACGGCGGTGAAGAGCGGGAATCTGGAGAGCTAGATGAGAAATGGATAGAAATCATACTTTTCGTGGAGTCCATCGCTCTTCTCCATCATCAGATAGACTTCTTCGGCGGTCAGAGGTCCTTGTGCGGATTGGCCGTTCAGCAGCTCCTTCTCGACCTCGGCCAGAGGCTAGAAAATAAGGAATTTACTAGCGAAAAATCAAATCACCTTTCCGGACTTGACAAAAGCTTCACAGACACGGCGGTTGCGGCCGCCGTAGCAGGTGGTGATCAGGTCAGCAACGCCGCAAGACTCGAAGAACGTTTGAAGGTTGGAGCCTGGGTAGTAGTGCTCGACGAACTGAAAAACATAAATAAAAATAAACAAGTAAAAACCTCACCTTGGTCATCTCCATCAGCCCAAGGCGAATAATCGCGGCCTTCGTGTTATCACCGTAGCCCAGGCCATCTGAGAAGCCGGCAGCGCACGCGACAATGTTCTAAAAAGATCAAATAAAGTACCAAACCCGAAAATACCTTCAACGCGCCGCACAGCTCGACGGTGTGCCCATCGTCAACGACGCTGATGCGGAAATTCGGGGTGTGGAAGAGCTTCTTGAGGATCGGGCCATCCTTCTTGTCATTGCAGCCGATGGTGGCCTCACAGAAGTTGTCCGAAGCGACTTCCGGGGCCAAATTCGCGCCCATCAGGGCGTAGCACGGGATGTTGAGCGCATCCTAAACGCAAATGTAAAATACAGCAACCACAAAATGATTTGAGTAAGTTACAAAAGTCAAAAAAGGTTACCGTAATTTCCTCCGAGATCAGCTTCAAGCCACCCTCCTTGCGCACGGAGACACCCTAAAACTAGTTCTGGGAGAAGCTCGGTAAATTACCTTGATCAGCGAGACGGCCTGGACGCCACCCTCGGCCTTGAGATTGTCCTTGAGCTGCGAGCAGATGCGGGCGACAAACTGATGGGGTACGACAAAGATCAGGATGTTGGCCTCGCGGCACGACTCGACGAGGTCCGGGACGGCCACCTGAAAAGAAGACTTTTTCGAAAAATCAACACTATCTGACGATGTGGACAAACACGTACCACGTTTTCCGGTAGGATCTTGCCCGGCAGGTACTTGACGTTCTCGTGCGTCTCGTTGATGATCTCCGACAGTTTGCGCCCGTCCACCATCTCCTCGAAGACCCACATCCTAAAAAAGATAATGTAATAAAGCTAGTGAACAAACTTGACGGTGGTGTCGAAGTCGCCGGGGTTCTGCTTCGTGGTGGCGCCGACGATCCGTGCAATGGCCGAACCCCTAAAAACAAGATCATAAACTCTTCAAAAAAGAACATACCAATTGCCAGAGCCCACAATCGTCACTCTCAACGGGGCCATTCTGCTGAGAATTCTAAAAAAAAAAGATTAGAATAAGTCGTCCCGAAGTAGAAAGAAGAAGAGCGAAAGTAAAATTCCAAAGAAGAAAAGACAGTAGAAGTTCGGTAATTCTGCTCTACTGGATGTTCCATGTCATTTTTAACTGACGAAGTAACTAGACGAGCGCTTCGGTTGAAAAACGTTGCGAAAGTCCCAACAAAGGGATAGGCTTTTTAAAAATCACCACCAAAGCACGCAATGAGAAACTGCATGTGAATATGCGCCGATCGGATGTTGTGTATTATTAGCGAAAAGGTTGTGTCAAAAAAAGGTCTGGCGATGATAACAAGTGCATGTGTAGTTCGAGCGATAGAGCGCGCGCAGCTGCACGGGAATGGGAGGTCTTTGATCGCACGACGTGGTAATGTTTTTTTCGGGCCGATCCGAACAGCGATTCGGGGGGCCCACCCAATCGATCGGCAGATTATCGAGAGGATAATGGGCTGTTCTTTGGCTTACCCAAAAAAGATGAAGGTCATCGCGCGGAGAACAGTTTCGGGCTACTTCTGGGCTGAGATCTGTGCCGAATGCGGTGTTCACGGCTAGACAAGTGAAAAAGAAGGGGTGGATGGTTGAGTGTTTGTTTGTTTACAGACTGTCTACACAGCAAAAATAGATGAAGGGACGCGAGTTCTATGAGAAAGCCAGCCTATCAAAACTGAAATGGGATGAAATCGGGTAGAAAAGTTTATCAAGAAGCGCTTGAAAACTGAAATTATGGGCGAAATTGCCGCGGTTGTTGAATTCTAAATGAAGCCGGATGCCGCTCGTATCGATGAAAAGAAGCGGAAGTAAGAGGAAACACAAAGCTTATCCTTTCGATCAGCAATTCCCTGCGTTTCCACAACGATCGATCGCGGATACCGGGTCGGGAATTTGTTTTGATGGCCGCCGCGGAATGAGAAACTTTTTTGGCCCCCGACCCCCCACCCTTACTCCTATCCTGCCGCCCTTTCCACCGTAACCACTCCATTTTGAAAGTGTCACTGGTTCGGCCGGGCCCCCAAATTCTGCAACTTTGCGTGAAAACCCCCCTTTTCTACTTCAATACTTATTTTCCGGTGTAAGTCACCCTCAAATCCGTATTCTAGGCGATGAGTTTGTTCGGGACAACCCCGACGGCTGCCGTCAAACCTATGTTCGGGTCGACGACGGCGACGAGTGCAAGTCGGTTTTATTTGGTTATTCAGAAAGTGGTATTCAGCTCCCAGCCCCTTTGGCCTCAACACCGGCGCCACCAGCGCCCCGGCTGCAGGACTTTTTGGTTCGACGTCCACAAGCACTGGTGAGTTTCGATTTGATACCGCGTTAAAGACCATTTTAGCGAGCCCCTTCGGACTCAATACCGTCACCTCCACCGCGCCAGCCGCTGGACTTTTTGGTTCGACTTCTACAAGCACTGGTGGGTTTGGATTTTCGGCTGCTAATGCACGTTTTTTTCAGCCAGCCCGTTCGGCCTCAATACCGGCACCTCAACCGCGCCAGCTACCGGACTTTTTGGCTCGACTTCCACGAGCACTGGTGGGTTTCGTTCCGATACGGTCGATATTGGATTTTGATACACGGTGTGCCCATGACGAGGAGTAAAGCAAATTTTTAAATGTAGCGGATTCCAGGCTTATAACAATTACATACACAATATTTTTATCCGGTTTTTATACTTGCGAAAACAAAGGATAGTTTATTTTTCAAAGCCTGTTTTTTTTTAGCTGGAGGAGGCCTTTTCGGAAGCACTACGACGTCGACGGCACCAGCGGGTGGTGGACTTTTTGGAAGCACCGCCACCTCGACGACCCCTTCCACTGGTGGACTTTTTGGAAGCACCGCCACCTCGACGACCCCTTCCACCGGTCTCTTCGGTTCGACGGCGCCCGCTGCTGGAGGACTGTTCGGCTCGACCAGCAACGCGGGACTCTTTGGGGCCAAGCGTATGGATTATGCGTATTGTAAATCCTATTGTTCTTTTAGCCGCCCCATTCGGTGCATCTACAACGTCGACAAACTTATTTGGCGCAAAACCTGCTGCGACAGGCGGTCTCTTTGGAGCCCCTGCTCAACAGCAACCCACACAGATGCGAGACACGCTGCAGACCATCTTCCAGGTAACCTCTTTCTTTAGTTATTTTAGTTTGATTTTTAGAATAGCAACGCGTTGAGCCGATCGATCACTAGTCCACAGCTCTTCGGCGATGAACGTGATAATATCATCAGGCGGTTGAACCAGGCGGCTGCTGCTATGGGGTGATTTTTTGTGTTTGTTGATCAGTTTTGATTTTAGCGTGGCGGAGGGCTACTGGGCTGAAGGACAGCCGCCCGTGAAATACGCGCTGGACGGGCTCCTGTGTCGTTTTGTGGTTGGTTTTTTTCTCCATTCTGTAATTCACCTCTTCAGGGCGTCGCCTACAACTCTGTCTCCCATTACAATGACTCGGACGGCATGGTCTCGATTGTGATCCGGACTCCGATTACCGACTTTGCTTCCGAAAGCCAAAAGTGAGCAAATTTTCCGAGTTACCTTCAACCTCTTAGGCAAAATCTTGAAGACGCGCTGTTCCGCTTTTTTGGCGCAAAGCCGGAGATCAAGCCCCACATCGAGGCGTACAAAGTGTTGCCCGAAAATTGTACAGAGGTAAAATTGCGTGTTTTATCAAAAACCTTAATTAGGTCACATTCTACATTACGCAAAAGGGCAAGGGCCGTATCACCAGCATAGAACTTTGCCAGTATCTGAATCAGAACGATCAAAAGAACCAATTGGTGCAGCAAATGAAGGTATATTTGTTCTGTCTTTTCTTAGAATGAATTTAGGTGGACCCGGAACGCATCGTCAGCAAATGTAGGATGAACCAGCAGCAGACGATCGAATACCTGAGAGATTTGCCTCTAGGTGAAGCACAATGAATTTTTTGCATTTTTGTTTAGGGCTCGACCAAATCATTTGGAATCAGGCGATCAAGTCCAACCCTGACCCGGAGAATCTGATTCCGGTCCCGGTTCGAGGATTCGATGCGCTGACCCAGAGGCACGAGAACCAATTTGCAGAGGTTTGAAGTTCTGTGCTCCTATATCGTCGTCTTTCTAGATCGCTATGCAAAATAAGGTGCTGGAAGCGCTCGGGCAGCGCTCCACCAGAAATGAAGCAGCAATGTCTAGTGTAAGTTGCTTATCCGGTAGCTCTTTAGTATCATTTCAGGCATGGGCTCGCTTGGAAGCGCTGCGCACAAAGCTGCAGGAGGTCTCTTTCCGGTTGATTCGGTAAAGCTGCTTTTTTTGTCAAGATAACGTTTTTCAGAGCGCTCTGTGCCCAGACCGAAGAGTGTCGTTTTGCCCAGCCGATCGACGCAACCGAAGAACAGATCGGCAGCGTCGCTGAGTCTCTTTTGGCTCGACTGACCGCCCCAGGACAAGTGAAGGTATCGTTATTTATTTGCCAGACTTCGAAACTACCGTAGTTATTGGGCTCTGGGTCATGCTTTTTGTTATATGTGGTCTAATATACCACGTCCAGTTTGGCAACCTGTATTTCCGTTTTAGGACAAAATGACGAGCCTGTTGGCGGAATTGCGCGAGATGGAAGCGCGTCAGAAGGAGATTGACGCCCAGCCGGGAACGATTGGCCAAAAGCTGACCGACGAAGACCTGCTTACCCTCAAGCGCTACCTCTCACGGTATGTTCTATTCTAAAATCTTCCAAAATTCCGTTCCAGTTGCCAAGACGGGCTGGAAAGCCTCGCCCAGGTTGCTGTCAACTACAAGCGGGACCTCAACGTGATGCTGAAGAACAGAGGCCACTAAGGCCATTCCCCCCATTCCTCGTTGCTATGATCTCCATTTGGCCCACTAGGCACTTGATTTCCAACCTCCGGTTACTCATGACGGGAATTCACCTTTCACACTGCGCGCCGGCTACGTTATTAATTTTGTACTTTTGTTTCCTCTTTCAAGATCTACACTTGTGATCCGGATTCGTTGAGACGTTACTTTGGCTGAGAAATAAAGGTATATTGATCGTTGTTGAGTGCGATTCGAATGGGCCCCAACGGTTATCGACATTTATTGAACACTCCTCGGCTTGAGATCTCTGGTGGATATAGGGGATGGTGGGGGACATGGCGCGGTGTAGATGGCATAGTTGCGGGTTTCTAGAATTGGTTCTTCAAGTTGAAGCCGGTTGTTAGTCAGACTTACATTGCTGGAGCGCCTCATAGATCATGTGCATTGGCACGCACTCGGTACCCTCAGACTCGAGCTGCGCGAAGAGGTCGAAAAGCGTCTGAATTTTGCGGATAAACTGTTTTTTTTCCGGAGGCTTATACCGTGTGCGCCGAATGGCCGCTGCGCTTCAGCATAATCCCACGGCACGCCGGGGCGAACGAGAATTTCCTACAAATCAGGACCAATTTTACCTATTCCGTAAGGTACCGTACCTGCAATCGAGTGCCAGGGTGATAGCGACGAGCGAGAGCACGCAAAGGAGGTAGCGGAAGGCGTACATCTCTACTCGGGCTAGAAAGTGTGCCATCACCCCCCAAACGCATCCCTCATATAGCGGCCGGCCGGCGATCTCATTAGATTATCCGTTCCCTAATGCACATCCGCCCCGAGGGCAGGTGTTAATTGAGTCAGCTTGCCCGTCGTGCGCATGTATACTTCTGCTGCGCGGGGGAAGTGGGTGCCCCTCTTATGTTTTCTGAATTGAATTCAGCAGATGAAAATCTGTAGCGCAATGTCTGGCCCGCGCGCCCCGTAAGCCCTCGATCTTATGAAATAAAGATTGGCTGGGAACTTCCGCTCTGGGGCTGGACCACTTTTATATGTAGAAGGGTTCAAAAAAAAAACTGGTATCTCCAAGGCGACATGTATATTTCCAGGTAAATAATCGCATGTTTGACGAGCCCTATCACGGGGTCTTTTCGCGCGCATGGGGGGTGGGGAGGGGCGTGGCCTAGTGGTCTAAGGCGCCGGTCCAAGGGACAGGTGGGGGGTGCTGGTTCGATCCCTCCCGGGGAAAGAAACATGATCCCGTTTTGCTTTTTTCACGAAAAGGTGCGGAAGAGCATCACATCCTTGATATACACACCCCAGTAACGAGAACTGACGAAATTTACCCAAGTTGACGCTACACATAGAAATCGAGGGATTATGGCTACTTCTGGCTCGTTTAACTTAGTTTTTACCAGGAATTGCCTGAGGTTGTTTAGGTTTGCCCCTGAAAACAATTGCAGGCAAATTGGGGTGTTGTACCGGTTGATTCGGAAGGTCTGGAAAATCAAGCCTTCGGCTCTTCGGTGTTTTGACATCCAGCACCTTGTAAGTAGCAAATTTGTCATTGGCCATCATCCGTCAGCCAAACTAAACCAAAAAAGCGGAAAGACTAAGTCTAAATTCTAAGAAAAACGCTTCGCACAATTTCCAGATTTTCAGTCCTGGGTCCATTTAAACGGCTTTCAAGTCAATGTTGTGCCTCGCGATCGTCCTTATTTTGCTACCAAAATGTAGCTTGGATCCTTCTCTATCGATAGTGAGGTGGAGAATTTATCAAAGTTTCTAGAAAAAAGTTATAGCCTTAGAGGGTAATTTGGCAACTTTTCGGGCCCTCTCTGGGGTTAATATGGGGCTCCGTGCGCGCAGCCGATCCACCTGTCGCTTGGACTGCTACGTTATCCCGTGCGCGCCTCCCCATAGAGAAAAAACCCCGTGCTATGCCTACAAAAAGAGCAAGGAATTAATCGCCAATCAAAATGCTATCCGAATTGCCGAGAGTTTTGCCGTCATCGACGCCCGAGCGGAAAATGGAATCGAAGTCGGCTTTGAAGACTTCGAAAAAGAGGTGCCTTCTTGTCAGCACGGGTTGGAAAATCTGTTTTTAGGTGAGGGCGACCGTCAATGAGCTTCAATATCTTGAACCCGGAAGCTCCGTCCGGGTAGACCCTGATGATCGAAGAAAGCTGATCTCAACCATCGTTGCGTAATTGATAGCTAGCGTCGTCATATCGCCGATTTTAGGTTATATCAACTAAAATGCGTGCCAGCATTAACAAGGGAGGGTGCTCCGCCATTTCAAGGAGATCCGGTTCGCTTGTTAAATACCACAAATAACATTAGCAGAACGAACTCGCCTACCGTATCTCCACTTCTGGCACCACGAGCGCCTCAAAGATTGTTGATGTGACTTGGCCGTCGATCTTAGCCAATGTATCTGATTTTGGGTACGTTCTCCACATTGCAAAAATCGCCGTATAGACATCGCTTCGGGATCGATTCGAGTGATCGCGTGCTCTTCTCAACTTCGATCTACTTCGATCCATCCATCATCGAAATTTTCTTACCTCTACAATACGGGTGTCGACTGATTGTCGCTTCAGAAAGTGTACGAAGTTCGACTGAGGAATTTTTGCGGCTTTTGCGAGGCCAGAAACCTACGGTGATTCAGGTTAGTGATTGTAAACTAATAATAATAAACTTAATTCTAGGTGACCCCGGCCGTGTTGACTCTATTGGGGCAGCCAGTGTTGGAAGAAATTTTTCGGCAAGGCACTTCCGTTCGGATAATGTTGGTAGATCACGATCAAATTACCAAATGAAATAGGTTTTTTTAGGTTGGCGGCGCGGCGTTTCCGCTTCAACTATTTCAGCCCTATATCCAACGGAATGAACGGGTTCGGGTCTTCAATGTTTACGGCATTACCGAGGTGTCCTGCTGGGCCAGCATCCAGGAGATCGACAGCCGGTATCATAGATTGCGCTTGTGGGTTTATGGCAATTTTAGAACTACCGAAATTACTATTGGCGATCCAATCTTCCGCACCGGTTTTGCGCTGGGCCATGATGGAGAGTTGCTAATCACCGGCGAGCGGAAGTGCTATATTGATGGTGAGAAAGCAGAGCAAGGAGCTGATTTCCCTAGGTGTCCGCTCCATCGCACCTGTACGCACTGGTGATTTGGCTCTGAAAACGAAATCCGGGGCTTACACTGTCGTGGGAAGAAAGGATGACCAGGTAGAATTTCCCGCGTATGAGATTCCTGGAATTTAGTTAAAAATTAACGGCGTGAAATTCCATCCGGCGAGGATCGCTGAGAAAATTGTTAGCAGCGGCTTTGCCAGGAATGCCCAAATTCTGACCTACAAGGAGGTAAAAAAAATCCGAAACTTTCAGTCTATCGTTTTTTAGAATTTTTTAATTCTGTTCGTTGATGGCGCAGGGCAAAATACCACCGACTTGGAAGCCATTTTCCCAGCATTTCTGAAACCGGCGAAAATTTTCTTGTTGAAGGCATTTCCGTTGAATTCGAATGGTAAGTGCTACCTGTACTTTTGCTACGTACTTTTTTGTTTAGGAAAGATTGACAAAGAGGAACTGATGCGGATAATCGATCGATATTACAACGAAAACGACTTGATAGGAAGATTCTGGGAATGTTGTTCAAGATTTGGAATCCACAGGTTTGCGCAAGGGTAGAAAAGAACACTTGGTTTTAGGGACTCCGATCTTTCCCGATCATTCCAGCATTACGGCGTTGACTCGCAAGGAGCGATGAAATTGGCATTTGAGGTGGGAGATCTTTTAGATTCTGATTGTTTTTGTTTCAGCTTTCTTTATCCCATTTGATCGCGTCAATATTGGCCCCGTCGAAATCTATTTTTGATTTTTTGGAAATGTTGCAGGGGATGGTTAAAGATAAGGTAAGGCTGGCTCAGTTTAAAAAAATGGGCCTATTGTTCAGAATACAAGTCGTGAAGCCCCTGCGGAAGCGGTCCACTTAGACGCTCGATGTGAATGGGAGCACCATTTCGAGAAATGCATTGATGGTGATCCGAAAATTGTGGACAGGTACGGGGATAATGGCGGGTTTTGGACCCTGTAAATTGAGTGTAGTAGATAGTAGGTTGGTGGGGGTTTTTTAATTTTTTTAAAAATTTTAAGTGAAAAAAAAAAAAAAAAAAATGTTTTGAGGAAAATTTGGTCGTGAAGCAGCAATTTTGGATTTTTGTCGAAATGATATTTTTTGTATTTTAACGAAACTTTTCAAGCTTTCAGGTTTAGGATTAGTAAAAACCAGTTTAGAAACAGTTCCTGTATTACAAAAATCTCCCCGGTGTTGCGAAAGCACCATAGAATTATTCCAGTAACGGCGAGACCCTGATATTCTGCGCATCACACGCGGGCGTCGTGAAATGTTTGAAGACATCCGGAGAAGTCGCGTGGAGCCACGCACTCGGGCAACGAATCGAGACTAGCCTCACCATATGCGGGAAATTTGTAGTCGCAGGTGAAAAATTGATCAAGGATAACAATTTGTTTTAGGATCTCATTCGGGATCCGTCCATTTTTTTCGAATCCCGAACGGGGAAAGCCATTGGACCTTTGAAACGGGCGATCAGATCAGAACCGAGCCCGCGCTCGATCAGACTGACGGCTCAATCTACGTGTACAGCTACAACAAAAAGTTGTTTAAACTCGATTCAACAGTATGTGCGACTAAACGCCATAAAATATCGTTTTTAGGCGAAAACGATGCTATGGATGGCTGAAAATATTGGACTTTGCCCGGGAAGGCCGTTGGTTTTGCAGCAATTTGTCCTGCTGGGGACATTGGATCGAAAAGTGCTGTTTTTGGACAAGGTTTGCCAAATAGCTTGATCTACGCTGTTTTTAGAATTGCGGCGCAATAACACAAGAGTACGAAGTCGATAGCCCGGTCTTTGCGCCCATCTCCTCTCACGCTACGCAAGCATACGTCTGTACAGTAAATGGTACGATCTATGCGTACAATACGGAAAGGATGGAACAGGTGACTTTTTAAGAATTTATTGACATACCCGATTGATTGTCAGGTGTCGAAACTCGAGCTCGGCACGCGAATCTTTGCCCCTGTCATCGTGGCAAATTCTGAGAATTTGTTCATCTCCACCGAGGACGGGCGCGTAATTAGATGCGCCTGGGATTCAGCGAAGATGGGGCTCAGGTAGTGAATTAATCGTTGTTCCACAACTTGCCTCCTTACAGTCGGAGAGATGAGGTACGAGTGGACGGGTCGCGTTTCGTGAAGGGCATCTCCAGAATCGAGCATTTCGGTGCGGCGGCGTTACTCGTCTGGCAGCTGGATGACAAGGGGCGTCTGCACAAAATTGGTAGTGCTCATTTCTGGATCTAAATGTAAAAGGCTCTACTTTCAGAATTTGATGAGACACCACAGCCTACGGCCGTCTTCGCCCTCGCCGACGGCGCCGAGACGTTCGGGCAAATTTGTTGGATTGACGAAGGACGTTTTTTAATCGGCGCCAGGGACGATTACCTGAGAATGTATCGATTGTGATTGTTATTACGCGGGTGTTTTTCTGCTTTGTTCCTCAATTTCAGGTTCTTTGTACGCTTTCTACGAATTGTTTGCGAGGTAATAAAAGGAAAGAAATGACACTATGTAAAAATTTGGTTCTTCCGCATTATCGGGGGGTGAGGCCAACTTTTTTCTTCAGATTCTATTCCAAGATGAATAGCGGATAAGATGAATAAATTACTTCCTATCGAACTACTAGGTATTTCTACATACAATGAAATTTATCCCCCGATAATGTGAAAGAGCCGGGCGATCTTTTTCATGTACAATAATTAAAATTTTGAAACGGTTACAAGCAACACAATCACCATTTGGACCCATTTTTTTGAGGGCTGACCGACGGAATGGCGGCGCTTCCCTGCTTTTCGGCCTTTAGTCGGCTCTTTTCAGGAAAATTGGACTTTTTAGTCGTGGTGGTGGGTTGACGTGGGCTGCGCTCGTCTCGAGGAACGGTCGTTTGGGACGGCCGGGGTGTATGTATGTGGCTGTGCCCCTTCTTGCGAGACTGACCTGAACTTCTCACACACGCAAACACACTCGCGCTCCTTTTTGGGAGGGCCGAGCTTACCCAGGTTCTCGCCGCCTGGTTCGTTATTGATGTCCAATGACGGAGCAAAGAAATTGCTTTTGCGGATTTGCTCCTTCTTGGCAAATTTATTTAGATTGGGTACTGCTGGCCTGTTAGCAGGGTCAATTAATTGTTGTTTTTCGTCTATATCTAGCTTCTAATCATCAATAGCGTGTTTTTATATGTTTTTGGTTATGTTTGTTGGCTAAAAACCTACACAAAAATCTTTTAAACATTTTGACAATTCGAAAACTAGATCTTTCCTGGTCATTTTTCATGCTTTTGATCCTCTTTTTTGGCATTCATTTGAATTGAATTTGAACTTGAATTTGGTTTTTGAATTTGAATGTACATTTTGAAAGTAACCCTTCCTCTAGAAGCGTACTTTTCTTTTTTATGGGGATTTCGGTCAAACCCGCGCCCATCCCCCCGTTCCACATTATTTGCCGGGGTCAAACCGTCAAAAAGGAGCACGACCCGGGCGAGAGCGGAGCGGCACTTGAAACATCCGAGCCCCCCAGCGAATTGCGACCAAAACTAGTTTTTCGTTTCGACGACACGTCGATCGTGGCGGATCGATAGTTGGCGATGGGTCCCAGCCACCAAAATAGAGGCAGAAACATTGTATGCATGTTGTGTGAGGCTCGCACGGTCTTCTGGGTATTTTAGCAAGTCAGTCATGGGGTAGAAAGATAGGTGACGTCGCTACGACGTATTTTGCCGATTTCACGTCTTGGTAGGTATTTTAGGGTTTTATCGTGTAACATGTAGATTTTTGGTATTTTAGGTATTCTATTATTTTCGGCGTTGGCAAATGGCGGCGTAATCTAGTTAAATTTTACCGAAAACATTATAAAAGTAGGTGCTTCCTGGTTATCGGGGGTCGGTTATTTTAGCGGGGGTCGGTTGGCATCTTCTTTTCGTTTAGCCTATACCTGCTTAGTGATAAATTGTAGTTTATTTTAATACTGTTTTTAGTAGCTTCCGATAATCAAAAATTATAAAAATATTTATCCTATAGTCACGAAATCTAGGGTTATAGCGCGGTTTTAGCCATTTTCATATACGTTAGACCGAAAAAAGAAATTTTTTTCAACATGTTTTATGACGTTTTTCTTAATGTTTCCTCCCCCGCTAACAGTCCAGAACCATTTCAAACGGCGCGCAAGTCTATAAAAACGGCCAGTTTTTAATTAGCCGAGCCGCACGATATTATAGAAAAAAGTTCGCAACCGACCCCCGCTAAAATAACCGACCCCCGATAACCAGGAAGCACCTAAAAGTACTTACTATTTCGTTCGTAGGAATTTCTGGATCCGTAGAAAATTTCAATCCGAAAACCCCAATGCAATAAATTTTCGGGATTATGAAATTTCGGCATTGTGATAGCAAACCCGGCTAGCTAAATTTGAAAAGGCCGATTTTAAATATTTTACGGCCATTATTGAGGCAAAAAAACCGGAAATAATATTAAAAAAAAAAAGCCCCGATGAAAGCTCGGGGCCACTCCGCCGGATATATTGCAAAATTTGTGTTCCATATGTACGTGGTGTGCTTTCTGTTTTGCCGGGGGTCTGGCCCGCCTGGTGAAGTCAAATTGGGTCTGGGTGAGTGTGTGGATGAATATAATTGAATGGGGTGGGCGGATATTGGTTGGTATATGAATAGCTTAGCGTTTCCATAATTTTCCTAGGTATTTTCGCATTATCGTGGGGACCAACTTTTTCCCGAAGGTCCAATTTTTTTAATCTGAATTGGGGAACCGTTTCTAAACTTATCTATTTATTTAGAAACCTAAAGACGGGAGAGATTCTGGTGAGAAAAGCAAAAAAATATAGATTTTTTTTGGACCAAAAACAGCTAATCTTTGAAATCAGCTTTTTGAAACGGTTTCCGCTTGAAATAAACTTACATTTCACTGAAAACAATATTAAAACATTGACACCTACGTCGTGCGGCTTTATGGAAAATTGGACACGAAGCCATTGCTCGGCCCCCTAGGACAACTGTTGACAAAAAAACAGAGGGTCCTATGAATCACCGGGGGATCACTTTTCGCAACAAAGGCCATTTTTTGCTGACCAGCCCAGGCTTTTGGCCCCGAGGAGGGCAGCATCTTCGACAACCCGTCAAGCTACTAGACTATAGCCCAATTTTCATCATCTTCTGCCCAAAGGGGAACCGAAGAAATCCCGACAGCCAAAACCCCGAAAGCTAAAAAGCTGACAACCAAAATCCCGACAGCAAAAATCCCGGTGGTTAAATCCCGACAGCCAGTTCACGACAGCGGGAATCACGACAGCTATAACCCAAAACTCAAAATTCCGCCATCCAAAATACCGACTCCAGAATCCCAGATGCAAAATATCGAGAGCCAAAATCCCGACAGCCAAAACGCCGACGGTCAGAATCCCGACAGCCAGAATTTTTTTCTAGCGCCTTTCTGCTTGAATTCCCCGAATTTATTCACGCTATTTCGCCGCCACGACCCCTCTAAAATTCACCGCACAATTCCGGGGGTAATTTGCGCGGGGGTACGCGGAGAGGAAATTGGACCATTAGATGGCCAGATCGTGGCCACGGCGACGCCATCAAAGATCTCGCCCCAGCCACCCACAAATTGCCCTTTTTCATTATTGTTTTTTGGGGGCCGCAAGGGGGGGGGGGTTCTGGTTCATTAGCGGTGGGGGGTATTTCATAGTTATTAGCATATTTGGATTACTAAAAAATTTACAAAAGTTTGTGGGGCGACATTTTTTCGACCATATTGACCATTTTTATCGTTTTTTATGAAAATAGGATAAACTCGCGTGATTTTAAATCTTCAGTAATTTTCTAGCTTGAATAGGCGTTAAACACCATTAAAATATTTTATATTTCATTATACCGCGTTTGCAATTCCCTAGGAAAAATTTAGCCGCCTTTCTTTCCCAATGTTTAGTCGTCGAAACGGCTAAAAAACTGTAAAATAGGTGTGTATTTTGCTAACTCCCTCCCCCCGCTAACTCACCAGAACCTTGCAAAGATGCCGTTGTGTGTGCCCTCCTAGCCATGCTTCTTCCTGACGAGCCCGTTTTTCCCGGAAATCCCCCCGGCGAGTCGAGAAGTAGAAGCGGAAGAGGAGAACGAGAACGAGAAGGCAAAAAATCAATGGTCTCCTTCTTCTTCGTGGGCCCGCCCACTACTGGCCAGTGGCCGCCCGCGGGCTTTTCGCCAGTTTTTTGGGGGGATGACGGCACGGAACGCGGGGATGGCATTTCCAGCGCTCGGTCTCCCCAGCTTTTGCACTTTTTCCGCTCTTCGCCTGCAGCTTTTCGGGTTGTTTTTAGGGAGTTTTGGGTTATAATGAATCGTTTTTCGCTCTCTCCCGCTCTCTCTCTCTCTCTCTCTCAACTTTCTCCCTCTTGGAATTTAATTCAAGAATTAAGGAGATAGAAAGTGTTTCTAATTTGTTTTTTACTATTCCTAAATGTAAAAAGTTTAGAAAAGGTGATTAAAAGGCAAAAATATGCGGTTTTCGATAAAAAACAGCGATTTGTGTCCAAGACACCATATTTTACTTTTAAAAAATTTGAGTTAGTTTTCGAGTTAAATTATAGTTAGAGTTTACTATAAACACTGGCAAAATACTCCAAATTATGTCAATAAAACGTTTCGGAATCATACAATTTCATGTTGACCCGATAACACGGTTTCTACAGCCCTTTGATGGTATTCTAATCGAATACCAATTAACAAAATTCGCCATTATTCGTTTATCCTATTAAATTATTGACTACACTCTTCATTAAATCCTTTTTACTGATATTTAATATCCGGTTTTTGCGTGTTTTCGATATGGCCGACCGGCCGGAAACCCATTGACTCCGCCGCCCACCCGGCTTCATTTTGGCGATATTAACATCCGAGTCACAGATTTGCTTTTTTGTATATATTGAATATTGCTAAAACGGTTTTGCACTTTCGACACTTTAAATCAGATTTTTAGCCCTGTAACTAGCCAAATTTTTACTAAAGAACCGTAGATTTTGAGCTTCTCCACTTGTTTAAAGCCGGACTTTCAGTTTTGATCGGGAACCTAAAAAATGCGCCTCGATTTTTGATCCGTTCCGGTCATTTTGGAGGGGGAAATTGGGCAGAAAACGGCAGAACCGACCGAAATCGGGCCGGCTAAAAACGAAACGCTTGTTATCGCCGTTCGCCCGGTGCTCCCATTTTTTTTGCTGCTCTGCAGTTATCAGGAGGGGTGTCCATATTGGTGGGCGATTTTTGGCAACTGTTCCTGCTTAATTTTGAGTAGTTATCGACATTTTAAGCTTAGAAAGTCCCTGGGATTCAAGCAGAGGGAACAGCGCGCCCGCAACGCGTTTTCCGGCCCGCCTGGACGGCTCCAACTTGTTGGTAAGATTTCTGTACCCAGCTGAACCGGTAAAAATTGTTGGTTTCGGAGACCAAGGCCTTTTGCTTTTGCTGTACACGAAAAAACCAAGGAAATTCAAAACTTTTCTGGACCCGGCCGAACTTCTCCAATTCGTTGTTAGTGTGAACGAGTCCAACTTGTTGGTTGTTGATATAAGCGAAAGTGATTTTTTTTGCTGTACAAAAACATATCGGCAGTGTTGAGCATGTGGTCGCCCCGCTGAACGGCTCCAACTTGGTGGTTTTTTGAGAGGGCTGTGATGGTAGATGCTTTATGCGCAAAAATGACGGAAATGCGAAGGTTCAGCGCACAGAACAGAGAGCACCAGCCGGGCAGTTCAATGAAGCCGCTCCTCTCTATCAATCAGCCATCCCCCATCCCGCCCTGTCATTTGCCCTCTGCATCGCCGTGTCGCACACACACTTTTTGCTGCTCCGCCCCAAAGCTTGATACGTGACTTTTAGCCATACCCACTTGGCTGGCCGAGCATCCCCAAACCAAACTGCCGGCTGTACTTTTGTTGATGTATATATAGATATAAAAGCCTTTTAATAGCTTTCGACAAGCTCGAGCAGTTCGATGAGCGAATTCTGAGGCCAATTTTTCGTTTGAAATGTTCCTTCCGACAAGCTCAAGCCGGTCAGGTGGCTGATTCTCGACCTAATCTTTTCGACTTTTTGTTGTTGCGCTCCACTTGCCGACGCGCTCGGGCCGTTCGGATGGTGAATTCTAAAGCCAATTTCCGATTAACGCTTTCCTTGTTGCTTCGCCGAGCCCCCGACGACCTTGAGCCGGTCAGGTGGCTGATTCTGAAGTTAGTTTTGTCGGTAGCAGCGTATCTTGTTGCTCCCTGGCATCTGACGAGCTCGAGCCGTTTAGGTTGTAAACTGAAGCTAATTTTTCCTACTTGAGCTTTGGTGTTGCTCCCCAGTGCCCGACAGGCTCGAGCCGTTCACCAGGCAATTTCTGGAGCTATTTTTCCAGTGCCAGTTTATTCTTCTCAGTTTTCGACGAGCTCAAGCCGTTCAGGCGACTCGCGTCGCGGCAACCGCGTTGCGTATTGCGGCAAATCTGGGAAAATTCTTTTTCTAGCTTTCCCGTTCCTGCAGAGCATTTTGCACTGTTCGAGTTTTCCGACAAGCTCGAGCCGTTCAGGTGTATTGGCCTCATAGCACCACTAAGATATACTAGAGTTTTTTTGACGTTTGGTGTTTGCCCGGTTTGCAGTGTCCTAGCCAAGCGCGTCTCGAAGATCTTAGGAAATCCATAGCCATGCCTTACTTGCCCCTTTAAAATTGAATACCTGACAAAACCCTACCTTACACCCTCACCCTACCATTGATTCACCGATTTTCTCTGGGGGCCGTTATCGTGAGTGCAAATCTTTCGTTCCCCCCTTCGCTACACTTCTTCCAGCCCCATTTTGTGCTCTGCCTCTTTGCTTCCCGGTTTAAAAAGTGACACATTCGGCTAAAAGCACGACCCGCCCACGAATTTTGGATATTTAGTGTTTTTGATTATCTGAAAAATTAAACAAAAAAGATAATTTTTAGCTGCATTTTTGTGATATTAAAAATTTTCATAAACAATTTGGTTTTTTTGGTTTTCCAAGCTAAACGTTCTTAAAATTGTATAATTAAAAGTGAAGATTCTAAAAAAAATTGTGTGGAACTTTTGAGCCTCCTTTTTATTCCTTTTTTCGAATTTCGCACAAAATTCATGAAATTTAAATTTTTTCGGTCACCGGAATTTTTTTCATAGTAAATACAATTATTTAAATAGAAACGTATTTTAGTAGTTTAATATAATGCTTAAATCGGGTCCAAATTAGTTGTTAAAATTGTTTAATACAATATTCTAAACATCATCACAGAAATCGACCTTTTTTTCTCTTTATTTTCGGCATTTATCGAGGCTTTTTCGACGCAAACCCTCATTAGCGCGTCATCGTTCAGATGCGTTCTTTTTATGATTTTTTTAAGCATTTCTGCAATTATGGTGGTATTCACGCGGAGAAAAACCCCCGAGAAATCGACACTTTTCCATGCCCATGCGGAATTCGTCGTTTCCGCCGTTTTTCTCGCGGGTGCATTCCGACAATTGGAAGTGCTTGTTGTAGGCGGCGTCTTCATATCTTGTAGTCGCGCGGAAATACATACTTGAATAGACCTTTGGTTTTCTGGGGCGCGTGTTGCACTTGCAATTTGCCAAATCGCATCCGGGGTGTCGGTGGAGGACAATCAGAAAAAGGGGCGGCTCTAGATCAAATTTTTTGCTAAATCATAATTTTTTCCGTTTTACGCCCTTGATTACTGGAGAGTTGAAGCCTAAGCTAGGCCTAAGTCTAAGCCTAAGCCAGGAAAAAGAGACCCCTAGACTAAGCCAAATTTTAAGCCTAGGCCGAAACCTAAACCTCAGCCAATCCTAAGCAAGCCTAAGCCAAGCCTAAGCCAATGCGTAAGTCTAAACGAAGCCTGAGCCGAAGCCGCAGCCTAAATCAAGCCTAAGCCTAAGCCTAGGCCTTAGCCAATCCTAAGCCAAAGCCAAGCCTAACTTAAGCCTAAGCCTGCGCCTAAGCCAAACCTAAACCAGACCTAAGCCTAAGCCAAAGTCTAAGCCAAGTTTAAGTGCGCTTCCAATTTTCCTTTTTGAACCTGATACAGTATTTTCCGCTGCCACCGCTACGTCGGTAATGATCTCAATTTTTGGGGGAGTTTGAGAGAAATATCTCTCGCTCTCTCTCCTCTCTCTTTCTCTCTCTCTCTCTCTCGCTCCTCAAGTCAAGGTCAACTTTTCGGTTCGCCCTAACGCCGTGTGCCCTTTTCGGTTGGCACACGGGGGTTCCTTCCTCATTCACCGTCGCCGCTCTCGTTTCGGTCTTGTCGCGATGATTTTTTTAATAGTTTTTTGATTTTAATAAAAAACGGGTTTTTTGACGGTTTTTGAAATCTACCGTACTCGTTCAATGCCGACATTAAAATCCGCACCCAAACAACTGCTCTAAAGGTTCGCGCAAGGCTTAACTATGGGTTTTTGGCTATAGATTCGAGATAGATTCTGTCGATTGCACCCCATTTCTCATAAATCCATTTCTCATAAACCCATTTCTCATAAACCCATTTCTCATAAATTCCATTTCTCCTAAACCCATTTCTCATAAACCCATTTCTCATAAATTCCATTTCTCATAAACCCATTTCTCATAAATTCTCCTAGCATTGTTTTTCTGCAAAATTTTACTTCGTTCACCGTTAAAATCGAACGTTCACCAAAATGACCACGATAGTATGTCCCTATATTGAAGTCAAGCGAAATTGCCAAATTTGCCGCTACCGTTCTGGTACTCAGCGAATTCCGGTGGAATCATCAATCCAATGAGCGACGTGGTGATCGGCAACTCTCCGAACATCGCCTTCCTGCTCGCCCGGCTTCCTCAGCCCGACCTTGTGCCGACTCCAAATAGTGGGACGATCGAGTTCCTCCGGGAACTGGGAACCTCCGGGATGTGAAAGTTTATGTTTATGTTTATGATGTGAAAGTTTTGAAAATTATGTCACATTTATGTGAAAGGGAATTTATGAGAAATAGAATTTATGAGAAATGGAATTTATGAGAAATGGAATTTATGAGAAATGGGTTTAGGAGAAATGGAATTTATGAGAAATGGAATTTATGAGAAACGGGTTTAGGAGAAATGGATTTATGAGAAATGGGTTTATGAGAAATGGATTTAGGAGAAATGGGTTTCCGCCGATTCTGTCGCTTGGCGCGCCATTACCTAACTAGGGAATGGTCTCCACTCGACATCGAATTTCTTGTTGCAAGTTAGCTCATTTTGTAGATCTCGACGAGACGAATCGTTTGATGTAACTTTTAGCTGCGGATACCTTATTTTAACCAAGTTACAGCCCATTAAAGTTTTTGACCTACCTTCATAAGCCCTCCCCGCATCCCCTCCACCGTAGCCTGGTGGCCTAGTGGCGTAGTAGGCCGCCTCTGGGGAATCTAACGAAGGTTCGAATCCGCTCACGATTTTTATTTTTTGCTTTTTGGTCCTAACGTTCCTTTTTGGGTTTTCAGGAGCTAGACAAACTCTTTTTAGATTATTTAACCACCATTAAGTTTTTGGTACGAAAAACGGCTTCGGAAAAAACTTAAAGTTTTTGGGCTGAAGGAGTTGGGTGTATTATTTTTATACCTCCAAAAATTTATAACATTTGAAATGTTGTATATTTTATTCCTAGTAATTACTAAACCCCCTGGCGAATACAATTCAACATTTGAATGTTACCAATAACGAATTTGCCAAGGTATGAGCATGATGGGGTTGTGCCTTCAGCCCAAAATTTTCCGAAGCTCGTTTTATCGTTCTAAGACTTTCATAACGGTTAAATAATCTAAAAAGAGTTTGTCTAACTCTTGAAAATCCAAAGGAAACGTTAGGACCAAAAAGCAAAAAATAAAAATCGTGAGCGGATTCGAACCCTCGTTAGATTCCCCAGAGGCGGCCTACTACGCCACTAGGCCACCAGGCTACGGTGGAGGGGATGCGGGGAGGGCTTATGAAGGTAGGTCAAAAACTTTAATGGGCTGTAACTTTGTTAAAATAAGGTATCCGCAGCTAAAAGTTACATCAAACGATTCGTCTCGTCGAGATCTACAAAATGAGCTAACTTGCAACAAGAAATTCGATGTCGAGTGGAGACCATTCCCTAGTAAGGAATTACGAATAAAAGTTTGATAAACCTTGACAGCTTTTAGGGGTCTTTTTAATTTCTCAAAAATACCCTAGCTGGCTCTAAAATCAGGAACTCAAAATTTCGACCCCGCCCGCAACTCCGGACTTCCGGTGAAAAACGGTTTTCGCAAATCGTCAACAGTACATTCACGTACGGCCTTGTTCTGTGCCTGGGGTTGACCCGGGGATTTGAATCAATATTTGGGTGTGTTGATAAGTGCCAAAAGTCGTCGCTCTCTCTCTCTCTCTCTCTCTCTCTCTCTCGCTCTCGCACGCGATCCGTTCCTTTTTTTCGATTCAGGTGCGGAAAGAAGATGGAGAGAGAGAGAGAGAGAGAGAAAAGAGCGAGAGAGAGAGAGAAAGAGCGAGAGAGCAAGGGAGCGATAGAGAGCAAGAGAGCGAGAAAGAGAGAGAGAGAGAGAGAGAAAGAGAGAGAGAGAGAGCGAGAAAAATCGTCGTCCCCAGTAAATACCTTCCGCTTCCCCCTCTCCTTTCTGATAACCAGCCACCGTTTCAACGGGGCTAAACAAGAAAAAGACACATTTCCCCCCATCCAACTTCCCCGACACAAAAGGTGTTGGCGGGCTTGATTTATGGGCTGTATAAGACCTTGGTAATTTTCCGGATCTTTCCCATTACCGGGGGGAGGAGAATTTTTCCGAAGAGCCCAGAATTTCCTAGTAATTTAATTGTATGTTCTTTAGCTTTTTTTTGCAAAATTTAAATTGATTGAAAGCGAAAAACTATGTATCTTAAGGCCCAGAAAATCATGAGCGCGCTCAATCACGGAGTTGAAAAACGTCAGTGTTGCCATTTGATGTCTTAATTACCGCATTCAAGTCGTCGTCAAGAGGAAAACGCCGGAAAATTGCCGGCTAGCGGCCGCTGTTTGAAAACAAGGTCTAGACAGTTTACCTACGCCGCTCTGGCCATCGCATACCGCGCTATTTTTCAATCGATTCGCTCAACCCGAAAATAGCGCCCCAGCTACCGTATACTACGCGATTTTTCATTAATTTTTCTGCGTAAAGACGCGGATAAACCCGGCTGCTGTAACGTTCTCTTGAAAATGGACCCGCCTTCGAATTTTTTTGCCAGTTTTAGGTTGTTTTTCACACAAGACCTTCCGGTCCCTGTCACACTCCCTTTAAACTCCCGGTTACGGTATATTGCCACCGGGTATTTTTAATTTTTACACAAGAATTTTCTCAGTCGTGCTCCCTATAAACCCAAATTAACTACCGTATTTTTTTGCCGATTTAATGGGAGTTTTTCAGCAAAGAAATCACCCTGTCACACTCCCTTTAAAACCAAAACTGGCGCCCGGGATACCGTAGTTTTTTTTCGGAAAACACGGCCGGCAGTCGCTCTCCCTTCAAACTCAAAATTAGCGCTTTGGTCACGGTATTTTTCTCGATTTTATGCTAATTTCATACGAAAAATTTTGCATGTCGCGCTCCCTTCAAACCCAAAATGGCCCTCTGGCTACCGTAATTTTTCGCCGGTTTTTGGTGTTCCAATCTTACATTTGCAAAGATTGTTTTTTGGTTTGTACCCGATGCCCGTAGATCCGAAAATGATCCAAAATCGACCGGAAATCAGCCGCAGAGATGCCTAAAATGTGCCCCCCACCCGATTTCCGTCGGATTAGGTCGGAGGTGATGCGATCTGGGCCACTCCACTGCCCGTCTAGACCCGAATATCGCTCAACTCGATAATTCCACAGGCCAGCCCCGGCACACAAATTGACACTGGCCCCGGGGGAATTTCGACGCTTTCTCTGGGCCCTATCTTGGGCCCCTCTTTCTGGGACCCCATATTCTCAGACCCGACAATTAGGGGCCAAAAATGGGGCGCTATGTTGCTCCGGTAATGTTCGACACGCACGATCTCAGGGAGCCCGCGTTACTTCGAAGCGCTAAGCTTCTAGGAAAGGCTGATTTTTTGCAATTAAGCTGAACCTATGCTGAGCCCAGCTTTAGTTACCATAAGCTAAGCCTAAGCAGCCTATGCTTCAACGCTCTTTCTCTCTCTCTCTCTCTCTCTCTCTCTCTCTCTCTCGCGCGCGCGCTCTGTGGTGCTCTCTTTCTCTCTCTCGCTCCCTTTTGGTGTACGATACTCAAAAACCACCTTGGATTCCTCCAGTTTTTCAGCGACCCATCAATGAGCGGGAGCGTCGGCTGAGCCGTGTGTGGACCACCGTACACCCTCGGAATACTCTCCCTGGATTGCTACCATATACCGTAGCAAGGTGTCGTGCCAGGCTGGACAGCGGGGCCCTAGCAGCTCTGGCGTCGCCGCGCGCGATCGCCGCCCAACTGCCACCCGGATACGGTAGGTGGTGTTTTACACGTTTTTCTCGTTACTGTAGCTCGAAGCTTTTTGTCTACATTTTAACCTGTGATGCCGTAACGGGGCAGAATGGGTGAAATTTTAGCGCGGAAGCGCAGAAGGGGGGTAGAACAATGAGAATTTGAGCACCGTAGCATAGCGTAGCTAAACGGAATTTGTGCCGTTTTGCCCGATTTGCGATTTGGACAACCGTATTGTGCGAAATTTTTCAATGTTATGGCTCGCGTTCTTTTGTCCACCCCAAACATTTCCCATTTTTAAGTCATGCTCCAGTCTACCGCCGGCGGGCGATTACCGTAATCCGGGCCGTGACCCCCTGTAGACACACGCGAATTCCCGGAACGTCTCCGCGGAACAAATATATGCCCCGATTTTTCATGAGCCCCCCGGATTAGCGTGGAGTGGAGTGGGGTGTATCGAATGACGGCCTTTATTTTGGCCAGACTTCCCGAAAAGCTTTTCTTCCTTTTCGTGAACGATTCCACAAAGAAACTCTGCTTGTTTGCCCTGGTAAATGCATTTTTAATCTTTTCCGGATCGGAATTTTCCGTGCGACTATTTTACTGCCTGCGCAATTGGCTTTGCTACTATCGTTGTCCCTTCCATCCCTTACTCACTTTCTCACGCTCTCGCTCTCTCATTCTCTCTCACTCGCTCTCTCGCTCTCTTTGCATCTGGCTCTGTCTCTCTGCATTTCTCTCTCACTCCGACGCTTTCTCGCCCTCTCGCCCGCGCTCCCTCGCTCATTTGCTCTCTCGCCCTTTCTCGCTCTCTTTCTCTCTCTCTCTCTCTCTCTCTCTCTCTCTCTCTCTCTCTCTCTCTCTTTCTTTCTCTCTCTCTCTCCCTCTCTCTCTCTCGTTTTCCCACTCTCTCGCTCTCTCTCGCTCACTATTTCCCACTCTCACGCTCTCTCTCGCTCTCTCTCTCTCTGTCTCTCTCTCGCTCCCGCTCTCTTTCTCTTTCTCTCTCTCTTTCGCTCTCTTGCTCCCTTTTAAAACATCCTAATCCACCCCTCAAAATCCCAAATTCCATTGGCCATTGATATGTATGACTGCGAGGCCAAATCTGGGCTTCATCACTCCGGACCCCGCCCACCGCCGAATCAACACAATCATGGGGGGCAGGGGGGGGGGGCGGCGCGAGGGATTAGAGCTATGAGCGGCTGAGAGTGGGCATAACACGGCTTCACCCCCCATTAGTGTCTGATCACTGGTCGGCTAGCACCTCTCCACGCGCCGCACGACGTGTAAATTGGCTCATAGCCAAGTATGGCACGGGCAAAAGTTTTCGGGGCGCACCTTCCGAATTAATACGCCCGATTGTCCCAAAAATTTCGAGGCCTGCGCTTATTTTTCCGGATTTTTTGACGCCATTACATAGATCATCAAAAAAAAATACTAAAACTGTTAATTTGAGCCCGAAATGCATTACGCGTTGAAATTTAAACTGTAGCGCTCCGTTATAAGCATTTGCGCTGAATCCCTTGCTCTCTCTCGCTCTCTCTCTCGCTCTCCCTCTCTTTTTCTCTCTCGCTCGCTCGCTCTCTCTCTGCTACTGTTTCTCTCTCTCTCTCTGTCACTCTCTCACCCACGTCTCCCCCCTATCGTCTGTCACTCACTCCCTCTCTCTCTCTTTCTCTCTCTCTCTCTCTCTCTCTCTCTCTTTCTCTGTCTCCCTCACTGTTGCTGTTTCTCTTTTTCTCTCCCTGTCATTCTCTCTCACTCTCTCTCACTCGCCACCTACCATACCCCAAAATTCAAAAATCTACGGAAAACACACAAGTATCGCTACGATACGTTTGCCTACCAATAACCACTCAGCTCATCCCCCCCCTGTCAATTCACAACCTTCGTATTGTTTTTGTAGCGATCCAGGATTCACAGTAAGCCCCCTCCGCTTTTGGACCCTAATGGCCACTTGTTTGTTTGTTTTCTGGTGCCCTCAGCCACAGATATCCAGATTATCGTACCGTCTCCCCCGATCACCCGCTAGTCCCTCGAATCGGAGAGTCTCAAAAATCACGGCTTGATCATGGGTTTTTTGGGCCCTAATATTTTTGTGATACCGTCAGGGGTTGTTTACGGAAACGGGGTATAAAAGACGGTGGAGTTGACAGTAGGGCTACAGTAAGCGGAGGGCAAAATTTCCTAAGAATTTGCCTCTCCCTCTCGGTCTCTCTCGCTCTATCGCTCTCCCGCAATTCGTGTCTCTCCCTCTCGGTCTCTCTCGCTCTATCGCTCTCCCGCAATTTGTGTCTCCTACTCTCTCTCTCTCTCCCTCCCTCCTTAGCTCTCTACTTCTCGTTATCTCTCGTTATGTTGCTCTTACTCCATCTATGTCTCCTTTTCTCGATCTCTCTCTTCCTCCCCTCTCGTGCTACCCTCGCTCTCGCTCAGTTACTCACTCTGCCGCAGCAATCTCGTCCTCCCCACCCGCAAGCTCTCAGTTCGCCGAATTCCCCCAAAGCGTCTCTGCTAGCATTCCAGAAAAGGTCTTTAATTAGCCACCCAGCCTAGCTTTCACCCCCGAAACCATATGCATAATCTCTGCTCGGCTACCGTATACTCCGGGCTCGACCGGAAAGTTCGTAGCGGGGCTTCCCGATTCGAATTCACGGAGAAGTTGTTACTTCGATGCGGGGATTTTGAACCTGAACTCCAACGAAAGAACACGCAAATGTCCTGTAAGGCTTCAGAGGGGGGATTTGCGATTTTTCATGCAAAAAAACACCTGCGCACTTTTGGATTTGATAAATTGAATTCTAAGAACAAGCTTGCCCCCCCCCCGATAATACCAAAGAACCAAAGCCATCCTGATTTTTGAATTCTTGCTTCTAACCGATTCAAGGCCAAATAAAAACTTTTTTCCTGCAATTCCCATGCCATCCGCAGCAGAATTTCGCGGCGGGACCCCCGGCATGGGTTTTGCACGCTCGATCCGCGCTGAAAGGGATGGGTCCAAAGGCTCGGCGGCGGGGCCCAAAAAAGCGGTGTGTGACGAGGGGCCCTTCAGGGTGTGTGCAAGATTATATAATTAGCGTGGGGTGGCGGTAGGACGGACCGGGGAGAGTCTGCAATTTTCTCGGGGATCAACGATTATGGCCGCTTGGGGGGAATTCCACATAGAAAAACTCCCAGAGCCGCGGATTATCCAAGCCAATTAGGGGGGTTGCAGAGAGCGTTGCAAGGGTTTAAAGGGAGTGTGACACCTGGCTGAGGCGAGGCGCGTTGCGCCCGCATTGCTTATGTATTCAATGTTAAGCTTGGATTAAGCTACTTGGGTTCCAGCTTAAGCTGAAACTTAGGCTTAGGCTTAGGCTTGACTTAGGTTCAGGCTTAGCTTAGGGCTTAGGGTTAAGCCTAAGCTTGGATTAGGATTTGGCTTAGGCTTGGGGTTGGGCTTCGCCTAGGCTTAGGCTCAAGCATAGACTTAGCTTAGGTTTCGGCTTCTGTTTCGGATTGGGCTTGGGCTTGGGCTTAGGGTTACCATAAGCTTAGGCTTAGGCTTAGGCTTCGGCTTAGGCTTAAGTCTCATAGCCCCTTGAAGGGCTCCGGACTCACAGAAATTCTCGACTCGCAGCCTATCGCAACCCCCAACCCTAATTGGCTCTTCTCCAGGATTTGTATTGCCAACAGCGAGAGGGAGTGAGGGAGAGAGAGAGAGAGACAGAGAGAGAGAGAGATTGAGGGAAAAAGCGAGCGAGAGGCAGCGATATTTCTCTTCTCCCTGTGGGCCCTCTCGTTGGCCCCTTCTCTGGTTGGCCCGTTCTTTGATCATTTCGGGCCCTCCTTCTCCTTCTTCTCTTGCTCCTCGTCCTCGTCCCTCAGATCGATCCCCTCCTCTACCCCAACCCCTCCACCCACATCATCTTACTCCTCCTCCCCCTATCAACAACTTGCCCATCAGCCATTTCCAGTAAAGTGTATTTTTTGCCGAGTTTTTGCTTGTTTTGGGTGGAAGCGGGTTTTGGTGATTTTCCCAAATTTTGTTGGCAGATTTTGGCTTTTTCTGGCCATAGGCAGGTTAAGAGAATTCTAGAATTCTATCTGGCTCTCACTCTCTCTCTCTCCATCGCTCTCGCTCTCGCTCACTCTCACTCTCTCTCTCTCTCTCTCTCTCGCTCACGCTCTCTCGCGCCCTTTCTCTCTATTCTATCTCTAGCAGTTCAGCTTACCGCTTTTTAAAAGCTTTCGCTTCTCGGCATTTTCATGTTAGCACTTTCGCTGTTGTCGGTATTTTGAAAGTCGCGCATTCGTGTCTGCATTTTGGGCTTTTCTTGCTCCAAAACTACGATCTCTTGACTCTGCTCTATTCCGGTAGCATTCCGGGTCCGGTTTTCGAATTTTAGGGCCCAGTGGGGTGATGGGAGCTAGGAGTTACACAAATTAGCTCCCAGCTTCCATCGTCCCCGTTTTCTTAATGGTTTTCAGCCATTTCCTGATTTTTTTTCTCTTTTTTGATTGCCGGAACGCTCGGCTTACAGACGGGGAACTGATTTTCGGCGCTTCAAAGTTGGAAGTGGGACTGCAAATTAAATCTATAAACAATCCGGATTATCAATAAACAATCGGCGAACTTTTTGGACTTTGAAATTCCATTAAAGTTGCCTAAAAAAAGTTGATTGGCTATAAAATTGGGGGAATCTCCGGCTGTTGCCCGGCTTCTTATCGCGCTGATCTACCCCCCGGGCGGTATGAATAATGCCCCAGAAAGGGAGAGAGCGAGGAGGAGTGAGCGAGCGAGCGAGAGAGAGAGAAAGAGAGAGCGAGAGAGAGAGAGAGAGCGGGAGAGGGAGAGAAAGACACCTTTTCGAGTCCCGGTGCAGCGGCACTGAACCTGATTTCCGGCTTGGTTCATTGCCCTGGCGTTGCGAAGGATTTCCTCGGTTTTGGAACCATGCCGAAATTGACATAATCCTACCTTATATAATTTGGTCGCGTATCTTTGTGTGTGTGTGTGTCCGGCGCCAGGGAGGGCTACTTTGCATAATTCCAAAAAATACAAATTTCCTCATTCTTGCAAGTTGCACGCGCGTGTGTGGTCGGATGAAGGGAGGGGTCCGAAGGACCCAAGCTATCGGGAAGTCAAATTTCTGATGCAAAGGCCGCATTCCAGCGCCCAAGGCCCGCGAAGCGGGTTTTGGGCGCTGGTTTAATTATAAGTTCTATGCTTTTGAAGACCTAATTTGCACAGAAATCTCTATTTTTTAAATTTTTGTAGATTTTTAAGTGTTTTCTGAGCGGTTATTTTCTTCAGATGTTTTAAGTTTTATTGTTCTTCCTATTTTTTACCTGCCGTAACCGGGTTCCATTAATTTTTCCCACCCTTGGCCCTCTGCCAGATTTCCCCCGCCTTCCGCCCCAGCCAGGGCCCAGTCATTTTCCGGGAGCTTTTGCCCCCTTTTTGCCCAGTTGGGAATTCTTTCAATTAAACTTTTTCGAATTAGATAGCGAGCGAACCCAACTTTTCCAAAGCCTTCTCCATTTTTTTCCCATTTCTAACTCCTTCAATCTTGCTTAGAAGCATACATGCAGAGTACAAGATCGGAACCTGCTAAAAACCAAAAAACAATCAAGGAATTTTGATTTTTCATTCTAATATCCAAGCTTTCAAGCTCGCTTTTCACGTATTATCAGCTGCCTTGAAAAATCAGCTAAATTTCACGATCAAATCCTCGAATTTCACTCCACTCCTCCGTACGGATGCCGTAATCCTCCCGGATTCCCACCTGCCGCCGTTTTTTGCGGCGTTTCCGGTGGGGGCCCAACAAGCTTAGACGCCAAAGATTAGTACGTGGGCCCCCACCTTTCCGCTTTTTTGGCCCCGGCGCACCGTTGCAAATGTTTTTGCATTTTTTTGCAGGATATTGGTTTAATGCCAGAAATCAGATTTTGGGCTCCAAAGGGGTGACAAATACTAAAAATTGTTTGAAAACAGCGCGTTTTAGCTTTTTCCTCAAGGTTATATGTTTTTATGTAAAAAATGCGATTTTGTTGGCGAAGTCAAGGAAATAATCTACATTTTTCCAGACAGCCCCTCATCGGCCTACCCGGCCCTCCCGCTGCTCGCCGCCACATCGAGCACCGTGCATCAGGTAAGCCTAACTAGTAAGCCTGAGCCCAAGCCTAAGCACTGCCTTAGCCAAAGCACCTAAGCCTAAGGTTAAGCCAAAGCCAAGCGTAAGCCAGGCCCAAGCCTAAACCTAAGACCAAGTCTAAACCTAAGCCTAAGCAAGTGACTTAGCCTAGGCCTGAGCCTAAGCCAAGCTGAAACTTAAGCCTAAGCCTAAGCCTAAGCAAAGCCGAAACCTAAGTCCAAGCCCAAGCTCCTGGAATCTCATGAAAAACAAAATTTTCACCTTCTTCCAGCAGCCGATCGAGGGGCTATCATCGCCGGCGGCCTCGTTTTTCCCCTCCACCCCGTCTTTGCCGCCGGCCCCGGTGAGTTAAAAAATCAAAAATTTCCACTACCGAAATCCGGCTCCGCAATGTAGATTTATGCACTGCAAACGTAGACCGGAGCATCTCGTAGTGCCTCCAAAACCTGAAAAATTTTTATATTGTTTTGTTTGGCTGCGTATTTTGTTGTGGCTCGGAATCGCCGGCCTTTGGGGCAGGCGGCGAAAATCCTCCCTAGAACGTTTTCGCACAATTTTTTGAGGGTTTCCATCTTTTTTTGCTCAGTTATTGGGCGTATATCCCAAAAAGCAAAAAGTCTGGCATGTGGGGATTTGAACCGAGACCATACCGATGCCAGTCCAGCACATTACCAATCAGCCACGAGGTTTTTATGCCCAAAAAAGTTTAATTGAAAGGTTGTTCAAGGATCCTAGAATTGCCATTTTCAGGTGGTTGACGGGGGCTCTTCCCTGCCGCTGTTCCCCCCGTTGATGGTGGCAATCCCGTCGCTGCTCTCCAGCCTATCATCACACCACATCCTTCGCCCACACATGACCACCGCCCACTTTAAGCCCATCCCCAACAATGAACGGTGAGGAGAGAGAGAGAGAGAGAGAGACAGAGAGAGAGCGAGAGATAGAGAGGGTGAAAGCGAGAGATAAAGAGAGAGAGCGATAGAGGGAGGGAGGCAGCGAGAGAGAGAGCGAGGGAGAGAGAGGGAGAGAAAGAGAGAGGTAGAAAGCGAGCAAGCGCTAATTTCTTGACACCCTCCCTCCCAAATTCCCCCAATTATCCCTGCTAGACTCTATCCCCCACCAGTGGCCAACTTTGCGCGGTCAGCAGCTGAAGTCCGCGCGGTGGGCCCCTTTTGCTGCTTGGGCTCCTCATCAAATATTAATTGGGGCCCCAGTGGTGGGGGCCCCCGGCGACGTGGGCCCCCGGTTTTTGATCCGCTATTGGCCCAGGTTGGCCGCCTGGGAGAACGGGGGCCCCCGTCGCGTTCCCACCCATTCCTCCGCTATTCAAATGCTAGGAAAACGTATGTTCTGTTGCTCACTCTTACCCCCCCCTCTCTCTCTCTCTCTCTCTCTTTCTCTCTATCTCGTCCTCTCTCTCTCGCTTTCTCTCTCGTTCTCTTCTTACATGTCTGGAGCCAAGCAAGGGAAAATCTAAAAACAAAACCCGATTTCCGGATTTCCTCAAATTTCCGGGGCAATACTTTAACCACGCCGATCGTACTCCTGTATCCACCGTTTTTTCAGCGTTGACTTGGCGGGATTCCGGGTGAAAGAGTCGTCGGAATGGAGCCGAGACGACGTCGTCGCCTGGATGCTAGACGTCGCCCGGTCGCATGAGATTCCGTTCGAGGATCTGGACATGCATCGCGTAAGTGGGGTAGTGAAGCGTACTCTCCTCCAAAAACCCACAGGGTCTTTTTTGAAAAAATTCTAGTTTTCAGTCGAATTCTCCATTTTTTTAGTTTGCCAACTTTGACGGCAAGTCGATGCTGCGCCTTTCCGAGACGGCCTTCCTGGAGCTCGACCCGAACTATGGGGCCCTCCTCTTCCGCGAGTTCCGCAAAGCCTCTTCCGGTACGCTACGCTAAACACTTTCCTTGTAACTATTAACTACCCTTTTTCCCCAGTACCTCGTAAAAATCAACCAGAACACAACGCTAAACTTACAAAAAAAAGCCGCGAATTTCGTTGACCCGATTTGCTGCCCGCGCCCGGTTCCGCGCCGCTGACCGTAGGGGGCCGGCCGGGGCCATCCGTTAAGCGCCCCGAACACGCCGGCGGAACCCCCCAATCTTTTTCGCTACTTTACTATCGACGATTGTTGACGCGCCCTTTTGCAGCCTCCGCCGATGACTCAGTGATCGACGACGCGATGCGCAAGTACCGCGAGAGCCTCGACGACGAGCAGCGCGGCGCGGGCGCGCCCGCGACCACGCCGCGTACGACAGAATTGGGGCTGCCGCATCCGTTGACACAGGTGAGCGTGAATTTACCTCTCGTTCTCCCTAGCCGCTATCTCTCTCTCTCGCTCCCTCTCCCTCTCTCTCGCCCTCTCTCTCACTCCCTCCCTCGCACGCGACGCTCAACGCGCCCGCGACGCGTTCAAGGACTTACCCATCGTTTCAGGCTCCTCTCGGGATGACCGGAATGCTATCCGCGCCCCTTCCGCCGCTTTTAGCCCCACCCCCACGTCCCCTTCCGACCACCTTGCCGCCGTCGATCAACTTTTCCAAGTGAGTAAGAACTAAGCCTAAGCTAAGCCCAATCCTAAGCCTAAGCATTGACCCCCTTCCAGCTCCTCCTCCCTGCTGCAGAACCACTTCGACCTGTCCGGCAAGGGATTCCAACTCCCACCACCCCTCCCCCCGCAACACCCCCATGCCCACCATCAGCTGATCGACCCCACGCGGCTGCAGCTGGCACAGTACGCCCCGAGCCTATGTACACATCATATTCCTCCGTACAGATCCCTCGCCGCCGCCAACAGCCTGACCACCCTCCAGAATTTGTCGACGAATTTGGGCTTGCAGCAGATACAGGTCAGCCAAGTCCTATTTGTCGTTTGCAAATGGCATTTTTACATCCTCAATTCATTTTTTTAATTTTAAAGGGACTAGAACGGATAGATCCGAAGCTCTGACATATCCGCCGGAACCCACAAAAATTGTTGTTATTTGCGAGCGCAGCTTTCAAAAACAGCTTGCAAACTTTATTTTTTTATGAATTGTATTGAAAATGACCTTCCCCGAGATTTTTGAATTTTTAAAGGGGTTAGAAACGTTGTTTGGAGGTTTTTGGAATCGCCGCCCTTTCAAAATTCGCATCGAGCGCCGCTTTTGCGCTTCAAGCTTCAGATTTTTATTTTGCGAAATCAGCGTGTTTTAAATCTAAAGGGGCAACAAAAGCTAGATTTTAAAATTTAACTAATCATTGTTCGGAACAATTCGTCCTCTAAAAAGAAGCAACTTTTAAATTCCATTGTCCATTTCATTTTGGAGCCAGAATCACACTCGAAATCTACTTATTTGTCATCAATTCTTTATCTTTGTAAGTTTTTGTCATATTGAAATCGTCGAAAGTTGAAACTCCTCGGAATCGGTTTTCCAAAACACTAAATAACCGGTTCCCAAGGCAAAAATACCTTTTTTTGCTTCCAGGCGGCCCTATCCCCGCGCTCGCCAATGAACACACAGGGTCTGTCGCCAGGTACGGTAGACCTGCTGTCAAAGTACACGTCACAGCAGCCGGGCACCAGTCGAGACGACGAGTACGATTCCGATGGTAGGTTCTTGATAATATGGCCTGAAAAAACCGGGAAATGTTAGTTATAAAAAATTTTAGAAGACGACTCGAAAGTCACTCGAAATAAGGATGGTCGGCCGCGGAAGCGCTCGCAACACACGAAGGGGAATAAGCTGTGGGAGTTCATCCGGGATGCGCTGAAAGATTCTTCGACTTGCCCGACCATCGTCAGGTAAGCTAGACGTTAGAAAAATCAGCGCGAAAAGTACACGAAAAAGCCCTCTAGGCCCTAAAACCAATTCAAAACCAAAAAAAAACTAAAAACGATGTGTAATACCCTTTTTAAGGTGGGAAGACCCGATCGAGGGCGTCTTTCGCATCGTCGAGTCGGAGAAGCTGGCGCGGCTTTGGGGCGAGAAGAAGAACAACCACAAGATGACCTACGAGAAGCTGTCCCGGGCGATGAGGTTTGTAGTTCACGTCCTAGCCAATAGCATTCACTAAATTAGTAAGGATTGTAACGAAAACCCACAATAACGAAACAACGATGAAACTGTTCAGAACCTACTACGAGAAGCAGATTCTGGTGCCGGTGCCGAAAACCGGGCTCTACCCCAAGAAGCTCGTCTACAAGTTCGGCCCCGCGGCCCACGGGTGGCGCGATCCGAAATGGTGCGTTCTTGTTGTAGTTGTGGGTGAGGTAGACGAAAGGTTTATTCCAGGTGAGGGCAGACCAAGCGGTGGGGGAAAGATACAGAACAATGAGGGGGAGCATCGACAAATGGGGGACAATAGAACCGGATATGTAGCGTATGCTAATTAGGGATTCGGATCTGGGATGTAGTCCTCCAACATCTCCCTCCTTCAAAGATGAGCGCTGCGGACGGTCGGACTTGAACGAGTTGAACTTGAGGTGGCGATGACGGCTTGACTTGATGTAGCGGAACGAGTGTGGCACATCAGCATGGGACCATTGAACTTGTCGGTGACGTGGTTGCGCTTGACTTGTCGAGTGGAACACGAGCGGGGCGCATCAAAGTTGGAAGCGAACAGTCTTCTTTCGGTCGCGCTTGCCGTCGAGAATGGGTCCGAGGTTTTGCAACTCCTTGGACTTGGCGTTTCGAGGCTGAACGTCTTCAGCTTGTCCGTCAGCAGTGGGTTGTCCTTGAGCACGTGATTTGAGAGCACGGTCCGATGACGATTTCGTGGTACGTCCAGGGGAGGCCTTCTGATCCGGGATGGAACGCTCCGATGACGACTTCGTGGTGCGTCCAGGGGAGGTCTTCTTATCCGGTATGGTGTGGTGTTGAGCGGGGTGATGGGGAACACGGGGCACAGGTACATCAAGAGTGGGGGCGGGTACAACAGAATAGAGCAGATGACGGCGATGATGGCTGCAGGACAGGAGCGTGAGAAGAAGATGGAGGCACAGCTCGAGGCCTACCGCGCTGCGACCCAAACGCACATGGGCACAGTTAGCGAAGACCCTCTGGGTAAATCCGCAGGTCCAAGCCATCCCAGGCCTCTGGATGCGGTCGAGCTGAGCGCCCTTTGCTCACGACTCGTTCGGTTCGACTATGACCCATCCCAGGGTCTTACGTTCGAAAAGTGGCTCGAGAGGTTTGATAACCTCGTGTCCACGGAACCGCGCATCACTGAGGATAACAAGAAACACCTTGTTCTCAGTATGCTGGATGGCAAAGCCTATAGCCTCCTAGCGGATCACGAAAGACCAACGGAATTGTCTGCCGTGAAATATCCCGACATGATCAAGTCGCTGACAGACATGTTCGGTGAGAAAATGTCGCAGTTCAGTCGACGTTTTCTGGCATTCCGTGTGGCCAAAGAAGCCGACGAGGATATGCACTCCTACGCAGCACGCGTCAACAAGCTGTACGAGCTTGGTCGTGTCAAGGAGATGAACGAGGACGAGACGAAATGTCTGTTGTTCGTTGCTGGACTTTCCGATCAGGAAAATCGAGAGATCCGCAAGAGACTGTTGCACATTCTGGAGTCAAAGAATGGTGTCAAGTTGAGCGATTTGCTACGCGAATGCGATATGCAAAGTTCCCTGAATATGGATATGGTCGTTGAGCAGAATATGCAAAATGCCAACGTGAACCGCGTTCACCAGCAATCGGGTTTCCGAAAGAATTGGAAACGCGAGCGAGAGCCAACCTCTAGCAAGGGTTACTCGTCGCGACCGGAAACCAATGATCGGTCCCCGCGAGACAAGCGGAATGACAACTGTAATCGTTGTGGAAAGAGCGGACACTGGGCAAGAGAGTGTCGCGCAGACCCTGGCAATAACCGCGGTGCTAATTTTTCAAAGTCGAAAAATCACCAAGCCAAAGACTGGAAGCCGAAAGTGAACATGGTTGTTCATATCAATGCCGTAGACTCGAGTCGGAAAGACGTCGAGCTCTCAATCGAAGGCGTTCGCTTCACTTTGCAATTGGACACTGGTGCAGCAGTCACCATCATCGATGAAGCTGTTTGGCGCAAATTGAACTGCCCCCAGCTGATTCCATCCAATATTCAATTACGCGCTGCAAATGGCGGTCCAATTGAAGTGCAAGGAAGCTTCGATACCAATTTCGAAGTGAAAGGCATTGTCGGTCATGGCAAGTGCTTTGTCACAAAGAATATCAGATTGATGGGGCTTGATTGGATAAATCAGTTGCCACAGTTCGCTTCGTGCTTCGATGAGTTGTGCGTGAACAAGGTCGCACTGAAAAAGTCAATGCTCGAGAAGGAGCTGGTCCTGAAGTACCCAAGTGTCTTCCAAGATGGACTGGGCTTGTGCACAATGGCCAAGGCTGAGCTTCAGCTGAAGCCTGATGCAAAGCCAGTTTTCCTACCGTTCCGACGGGTCGCGTATTCAATGGAAGCTGCCATTGAGAAGGAAATCGACCGACTTGTACAGTTGACGGTCCTCAAACCGGTCACTTACAGTCAGTGGGCCGCGCCCGTCGTCCCAGTCAAGAAGAAGGACGGTACCATGAGACTTTGTGGTGACTTCTCCACAGGCTTGAACGAGGCGTTGGAGGATTACCATCATCCGCTCCCAACCGCCGAAGATATCTTCACCAAGCTGAATGGTGGACAGATCTTTTCGCAGATTGATCTGAAAGATGCGTACCTACAGATTGAGGTTGAGGCTGAGAGCCAAGAATACCTGACAATCCACACTCATAAGGGCTTGTTCCAATATCAAAGGCTGATATTTGGAGTCAAAACTGCACCCGGAATATTCCAGAAGATCGTGGATAACTTGATCGCAGGCCTGGACGGGACCGCTGCCTACCTGGATGATCTGTTGATCACCGGCCGGAACCAGGAGGAGCATGACGACAGGGTCCGTCGTTTATTTGAGCGAATCCAAGAGTTCGGATTGCGCGTCAAAATGGAAAAGTGCTCGTTCGGCCAGCCTTCGGTGAAGTATCTTGGCTTCATTCTCGATGCCCAAGGCCGAAGGCCGGATGGCCAACGCACGGCTGCGATAGCAAGTATGCCATCACCTACCTGTCTCAAGGAAGTTGAGAGCTTTTTGGGCATGGTATCATTTTACCAGTCATTCATTCCTCGTATGCGGCAGATGCGCGCTCCGCTTGACGAGTTGAAGAGGAAGGACAAAAAGTTTGTCTGGCATGAGGACTGCGAAAAGGCTTTCCAGTCGCTCAAGGAGATTGTCATCTCCGACTTGTTGCTCTGTCACTATGACGCCGAGTTACCCATTGTCGTCGCCGCTGATGCCAGTGAGCAGGGTCTTGGGGCGGTCATCACTCACAGATTTGCGGATGGGTCGGAAAAGGCCATCGCGCATGCCAGCAGGGCATTGACTGTGGCAGAGAAGAACTACAGCCAGATCGAAAAGGAAGGCTTGGCCCTCATTTTCGCGATTCGGCGCTTCCATCGATACATCTATGGAAGGCGTTTCGTGCTCCTGACGGACCACAAGCCCCTTTTGCCAATATACGGGTCGAAAAAAGGCATTCCACAGCACACCGCAAATCGATTGCAGCGTTGGTGCTTGTTGTTGAACAACTACGATTTCTCCATCGAATATCGTAACACGACCAAGTTCGGTCAAGCGGATGCGCTTTCCCGTCTGATTCCGCCAAAAGCTGAACCTGACGAAGACGTCGTTATTTCGCAGATAGAAATCGACGTATCAGCAGTTTTTGAGGAAAAACTGAGCCGAGTTCCAATTTCGCACAAGGAAATTGCATCACAAACGGAGCAGGACTACCACCTTGGCACTGTGATTGAACATCTGAAAAGTGGAATATTCCCAGACTGTTTGCCAGGCTCGTCTTTGTACGCCTTCAAAAGTCTTGTTTCCAACTTGTCAATTCACAAGGGTTGCCTATTCCTGAAAGAGCGAGTTGTCGTCCCGAAGAGACTTCAATCGCGAGTCCTGAAAATGCTCCACGAAGGACATCCTGGTCAGACCAGAATGAAACTCCTTGCGAAACAATATGTCTATTGGATCGGCATGGATACAGACATCGACCGCATTGTCCGAGAATGCGAGGGCTGCCAGAAAGCGCAGAAGATGCCTGTGAAAAGTGAATTGACCCCCTGGCCTGTTCCCAATCGTCCGATGGAACGCGTACATATTGACTACGCAGGTCCCATTGACGGGAGAATGTACCTGGTATTCGTTGATGCCTACTCTCGTTGGCCAGAGATCCACGATTGTAAGGTCGCCACCAGTCGTACGACGATTGCCCAGTTGAGAGACATCTTCTCAAGGTTCGGAGATCCGGAAACGCTTGTTTCGGACAATGGGACTCAATTCACTTCGAAGGAGTTCGAAGAGTTCTGTATGGAGCGTGGCATAAAGCATGTACGCACGCCTCCGTTCCACCCTCAGTCGAACGGTTTGGCTGAACGCTTCGTCGATACCTTTAAGCGTGCCCTGAGCAAAGCCGCTGGTTCGACGAATGCGGAAACGTTGCAAGTCTTTTTTGCGAACGTATCGGGCCACTCCATGCCCCTCTTCACCACAACAGTTCTCTCCGGCTGAATTGTTTATCGGGAGAAAGCTTGTTACTCCTATTGCGCGTTTGGCTCTTCCATCGAGCAACGGCAATGTCCAAGTCGTTCTTCAAAAGAGGAGAAGACGACGATGGTTGAGCAATACAACCGGCGTCACGGTGCTCGCAAGAGATCGTTTGAGATCGACGCCACGGTTTGGGTTCGCGACTATCGAAAGCCTAACAAACCAGCCTGGGTCGAAGGGCGTATTTCCAAGCTACTTGGAAAGTCTCTGTATGAGGTTGAGCTTCCCTCTGGAGATTCTTGGCGCCGACATGCCAATCAGCTGCGTCGTCGATACGTTCGAGACGTATTGCACGATATTCTGGATGAATTCGATCTTCCCAGTACCGATGTCAATGTGCAGGACACTCGTCCACCTCTTGACTATTCCAACCACATGTCGACGGCCACCGATACCACATCTGCTGCATCAGCGCCTTGATCTCGGGGTCGGCCATGTCTTCGAATCCTTGCTCGCCAGTTGTTGTAGTTGTGGGTGAGGTAGACGAAAGGTTTATTCCAGGTGAGGGCAGACCAAGCGGTGGGGGAAAGATACAGAACAATGAGGGGGAGCATCGACAAATGGGGGACAATAGAACCGGATATGTAGCGTATGCTAATTAGGGATTCGGATCTGGGATGTAGTCCTCCAACAGTTCTAAAATCGTTTTTATTACCTGTTTTAACTGGTATTAAAGAAAAGGGAAACCATAAAAAAACACAGGAAATGTTATTTCTTTTCAGATTCGCCGCCTCTTCATAACGGCCATTATTCCAAGCGGGTCCCCTCCACTCACAACGACATGATCTCGACTTGTTTGCCTAGCATTTGCCTCTTTTTGTTGTTGCCCTTGCCACGAAACCACGATTCTAACCACTTGACAGTATTCGACAATTGCTTTCCTATGCCAGCGGGGTTTCATTGCTAAATTACCCCATTTAATGCTAAAGAATTGCCAAAACAACGAAAAATCAACGATATCTTCATGCTTTCGAGTTAGAATCCCCTATAACTGTTCGTTTTTGTTGTTGAAATCGATTTGGCCGATGTGCCTCCTCTTGCCAATTCTCCCTCTTCTTGCCCGATCATCCGTGTGTGTCCACAGGGTCTCTAGTCAAACGCACGAGCGCGCCTAGAGAAGTCCCGGTGAAGCTTTATCTTTTATTCCAATCGCAGCGGCCCGGAACTTCTCACGGCCGCCCGCAGCGCTTCCGGTATCTGAAATGCGTTTCTGGCGTCACACAAAATCACCGAAGAAAGATTATTTTTTTATACCGATTTATAAAAAAAGCACAGTGCAGTCAGCACCGGTACCGCAGATCACAATAAAAATGTGAGAAATGACAAGGTAACAATAGGGATAAAAACAAAAACAACAAAAAGCCTCAAAATCCGAAACAACAAATTACGAGCAAAATTATTTCGCGGCTCCTTGACAAAGATTCCCGAAATACGCGGTGATGGTCTTGATCTGGAAAAAATCGGGAGCGTAAGAAAGAATGGAAATTATACCTTCTTGTTCAAACAGCTTTGCTCGACCTCCACCTTGCCTCCAGGGCCAGCCAGATGGACGATCTTTAAAAAATTATAGAATTTTTAATTTTAGCATCCATAGATAAACAATTTGTGAAGAAAATTCACTAAGTTTGGTTTTGACATTTTAATCACCTGATTTTGTTTCGTATTCCTTGGCAAAAAGTAGGCAATATTGGGCGTCAGCCGGCGCGCCGCCTCGAAAATGTCGAAACCATTCGGCGTACACCCAGTTCCAATGTCGAATTCCTTAAAAAAGATTCTGTTAGGGAATAAGAGCTGTACGGTACCTTCTCAAAAATGTACGACGGGCCACCCCAGGGCGGTGATAGGAAGACGGCGTCGATGATCGACTGTCCGCTTTGGAAGCGCTGCTGCGAGAGGACGTGGAAGAAGTCGCCGCAGATGAATTCGATGTGTTCGGCCACGCCGTACACCTCGGCGTTACGCTTGGCGCATTTTAGGCGAATTGGGTCGAGGTCGACAGCGATTACTGTAATGAGTTTCGTTAAAACAAGGGGTTTTTTAGCATTACTAGGAGGGGAGAACTGAATTTTTGAGTCCAGCTATGTTCCAAAGTAAAAGAAGTTTTCCTTTTTCAACAAAACTTAGCAGTGTTTAAATTCAAAAAAACATCTAGAAATTGTCGAAAATTCTTAAAATTATGAAATTGTGAGCCAATATTTTAAATTTTGAGCGTTTTTCATAACATTTATCGATTTTTTACGTTTAGGAATACTAAAAAGTGTAGAAACAAAACATTGACTTTTATTAAAATTACGCCCTCTGGAATTAGGCCAACAGAAGTAAGAATAAAGTACCGTAAGCTCCATGAAGCGCGAATTGGATGCTGTTCCCTCCAACGCCGGCAAACCCATCGATGATCACCATCCCGGGGCGCGTCACCATACGCTGTGCAATATGGGATGCGATTCGTTCTGGCGTCACCGAGAACCAGCCTTCTAAATTGAAGAAATAACGAATATATAAAAAAATTCAGACTTACCCCGATCCATCAACACCCCTTGATCCAAGCGTGAAAAAAGTCGATAGCGCTGGAACCAGTATTTCCGAATTTCCTTAAAACAATTTAGCGTTACAAAAAAATCAACCTTATCCATATGGAAGAGCTCGTAAGCATTTGAGGCGAGCAGCTGGGCATCTTTTTCAGGATCATAGGCGAAAGAAAAGTTGGCCATATCGTAAACAGGTGTAGCGGCTTCTTCTATAAAAACATGTAAATGTTAGGTCTGCCAACTAACCAACAGACGGCTGAGCCTGGGCTTGAGGTCGTTCGGATTTCGCGCCCAACTTCATTTCCAAATGAGCGCCCTCTTCGTACACCTCGTAGAGAACGTCGTAGATTGGCTGAAAGATTGAACTAGGCAAAAGAAATTATTCACACCTGCGTTTCCACAGAAGAACTGGCTTGTGGTTCTACAGCCGCTTCCTCGCCGTCGTCGTCAGAATCGTCGGAATCAATTAGCGGCTAAAGCGAAGGATACAGAACAAAAGCAAACCCAAACCGTGACGGTGTCATCGGGCACCGTGAATTTCTTCTTGTTCAGCCCGGTGGCGATGCCAAGCCTCTCCATCTAAAAAATATAGATATCCCGATCCCTCAAAAACCTTTGCTAGGTATTTCCGGCACCGAGTCGTGCGAGCCGAGGCCCAAAGCGCCAGGAAATCCTGGTGGCAGCGACGCTCGAGAAACTGAACATAAAACACATCAATGATTTCAAAATAGCAAACCTTAGCCAGGGCCTCCATCCGCTTCCCGGGATCCTCGTACTTTGCACCAATCTCCACGAAATCGTCCGCGTAATTCTCAAAATAATTTTTTTTAAGAAACCATTCCCACAAACCTTCAGTTTTTCGTGACACGGTAAGATCATAGCTGGTTTGCTCTTTACCGCTTTATGAAGCAATTCCTCCTGGCCCTGCTCGTCCATTTCCTAAAAAAAGCGTAAGGAAAAAAGCATAGAAATTGCCTGCGAGTAGAGACGCAGCCATACTTTGTAGATGAGATATTCGTTGATACTCTAAAACCCGCATAGAAAAATTGGGAGTGATAATACCTCCCAATAGGCCTTTGAATCCATTTTTTCTATCCATCCCAGCCATGAGCGCGGCAACGGTCGCGTGGTTTTTTTGCTGCCAAATGAAGTTGGCAGCTTCTCGTCGGAGTCGGTTTTCTCTAAACTTGTCATTCATATAAAAACCTCAAAAGACCAACCAGTTTTGCCCATTTCTTGTTCGAGCTCCTCCTTGGCTCTCACAGTCTCGAGATCTTGACCAACGGGCTCAGTAGCCAGCGACTTCTTCAGCAATTTCCTGTCGCTAAAAACAATTCAAGCCTGGGAAAATGTGCCTACACAAGAAATTGCCTCGTTAGCAACACGTCGCAGGTGTTGACCGTTTTCTCGTCAAAGTAGAACGTCGTCCAGACTAGGTTTCTTGCGTATTCGTTTCTGGATTCCTGCGTAGTCTCTTCGACTGCTTCTTCCATATAGAATCTGAAACGTATTGTTTATTTGTCAATCGCAGTTCAACTTTAAAGAATTTATGAATTTTCAAAATACCAAAAAGAAATTTCCAAAAAAAAATGTTTTTCGAATCAGTTACAAAACCAAATCTTCAAGGCTACGGAAGAATACGACCGATTGCGTCCAAGACTGCGTGCTTTGCAACTAGTTACACGGCCTAATAAAAACAGCCTTCAAAAATTTGGTTTCATTTATAAAATTTTTAAAATCTTTCTAAAATTTCCTCCAATGCCGCCTAAGAACACGAAATCTTCAGCTGAAATATTGGATTTGGATGCTGTGTTTTCCACGCTGAAGGTAGGTCCCTCCAGACGAAAGTAGCCGACAATCGAAACCTATTTAGTTAGAAGAAATTCAAGATTTATTTCAGGGGGAAAGCTATGAAGAAAAGTACATTGGATTAATGCGACATTTGGTGGAGCAACGGCGGATGGATTCTGACAACCCGATCGCTACTGTGAGTCTGAGCAAATGTTAAAAACTGGAGATTTTAGCTGGCTGTGATCAAATTGTCAGTGGAGTTCGATTTCCCGCTGAGCACGGCTCGAAAAGAGAAGGTCCATGAAATGTAGGTGATATTGAGTAGGTCGATGAGCTCTATTTAGAGTCCACGAAGCGAGCACTCACTACGAATTGGCTAAATTGCTGGACCAGGGGCTCGAGAAGCGCGGGTTCGCTTTTTATAAAGCGTTGACGAAGAAAACGGAGGAGTCTTTTGGCGAGCGAGGCCCGCTGGCGATCATGGACGGTGAGTCGGACGAAGATATTTCAAGAAAATAAATCTAGACATCACACAAATGATCAAGCGCGCGGATTTGCCGGGCATCTACTCCACGGCCTCCCAGAAGATGACCAACATACAGAAGATACACTTTTTGCTCGATCTCATCATACTCCGAGTGGATGCCACGCCGCTGTTGTCGGCAAAATTTTTGGCGCTGGTGCACGGGCTGTCGGCTGAAGAGTTGCGAGGGATCAGCTTTGCTCAGATTTGTCAGTCACGCTAATGTCGAATTCTAAAAGCGGAAACCATTTTAGTAATCCGCCTGCTATTGCTCAAACTATATCACGGACTCCCGGAACAATGCTTTATACCGCAATACTTCGATCAAGCCACGGTGAAGGCCATGACACGGCTTATCATAGTTTCGGCAGCGAACGGCTTCAGGTTTGTTTCTATTGGATGACCCTCTATAACATTCTTAGTCTGGATTCACACCGACTGGGCTTCGCCGACTTTATCGACTTCACAGCGGCTTTGATGTGCCGATTTTTGGAGGTTGGCGAGGAGAAAATCGCGAAAAAGTAAGTCTTTCTTGGCAAAAGTGCTCTTTTTGGCATAATACGCAGTTTAAAATTTTCAGGGATTTCGATGAAGTGCAGCGTTGGTTGCGCTACGATTCGGGGGACAGTAACAAATTGTTGGCTGTCTTTTTGGCAGAACCTGGGAAAAATGACCCATTGGGCGAGGACCGGCTGGCCTGGTGTCTTCTGGGCGTCATTTCTCAGCTGCAGACGATCTACGGGATTACAGGTCGGTTTTGTATCGAGATGGTTGACGTATATTTTTAGAAAGTACGCTCGGTTTACACATACCGGAAGTGTTCGGACTAGACTGCCGCTACGTGGAGTATAACACAAAGTTGAAGGCGTTGAAAGGAAGCCTTGAGACTTATAAAACGATCGTCGAACGATGCGGTAATCGGCTCGCTGTTATTAATATCATTTTCTAGGCGGCCACTCGACAGTTTCCAACTTTTCGCAATTGCTGCAAATTTGTGGTGCCCACAAAATGTCGCTGGACTTGATGGCAACGGTAGTGAAAAATCAAAAGGCAACTCAAAAGGATCTTTACAGTTTCACAAAGATTCTCACACGCCGGAAGCGTCGTGTACCGAGATTTTCATCCAGATCTACGCCCACACCGGACTGCTGGATTTTAGGACGGTGTGTTTTGTTAGGGAACCGGAATTGGTAAATGGATTTAGGCAGCTCAGCTTTGCGCGATGCTCTTTGGGAAAATGCCGCAAGATTGGGTGGATTTCCGGAAAGCCGTAAGTCGATTTCTTAGCGATTTGGACTTTTAAACCGATGAAATAAATCTATAGCGTTAATCATATTTCCAAAAAGTGAAAAACACCTATATTTAGTCGCAAAGTGGCGTCTTCAACTTGAACGCGTGTTTCGCTATCGAACAAACCGACGCGCATCAGCTGGCGGCGGCTTTGCTGCAGAACGCGTTGCTGAAGATCGCCAGCAGTCAAGGATATCAGGTAGCTAATTAAAACATTATTTATAAAAACAATTATACCAATTTTACACCAAATTCTAGACAAACATGGCAATGTGCATCCTGCTCGTGCTGTGCCGGGAGATCACACAGCAATTCGTCAAGAATTGGCACCCGCCGGTGGTGGCGGCCATCAGCCGGGCGTTGGCCGAAAAAGTAATTTTTTTCAATTTAACTGAAATCAACTTTTTAGAAAAGCTTAATCTTGCCTGGGCTGTTCGACTACATCCGCGTGCCCTACGTGTGCAAGGCGGTCAGCTCGTTTGAGGGGATTTCGTCGGAGCAAGCGCGCGAGTTGTTGATTCGGAGCGGGTGAGGCTTTTCACCTAGTTGATGCCGCTGAATTCAACTAGCAGGGATAGATTCTGCGTTTAGGAAGCGTCTATCCCCCAGCCGCTGCATCTTCCTGCTGCGCCACCTCCTGGAGAAGCACCCGGAAGTGCTGCAGCTGGCCCTGGATCCCACTGTCAAAGCTGAAATGGCCGCAATGTCCGATGAAGATAGGCTTCAAATTATCGAAATCGTGGCCGGCTCTGAAGGGGGATCTTCTTCTGGGCGTTCGACGCCGGCGGTGGTAAGCGATCGCTTCTTCTCGTAATTTTCTCACTTTGAAAGACAAACTACATCTGAAAATAATTTCAGATTTTCCTCGAGGACGACGACGCGTCACGTAGCACTGGGATTCGAGGCAGCAAAACCCCTGTCCACTTCGACCTGGCGATGGACGGCGAATTCATGGAGATCGATTCTTCGGAGACGTTCGGCACCGCCGTCAATTTTCTGCCCCATGATGCGACGTTGGAGGCGCAGCAAACGGTAGGGTGATAGGAATAAACCATATAATCATAAAGAAACACAAAATGAATGATAAATAAGACCATTCTTCATTATAGTGGGCGCGCCAGTACAACGAGTACAAATCGGAAAAGCTCTCTCGAGGGATTGATGACTATGAGGATTGGTCGGATGATGATATGAAGGAGGCGGCTGAGGAATATGCGATTAAGGTAGGCGAGAGAGAGAGAGAGAGATATGTACATTAAACCGAGATCCCAATCCATTCCAAAATTTCAGAATCGAGTCACCGTCGGGCAATCCGGATGGCTGGACGGCATCGCGCTTTCAAAGAACTTTTAACGCCATTTTAATGTGTTGAACAATGCGGGTCTCGACTACGGATATTTAAAGGCTTCTAGAATCAGATTAATAAACGTTTTTGTAATCATTACCATTTTTGGATTGTGCAATGAAGAGCGCTACGGAAGTTCTAGGGCACGATACGATACACTCTGCCTGGTTACTGACTTTCTTCCGTAATTTACTCCAGAAGTCCAATAATTTGTATATTTTCGGCCTGATGTATCCAGGACAAATTTTTTTCAATGATTTTTGGCGCCAGAAATTGACCCCTTGGACCTTTGGGTCAATTTTGCCCCAGTAACGTTACCTCGGGCATCAACAGACATCCTGCATTGATTTGCATGGCGGCAGAGGGCTCGTTGCAATCGGGTCATATTCTTCGTTATCTATTTTCATTGGTTTCCGATCTTTTGAGTTTTTGATGTAAAGGGAAATCATAACTTCCTGCCAATTTACTACAACTCCTCTGACACCGGACAGGGCTCACTTTAGAAGCAACATGGTGGCGATAGGTAAGGAAGAGCGGGCCGGAGGTGATCCGGAAACGAAAACCGACATGACAAATGTGGAGAAGGGAGATGTGGAAAAGCGGTACGTTTTGAAAGGGATAAATGAGTAAAATTACTTCAGTGAAAAAATATCATAAATTGCCGGTGTCTGCGCATTTCGTATCAGTTAACCACAAATACGTGTTTTTAGTGATCCATCGCCTGTGAAGTCATACTCGCAAAAATTCTGGGACATTGTGCAGGGCGGCTGGAAGTGGACGTCCGTGAAGCCCGAAAAACGCGAGAAATGGATCATTTTCGGCAGTACGGTGCGTTTTTGCTTGGCACAGCGTAGCTGAGATCTATTTCTCTTTGAAATCTTTGAAGTCTCTGGCTTTTACCCTTTCGTAATCTTTTTGCAGCTCTACACGGAGGGAAAGTCAGGCGAATACACAGCACAGGAGCTGCTCTTCGACCGAATCTCGCCTGACCCGTCGAATCGTCTTGTTTACGTCGTCAGTTTTATATTTTTTTCCACGTCACTTACTTTCGATTTGAAAAGTTTTTAGCGACCTAGGCGTACGAGACCAGTCATTTCCCCTTCCCTGACCTGGAACAATTGCACAGATAGAAAATTTTCTAGCCTAGATGAGCTGAGGCTGCCTAGATTTGTCGGCTGTGAAAATCAAAATATTCAGCGCACGGTCGACTGGAAGCCATTCATCGCTAATCCGATCCCGTGCTCATCCATGTATCTCCACTTTGAGACGCGAGTTGAGCAAGTTCGGGTTCTGGAAACACTCATAGCCGCCTATGCCGAGCCAAAACCGACCTTGTGGAATATTAGCGAGGAGGTACGCGAATTGCCAGAAACTCGATTTGCTCGGCTGCTCGGCGCGATTCAACTTTTCGTACTATTCTAGTTCCGGGGGCAAAATTTTTTAGGTGGTTTTTGGGCTACTTGTTCAGTTATTCGCGACTAATCAAGCGCAAGGCTCTACTCCTAAACTAAGCTAAAAGAAGCCCAGCACGCTTGAGCTTGAACAAGCTAAGCCGAAGCAAAAATCAGCGAAGCTATCAAAGGTACTTCACCCCACCCAGAAGTTGCCTAAGCCTGAATTCACGGGGGAAACCGAACTTTTTTCCGACCAAGTCTATATTTATTATATAAATGGTGGAAGTGTTTCTAAATTGTTTATAGCTATTATTAAACATAAAAACTTCACAAAATTTAATTAAAAAATTTAATTTTATGTCGTAAAATCAATTTTTTCGGCCCAAAAATGACCAAATTTTCGACTTTTTCAAGCGTTTTTCTAACTTTTTCAAAAGTTTTTCCGATTCAAATAGGCTTAAATTTTGCTAAAAACAATGTGAAAACACTTTATATTTTATTACTATCCCCACCAGGGTCGACAAAAAAAAGTTGGTTCCCCCCGCCCGCGAATTCTCCCCCTCTCCCCCCGGGAATACACAAGTACCAACATTCTTAGGGTCCAATTTTGGGGCCAAAAATTTGACCTAAAGAAATTTTTCCCAAGGTCTCAGATTGTTTATCCAGTGAAAATATAGTTAAATTTTACCAAACGTTTGTTGGAACTATTAGGTTAATAGCAGACATGGCAATTCCGGGCGGCCGAGCCCCGGGGCCGGGCCTGGAACCTAATTAACATGAAAAAATCGCCCACTTCCGGGCCCCGCAAAAATATGCAAATTCGCGGGGCCGGGCCCGGGCCCGGCCGAACTTTTCCGGGGCCGGGCTCGGCCGATTCGGCTCGGCCCCGGAAACTAAAGTAGCTAATTTGCGTCTGAATTCGGATGCTAATATGCAAATCTGCAATGAAAAGTGAGGCGCTTTCGTTCAGTTCTGACATCGGTCTTGCTGAAATTAGAATTTGCATGACAATTCTGACTGAAAGTGATTTACGACCGGGATTTCTGATTAGCGTGCGGCCTTGCGGCCCCGGGCTCGGCCCCCATTTTGGCTTCACCCGGGGCCGGCGAGAAAAGCCGAGCCCCGGCCCCGCCGGAAATGGGGCCGAGCCCCGTCGGCCCGGCCGCATGCAAATTTTTGGGGCCGAAAAAGCCCGGGGGCCGGGCCCGTTGCCATGTCTGGTTAATAGGCATTTCTAGGCTGCTGGGACAAAATTCGGATCCACTTCGCCCGATAAACTCGTCAAATTTATACTATTAGGACGATCAACTACAAATCGAACACGAGCGGGAGCTCGCCGAAAAACTGGATGACGCCGAAGCGCAAAACCCTGTTGCGGTCTCTTCTTGCCGAGGAGCATACACGGCTGCATTGGATTGGAGTATGTATCAAAAGCGGCAATGGCTGAAATGGCTCGGCGGTTTATCGTTGCTGCAAGAGCATGGTGGAAATTGTGCGACTGCTGCAAAGTGGAAGGTGCGGACGTCGTTTATTTATTTTATTTTGAGTTTGCAGAGGGACTGCATTGCCATGGACTGCAAGGTTAAGTCAGTGAAAGTCCGTACGCAGTTCGGTCACCTCAAAGTGGAGGCGTACGAGAATAAGAATGGACATCTCGTCGAAATTCAACACAGAAGACTTTCGGATGAACCAACAAGCAGATGGTGCGTTCTCTTTCTCTCTCTCTCACTCTCTAACCCTGACCCAGAAGCTTTCTAGTCATACAATAATGCCGTTGGTGGCCATTCCTGGGATCGCCGATGTTTATGAGCGATATGTCGATTCTGAACATTATCGACGTGAGGTGGAAGGTAAGTAACGAAATTGTCGGAAAGTGGTTTAGCCGCTGCTCGCATTCATCGCTTTCTTTTTCTCCGACTGAACTTAAGCTTGTTCTCATGCTCGATTCCAGATTGGCCCGACGTGGAGGTGATGACAGAGTGTGCTTCTCAACTATTCGAAAAGGGAGCCGGAGAATGCTGCCCACCATCGCAAATCACCATCTGATCTTCTTTTCTCCTACTCGCTTGTGTACCTCACACTTTACCGATTTTTTCTTTAATCGTATAAAGCTTTTACTGAAGAGTCAGTACCAAAAGTGCCACAAGATTCGAGGAGCCACAAACTTTATTCAAGGTCAAGACAAACAGTATCATGCTTTAAAGAAGTGCTTCCATTTTGTCCGAGTTGTTGTGGGTTTCGATCGGTGAGAAGGAGGTATCGGGTGTCCCGGGTGAATTTTGGTCAAAAACGACCATCCTAGCTCGAAAAATCAAATTTTTTTGTATTGGAACAATTCAGCTGGTTATAATTATAATAATGACAGTTGCAACCTAATAAAAAAATTTTGGTTCACCCGGCTACGGTTTACTTTACCCCCCAGCCGGAAGGTTTTGGCTATAACTTTTTTATTTTACATTATTGTAGGCTCAAATTAAAACTCTTAGTATATTTTTCGACGCTCTATCGAATGGCGGTGCAAAAATCCCGACAAAATAAGCGAAAATACCGACAACTTTGAGACCCTTCGGCTGTGGGGGGGGGTAAAGTAAACTCTTACCGTTCACCCCTACGATAATGCCAAAGATTTCTATTTTCTAATTGGCGCCACAATCGCGACACCGCTCGGCCCTTCGGGTCGATTTGGACCTTGTAACATAGCCTTGGGCATCATCCGACCTGCTACAATCATTCGAGGGTGGGCTAAGGGTCCAATGCTGGCGAGTCACATTGTTTCTTTGCCTGCTATCATTGGTTTTCGGTCTTGTTAAGCTATTTTGAAGTAAATTACAAAGTTCTGTCAATTTACGACGAATTCCCTGAGCGGAAAAGGGCTACTTTAGTAGCAACATGGTGGCAATCGGGAAGGAAGAACCAGAAGCATGCATTTCGAAGCCGAAAATAGAGGCAACTTTGGAGGAGGGAGGTGTGAAGAAGTGGTATGTTTCAAAAACGAAAATCCTGCAAAGGGTTCCGTTACGCGTGGTACTGTACTGTTGGGGGGGGAGGGGCTGCCTAATTTTGATTTATCCCCGTTTCGACACCCTATTTTGGTAGTTCTGGCATAAAAAGGTCATAAGTAATTATTAAACTTCTGGCAAAAAATTGATTTTCGGTTGAAAATGTTTGAAAATCATCGAAAATTTAAAATGATTGCATCTTGGAAAAACGTTCTTATGATTTTTTAGTATCTAAAAACTAAAAACAACCCTATAAAATACACTATAAAGCTAAATTGCGATTTTTTTTGCCAGGGCTAGGTAGGAATTCTAGAGTAGATATCCCCCCCGCTAACAGTACAGTATCTAGTAGATTGTCGTAGCCATTAACGAGCATGAGGGATAGGGTTTTCATATGATCATGGCCTCAAAAGTGATGTATTTAGCGATCCGTCGCCGGCGAAGTCATACTTCAAAAAATTCTGGGACATGGTGCAGGGTCGCTGGAAGTGGTCGCTTATTCCACGTCACAACCAGACAAATGTTGTTGCTCCGGTTGTTGCCTCCGAGAAGAACGAAAAACGCGAGAAATGGATTATTTTCGGTAGTACGGTCAGTTTCGCAGCGTTTTTATTGTCTTTAAACGATTTGTTTGCAGCTCTACACGGAAGGAAAGTCAGGCAAATACACAGCACAGGAGCTGCTCTTCGACCGAATCTCGCCTGACCCTTCTAACCGTCTTGTTTATGTCGTCAGTTCTATATTTTTTCCACGTCACTTACTTTCCAGTTGAAAAGTTTCTAGCTACCTAGACGTAGCAGACCAGCCATTTCCCCTTCCCGGACCTGGAATATTTACAAAGATAGAACATTTTCTAGCCTAGATGAGCTGAGGCTGCCTAGATTTGTCGGTTTTGAAAATCAAAATATTCAGCGCACGCTCGACTGGAAACCATTCATCGCGAACCTGATCCCGTGCTCGGCCATGTATCTCCACTTTGAGACGCGAGCTGAGCAAGCGCGGGTTCTGGAAACACTCAGAGCAGCCTATGCCGAGCCAAAACCGACTTTATGGAGTATGAGCGAAGAGGTACGTGGGTTGCCAGTATACTTCGTCGTCGTCCCCCCTTCCCCCCGACTCGCAAGTGCGCGCAATGTGTGGTTAGATAGATCTCAATACTTGTTAAAGAGCTGCTATTTTTGATAATATAAAATACAGCAGCACGTGGTTGTCGAATGTTCTCTAATGCCGAGAGCCCCGACGAGCCAATTTGCTCTAATTTTCAAATTTCTACAGTCTCAAGGATTTGAGTGCCCAGCCTTTCAATTATTTAAAATTTTGGGTTGGTATGCACTCTGATTTTTCATCGATACTCTGTCAGGTAAATCAGAGCTTTCTAGTATGTGTTTTGTCGGGCGAGCTAAACCACAATTTTCGAATTCGTCATTAATTTTAAAAAGTAAAAAAACTTAATCTAAACATCAAAACATCAGACTATCCAAAAAACGTATGTGGATCTCCAACTAGAAGGTTCGATTTAGTTTTCCCGACTACGCAATACGGGTGCCAGAAAAACGGGGGGGGGGGAGGGGGAGGGGGATCCGGATTATTCAAAGAGAAACTGTTTCAAAAGTGCGTTTGTTATTTCTAAAGGTACGAACTTTTCATATCTATCAAAAATATCAAAAATCAAAAATAGGAAAATTCTATGTTTATAATCAAATTATGCCAAAAGTTTGATGGAACTACTAACTATTACGTCACTAGGCATTTCTGGGCTTCCGAGAGGAAATCCGGTTCCCCTTCGCGCGATAACTATCCTCCCCCCCCCACCCCCGAAAATGCGAAAGCACCTGAATTTATAATCTATTAGGAGGCTGAACTAAAAAGGGAACACGAGCGTGAGCTCGCCGAAAAACTGGATGGCGCCGGCGCGCAAAACCCTGGTGCGGTCTCTTCTTGCCGAGGAGCATACACGGCTGCATTGGATTGGAGTATGTATCAAAAGCGGCAATGGCTGAGATGGCTCGGCGGTTTATCGTTGCTGGATGAGCATGGTGGAAACTGTGCAACTGCCGCAAGGTGGAAGGTGCGAACGTGGTTGTTCTTCGACTTTATCAGCTTTTTCAGAAGGACTGCATTGCCATGGACTGCAAGGTTAAGACAGTGACCGTCCGTACGCAATTCGGTCACCTCAAAGTGGAGGCGTACGAGAATAAGAATGGACACCTCATCGAAATTCAACACAAAAGACTTTCGGATGAACCAACAAGCAGATGGTGCGTTCTCTCTCTCTCTCTCTCTCTCTCTCTCTCTCTCTCTCTCTTTCTCGCTATCTTTCTCTTTAGCTCTCTCAATATCTATAACCAGTGGAACATGACCGCTTCGCGGCCCTTTTCCACTGGTCCGCGTCTAGGAACCATATATTCCCCTTCCGTTTTTCTGGCCTGCGGCGCAAGAGCCTGACTCTAGGAATCATTTTCTGGCCTGCGGCGCTAGGTACTGGTTTTCCTTCAGCATTTGGCCTGCGGCGCGAGAACCCTCGACCATGTGCGTGGTAGACCGGGCGGCAAGCCACTATACTAAAGGGGGCATGGGGACCGGATGCGGAAAGGCCTCTTCGGTCCTGGGGGCGCGGACCAACCCGGGCGGGAGGACTTCTGGTAACTTTATAAAAATAGCTTTTTTAGTTTGAATGCGCCGAAAATTTGTAAAAATAATAGGATGCGCCTGATCCCCACTATCCATACATACGTTGTCCAGATTGCAGACCGAAATTCCACCGGGGCTTCGAGTTATGACCTGTACAACGCGGCTCGCAACCCACTTTGTTAAGGATTTTTCACCTTTTTGCTTGTAAAACCGTTAAATGAAGGAATTTCGTAAAATCCGAAAAACCGTTTTTGGCGAATGTGTTTCTCCACCTCCATGCCAAAAATCGGCTGGAAATTCGGCCTACCGGCCGAGAAACGTCCCGAACAGAAAACACACATACTTTTCTCGCTTATAGGATAGGATTCTCTAACCCTAACCCAGAAGCTTTCTAGTCATACACTAATGCCGTTGGTGGCCATTCCTGGGATCGCCGATGTTTATGAGCGATATGTCGATTCGGAACATTATCGACGAAGGCTGGAAGGTAAGTAAACAAATGTCGGAAAGCTTGTACAATTTTAGCCGCTGCTCACATTCATCGCTTTCTTTTTCTCCGACTGAACTTAAGCTTGTTGTCATGATCGATTCCAGATTGGAGCGAAGTGACGGTGATGGCAAAGTGTGCTTTTCAACTTTTCAAAAAAGGAGCCGGAGAATGCTGCCCTCCATCGCAAATCACCATCTGATATTCGTTTCTCCTAATTTGTGTTCCGCAAATTGACCGGATTTTCCGATTGATCGAATAAACTTTTGGCCTCAAGGGTTTTGCCTGAAGGTTACATTTCAAGGGATTTGAAGCACGGCTACAGTATCGAAAAGGCTGGTTGACCTGCTGTCTCAAGGGGGACTCAACAAGCATTTGCAGGTCCTGCCTTCCGGACCCCTTTAAACAGATGCTTAATTTTTTCGAGTTGCTCCTAGTTTCGAACTGGAAAAGTTTATGTGGGGTGCCCACTACGAATATTTCAAGGGAGTAATAAACTTTTTTATCTCATTAGAAGGATTGTATTGCCGCGGACTGTAAAATGAAAACAGTGACCGTCCGTACTCAATTCGGTAGCCTCAACGTAGAAGCTTATGAGAACAAGAATGGACATCTCAACGAAATTCAACACGAACGACTATAGAGGGCCAACCAACAGACAGATGGTGCGTTCCCTCTCTATCTAGCTCTCACTCACTCTCACACTCACTCTCTCTTCCCCTCTCTCTCTCACTTACGCATTCTCTCTCCCTCTCGCTCTCGCTCTCTACCTCACTCTCACTCTCTAACCCTAACCCAATAGGTTTTTAGTCATACGGTAATGCCGTTGGTTGCCGTGCGTGGGATCGCCGATGTTTATGAGCGATATGTCGATTCTGAACAGCGCCAACGAGACGACGAAGGTCAGTAGAAATCACCAATGGTAGACTCATGGATTTTCAAGCGCTTCTTTTTTCGGAAATTTTTTAACAATATTTGATTGCAGATTGGCGCCAATTGGCATTGATGACAACGTGTGCTCGACGCTTATACGAAAAGGGTGCCGGTGAATGTTGCCCTGCAGCCAAAATCAAAATCTGATTTTATTTGTCCAACTCGTTTGTGTACCTTCGGATTGACCACCTTTCACCTTTTCCCTTTAACCCTATACAGGGTGGGCCAGAAAAAAGCCCCTAGTTTGCACTGAAATATCTCACGAACGGAAACGAATTGGACCATCGTTACCTTGTCAGAATGCTTAAATATGCTGGGTATGAAGAAAAAACACAAGTTGTTTTTTATGATTTTTGACGACCCCCTACTCGTTAAGAATTTTTTAACATTTTTAAAAAAGTAGGAAACTTTGAAGAGGAAATTAATGGAACTTTTAATGAATTAGCGGGCTATGAAGGGTATCAAAATGAAGCTCTTGGAAAAGAATATAGAACGGTTTAACTAGCTGTAAAAGGAACGTTCGGAAAATCGGCACTTTTTGCCGAAATAATTCAAGATATAATTTCTTTACCATTCGATCTTGCTGATATTTTGCATTTACCAATAAATAGTTAACTACTAACTTTTGGCATTAAGATTTTCAAAATCCCGATCAAAAAAATTTTTGGCACTTTGCCAAGTCGGCGGAATTTGTGAGTTCTACGCTCCTATAGTTAAATTTATAATATGGTTATCTTTGGCAAACATGATTACATCTAACAAATACAAAAAGTGACGGCGGCCATGTGCTTTCTATGGTTAACTCGAAATCGCCCCTTCTGGAAAAGTCCGGATATTCTGAATGCTCCTATTGACGGCTAGTTAATCCGAATGACAATCTTTACCACTAGTTTAGTAGCGCATTCCGAGAGCTTCATTTTGATATCCTACATGCGCCCCTAGCGCATTAAAAGTTCCATTAATTCCCTCTTCAAAGTCTTCTACTTTTTTAAAAATGTTCAAAACTTTTTAACGAGTAGGGGGTCGTCAAAAATCATAAAAAACAACTTGTGTTTTTTCTTCATACCCAGCATATTTAAGCATTCTGACAAGGTAACGATGGTCCAATTCGTTTCCGTTCGTGAGATATTTCAGTGCAAACTAGGGGCTTTTTTTCTGGCCCACCCTGTAAAGCGTTTGACGTAACGTGATTAAGAAGGGCGCGTTCTCATATTGGACAATTCGGGCCACCGGATTTCGGATGCCGCCCAAAAACAGAGCCAACGAACCTCTGCTATGCCGCACTTCTTGGCACACATCAAACTTCAAGGGGCTCGGAAATCAAAATTCGTGCGTGCGGGGAGTGAAACTATTGGTCGATTCGCAGTCTCTTCAAAGAATTTTCAGAGCCACAAACTTTATTCACAATCAAGTAGTAAACGCGTCAAACAGTATCATGCTTTAAAGAAATGTTTCCATTTTGTCCGAGTAGTTGTTGGGAGATTCGATCGGTGAGAAGGTGAACGACGCGTAGCGGGGCGGCTACCGCAAGCGCTTCGGTGAGACGAATTGACCGGTGATGGCATCGTGCGGTCGGCCATTGCTATCGTAACGAACGTCCGAGCCGCGGGATGAACTCGACTCAAAAGTATCCAGTAATTTTCTACCAAAGAACGACACCCACATTCCTCGAACCGCGTCCACGTGAGGACGAGCTGCGCCTGTGGGATGATGAACTACGCGCCGAGCTGCTGTCACTGGAGTGTTGGGTCGATTCCTCGGCTTCATCATTCTTCTCATCATGGGATCGACGGGTGGGGCGCTGGCGGACGCGTCGCGTCTTGCGGCGTTCGCGTGACCTCGATGGGCGCTCGTGGCTACTCGGCGTGTCGACGACCGGGATCAGGATGCTCGACGTCGAGTAGATGGATACGCACGTCCCTTTTCGAATGGCTCTCTGAAAGGGGCTGGGTTGGATGAGGATTTGGTCATGCCCGCCCACCAGGTCTGGAATCTGTTTGACGCGTGCAGAGTCGTTGAAACGGACGCGGCGCGAGGGGGAAATCGTGTCGACGTCTTTTGTCGAACGCTTCGATCGACGATGGTCATCGTCGGGCGCCGGCGGCTGCGAGGCAGCGCGCTTCCCGGGCATCGATCGGATTGGGGAGCAGTATGACAAATAAATTCGAGCTACCTTTTCTAGACCAGGAATGCATTCAACGCGCCATTTAAATCCGGAACTGAATATGCTAATTCGCTTCAAAACCATGTAGATTATGCAAATTTATTCCGTACTCTCGTCAGTTAAGAATTCGGCCAACAACACCGAAACGACATGAACATTGATCGAATTGCCGAGGGTACGGTAGAGTTGCTTGCTGGTGGTGGTCGCCGGCCAGCTGAAGGTTTCGGGGAAGCACATCAGGCTTGCCACCTAAAAATAATATGGGAATTTTGCAAGACAAACCTCGCGTGGTGAAAATCTGCGCAGCTTTGGGGTCTTCCCTTCAGCAATTCGGTTGCCGGAAACCTAAAAATGATTGATTTCTGAAAATAAAAAAAAACCATGTCCGCGTCTCTTGTGAAATAGGATCCGCATCCCGTCATGTAGGTGCCGTAGGACTTTGTGAAACAGGCGGACTTTCGGCTTTCCTCCGTCACAACGTCCAGTGAAGCAGCGAAACTGGAATTTATGAATTGTGATGTAGATAAGCGAAAATAGAGTTCCTGTTCCGGTTCCTGAGTTCGCAATCGAAAAAAAAATCGTATGAAGAGTTCTACACACCGTTTCAGGTCCTCGTCACGTAGAGTCAGGCTCGGGTCGTCAAAGTCGGGGGAAATGAATTGGCCTATCTAAAAGAATAAAATTCGGTTTTGGCACCAATCTTACTTGCGCCACGTCGTCGCAACACTTTGAGTGCGTCGTTCTGATTTCCTGAGCTTCTCGGTGATGTGTCGATTGTAGAGACGCGAGGAGGTAATACCTTGGCCGCTTGTTCGGGATGCCGAGTTGCACTGGTGAGAGGATGTACTGCTGAAAACAAAACTTAAAATTCGCCGCAGCTAACGAAACATACCTCAGATGTGTAGCCCTTTCGCTGGAGCGTTGTAAGCGTCTCGGTGTGCATAGGTGACGTTTCAAAGCCGACGACGTTTTCCAAGAAGATATGCCTAAAACGGTAGTCGAGACTTAAAAATTTACACTACCTTGGTAATTTTGCCATTCCTTCCAGACAGTCCAGTATCCATTTCAAAGCATCACACCGCCGATCCTTTTCGCCAAGTTGTAGGCCCTTGGAAGTAAACGGTTGACATGGCGGGCTCATCGTCCACAAATCCGCGTCGAATTTGTCGAGCTGCGCCGAAGTTAGAGACTAAACTCATTTAGCGATTCAAGAAAAAGCCAAAGTACCTGTATATTATTTTGACAAAGCTTCGTGTTCGGAAAATTGTGCCTGTAGATTTCGTTGGCCGTCGTGTTGATGTCGTAGGCGGCGATGACCACAAACGGTAGCCCAGTTTCTAGCGACCCTTTTGATTTCTAGAAGCTCCAACACACCTTGCAGCGCATAATGCATCCCGCCAATGCCCGAGAAGAACTCGACGACTTTCAGCGGCGAAGCTTGGTTCATCTAGGGCGGGTGCCTGCGATCGAAAATCCAATTTTTTCAGGTAAATGCAATGTTACTCCATAGTTTTGCTCAAATAGTTGTTAGACTTTTATTCAAAGTGACAAAGGCGATAGGTTCTTCTGATTGTTTATATCTTGGCAAGTTGCTTGGCCTAAAAAAAATAATGATTTTAGAAAAAAAAAGCTGAATTACCCGCTCTCGAATCTGCTGGAATTGATATTGGAAGTCCGGATAAAGGAAGGGGCGGTGATCGTTGCGATGGTCATCGCAGCTATACGCTTCCGCATGGTAGGCTAAAAACGTTACCGCTTAAACTATTCTTAAAAAAGTACTACCTGGGGTCGACACCGTGGCTTTGTGGCGATTGATTGCATATCTTCGGTAGAACAGGATTGTCTTTTCGGCAATCTAAACCATATGCCAACCAAATGGAATTAAGCCAGGCGCTCACCTCATCGTAAGTGTACTTCTCTGCCCAGACCGAAACAAGGGCGTTGAACATTGCATACGGGCCCATGCAGCCGGGCTTTCGCAATTTTCCGACTGTTGAGAGCTCCTCGTAGGTGAGCCCGATTTCCTCCTAAAAACTGTTTTTTTTGAAGCGGATTTAGATACCTCGTCAGTTTGTGCGATTTGACCCTCAACGAGGGGACGTAGCTCGGCGGTGGGTGCGGCATGGATTACGCTAAAATATTGGTTTAGCTTCTCCAAATTCACGAACTATTTGAGAGCCTCGAATCCGAATTCATCGTGCGCATATTTCAGGAAGTCGCGCAGGTCCGTCTTGCAAATCGAGCCGATCGGGTTGATGTCGGCGGACGAGCAGTCGTATTTCGTCAGGTAGCCCACCAAACTGAAACAATGTTTTTTTCTTCATATTTTTGAGATTAGAATTAAGATTTGAAGCTTTTTAAGGGGATCAGCTAATCTAAAAATCAGATCTAACAGCTATAGACTAGCGAGAAGCTCTATATGACCCACGGATTCGAGAACGGTACAGGGAAATTTCCTAAATTCGAGTTCCTTGAATAGTTGATTTGCATCATTCCGGAAGCGCGTAAATTTCCAAGATGGGCCGCATATAAAAATAGAGTGCGACTCATTCGGTATTCGTCAATCACATTCGCTAAAGATGGATTTCCAGAGGAACAGGTCAGTCTCTCGAAGTTGCACTGAACTCGTTGCAGGGCCCGCTCCCGCAGTCGCAAGCGTTCGCGCAGCCGCAGCCGCAACCGCTGGGCAAAGTCGCTGGGAGCCAAACCCGACAACGTGGAAGTGCCCGCCGAAAATCCGACTGCAGCCTCGCGGTCCCTTCAAGACGTCGACATGGTGCAGCATTTCTTGGTGCAGCTGGCCCACGGGTCGATGATGCACAGCATCAGCGGCGTGAGCACCATCGCCCAGCTTTATGATGTAGGCTGGCATACGCAAAAGCGAGTACAGCGTTTACTTAGAAAATCGCCGAATGCTTCCCGAATGTGCCCAAGGAGGACTTCCTCTACCTGACCAATGGTACATACAAGGTAAAGCTTTGGTGCTTATATGTTAGCGGGGGGGGGCATCCCTATAATGTCATATAAATTTTATAGCATTTTACGAGTTTTAAAGATAAAATTGATTAAAAAGTAATAAAACTTTGCAAAGAATTCGGATTCCGACAAAATGTCACATTTTAGATTTTTAGATTTTTAGTAAGCAGACTTTACTAAAAACGATATCTTTACTACCGTACAGGGTAAGCTGTATAAGAGAAATTAGCCCCCCCCGCTAATGAACTTGTCCCCTCAGGTCGATATGGATGCGGTGGTGAGCAGCCAGCTGAACTTTGGAGACATCCTGTTTCTTCACGTGCGAGGCGAAAAGCGCGAGCTGGAGATCCAGAAGACGGACAAGTAGATGACCAAAGCATCGGCATTTATTTTAAGCCTCCAGGATTATCGGGCTGACGATCTCGGACAACGGGATCGGCAAGTGCTTTGTCAAGAAGATTCGCCCGGGTTCGGCGGCTGACCTGGCGCGCCCGGCCGTCGCCGAGGGGATGCACATCGGTGAGCGCTGGATTCTCCCCAAAAACTATCGATTTTTAGAGCGCATCAACGACGTCGACATGGTCGGCAAGCGACACTACGATGTGGCTCTCTTTTTGCGCGAGCTGCCCATCGGATCGACGTAAGGCGAATGAAAACTATAACTTACTTCTACTAAATCTATAGAACTTTAACGCTTCTAGGGTGAAGCTGCGCCTGATCTGCCCGTTCGAGAACGGCCTGACGAAGATCAACCCGCGCCAGGAGGGGATCTCGTCGCCGAAGATTGGCGACAACGGCGCGATGACGATCCGCTTCAAGGCCAACGGCAGCGCCGTCGTCCAGCAGGTCGCCGAGCCGAACAAGGAGAAGGAGGGCGAAGTACCGGCCGAGATCGTTGCCGCCATCAACAAGCTGTTCGAGGAGTACATTGGATGCTCGGTACCCTAAATGCAAAATGGAACAGATATTTCCACGTGCTTAGGACGAAGAACTGTCGCGTAGCGTGTGCGAGGTGGCCGCCATGTCGAACACGCCGGTCGAGATGGTCACCAAGCTGCGCGAGGTTCCGCCAAGATTGGAGCACTTTCAATTTCAACCCTTTCAGACGGAACTCGCCTCATTCTCCTTCCCCGACGAGCTGGTGTTCGACCTGTACGGCCTCTACTCGGACATCAAATCCGGACGCGGCATTCCCGTGAAGCAATGAGTCGAGGATGACGCCCCCGCCTCGCCCCGTTTAACCCAAAGGATCCAAAAGCCAGAACGCCACCCTTCGTTCACAATTTCTCTAAATGATTCTGTAGTTGTTCGTCGCTCTTTCACCATTTGGCGGCTTGATCCTGTGTTAAATAAATGGTTTTGTTTTGCGAGTCGCGGGCACGATGAAAGCGAATGGGGCAAGAGGAAGATATAAATACCAAGCTCACCTCTCATCCACATTCGCTGTCCCGAGCACCAGCAACCATCCGGCTTCGCCTCGGGCCGCCTGAGCCAATTGCGCGCATAGATAGGCTAGCACCATTCGGATCCGGGCTTGAATATTTTGCAGTGCCATCGCCTCGCGGTTGTCGTTGCTCTAAAAATGTTCCATCGACGATCCGAAACCTGTCGTACCGAAAAACTGGGCATAAAGTTGTAGGCCAGCTTGAATATGCCGAGCATCGCCGAGACGGCAGTGTCAATGAGCAGGCTCAAATCACATTTTTAAAAACAAAGAATTCACGCGCCACCTGGTGTGAGAGCTGTTGATCGCCTTGGCCAAGCCGTCGGCGCTCTTGCGCGTCTCTTGGCTAGAATGCTCGCTGGCCATGTAGCATGTGTGCAATACCTAAACGTCGGGCTAGTAAAAATGGTGTCGATCTTGCCTGTCTACACAACACGTCTGGATCCTCGCTGACGCGCTTGCCATTGAGGAAGTAAGCCGGATCGTCATCGCCTAAACAGGAATCATGGTTTTTCATTTCGTTGGTCTCAAACAAACCTCCGCTTTCGCGACGCAACTTGGCTGCGGCGCAAACTTTCTCACACATTAGCCGCACCATCACCGCTACCGCAGAGGAATCGGAGCCGCCGGAGAGTGGCAGGAAAAAGCCAGACTAAAAGAGTATTGAATAGCCTGTCAGCAATGTAAATACCGCCTTGCTCCTTCTCAGGTAATGCCAAAGCCAGGCCGGCGGGCCCTCGCATAGCTCCTCGATCGGCGTTTTTTGCCTGTAAAGATTTGTATAAAAATCTTGGGCGTTTTCGCAATATCTAGGCGGATCCAGAAATCCCTCGTAACGTACTAGTAAAATTTTTTAGTAGTAGAATTAGTAGAATTCACAATATTTCAAGTAGAAAAACAAAAAACGTCGAAAAAGTTTCTTTGCAATTCTGGCGTCGGCCGTTTGCAATCGGGATTTCTGATCGAAGAAACCCAATTTTTTTTGTATTTTTTAGCCGTTACCTGGTCACAATCGGCTCGGTCAACGGCTCAGCGGGATTTGCTTTACTGTCCGTAAGCGTCAACGGCACCTTCACCGTCTGGAGGTAGGGCAGTGCGGCAGCCTTAAAATCCGTAGATGAAAATAGACCGGAAAAATACAAACCTCATTTCTCATGCTCGCCAAACGCGACCGATATGTCAAATTGCGGTTCAAGTCGATCAACGAAGTGGCGATACACTAAAATGGTTCTTCTCGAAAATCCAGGAACCGTACTGTATCCTCGATGTCGAACTGGTTAACTTGTGCGTAGAGCTTTCCATTTTGGGATATGCTGCTCATTCCGTCTAAAGCACAAGGTACGAATAAAAAGAAGAAGACATACCGTAATACACTCGATCACCATCGCATCCACGATGGTTCGCGAACATGTAGACTCCTCCTACCTAAAAACTAGATAAGAACATCCCTGTGCTTCTTTAGTAAGATTATTTTTCCGTATTTTAGTTCTTACTTTCCCCGTCGACCCCAGGATCAATTGATTGAGTCGATAGCAGCTTTTCCCGAGTATGTGATGGCTGCCCGAGCTGTTGACAATAATGTCCACTCCTCGAAGGCCCATGTGCACGTGAGAACTAAAAAACGATACAAAACCCTGTAGCCATTCACCTATTTGCTGTCCACAATTCTTCGCAAATCTCGAAACCGATCGTCACATTGTCGGCGGTCCTCAGCACGCCGTCCCCAAAAGGCACCTCCGGTTCGTCGAACCCAAAGCTCGGCAGAATTTCGAATCTTTCGGTGACGCCACGCCGATTCCAGCGCACAAACCAGCTGAAAAGCTATTCCACGAAAGAACGATAAAAACTTGCCGAGATTCACGGTAAACGTCATCATCGCAAAGTGTAATCTTCGGCCTGATAAGTAGGATGTGCCTAAAAATAAATCATTAATCCTCTTTTTGACAAACCCCTCCGCAAACGCCACACAGCAATTGAAAAGAAGGCCGTCTCGCCGTACCGGCATGCCAGTCACCACCAATAAATTCTTCCACTTAATGGCTTCATAAAAGTACAAACAAGGTCATCCCACCTTTTTCGAATCAAGCACAAGCCTATGTAGAATTTCCCAAGAGTGCAGCTCCGTATCCAGCTCAAAGTAGTGATCGGCGCATCTGTAAACAGGTACATCTTTCAACTCTTACAAACCCATATCCTGGAATCTCGAGCTCAGGGCCGACGCGCAGTGTAGCGCCAGCTTTGTATGCTTCCTCACACGCTGAATCAGTCCGTTATAGTAAAAAGTAATGCTTACTTTTCTTAATTCGTTCATAATTCCCCTGAAAGTCGAGGGCCCAGTTGTTGAGGGTGGCCACAGCCAGCCGAATCCTTCGGTGGAAGGTCAGGCTCATCCTGTTCCTATAATTTTTATTTGAAACAGTTTGAATAGCAGAAAAAATGTTTATTTTATTATTTTGTTGATCTTTTCGAGGGCATTACGGCAGGGAAAGGAGCGAGCAGTGTCGTTGGGTGTAGCGCGGTGTCTAACTAAAATTTTTGTTATGAACAAAAAAGAAAAGAAAACTTTTTAGGTGTTCAGGTTCTTTCAGGTTTTTTCAGGTTTTGTAAATTTAAGTATTTAATATCTGAAGCTTACTTCATTACTTTTCAGGAGATGCACTTTACCAACCACCTCCGGAACGTGATCAAGCAGCTCCAGAAAACGATATCTCACAAACAGAATATTGTTACGTGTGATCGCTTGCGAATATCTGTACGAGGCGGTGCTGGGGGAAGTGGTATTGCAAGGTAAATAATTTTAAAATGTATAGAATTTTTTGTGCACCGTCAATGATTTTATTTTCGATGAGAAATCTTTTTTTTCAGATACAACGGCACCGGCGGCGCTGGAGGCAGCGTTTATTTCGTGGCCAGACCGGAAATTGCGTTCAAAGACATCCCGAAGGCGTTGGGCGGCACATTAGAGACACGGGTGCTCGTGGCAAAAGCAGCTCCTGGCACTTCCAGTACGCAAACGAAGCTCATCGGCGATAAAGGGCGAGATTTGGTATGTTTTTTAGAGTATCTTAGGATGAATATTTAGATAGTCAACGTACCGCTGGGAGTCGAGCTAGTGAACGAGGAAAACAATGTGCTCCTGGGGCGTTGCAATCGTGTGCACCAGAAGTTGCTGGTGGCGCGGGGTGGTGATGGAGCATCGGTTGTAAATGGTTATAAGTAAGTCCAATCTGCCAATACGTTTACTTTTCCTAGGCCCGGCAAAGGCGAAAATTTTGTCCTGAGCGTCCATCTGAAGCTGCGGCCAAATGTCGGGCTTGTGGGATTTCCGAACGCCGGCAAATCTACACTTCTGAAGGCTTTCATCCCTCGCAAAGAGGTCAAGACCGCGCCTTACCCTTTTACAACGCTCGAACCTCAGGTATGTGAGAATTCGTTCCTTCGCATTATCGGGGGCGGGGCAATTTTTTTTTAAGGATTCAGGTTTTATGCTATAAAAAAAGGGAAATGTTTCAAAACGGTTTTTCTTTGACTATTCCTAAATGTATAAACCTGACAAATTTTCAGTAAGAGATAAAAATATTGATTTTTCGACGAAAATGTCACCGGAAAAAATTCAAGGTGTTTTTCTGATTCTTTTCCACTGAAACTATCGTTAAACTTTATTAAAAACAACTTACTATGATAATCTACATTTCTGGACTTCTAAAAAAAGTTGCCCCTGCTAATGCGAAAGAACCTAAGACTTTAATATTTCTCTACAACCAGGGTTGAAAAGCCGCTTCGCGACTTTTCAACCCTGGCCCTCGTTTTACCCCCATACTTCCTCACTTTGCATAAACACCTGAATTCCTGTGCAGAAAAATGAAAAGCGCGTCCTCTCCCCCATTATATAGGCTTCCCCCACTTCCGGTGCATGCTAATTGATTCCTAACAAAGAGGCTGAGCGAGATTTTCACAAAAACTTAATTTTAATATCGAAAACAGCTGGTTTTTAAAAATCTCATATGCGTGCAGTCGTGTCATGACCATTACGCACCTAATGACGTATCATACGTACCCTTAACTTCCTCCCCTATTGAGATACGACTGGAACATACGGACGGAAGTTGCATGCAAATGCACACACACACACACACACAAACACTATTTTTTTATATATAGTAGGATCTTCTTTAGATCGGCTTTTGGAAGCCGAAAAAGCAGTCCGTTGCGGATGATCCATTTACCCTGACAATTGCTGATTTACCAGGTATGCGAGTTTTTAGAAAATAGATACGGGTTTTAGGGCTGATCGAAGGCGCCTCGCGGAATCGCGGCAAGGGTCACCATTTTCTGAAGCACCTGGAATACTGTGGGATCTTGCTACTCGTCATTGATGTCAATGGATTCCAACTGAAGGCCAGCTTCGATGAGCCTTACAGGTAGTTATGCCTTTAGTATGCCACATTTCTTTTCAGAACCGCTGTTGAGACGATAGCTCTGCTCAATATTGAGCTGGAAAACTACGACAAAGAGCTCGTGAAGAAGCCGGCAGTCGTATTGCTGAACAAAATGGACATCGCAAAGGATCCTCAGGTAAATTAAATTCAAATTTTTGAATTGGTTTCCAGGAGGCCGAACAGCTGAAAGAAAGGCTGCTGGAAAAACGGTGGTACGACAGCCTTCCGCGAGAGATGAGGCCCAAGATGCCGTTGCGGTTTCGGAGCGCAATTTTGGCGTCGGCGAAGAAGCAGGATATTAACGAGGTGAGGCTTTTAAACTTAAAGTTTACTCTTTATTTAGTTAAAAACCGCGCTCGCCCAAATCCACCACGACACAAATCCGCTGGACGCTCCTAAGGAAGTGCGGCCACGCCAACCAAAATTGCTGGTATGATTCGTTTTTTGGTTCTTTACTTGTAGTTTGTACAGTTCGTTATTACTTTTTTGTTCATTTTGTTTGGAAATAAATTTTGCGACTTAAAACTATGATGCGAAGCAATTCAGAGCTTGCATCGTAATTAAAAATGGCGGAAAATACTGTGGAAAAACATCTCTTGGACTTTTTCTAGTTACTCGGCCAAGCGGAGAAGCTATGGTCCCGGTGAAACCACGGCGCCCCGACCCAGTTCTTTCTTGACGGGTGACAGGCCGGACATGAGCTCATTTCCTGCGCCTATGCCCCCCAGGGCACAGATGGTTAATGCCTAATTCGGGTTGTGTGTGTGTGTGTGCGGGGGGCGCCTCTCCTTCAGCCCCCGCTCCTTCTGGCAGACGGTCATTTGTTTTCCGGCGCCTCATTAGGCGGCGCTCCTGGTCACTTGGCGCCTCGCAATGCCAGGGGAAGGCGCTTGAAAAGTATCCTTTACCCTCGCGGGTTTTCTTGCACTACTGATTTGGTTTTGAAGCTTTTCCCGCGACTGGTGTTTCCACCTTGTTACCCTCGCGGCGGCGGGACCTCTTTTCGGGATGGAGAGGCGTTCGGCGTGCCAAATCCGATTTCGAGACTTCCTCCCCGCTCGGCGTTGCCTCTTTTCTGGAGGGCTTGGATCGCAATTTGCTCTCCCCGTTTGGCTTGCAAAGTCGCGAGAAAGTTATTTTTGTTTTTAGGTATTCGCAATTCCAATTCTGAATATCGAATTTGGGTGCTTTCGCGTTATCGGAGGGGGGGGGGGCTAAATTTTTAAATTGAGCCACTATCCGCCTAATAATAAAGCGGAAGTTATTTTCCTAGGGTATTTAGTTCTTTTCATCCTTCTATAACATTTCTGAGCACTTTTGGATCATTTTGCATGAACTAAACTGTACTTAAAAGACTACGGTACCTGCGCGCTTTTTACTATTTCTGGGACTACAAAGTTTTATGAAAAATTATATGAGGTAGGATATAAAAAAAACGTGTTTTCGATCAAAATCTTACAATTTCAAAAAATTTTTGAATTTAAAAACTGGTTTTCCTGCTGGAATATATAGTTTAATTCTTTTAATTCTGCCAGTTTCCTCCTGATGATCCAATTTTTTTCGAATGAAATAGTGTAAATGTTTCTAAACTGTTGTTACGATTTCTCAGGATACAAACTTTACAAATTTTTAGTAAAACCTAAAAAATATCGTTTTTCGTCCAAAAATGGCCGGTTTTGGAACACAATTTCGACTTTAAGTTTTAGATGGTTTTTATGGTTGAAATATAGTTCTATTTTATAAAACACTAATGACATAGTTTGTTTTAAGTTACTAGACTTTTCTAAAACTACACAAAAATATACAGCCCACCCCCATACTCCTCTCCAATACCAATTCGCCGGCGAGATAACCGATGTGGGAAGTGGTTGGCCGGGTTGCGCGCCCCATAGGGTCAATGATTCATTTCGAAGGGGCCAAATTCTCAGGGGCCCCGGCGGCCTGATGGAGACTCCGCTACCGCATCCATCATGGCCCGCCGGGGGCCCCCTATCACTCCGCATGCATAAATTCTGGCGCCACCAGTGTTCAGGAAAGTTATGGTTGGGTGAGAGTCGGAGGTCCCAAAAAATGTTGGTTTTGGAAAAATTCCGGAGGTCCCCCGAAAAAACGGTGTTTTGAGGGGCGAAATCGCGTTTTTTTTAGTAACCGGTTTCCAGCCATAACTTTGCCATTCGGTTTTCCGGAAGAACCGGAAGTGTGGCAGGGCCGGAAAGGATCTCAAAATGTAGAACGGGAAGTAAGCTATCGAATGATGGGTCGGCGGTGGCGATAGGTGGCCAGAGAAAATATTTGGAGGGGATAAGGTGTCGAAAAAAGACGGGAAAAATGGAGGCCAACCATAACTTTTTGAAAGTTTTTCCGGTTTTGCGGCCCAAAGAACCGGAGATGGAGGGAAGTTATGTATAGCCGAAAGGGAGGGTAGGATTAGGGCTACAGAATAGCGAAAAGAATGGGACGAGAGAAGCCTGGGGTTTGGAGAGACAGGGCACCGAAGAGAGCACCAACCGCGACGGCAGAAGTTGCGGATCGGTTGTGGCGGCAGTTTGGAGGTCCGGGAAGTAAATGAAAGAAGAGGGTCATGGCAAGGTGCGATACACCATTCGACGCAGAATTCGATGCTGCATCTTTTCGTAATATATTGTCAGCCAGAAAAATGGGCGTAAAAAAAGTTCTGTGGGAAATAGTGGAAAAATAGCAGTTTTTCAACACGGAGGTCCCAGCATCTCGAAAACTAGCCGATTGACCAACCTCCTTTTTTGCAGTTTCTAATAGAGAAAGACACGACGAACATTTTTCTAATACATTGCGTCAAGTGAGAAATAGGGTTTTGAGGAGTAATACTCGAAAAACCCGAAAAACTTCGTCTTTTTTGAGGAAAAGGCATCCTAGCTCAAAAACTAGACGATTGAACAACCTCCATTTTTGCAGTTTCTGATAGAGAAAAACAAGACGAACATTTTTCTAATACATTGCGTCAAGTGATGAGTTGTGTTTTGAGTTTAAAAACCCTAAAAACCCTTCGGGCCGAAACCCGGAGGTCCTTTCACCTAGCCCGAGGTCCCGGAGGTCCCAGTTACGTAACTTCGACCACTTTCCGAACACTGGGCGCCACCCCGGCTAATTGTTGCCGAGTTGAGTGGCCCGGGATTTGGTGGGAGTTTCCGGCTAATATGACCAAACTGGGGCATGTGGATATTCCTGAGAGTGGAGCATCGTAGAAAAAGACCAAAATTTTTTATGAATCTAGAAATCCCTTGTAACTTTTTCAAAAAAGTCGAATTTCTGGGCAAATCAGCCATTTTTGGTCGAAAAAACCGATTTTATTGTAATTTTTCCTAAAAACTTGTAAAGTTTTAAATTCAGGAACAGTAAAAAAAATCGTTGAGGCAAAAATGTTCGTTAAAAAAACCCAAAAAAGAGATTTTGGCCGAAAAGTCGACTTAAATTTTTTTCTGCGTTTTGAAATTGATTTTCTACTTGAAATATAGCGATATTTTACTACAACTTATAAAAACGGCATTATTCGACCAAAAATGATAAATTCTCGAACAAATTCAAAATTTTTAAGTTTTGTTTTGTAGTTTTTTGTCCTCTCGAAATATATTTTTCACGAAAAAGTCTATTAAAATACTTATTATTACAATGACTAGGCATTTCTAGACTTATAGGAAAATCCGATGAAGCAGAAGATCCTTTCTTTCTGGCAACAAGCCCAGCCAGACGTGCTCAGTCTCAATTTTTCACGGCACCAGGGTCATGGTGGTGGTGGCAGGGCGGGCCAGGAAAAGTGGGGAGCAAGAGCAAGAGCCGCGATTGTGGTGTTGTGGAGTGGCATTTGGCGACAAGTGGTGGCCGGGGACCCATTTGGGGACATGTCCCAAAACGCCTCCTCCAGCCCCAGCCACCAAAAGAATCCCCGGGGGCGAGGACAACATCCGAGATTTTACTTTTCTCCCCCGCGCACCCCCCTGCAACGCTATGGCCAGCAGTCGTCTTCCTGAGTGGGGGTGGGTCAACGTTTTTGGCGGCCTAGGCATGCGGCTTATATTTTTTATCTTTTTACTTTGGTTGGATATGGCTTTTTGGAAAGCCTAAGCCTAGCCTAACCCTAAACGTAAAACCTAACCCTAAGCTACGCCTAAGCTAAGCCTAGGCTCCTAAGATAAGCCTAAGCTAAGCTTAACCTAAGCCTAAGCCAAGCCTAAGCCTCAGTCTGGTCTAAGCTAAGTATAATCCTAAGTCTAACCTAAGCCTAAGACTAGGCATAAACGTAGCATAAGCCTAGGCTATGTATAATCTAAGCCTAAGCCTAAGCATAACCTAGGCCGAAGCCTAAGCCTAAGCCTGAGGCTAACCTAAGCCTAAACCTACGCTGGACCTGAGTCTAACCTAAGCCTAAGCCTAAGCCTAAGCCTAAGTCTAACCTAAGCCTAAGCTTAACTGTCTCTTTCACCCCGCGTTATTTCTAAAATCCATACACCTCGTATCTCTCGTATACATTTCCCGGTCTGCGCTGAATTTTCTGCCGCCATTTAAGCCCAATTTCACACTTGAGCCCCTCCAGTGTGTGCGTGTGTCTCTCTGTCGGCATGCACACCCAGTACGCGGGCCCCCGGATCCGGATCCGGATTGGGCCCCAAGTTTGGCGGTGAAAAGCCGTGCGGGCCGGCTAATTGGTTGGGGGTGTAGAGGGGGGGGGGGGCACGCTGGGGTGCTAATGAAATGAAAGGGCTGTCAGTCAGTGGTGGGGGAGGAGGAGGAGGGCCCATGATAATGAAGAGTGGGCCCTAAAGGGAAGGGGCCAAGCGGGGGGGGGGGGAATGAGGGTTTGAATGGGCTTGTAAGTGGCCCATGGTCAGGTGGTGGTGGTGGTCAGGGGCTCATCGCCACGCCGCCATGACCCCCCGCCGGCTTCTTGAGGCCTAATCTTGGCGAGTTTTTTCTTTAGTGTCCTTTTTTCAAATATAAATCGAGAAACTGCTTCTTAACGGTTTTTTTTTGCTGTTCTAAACGTAAAAAGTTTTCCCGGTTAAAGTTTTTTTAAAAAGTTCATGCTTTTCCAAAGTTGTGTTAAAATGATAAAAATTTATTTTGCTACAAATAGCCGGTTTTTTGATTTACAAATGTTGTTAAAGTCACAAAAATAGCGATTTTCCGACTGAAACAGAACAATTTTTGAAAAAAATGCCGAATTTTCAAATTTTTGAAGATTTCACGAAGGTTTTTCCCGTGAAAAATAGATAAATTCTATTAAAAACCGCTATTAAAACAACGTTAATTTTATATTATTGGACTTATACAAAAACTTCGGGCTCCCCTCACCCCCCCCTGATAATGTAAAAGCTCCTTTTTGGCCTAAGCCACGCCTTTTTTGCAAACAAGTGCATCTTTTGGTCAAAAAGCACCCAGCTTTTCGGCATTTTTATGAACAAGCTACAAAAAAATTCGGATTCCTAATTTTTCAAAAGTAAACGTTATCATATTTTAGCTCCGAAAGCCCGAAAATAGCCATTTCACCTCCATGCGGCCACCGGGGGCCCACCCCGTGGGCCCTGCGTGGGCCCCCTAATGGGTGCGGGCCCATGATTGCCCCCGAATTGGCCGTGTCCCGATGACTTATGACCCCTCCTTGGCCCCCGGGGGTCCGCTCTTTACCCGCCCGGGCCAACCCTCAATTAACCCCTCACAGAGCCCATCGTCACCGGGTTGGGGGGTTGGACGTGGGGTTTTCACGCCCGGATTTTACTCCAGTTTTGACTTTTTGGGTTAGGTAACTTTCTTGCTCTCTCTCGCTCGCTAGCTCTCTCTCTCTCTCTCTCTCTCTCTCTCTCTCGCTCTCTTTCTCTCTTTCTCTCACTCTCTCGCCTTTTTACTATGAGCTGGTTTAGGCAAATTCTGGATGAACTTTTCCACATGCAACCCGATCCGATGTAGCTTTGAGTGCCCAGTTTGGTGTGGGCCCCATTTGGGCATTGCCCCCCCTTTTTGGCACCTCCACACCCTCCTTTCTTCTCCCCCGCAGGCGTTTCCGGCCCTGATTTTGTTTATGTTTTCTGTGTGTGGGTGCTTTTCCTGGCTTCTCCCCCTGACGCCCATCGCACCCTGGATTAGGCCCCCCAGGCGCTGGTGCTCCCCGAAAATTTTTAGGCTTAATATACTACGATTTATGACCAGGCTTGTTATTTGCTATATTGATCTGGTTAATTATTCGAGTAGTTAAGGAGTTCAAAGCTCCAGAAATTGTCGCTATTTTCGGTGTTTTGCAAATTTCCATTCGATGGAACATCAAAGAATACTCCCAAACGTTCAGAAATGCGTAGTAACGTAATAAGAAGTATTTCAATAATGTTTCAAGTAGAATTTAATTATATATGAACCGAAAAACTAAACAATAATTTTGTAACTTTTTGGAAATTCGAATTTTGCTCGAAAAGTGACCATTTTTGAGCGAAAAATAGCGATATTTTTAATGCAATTTGTAAAGTTTTTGCGTTTATGAATAGCTAAAATAAGTTATAGAATTTTTTTGGGTTTTAAAGAATCGAATCACCATTAAATCACCATTAAACTTCGATTTTTTCGAGGCCGTACGCGCTCATTTTGTTGTGCAGCTGCGCGGCGTAGGCCCGGTCGTGTTGGGGGCCCTTTTTTGGGCCCTTCTGTGTGTCTGCCCCTAGAGGGCCCCCGTGGAGGCTTCTCCTTCCTTCCCGCCCTCCTGGCCATACCTTCCCACATAACTCACCACGCACACACGCACACCCCCGCCGGGGCCGCCGTTTTGACCTCCCGTTGCGCCCGGGTTTTCCGGAATTCTCAGCCAACCCCGGGTTTTCGAGCCTGAAAGTTTGCCTATTTTTGAAAAGAAAATTTCCGGTGCTGCGCAGCTCGGCTTTATCAATTTTTCGACTTCATTCGATTTTAGAAAATTAAAATTCAAATTCGATAGACCGACCGGCATTTTCTAAATTTTCAAAAAGTCTCACTCTTCAGAAATCCCACAACCAGGGCGCTTTTGTATTTTTCCGGTGTTTTCGCGTTTCTCGTCAGTTTTTCACGGCCCCGCACATCTTCACAAAAAGCCGTGCGCCCCCCGGAAACAAAGAGCGGAGCGCGCTGCGGCCAAAACCCGCGTTTCTCGCGGAGCGCCCCAGCCCGCGCGGCCGTTTTTTGGCAATTCCCACGATTCATCACACAAAAAACGGCCCCCATTGCCCGGGTCAACAACTCATTTCGACGCCCGTCATTCCGGGGAGGGGCCATTCACCGAAAACGGGAGGCCCAATATATTTTCGAATGGCGCCCCCATTTTGGGGGGCATTTGGGGGGATTTTTGGATGGGATTCCCGGGCAATTGGATGCGATTCCCGCCTCTTCACAAACGCACACCTTCCTCCACACATCCGCTTCTCGGATCGTGGGAACCGCGAAAGGTGCGAAACTTCCTTTAGGGGCCCTGGAAGTTGATCTGAATTTCAGCCAAAATCCCGACAGAGAAAATTGTTGGACGGAAAATCCCGACAGTCAAAATAAAGATACACAAAATCGATGTTAAAGGGCAGTTTTTGAGTTTGTTGTCATTAGGCTGTCGGCATTTTGGGTGTCGGGATTTTAGCTGTCCGGATTTTGGTTATCGGGATCCTGCGTGTCGGCATTTTCGCTGTCGAAATTCTGCCCGTTGAGATTCTGACTGTCGGCATTGTGGAACTGTGGGTATTTTCGGCAGTCGGCATTTTGGCAGTCGGGATTTTTTGCCGATTTTTGGCGTTGGATGTTTTCTCGTTACTGCCTTTTTAAGGGAATGGGAAGCCGGAAATGATGTCACTTCGGCAATTCTAAAAACCTTAAAACGACTTATAAGTCTCAATTCAAATCGAATATTCAAATATTTCCCTCTCTCTCTCTCTCTCTCTCTCTCTCTCTCTCTCTCTCTCATCTACCCATCCACAAACACATTCCACAAGCCTTACTCCTGTGTTGGGCACCATTTCTCGGGGGTGTGCTCCCCCTCTCTCCTGCTGCTCGAGTTCCTCCTCCTCCAAACCCTGCCCGCCCAAAACGGCCGGCTCAAATTTCACACGCACCCCGCAAGCCTCGCGCACACCTCCGCGCAAAAGCCTATTTTCATCGATATTACGTTCTTTGTGGTGGGGGTGAATTCGGATTCGGATCCGGATTTATTCCTCGACTTGCCGTGCCCTTTAAAGAGGAGAAAAAGTGCCAGAATCGACCCCGGCCGTCTGCTAGGTTTCGACAGCTAGGGGAGGCGCCAAAAACACTGCGGGATTTGAGGGATTTTCGGCTGAAATTGTACTTATTTTTAGACGTCAAATTCGAAGAATAGTCGTAAAATACGGTAGACAGAGCGTGGGATAAATCGGTTACGGCGTGAAATTCGACATAGCGCGTTGTTCAGCATCGAGCATCTTCAAAAATTTGCTGTCTTTTCTACGGGATAAACTAACATTTGATATCATCCCATCACCAGCGAAGTTTCCACTAGCTCTCGCTCGCTCTCTCTCTCTCTCTCTCTCTCTCTCTCTCTCCCTCCTCCTCTAAAGCTTCTCGCAGCTGCTGCTGATTTGGCAAATATTTATTTTTTGTTTCCCCCTGCATCTCTTCGAGTCTTCTCGTGTGCCATACCGCGTCCACCCGCGGGTTGTGGCCCCCTCCCGAATTTCGAGGGGGGCCCACACCCATCCCTACCCGCGCTTCACCACCCTATTCTCCAAGGTGATGCGCCCGGCGGTGCTTTAAATCAGCACATCTTTTGTTCTCGCGCCCGAACGGGAAGTTCGCGGGCCCCGAATTTCTCCATTTTGGGGCCTTTTCATCGAATTTTTGAGGGGATATTGGGTTTTTTATTTTATCAGGTGGAGCCTGTAAGCTTGAGATTGAGAGGGGTGCTTTTAAAATGTCGAAATCAAAATGCCGACTTTAGGATGGCGAAAATAATGATGTCGAAATTTCAAAATGTCGGCATTTTTATAAGAGAAAAAATGTCTAATTATCGAAATTTCAATGTTCTGAAATTTCGACCTTAAAAATCTCGACATTCTGATTTTTGACATTATGATGGAAATTGGGCAGGCTAGCAGAGCTCTCTAAAAAACTAGCGCGCCTCCGGATTGCGCCGTCCTGAGTTCGAGCAGTGGCTCGTTCTCGCTCCATCCTTTTCCCTGTCTCTCTCTCTCTTTGTATTTGTCTGTCTTCCTCTCTCTCTCTCTCACTCTCTCGCTCTCTCCAAATCTCTGACTTCACCGTCCCTTTAGTTTTCCCAATCGCCCCGATCTACCGCATACACCTAGGCGGCAAAATCAAAGACCCACCTCCCAATTCAGCAAATGGCGCCCAATTTCGCAGCTCGTACCATCATTAGAACTTTTCATGGTCCCGTTCGGCCGGACCCAGGCGGCACCCACCGCAAAAAGTGGTGCGCAATAGCGCGCAGCTGTCCTCCCCCAAGGGCACACCCGGGGGTCGAAACGCCGTTTTTATGGACCGGGATGGGCCACGTTGAAGGGCAGGCGGGTGGCCCATTTTCACACAAAACACACTCGTCGTCGGCTGGTCCGATTTAGTAGGGTACGGTTGGTCAAAAAGTGCCAGCCGGATTTGCTTCATTTTTGGAGCGTTACTCTTTAAAATCTCGCTTTCGCTCACGCAGGCTCTGGCTCTCTCTCCCTCGCTCTCTCTCTCTCGCGCTCTCTCTCTCTCTCTCGCTCTCGATCTCGCCCTCTCTATAGGTGCATCGATGCCTCGCCTTCTCTCTCTCTCTATCACTCTCTCTCGCTCTCTTTCTCTCTCTCGCTCGCTCTCTTTCTCTCTCTCAGTCAATCTCTCTCTCGCGCTCTCTCTCTCGCGCTCTCTCTCTCTCTCTTTCTCTCTCTCTCTCTGTCTTACCGGCCCCTTTAAAATACCTGGCCCGTCCAACCGCTGTATCCATTTCCATTTTTCGACGCTCGGAGGGCCGTGGGAAAACCAGCTCTCACCGATATTTTCGGGGGGCTTGTCAGTTCGGGGAGTGGATGATGATGGTTGGATTTGAGTCGCACTCCCCCCACACTCATCTAGCCAATGGACCCAACAATTTCACACCTCGCCACCATGGGCTAGTGTCGGCCCGGGGGCCTAAACAGCTGATCATATGGTCCACCCTTTTTCTTGCCTCTCGAGCCTAAGGGCTGATTTTTATGATGGATCGGGCTGAGGGGTACTTGCCGTCTACACATGACGATTTTTGTTCTGGGGGATTTAGGCCTATGTTCTAATGGCGCCATTTCTGGTCATTACCGTTTTATCCTACCGTAACTACCACAATTTCTTCGTATTAAAGGGGCTGGGAACCGTAGAGTTAGACATTGAGAAGAAGAACCAAAAAAAAAACGGTAAAAAATCCTCACTGAGGCCATTCGTAATCGATTTTCCGGCTTAATTTAGCGTTTTAGCGTTGATTTGCAGTTTTACACGTGTTTCTCTTTGTCTCCCTCTCTTGCTCTATCTCGCTCTTTCTCACTCTCCCGCTCTCTCTCATCCCCTCTCACTCTCTCTGTCTCTCCATCTCTCTCTCTCTCTCCCTTTCTCTGTCTCTCTCTCTATCTCTCTCTGGTTTTTTCTGGTTTCCATCAGTATTATTATGATTAAAGTTTCAGCACTCAACCACCCCGGCCGGCCCCACGCGGCTGATGGCGGCGTCGACGTCGGCGGGCCCCGCCACGACGGTCTGGCCGGCGATGGAGCCCATTCCCGAGGAGGGCGATGATCTTACGGTATGTTGGGGTACGGTAACCTCGAAAAAAATCCTAATTTTCCAGTCGAACCCCTCCTCCACCGCTCGAACCGTTCGAAAACGTGAGGTGTTCACCAGCGAGCAGATCGACACGTTGGTCAGGTAAATTGAATTTATAGGCTTTACCGGATAGGAAGAGAGAGAGAGAGAGAGAGAGAGAGAGAGAGAGAGAGGGAGAGCGAAAGCGAGGGAGAGAGAGAGAGCGAAAGCGAGAGCGCGAGTGAGGGAGAAGTAGGGAGATAGAGAGCGAGAGACAGAGGGAAAGAGAGAAAATGAGAAAATGTGAGAGAAAGAGAGAGAGGGGGCGGGGAGGGAGAGAGCGAATTCCAAAAATCCTGAATTCCTACCGCCATGCTCCCCTTAATCTTTCCGTATCGCGCCGCGCCATTACATCAATTTTTATTTGACGAAAAACGATAGCTTTCCGTTTCCGCCCATTTCCGGCCCCTGGCTGTTCACAGGAATGTGCCATGTCGTTCGCCTAGAGAAACGTCCCATCAAACGATCAGAGCCGATCCGCCCCTCAGGGCACAACCCGGCCGATCGATCTGTTGACTCAACCTGTTTCCTCGTCCTCGTTTGACCCCCCGGGCGGCTCCGGGGCCACAAACAACAAAAACATCCACCCGCATTCAGCCTGTCGTCTTCAAGAATTTGCCAACTTTTGCGGTGTAATTTGGTGGTTTTGGAGCTGGAGGCCGATTTGAGGGGGAGCTACTGTAAGCCCATTTCGTCTAAGGAGTTTTAAGAAGGGATGCTGCCGGCAGATTGTGGAATCGTATCTTAACTTCGGAGTGTGCACTTAAAGGGTTAGGCAGGCAACTATTAATGGGCTGTTACGCAAGCCATCGTCTGTCTTTCGGGCACTCGCGCTTTTCATTCTCTACCTCTCTCGCGCGCTCTCTCTCTCTCTCTCTCTCTCTCTCTCTCTATCTCTCTCTTTCTCGTTCTGTCTCGCTCTATCTCTCTCTATCGCTGGCGCTCTCTCTGTCTCTCCATATCTCGCTCCCCCTCTCTCTCTCTCTCTCTCTCACTTTCTCACCTTCTCTCGCTCTCACTCACTTTTAATCACTCTCTCTTGCTAGCACTGTCGCTCCCTCGTTCTCTCGATCCATCTCTCGCGCTCTCTCACTCTCTTTCTAATTCCAGCTCGCTATTTTTCTTGATACAACTTTTTCCCGTTTTCTCTAGCCGTCCAGCCGTCTGTCTGTTTGCCAGTGACCGTCTGTCTGTCTGTCCACCCCTTGCCCTTATATGCGAATGGGGGTCACCCGGGTCACCCTTATGAGTCGTCGTCCCCTTATATGAGAAGTGTCTCTTCCCCTCGTCTCTCTCTCTCTCGCTCTCTCTCTCTCTCACTCGCTCTCTCACCCCATCCATCTCAGGTGTCCAGAGTATCGTCCCGTACACCCGAACACCCTTCTTTGGGAGGCTGGTGGACGTTTTTTGCACCGGGCGTTCGAGCTGAGAAATGGACCGTTGCGCTCGGGGGCGGCGGTGTGCTTTTCAAAGCGTTCGGTTTTACCGCGCGGATCTTGACCCGAAAACGCACTTATCGACTCTTTTCTGGTTGCTTTCCGATTTTTACTATCAACGCGGAATTCTTCAAATTCCGTTGAGTCACTTCCGGTTTCTCCCGTCAATTTTTCCATTGGTTACTCATCCAGTTTTGTCGAAACTTGAGTTTTTCAGGCTTTTTGCCAGGCTTCGGCTTTGGCTTTTTCCACTTTCCAACCAAATTTTTTTGAGCTTATGGTCGTCAATTTATTGTTTCCGGCCTTGAAACGGACTATTTTTGGTCTTTTTCGCTTGTCCAACCTTGCCTTTACCCCCACCCTCGAGCCACCAGGCTTTATGGTCGCGCATCCTCACCGGACTACAGTTTACGACAGTTTACGATACCGGCCAAGTGCCGTTTCGTCGTGTCTCGCCCCGTGATCGATCCACTATTTGGCCCGAGGGCAAATAATGGCAGCCAAAAGACGGCTGATTCATTCATTCATCCATCCATCGGTCTCTCTCTCTCTCTCTCTCGCTCGCTCTCTCTATCTCTCTCGGCTCTTAAGACGAATTTTGGCGGCGTTCCAAAAAGCTGACGAGTCACCACCCTAGCTGATTCACCCATTCTGACAACGGCAAATATTCTCAGAAACGAGAGGGGCACGATTTAGGAAACTATACGAAAACTGGGGGGTTAGAAATTGGTATTTGAGGTCAATTTAAAAGCCCAAGTATGGTTTTGAAGCCCGCTAAGCCTAAGCCGACGCCTAAGCTTAAGCCTACGCCTAAGCCTAAATTAAAGGCAAAACAAGAGCTATATTTTCCTGGCAACCGGCCAATCCCTGATTTCTCGGCAGGCAATTGCCCAAATCCCCTAAATTTCCGGAAATAACATGTTTTCCCCGGGCGCTCGGCTCCTTGCGTTGTCAACGAATTGGGTCATCGGAAAAAGGTGCTCTTTTTCTGGATTTTCCCTTTTCCTTGTCTCTCCTCTTTTTTCTGGATGCGAGGAATTGATTGCGCAATTACCGGGATTTTCTCCCCCCGGCCACCTGCTTTCCTCGCCGGGCACGCTCAACCAGTTTCATCGCGTAATCGGATCCCTCCAAAGGCGCCGGATGTGAGAGTTGGGTTTTTAAATGCGGAAATAATTTGTTTAAGGCCGCTTTAATGAAAATATTATCGAAGCATCGTGTAGAATTATATGAAGCATTTTTGTCATTTTTTACGTTCTTCCGATGGTCTTCCGGATTTTCCGGCTCTTACGGTGGTCGTGAACCAGATTTTGAGCTTTTGGCTCCTTCCGGCTTCGTTTTCTTCATATTTTTAAGCTAGTTTTTGAGCTTTTGGGGGTTTACGGCGTTTTTCTTACATCCTTGGCTGGTTTTTCATTTTTATCGCTCCTTTTTCTTCCATTTTCAGCAAGTTTTTGGGGCTTGATTGTTCTTCTTTTTTTTTAGCTAGGCGCGTGCCACCCAACCCGGCTAATCCTTTTATCTGTATCTCAGGTTTTCGTACCACAATGGTGCCCTTATAGCCAGGCAAACACCATGGCCCCCTATCAGCCCGAACCATCCGCCGCGAGACCCATTTTGGTGCCCGGGGCTTGATAAGGTCCGGGCTGCTTACGATGAAGCTTGTTTTGGCACCGGGCCAAGGGTGAATTTAAAGGGATCGTGCCATGAAGCTTTGGGGGGGTGTTTAAGATCATTTTAGCGTAGAAAATTCAGTGTAGGGTGCATCCGAGTATTTCAGCGGGAGAGAGTCCGAAATGTCGAAGTTTATATCAGCAAATGTTCCGGAACAACCCTCAACTCCTATGCAAAAACTTGCAAAAACAAGGCAAAAATCATGAATTTCGGCGTTATGTTTGTCGACGTTATGGTGGCGAATCCTTAAATTCCCTACGGACATCTAAGACTCCCCAAAATCTGGTCAGTTCCTAACCGGCCATAACGCTGGAATTTTAAAACTCACTCCCCGCCACCCTCGCCCTTCTGAATACATTAGTCAGCGCTGCCGCGGCGTGCCATTCCGGGACACGCCTCTTTGCACCGAGCTGGGCAACACGGCAAAAGCACAGCATATATTCTACAGGCTATCGATCCCCCGCCTTGGCTTGGCGAGTGTGTGTGAGCCAAGGAGTGCTGATTAGCATTCAGCGTTCCGCCCCGGCCAATACTTTCCCGGGCCCGACCCATCACTATTGCTCGATTCGAACGTCCTGTACATATCGTCGGGCTTTCCGTAGCCGGCCTTCTACCCGATGGCCCTGTCGTATTCCGGGTATTCCGGTGGGCCGGATCGCACATTTTTCGAGTCGACCGAACGCGTTGAGCGCTATCAGTATGATAGCGGATGGTGGTGAGCAGCTATTTAACGATATTCACGCACTAATAGTAGCTAGCTGGGGTCTTCAGAGCGTTAAAAAGATGGCTCCTGATCCGGATATCTCTCTCTCACTCTCACTGTCTCTCTCTCTCTCTCGCCATATCCGGTCTCCACCTGTGATTAATGCGTCCTATCCATAAATTCATCGCTTTAATGCCCATCAAACAATTTTTTTTTCAGCACGGTCCCGAAGGAGAAGGTGCCCGAGGACTGGGTGATCGAGAACGAGGTCGTCGACCCTCAGTAAGTAGTGATTTTTTTATCACGTTTCATGTTCCTTCTCGCTCTCTCTCTCTCACTTTCTCTCTCGCGCTCGCTCTCTCTCTCTCTCTCTCCCTCTCCCTCGCTCTCCGTAAGACTCTCTCTCCCTTTATCCATCTCTCCCTCTCTTTCCCTCACTCTCTCGCTCTCACTAGCTCCAAATATGTCAAAGACTCCCCAGAGTAGGAAATAAGTTTTTGGTCCTTCCACGATCTTGTAGGTAGCCATCTTGAGCGACTAGCAAGCGATTTACGAGCCACAATCTCCCTCTTATCAGCCGCCGGCTTTTTTATGACTAGGCTAGTAAGCGGGGGGGAAATGCGGGAAGCCGCGTAGTGAGGATAGTCATGGAAAATCGTCAAAACGTACACGATATGTAATTCAGTTGTCTCTCTCACGATCTCTCCCGCTATCGTCGCGTTTACAGGTCGAAATTTTACTCTTGCTACGGAATTCGCCTATTTACGATTACATAGCGTAATGAGGAGTGTTCCGTAATAGAAATTTCGCTCTAGAAAACCACTTCCCCACCCAATTCGTCATAACATTTTCGCGGCATCTTGGCGGGGCAAAGGGCAGAAAAAGACGGAAAAGACCTCCCCGCCCCGGCTCGCGCGTCCAATTCAAACAAGCTTAACCTCGACACCCAACACACATACCACGGCAACGACCCCCAAGGAATTAGGGCCCTCCCTCTTGGCCGGGGGAGCAGGAAGATCTATATAATTTTGGCAAACAATGGCTCGCTCGATGGCTACAAACAACTCTTGGTAGGGGGTAGAAACTTGGATAGAGGAGGGGGTTGTCGATATTAATTTTTTGCTCTCTCTCTCCATCTCTCTCTCGCTCTCTCGTGCGGCTCTTCTTCTGTCTCTCTCGCTTTCTCTAATTGTATCTCTCACCTTCTCTTAGCTTTCGATCTTCCTGTCTCTCTCACACGTATCGATCTGTCGCAAAGTTCCTTTACATTTATCTTCAATCCATCTATTTCTCTCTCTCTCTCTCTCTCTCTCTCTCTCTCTCGCTCCCTCTAATAATCCCTTTCAGGATGGCCACCTCGTACCTGACGGAAGGGTTGGCGGGTCCAAACTCAGCTCGCGGCTCTTCCTACACGTACACCTACGAGACGAGCTATGATCAGCCACCTGAAACTGTCTACGAGGAGCTCGACCAACAGGACAATGATGATGTACGACAGACGCAGAAGGTGAGCACGATTTTCTCCCTGTTTCTCTCTCTCTCTCTCTCCCCCTCTCTCTCTCCCTCTCTCTGTCTCTCTCTCTCTCTCTCGTGCTCTGACTTTCCAGAACTCCTGCCGTACCATTAATGCTCACATTTCCAGGTGACACGCGTGACAAAGGTGACGACGACACGCTCAGTGCGGCAGATCCCAGTTGGATCCCCCTATGGCGATCTCTACTTTGACGCAAGTGGCATGCCGAGCCCCTCCCCGGTCGTTGAGGTCGAGCTGGACAACCCGGTAGACGAGCTGGGTAAGGGCACCTTGGTTCGGTTGGGATTCGCAAAATTTAGGCATCCACCTGACTCGCGAGGCGACGCTCAACGATCGCACGGCCCCTCCACCAGCCCCTCCAATGGGCGGACGGTATCAGCATCGACACCAAGGAGGTGAGCAGCTACTTGCTGATGAAGAGGGAGAGAGAGAAATTGAGAGAGAGAGAGAGAGAGAGAGAGAGAGAGTATTGCCCCCTACCATGGCCATTTTTCTAAAATGCAATATTTCAGAACCCGGCGTCCCGTTAGCTCCTGGAGCCCCAGAAGTTGTGTCGAGTGGCGATGGTGAGGTGACGCTACGGTGGGAGGAGCCACCACAACGGCCCGATGACGGTCCTGTACTCGGATATCAGGTGAGAAAATTCACTTGCTCTCTCTCTCTCTCACTCACTCAACTCTCCCTCTCTCTAGCTTTTTCGCGCTCTCTCGCTCTCTCTCTTTCTCGCTCTCTCTCTCTCTCACTTGCTACCTCTCGTTCTCTCGCTCACTCTGTCAGGCTAAAACCGTCATTTTTCAGATCGAAATGCGCGACTTCCCGGACGGCGAGTGGGAGCGGGCGCACGATCACTTGCTCAAGGAAACATCATGTACACGTGGGTCTTTTCCGGGCGCTAAAGGGATGGCGACACGCCGAAAATCAGCTGATCTACCACCTGCACAAGCACGGCGTCCATAGGAGCCGCGCGTAGTCCCGTATCGTAGTCTGTCGGAGCGTGCGTCTTCTCAAAATTTGCCGAATACTGATGATTCAACGGTTAAGCGTCTTACCTAAAAATTTGCTAAGGTCCCATCCGTGTGTTTTAAAGTTCTTTGGAAGGGAAATCAGCTGTGTTTGGCGCGGACCCAGGGCCGGGATTGGCGCGGCGTGTCCTGAAATGGGACTGTTTATTCGCGGCTTCATCGGGCCCCCCCAATCGGCACTGACATATGGGCAAATAGCACCCTCAACCATCATCATCCACCCCTTCTCTATCGCCGCGCACACCTCCGATCCAGCGTTTCTCGATTACGTGCCCGTCCTATTGACGTTAATTTTGCCAAAAGCACACCGTTTTGACAGTCTGTTCTTTGCGCTCCTTTTAGTGCCGTTGTCCGGGAATTTGGCGGTTCTTTTCCGTTATCGGGGGGATAACGGGAAAAAGGTGTTTTAATTAGTACAGTTGGTAATATTGACAGACTCCCCCGGTTAAGTAACCTTTACCAGGAAGACCACGCCCCCCCCCGGTAATGCGAAAGAACCGCAGAAGTCTTGTCCCTTGCATTGATTTCATAGATTTATATAGATTTATAAAACTAAAACTTTAAACATTTTATTTTTTGGCCGAATTTGTTCTCAAATTTAAGCAAAACAAAATAAACATTCTTCAGGTTTTTGAATTCTTTAAAGTGCCTTAAAAAAATGAATTTCAGTAAAAAACTATTAAAATAATTGCGTTAGAATTTACAATGTATACCAGGACTAACAGAAAAAATTTCCCCACCCCCATAAGGAAGAAAGGTCCGCAACTATTCTTTTGCAATGTCTCAGGTGAAAATACCCTACTCAACCGCTCACGATTGCCAAAATTACCCCCCCTCCCCGTCTACGAATAATCCGCTCTCCACCTCACCCCTCTAAACGTTTCATTGTCGTGCTCCCCACCTCTTCGTGCTCAACTTCCTCTCCCTTCCACTCCCAAAACTTTAGCCTCCACCTGAATGTCGTCCTCGTTCGGGAAACCCCTCCGATCCCCGGCCACTGCCCCGCTACACCATGAAGCTGTCCACTACTTTGAGACCTCAAAAACCGAGCACCAGCGCCGGCCGTCGCTGATCCACGTCGAACTCGAGGAGCGCCCAAAAGTTCCTCCGAGAGCGTCCAAAAAACAGGAACCTCCACCAGGGAGGCCCACCAAGAAGAAACCTCCGATTCTGAAGAAAGTTAGGATTGTGGAGCCGGAGCGGAGCGTGCCGGAAAAAGCGGAAGTGGAGGCGAAACCGGCAGAAGTTATTCCGGAAGTTCCGGAACGACCGGCCGGTCGGAAAGTAGTGATTCGAAGGCGGAGGACAAAGATTTTGATATCGAGAAGGGTGCGTGGGCGCGAGAAGAAGAAGGAGGATGGTTGGTTTTTGGAGGGATACTTTGAGCGTATCTCTCTCTCTCGCTCTCTCTCTCTCTCTCTCTCTCTCTCTCTCTCTCTCTCTATCTCGCGCTCTCGCACGCTGTATCTCTCGCTCTCTTTCCTCTCTCTATCTTTAAAAACCTTAGGTGCTATGAAATCGGTGCAAAATGTCAAAAATTACAAGCAAAAACAAATTTTATCATTTTTGCTGATTTTTTCCTAATTAACATCCCTTTTAAAGCCGATATTTCCATATTTATGTGTTCCATTTCGCGGGATCGCCTCGGAATTCAACGCAACATATCACCTGGCGGGATCTCGGGGCGCCCGCCCCGGGGTCGACCTTGCTCTCTCTCTCTCTCTCTCTCTCTCTCTCTCTGTCTCTCTCCCTCTTCCGGAGACAGTCCTAAATCCATAAGTGGCTATTTATTCCGATTCCACCCCCTCCCCGGCCGGTGCGCATAACTCCTTGCCCAACCCACCCCTCGACCGCGCTCATCTCCCGGATTTATACTAACAACGCTGGCCGCACCGGAAATGCCTCAATAAGTACATTTTCATAATATGGACATTCTTAAATGGTCTTTGCTAATTTGCGATGGGAGATCATCTTCAATCATCTTTAATTCATGCTTAGGAGCGTGAGAAACTCTGTTTGTCCGTCTGTCCGTCAAAATCACTTACAAAACCATCAAAAATATCAAAAATGTTAAAAAATCAATTTTCACCTCGAGGTTCCTTTCCAATAAATAAATTTTTAGTGACGAGCCTCGAGTCGTGCGGCGAGATCCAGCTGCGCGTGTCGGCGGCTGGGCGCGGGGGCTTTGGGCCCCCGTCGGCCGCCTCGCACCCCGTCAACCCGTCCGATCATCTCCACAACGGTCATGGTATGAATTTGCGATTTTCCGTCAATTTTTGGAGATCGATTCGAATTTGTTCGAAGAAAGCGCTGGCTGGGACGGGGCTCTCATTGGAAGCTTAATTAAACGGCGTTTGGAGCCTCGCGTAGTCATGACTTTTACCTAAGCCTACGCCTCAGCATAAGCCTAAAGTAAGCCTAAGTTTAAGCCTAAGCCTAATCATAAGCTCAAGCCTAAGCCTAATCAGCCCAAGAAAAGCCTAAGCCTAACCGAAGCCTAAGCCTAAACCTAAGCCTAATACTCAGCAAAGCCTACGCCTAATCCTAAGCCTAAATCTATTCTTAACCTGAGCTTAAGCCTAGGTCCGAAGAAAAGTCTAATTTTAAGGCTAAGCCAATCCTAAGACTAAGTAAGCTTCAGCAAAAACTGAGACCAACCCAACAGCTTTTCCAAAAAATATTTTCGTTTTTAGCTTGATTTTTCGGGTTGACAGCGTCACTTGTTCGCCAAGAATTCAATACGCTATAACCCGCCATTTTCAGCGTATTCCCGTTTGACAATTCCTTTAAAGCCGATCCCCAACTGGCACGCTCCCTTTAAAATCGCCCCAATATTCTCTCGGCCGACCCATTAGCGTCTAGAAACCAATGCTCCCCCCCTTTGCCGGATGAATATTGCACACCTTGTTGGCGTCTCAAATTTCTGCCCTCTCCGCCTATCCCGGCCTAGGAAATGCCGCAGAACATTTTCCCTGGCTCCTCCAAACCCTAAGAATCTTATGGCCAACATTGAGATAATTTTGCCCTACCAGCATTGCTATATTCAAATCATATTCCAGCCGCTCGATTATCGGCCTTTTCGCCGGAAACGTGGGTGCCTTAAAGGAGCTGACAAGGCAGGGCAATTTTGCTGGCTAGCGAGGCTTAATAAAACCTAAGTTTAAGCCTCCGCCTAAGCCTAAGCTTAAACCCAGGCCCAAGCCTAAACCTAAGCCTGAGTCTTTTCCTGTCGCCTCGTGCGCGAGCCGCAACGCGTCCGCCCGGTTTTTTATAGCGCACCCGTTCACCCTAACATTAGAAACCTAAAACTATAAATTCTGTATAATTGAAAAATCTACGGAACTTGATTAAAATTGTTTTTCAGGCTCCGCTCCGACACCTGGTGCTCCCGGCCGGCCAAGCGTCATCGCTGTCGACGGGCAAAGGGCGACGATAGAGTGGGAGGGGCCACCGGCCGATGCTCATGCTGCACCATTGGCTGGGTAGGTTGGCTCACTTCTCTCTCTCTCTCTCTCTCTCTCTCTCTCTCTCGCACTGACTATCGATCCCATAATTTCAGCTACCAAGTGGAATATCGCGTCTACGGCACCACTGACTGGATCGTGGCCACCGACACTTGGATAACTGAGACCAGATATACAGGTTGGTTTTGATAGGCTCGACTGGAATTTGCGTACTTTGTAGTTTATAGTACTGTAGTACTGTATCAGCACTCCAATTTTTTTAGTCGAATCCCTGCGCCCGAACGGCGTCTACGAGTTTCGGGTACGCGGCCGGAACGCTGATGGGGTGGGCGTGGCCAGCCGGGGTAGCGGCCCCACCCATATCAAGGTGAGCGCATTAATGGGAGCAAAGACATATCTTTTGCAATTTTTTACGCTGAATTCGAATATATAAAATAAAATATTACTATGAAAACAACGTTTCAGCCGGCAGCCCCAACGCGTGGTGGAGGAGCTGGGGGGCGCCCCGTCTCCGAACGAGTCCCGATTCCGGGCCAGCCCCAGGTATCGCACTCCTACCGTAATTGTCATCATAATGTTATCTATGAGCTCTTATTATTCCTAAAATGGTGCTTTTGCATTATCGGGGGGAAGGGGCTAATAAGGGAAAAGCCAAGTTTTTTCACCGGTATCTTTTTTAGAATAACCAGAAGGAGTGTTTTTAAACTATTTCTTACGTTTTCTGATTGCAGAAACTATAAAAATTTTGATAAAAGATTAATAAAGTGACCTTTTTATGCAAAAACGCGGATTTTCAAAATTTTGGCTAGTTTTTGGCTAGTTTTTCCGCTTTAAAAATGGTTAAATTTTACCAAAAACACTAAACCAAAATCCCCTTCTATTCCGTTGTGGGCATTTTTAGCGATAAAAAATTATATTCCCCTGATCCCCACGATAATACAACAGAACCCTTCATATTTTTTTACATAATTTAAAATATCTAAAGCCCAACCCGCTTTCAGATCGTCGAATTTGACATGGACTGGGTGAAGCTCGAATGGCAAGAAGCCTCAGGACCGGATATCGCCTACATCGTCGAGTACAGGTATCGAAATCCTGGGCTACAAGCTACAAACTATTTTCAGAGAAGTCGGAGACCCGCAGTGGTACGCGGCTAGCAATCAGCCATTGCCCCACAATTGTATACAAGTGGAAGGGTTACGGCCGGGGAGCACCTACGAGTTCCGCGTCGTCTCCATCATGGACGGGTTCTCATCACTGCCGTCGGAAGTGTCGGAAGTGGTGTCGCTACGGCCGCTTTGGAAGGTATGGGGTTATTAAAAGGCATTTGATTCAGTACTAGAATTTATCTACCTCACCCTCACTCTCTCAGCCTCTCTCTCTCCCTCACCCTCACGCTCTCTGTCTCGCGCTTTTACTTTTTCTAGCTGAATTCTCTTGAATGCAGACGGATGAAAGATAATGAGAGGGAGAGTGAGAGACAAAGGAGAGAGCGAGAGAAACAAGAGAGAGCGAAAGACAGAGAGAGAGAGAGAGAGAAAGAGAGAGAGAGAAAGAGCTAGAGACAGAGAGAGCAACTGACAGAGCCGGAGAGAGAGCGTAGAAAGAGAGCAAGCGAGACAGGGAGCGAGAGAGATAGTGAGCTAGAGAAAGAGAGAGAAAAAGAGAGAGAAAGAGAGAGAGAGAGCCGGAGAGAGTGCGAGAGAGACCGAGAAATCTAAAAAACATTCTACTCCATTTTTCCACACTTTTATCAATAACCTATAGCAATATCAAATTTACCACGAAAGGGTAAGTTTCTTGGTGTCACTTCCGTAGTGCCTCGCACGCTACCTAAATTCGTCAAAACAGCAGCTTCTATTTCCCATTAATTTTCATCTTCAGGCAGCAACGAGCCGTGGCGTCCCCGCCCAACCCGAAGCCCCCGAATACCTCGAAGTAGATGGTGATCGGATAGCCCTCTGCTGGCAGCCGGCCAAATCCACGCTCCCCGTAATGGGTTACGACGTGGAATTCCGCGACTTCCAGCAGGACTCCAACTGGTACAAGGTCAACGAGGGACCCATCCATCTGTGCAAAATGACCGGTAAGCTCCTCGGGGCAGGCTAGCAGAAATCATTAGGGAAAGGTTTCTACTGCTCGCACGCGTTGCTAACCCCAAAATTCAGTCGGTGACCTCATCATCGGCCACGAGTACCAATTCCGGGTGTTGGCCCACAACGTTTCGGGCTGCTCCCCGCCGTCCGACGCCAGCCCGCCGGTGCTAATCACGGCCCGGCAGGGCGAGGCCAAGTACGTCGAGGCCGAGCGGTTCGGGGCGATCAGGTTGCTGCAAGAGGAGATGGTCAGGGAGAGCCCGCCGCTTCCGGACCGGGATGATAGCCCGCCGCCGATACGGAGGAATCAGAATGGGAATTGTGAGTTGATTTTTAGGTTTTTCTGGCTCTCTCTCGCTCTTTCTCTCTGTCTTTCTCTCCCTGCCTCCCTTCTATCTCGGTCTTTTCTATAACTGTTTTTTTTTACAAATTTTGACCCCTTCCAGTGCAATGGCGAGACCCAAACCTCAAAGAAGTCATCGAATACCTGGCCCATGCCGATCGAGACAAGCAGAGAAATGCGAGCGGTTATCTACAGCATCTGACCTTCTCCGACAACCTCATCAAGGAGGAAACACGAGAATTGGGAGGCGTCCCCAAGCTGGTCGCTCTCCTGAAGAGCGACGACCCGGCCACACAGAAAAACGCGGCGGCCTGCCTCAAGAATCTTTCGTTCGGGCGGGAGAACGAGCCGAACAAGCTCGCCGTGCACCAGGCCAACGGGATCCAGATGCTGTCCGCACTCGTGCAGACAACGCACGACGCCGCTGTTAAGGTATGGATTGAACTATTGTGGATTGAAAGGGAGGGCCAAAAATTACATGCCGTCAACTTCAAGGAGTTCGGCTATGCTTAATAGGGTGCTTCAGATTGTCTTAAGCTCAGGCTCCCGAGACCCTTTTTCTTTAGGAAGAAGCCACGGCAGCCCTATGGAACTTGTCTTCAGCCGACGAGCTGAAGGAGTCCATCCTTGGCGCTGCGGCTGAACCGCTTGTGCAAGTGGTAAGCAATTTTGTCATATCAACCGGCGCAATACCTCTAAATCTGTTCAACAACCCATTCCAGGTGGTGATCCCGGGCAGCGGCTACGTCCCTGCCGGAATGTCGACCGGCTTCGACCAGTTGCGCCATTTGAACAGCAACTCCGCCCTCTTCAAAAATGCCACCGGCGTGTTGCGGAACATCTCGGCGGCCACCCCCCAGGCTCGAGTCCTGCTGCGAAGATTCCCCCACTTTATCGAGGCCCTCGTCCACTTCTTGACGACGGCCGTCCAAAGGGGACAGGTAGGTCATCTACCAGAGCCTGGAGTTATGGACGGATTTTAGGTAGATACGCCAACGGTGGAAAACGTCGTGTGTATTCTGCGGAATTTGAGCTATCGCGTGCAAGAGGTTGTCGACCCGAATTACGACCCGCACAAGGCGCATGACAAGGTGAACGGGAGGAGCAAGTCGGCGCCTTCGGGGAGTCCGAAGCCAGAGAAGAAGAAGAAGAAGACCAAGGCGGGGAAGGCGGCTGCAGCGGATGCCTTTCCGTCGGTATGTAATTTCTCTCTCACTCTCTCTCTCTCGCACTCTCTCTCACTCACTTTCTCTCTCCTCTCTAAATCCCTCCATTCCAGGGCGGCGCCATCCTCTGGCAGGCCCACGTCGTCAAGCTGTACCTTAAACTCCTCCAAGACGCCCAGAACCCGGAAACTCTTGAAGCCTCTGCCGGCGCCCTCCAAAACCTGGCCGGCTGCCAGTTCGACGCTTCGGCCGAAGTGCGCGGCCTGGTCAGGGTCAACCAAGGCCTCCCAATGCTCGTCGAGCTCGTCAAGCAGCAGGACGATCGGCTCGCCTGCTCCGTCTCCACGCTGCTCCGAAACCTGGCCGTCGATACCAAAAATCGAGAGCTGATCGGTAGGCGCTGAACTGCTTGGACTTGGCCTCGGCTTAATTTGGTTAAAAATTGACATTTCAGGCAAGTACGCGATGCGTGAACTACTCGACAAGCTGCCGGAGCCTGGGTCAAGAAGGGAGGCCAACAAGGGACCCTCAGATCAGACGATCAGCGCCATCCTCGGCATCCTGTTCGAGGTGGTTCGGGAGAGCGCACAGTTCACCAAGTGAGTGTCAAATCTTGGCTAAGAAGCCGGGCCTCGACGAATTCGAGGAGTTCAATCCATCCTTCCAGAGACCTCCATCAAGCCCACGGCACCGAGAAGCTGCAGCACCTGGCCAAATCGTTCCCAATGTACAGCGGTCGGGTGGGGAGATATGCGACCCAGGTGCTGTACGTGATGTGGCAGCACAAGGAACTGCAGGACGGCTTCAAGAGGGCCGGGCTCAAAGACTCCGATTTCTACGCGACCGGGTCGTCGAAGAGGTTAGTTAAAAAAAACTTAAGATAACTTCTTTGGCTTGATCCTTTCGTAAAAACGACGAACGACTTGACATTGATGCCAATTACGAGCACCTTCTTCGTGGTTTAACGCTGAACTGCTCGAAAATGACGTCATGAAATTTTTTCAATCCGCGCTAACCCGCTACGGGGCGTTTTTAAAACGCACCTCTTCCGATTTATGTACTTTGTCCAAAATGATGCTAAATTTGTTCCGAATTTAGCGCTGAACGGCTTGAAATTGATGTCATTTGTCGTCGGTATTCAAATAACGCTAGGCGATTTCTCAAATCAACGCCGAACTGCTCGAACTTGACGGCCTAGGATTTTGACATTAATACAAAGTTTGAATTAATAAAATCCAATTTTTCAGAGGCGACTCGGCCACCCTCGCCCGCCCAATCCACTCCCAGGGCCGCGAACGACCAAAGGGCCAAAATCGAACCCTTGACGACACGATGAGCAGCGGCTACGGAGCCGTAGAACAACAGGTAAACCCCCGAACCCACGCAAAATCGCTCTGCTTCTCTGCTTACCTCTCTTTCTCTCGCCACTCTCTCTCGCCCAGAACCCCGCATCTCGTTTTCAGAAGCCGAAGAAATCGCGTAAATGATCGCCCAAAGGTATGGCTATGTGGCGAGCAGTATCCCCCAACTTTTTCGGCATTTTTTTATGGTTTAAAGGGGCCGGCAAGGCAGCGAAATAGGCTGTTTTTCTACCGTCTTCAAAATTCGGTGTTATTCGGCCCAGAAAATCGATGTTTTGTAGACAAATTGGCGTTTTAGAATTCGGCATTCTAAATTCATTTGTCGGCATTTCGACCTCTGCCTTCCCGGTTCCTTTAAACCCCGAAAAAGGGCTTAAAGGGAGTGGCAAGGCAGAGAAAGATGGATTTTTACAGAAAATCGATGTTTTGGTAGAAAAATCGACATTTTCGAGTTCGATATCCTGAAATCCATTTGGCGGCATTTTGGCCTGTACCTTCCCGATCCCTTTAAACCAGAAAAATCCCCAAATTGCCCCCAGAATTTGCGTTTTCTATATTTTCATTTTCTCTTTTGGCCCTCGAGTGCCTTGTGTGCGTGCCTGAGACTGAGAATTATTTTTTTTGCGCGACTTTCCGTTTCTTTCCGGTCTCTCTTTCCCTGTGCGACTACTGTGCTTTGGATGCGTAGTCGATGCTCTGTGTAAAACCCGGAATTAACACAACAATCGTGGTAGATCACTAACCAAAAGAATGCTTGAGGCTTGAGGTGTAAGGTGTATCGTTTAGTACTACGACGACACGAGGACGGCACGCTCCAATCAACCATCACTGTCGCGCACGCCCTCTGGCCCGACGAACCATTATACGAACGGGTGGGTCGTTTAGTCGTGAGATTTCCTCTACGAAAAGACCCGAAAGCCGAAAATGCCGACAAGTAAAATACCGACAGGCCGCAATCTCGACATAAAAATCCCGACAAGCTCGAATCCGTCTATTTAGAACCCAGACTCTCGAAAATACCGACAGACGGTCGATATTTGGTAGAAAAATCGGAATTTTTGATTTTCGCATCCTGAACTCATTTGTCGGCATTTCGGTCTTTGCCTGTTCGGTCCCTTTAAACCCTGAAAAAGGGCCTAAAGAGGTCGGCAAGGCGGTTTTTCACACGTTTTGCCAAAATTCGAGCTTATACCTGCTCAGAAAATTGATATTTCGACCTTGATAGCTAAAATCACGACACTCAAAATGCCGACATTCAAAATGCCGACACTCAGAATACCGAATCGTCAGTTGTACGGCATAAATCCCGACAAGTCAAGGTCACGGTAGCCACAAATCCCGACAAGCGAAAATCACCTCAGCCGAAATACCGACACTTGAAATACCGACAGACCAATATGTCGACATGCAAAATCTACTTTTTCCTGCTAAATTTTTGCAATTTTTTTGTAAATTTTGAACATTTGCTCGCTGTCCTGATCATTTTAGAACATAAAAACGTAAAATGCTGTCGGGATTTGACAATTTCGAAATGCCAAAATGTAAAGTAACCCTGTTTTTTTGCAGGGTCTCCCACCAACCGCCACTTCCCCCACCCCCTCCCGCCCGCTCATCCAACATCTACCAAGACATCGGTGACGCCTACGGAAATAATTCCCCCGGGGGCTACGCCCGCTACGCAGCCGCCCCCACCGCCCAGCACTACGAGGCACCGCCCAGCCTAGATGGACGCTATTCCATGCCCCCGTCACCGTACGATCAACCCCCCCGCACCGTACGCCAGCCCCCCGTACGGTCAGATAGAGAGGCGAGAACCGCTGTATGCCTCTGTCCAGAAACAACGCGACCGCCCCATTGACGATTCGTGGGTGTAGCTTGTAGCTTGAAATTTAAGGGGCTTGGGAAGTCATAATTTCGTGTTGATTCTGGACCGACTCTGTGACTTCCCGGGCCCTTTAAACCCAGTAATTTTTGCCGTTTTGAGAATACTGTAACTGCCACTGCCACTAGATGTCTTATATCCCGCCATGTTAATGAAAAACACTGCCCGAATATGGCTCACAAATTTTTGAAGTTTTAAAGGGATGGAGAAGTGAAAGATTGAATCAGAGAGAGAGAGAGAGAGAGCGAGCGAGAGAAAAACGAGAGAATGACCAGAGCGAGAGTAACGGCGAGAAAGAGAGACGGAACGAGAGAGAGAGGGAGAGGGAGATGGAGAGCGGGAGACAGGGAGAGAGAGTGAGAAAGTGAGAGAGAAAGAGACAGTGATAGAGAGAGAGAGAACAAAATATCTTATCAAAAATTCCCATCCCTTTAAAAAACCCTCCTTGACTCCCAATCCCTTAATTTTGCGGGTATCCCCAGCTGATGTGCATTCATTTTCCTCGACAAAACTTTGTGAATTCCCGTATATTGCCCGAGACTTCTATCGCTTTACCGTAATCCCTTCGCTTGTCGTTCGTAATTTTTGATTTTTTGTTTTTTATTTTTGCGAAAATTCTATCACTACCACCACCATTGAATGATGACATTCCTCTCGCCCATCCGAAGGCCCGACAGGCTTTCAACATCTATTTTCTTACGATTTTGAGTACTTTCATTTCTCCCCGATTCTCCCCATCATTCACTTATGCGTTTTTCGGCGTTTTTTATGTTGATTTCGGCTTCAGGACTTTCAAAAAGCCGAAACTCAAAAACAGAGCCACTTCCGTGCGAAAAACATATATATTTTTATTGAGATCGCACCCGGAATCCGGAAATGATAGGGGCTATTCGTCTACATTTTGTAGAAGGTGCCCCTCTTGTATTTTGTGGCGAGTCCACGCGGTGGGTCCATGTTCAGAGGGACCATACGGTGGCGGAAAAGTGTCAGCAGGGCAATGGCGCATAAAATGAGGATAAACGTCCCCATGGCCACCCAACGGAATCCCGACACCTCGAATGCGGGCATGATGATGAGGGGAGCGATGAATTGGCATAGGCTGCCCGTGAACGTCATCAGGCCCTGGAGGAAACTCTGGAATGGATTGTGGTTATATGGAGGGCAAATGCCGAAATCTCTCTCTCGCTCTCGCTCTCTCTCTTTCCCTCTCTCTCTCTCTCTCTCTCTCTCGCTCTCTCTATCGCTCTCTCTCGCTCTCTCTCTTTTCTCTCACTCTCACTCTCTCTCGCTCCTCTCTCTCCCTCTATCTCCTCGCTCTCTCGCTCTGCCTCTCTCTCGCTCTCTCTCTCTTTTCTCTCACTCTCACTCTCTCTCGCTCCTCTCTCTCCCTCTATCTCCTCGCTCTCTCTCTCTCTATCTCGCTCTCTAACCGACCTGCTTCCTCGGCCCGACCACCTCAGAAAACAAGGCATTCAGCGGTCCCACTATTGTCGGAAATCCGATCCCTAAAGCTCCAGTCCCTACAGTAACCAGAAAACCCACCGAGCGCCAAGATAAACCCAGTGGAATACAGTAAAAATGGGACTCTCGTGTAGTCAGCGCACCACAGATAGTGCTGCGGGCACCCACCGGTCGTTTCTAAATTGCACTATAAATACCGTACCCACCCTCACCATTTGCGGCAATGAAATTGAGGGGGCCCTCGTAGAAGCCCCACGGGTAGATGATCGAGAGGTAGATGAGGAACGTGCCCAATCCCATGCCGATTAAGAAGCGGCGATCGCTGCAAGGTTAGGGAGGTCAGTGGCTGTTTAAAAAATGCCGACAGCCCAGATTTTCGAAAACTCAGCATGTCAAAATTCGAAACCCGAATCGGATAACGTTGGATTTCATAACGTCGAAATGTCAGAATTTCGGCATTTCAGGATATTTAAGCTAGAAAGCGTCGAATTTCATAATGCCGAAAATTCAGAATGCCGAATTTAGCATTCATAATGTCGAATTTCGTTTTTGATATGTCAATGTTTGAAATACCGACACTATAAAGTTGTCGGTATTTTGGCACTTCGAGATTTTTCTGAATGGGCAGTTTCGAAAGGATGTCGACATTCTTGTTTTCGACAAAGTGAAAATAAACTCTCTCTACTCTACGTATTACAGCTCACAGTTTTCCGTATCGCGTCTTCGCCAGCATGATGTAGGTAACCGCCGACATGGCACAACTTCCGGTTTGGAGTAGGGAATTGTAGGCAACAGCCTCGTTTGACGACCACCCGTACATCACCATCGTCAGCGGGGAGGAGATTCTGAGGTGGAGGGGTGCCAGACAAGAAGAGAGAGAGAGAGAGAGAGAGAGAGAGAGAGAGAGATAGAGATAACGAAGCCGAACTTACGAATATACGCAAGCGCCCACGCCGGCCATGCACGCCCACACGAAGAAGAGGATGGCCACCGAAATTCGATCCCATTTCGGCAGGACGAACCACGGGTTTTCTGAAAAGTAGACTTGATCACACTTAGATTTAGACGTAGACCGATCCCCCGTAGATGAACTGAACGCCTCGCCACCCACCGGCTTTCTCCTCGTCGGAGATGATTCCAACGTGGTTCTCGCGGAAGATCGTGTTCAAGATGACAACACACGCGATGCAGAGCAGGAACATGAAATATCCGGGGGTGGTAAATTGGTTGAACGGGAGCCCGAACAGCTCCCACCCGTCGACGCCCATTGGCATGAACAGCAGCTGAAACATGGGGGTTTTGGAGAAGGTCAGCTGCTGCTGGAGCTGCGACTAGAGTACATTTACAAAAATGTTTTTCTTCGGAATTTACAAAAACGGAAGATAAATCTGGCACATGACGTGTACGTCTCCAAGAAGTGCAGTTTTCTCCAATCTACACCTACCGTAATCACCGGTCCAATCGACAACCCGGTGGTCAGCCCGAAGCTCGAGATCGAGATCGCCTTCAGCCGGTCTTTCGGCGCGCTGGCGGTGGCGGTAAATGAGCGCAACACTCCAAGGGTTCCTAGAATGCAACCTTCAGCTTATGATGATCTACCATACCCGCCCCAATCCCAGCCAGGAAACGAGCCAGCAACATTGCGGGTACGAACCACGAGATGGGGAGCACGGGGAGGATACCGTAGAGGAGGTTACCTAAAAATCCGTTAATTTATGAGGTGCCTCCCACCAATCGCCGCCATCGCGAACGCGAATCCGACAGGTTGGGCGGCTTTCATCGTCTTCTGGCCCCAGTAGCCGAACGTTGGGTTGGCCTATAGGTATATTTAAGTAATAAGGTTTAAGATATAGACAAAATTTTGAAATTAAACCTACCACCAGGCATCCAAGGCTGTTTGCCGAGACGGTCAGGCCGAGGATACTGATGTGGGTATCGGGGGCTACCTTAAAAAATGACCGACTCCTGTGAGAGAGAGAGAGAAAGAGAGAGAGAGACAGAGAGAGATAGCGAGAGAGAGCGAGAGAGCGAGAGGGAAAGAGATAGAGCGAGGGCGAGTGCGAGAGACAGGGAGTGCGAGAGAGACATAGAGAGAGAGCGAGAGAGAGAGACAGAGAGAGATAGCGAGAGAGAGCGAGAGAGCGAGAGGGAAAGAGATAGAGCGAGGGCGAGTGCGAGAGACAGGGAGTGAGAGAGAGACATAGAGAGAGAGCGAGAGAGCGAGAGAGTTCTAAACCACCCACCAGCACCGTGTAGGGCCAGATGGCCATGAAGAAGATGCTCATGTTCATCCCGCACATCACTAACATGAAGCTGGCAATGTAGATGGCCCGCCAGTCGGTCTCCTTCTCCGGTCGCTTCAAGCTGAAGCCGATCATCAAGAGGCGCACAAGGCAAGGCTATGGATTTTGGCTATGGATTCCGGGCTTCCGGGCGCAAAACGCAACGTAACGTAAATAACGTAGCTAATGCTCAAAATGTGTTTTTTTTTGTGATTTTTGTGTAAGAAAAAAAGTTTTTTAATGCATAAAGTAACCCAACCAACCCTAGCTCGGCGGGCGCCGACTTGCTGCTCTTGATGGCCGCCATCCCGGGTACCCTAGCCTTAAGGTATATAAATTAAGCTATTTCAAGCTTCACAGATTTGAAACGTAATTTCAGACGCTGAACAACCCTACAAAAGCCCGCTTTCGAAAATCAAAAAGTGCTGTGCTGGAGGGTGGGGCCACCGGCAGGCGAGCCGCGACCCAGATTTGCATACATCAACCCCCCCGTTTTCCAGCCGCTCACATACTTCACTGCTCAACGTTGCGCAACTTTTGCTCTTCGATGCAACTCGTCATAGCATGTTGTCGACACAGAATTGTACGAATAAAATTTATTAACACGTTTTATCCAATAAAATACAAAATAATTGCTGAGATCGGAAACGTGCTTAGCTTGGTTCTTTTGCATTATCGGTGGGGACAAACTTTTTCGTTAGTATCGGAATTTCTTTATTAGAGACATTGTTTTTACCGGGTTTGGTTTTCTATTATTCAACGCGAAAAATTTTAAGTCTTTGTTAAAAAATTAAAAAATACGATTTTTGATCAAAAAAACCAATTTCTACCATAATTTAAAATTGCTAAAAAATTTTGAAGTCTGGATGCCTTTTGCCCTTGAAATCTAGTTAAATTTGACTAAAAACACCATTAAAATCACTATTATTATGTTTCTAGGCTTTTACAAATAAATTCGCCCATCCTGAGATACTCCAGCCCCCCCCCCCCCCCCCCGATAATGGGAAAGCGCCAAAAATTAAAGGAACAAGCAAGGCATGACTATCAATCCGGTCGCGAACGGGCAAGTAACTCGCATGCGTGCACTTATATTACGTAACGGATCAGGAAGGCCGAGAAGCAGTGGGCATTGCCTGCCGCGGTGCGGGAAAATCGCCAATGCCTTACAGGCCTTACATCTCGACCCCCGTTGTCCCCTAGCTCTCGACAGTTGTCAAGACCTAGTCGGCAAATGGGGGTCTATTCTCGTAGCTTCCTAGCCCCTTTAAGGTATCAGAACGCTAGCTAACTCAATTACTTGCTAACCTGTTCCGGAAATCACAATCGATTTCTAACATCATCAAACATAAGTGGTAACTTTTAGGCGAAACGGACGTGACGAGCGCGTCACGGTCACGCTGCGGCGGCACCAATACACAACGCGACCGCACGCATTGTAAAACCCTAGCTAAACAGTAACAAGGGGCTGCTCGCAGGGTTCATCTAGAACTCTCGAACTCTCGACAAATCATCACAACTTTAAAACCGATAAAACGTGCCCCGTTTGTACTTTGTGGCCTCCCCGAGCTCGGGCTTCATCTCCAGCGGCACCAGGCGACGGTAGAAAAGTACAATGATCAGGATGCCGATCGTGTGGAGGATGATGTTCAGCAACGAGACCGGACGGAACCCATCCTTCTCGTACAGCCACCTGAAAACTGCCCTGTACGTGTCGCGGTGCAACACCTACGTCACGAGAATCGGGCAGGCGAACTGCGACAAACTGCCGGTGAACGCCATCGCGCCCTGGATGAAGCTCTGAAAGTGATGGGATTTTGAACTGCTCGAAGATGTTGCAATCGCTTTGCCACTCTGAACTGCTCGAACATGTTACCAACCTGTTTCCGGGGTCCCAATATCTCCGATATCCGCGTGTTCAATGCCGTCATGCACAACGGAAATCCGGTGCCGAAACAGGCGATGAATGCCGAGCAGTACAGCCAGATTGGCACGCTAAAGTGCGGTTTTTAGACTGTGTGGAGTACACCCACGTCCTCCTCGTCGTGCACCAGGCGTAGTTGCAGACACGCGGGTCGGAGGCGACGGCATGCGCGTCAGGGTAGAAGAACCACGGGAAGAAGATGATCATGAAGATCAAGAACAACGTCAGGCCAGCGATGAGTTGACGACGACGATCCCTGAATAGAGCGTGAGGTGTTGAGGAGGAAGACAGAATGCCGACAAGTGAAAGCCGATAACGAAAAATGATAACAATGATAATAAAAACAAAAATGCCGACAAACAGACGCGGCGGAAAAAATGCCGACAACATCAATAGAGGAAAAATGTCGACATAACGAATTTTGCTGTCGGTATTACGTCGGTATTTCTGCTATGTAAACCACACATATGTCCAAGTCGCGTTTTCGCCAGCAGCGCATTCGTCACCGCCGACAAAATGCAAGAAACAGTTTGTAGCAACGCGTTGTACGTGACGGCCTCCTCGCTCGACCAGCCGTACATCGACATTGCCATCGGGGTCGCCACGCTGTAATAATATTAATAATGTGTAATCTATTTAATGCATATTCATCAGGAAAAAAGTTGCTGACCAGTAGAAGGACGTGGCGATCGTCATCAACAAGCACCACAGGTAGAACATCACCAGCACGGCCGGTCGGTCGAATTTCGGGATGACCAGCCAGGGGTTGCCTAGAGCAGGAGATTTCGGAAGGAACTGCCGATTGGGCTTGGCTTGGGCTTTGCTGAGGCTAGGCTTAGGCTGGGCTTATCAGCTTAGGTTTGGCTTAGGCTTACGCTAGACTTAACAAGCTTGGCTGAACTCACTCATCTTCTCGTCGTCCGAAATAATCCCCACATAATTCTCCTCGAACCAGGTGACAAGCAGGAAGACGCAGAACAGGCTGACGGCCGTCATGAAGAACCCAGGCGTTGTGTACTGGTTGAAGCGGACCCCGAAGATGCTCAACCCGTCCGGGCCGATGGGCATGAAGCACATCTGGAAAAAGTATGTTACATCATCGCCCTAATGTACATCTACCTGGATGACAGGGCCGATCGATAGGCCGATCGTAAGCCCGGTGCTCAGCGTGGCCATAGCTTTGAGTCGATCCTTAGCATTTGAGCACATGGCGACGAAGGAGCGGAGGACGCCGAGGCAGCCTGAGCGGCTCGGTGTTGATGGACAACCCCCGGGACCAGAAAAATACTTACCAGTACAGAATCCGGTTAATACTCTTGCACCCAGCATCAAGGGTAAAGTAATATCACCGGGGAGCATGGGGAGGATCGCGTAGATGAGGTTGCCTGAAGTATAAAGGGACTAGGAAGCGAGAGATTTAACCCTCGCTTGACTGGGTCTAGACAGATTTATTTTTCGAAATCCTGGGTTCTTGAAACCGATTTTTAGCATCAAACCCACCCAGCGCGGCCATGCTGAACCCAAAAATTAGCGGATGCGCCGTCTTCATCGTCTTCTGGGCCCACCACCCGAAGCTGAGGTTGGCCTAGGAAGAGCTTGACTGTATGAATCAGGTAGACCAACAAATAAGCATCCTAGGCTGTTTCCGGCAACAATCCAACCCAGCCACTCGATTGTCGGACGGTCAGAGACCTGCAAAAGATTATAAAAGAAGCGAGAGAGGGAGAGAGAGAGAGAGAGAGAGACAGAGAGAGACAGAGAGAGCTAGAGAGAAAGAGAGCGAATGAGAGAGAGTGGAAGAGAGTGAGAGGGGTGAGCGCGAGTGGGAGCGCGAGAGTGAGAGAAACATGAGAGAGAGAGGGGGAGAGAGAAAGAGAGAGAGGCAGAAAAATTAGAGAGTGCTCAAGCGAGAAACGAAGAGACTAGGCAACCTACCATTTGCATATAGGGCCACAGTGCCATGAAAAGAATGCTCATGTTGATCCCAGCCATCGCCATCATCAGCGTGGCGATGTAGATCGACCGCCAGCTGGTGTCCCTATCGGCTAGCTTTTGCAGCTCGGCTCTTCTATAGCGGTGTGTAACGAGGTGTATCAATTTAATAGAGCGTCCAAATTTCATATCAACGTAATTCAGAAGTCGGAACGCCGAAATCCGGAATGGGACTGGGGGATTTTCCGGGAAAATTTTATCTGGAAAGATCCGACAAATGCAATTTCGGCATTCTGAAATTTCGACATTACAAATTTCGAAATTCTAAAATGACGACATTAGGAAATTTAGGTATTATCAAATTTCGAAATTGAGAAATTTCGACATAATCAAATTCGCCGTTATGAAAATCGGCCATTATGAATTTTGATGTGTGGTGAAATGAAAATAAGCAAATTTCGACACTATGGATTTTCGACATACTGAGACCAAATCAAAAATCCGAAAACAGTAAGGTACCCACTTACCCATTAGCTTCCCCCGCCTTCTCAGCCATCCTAGCAGACACCGAAGCCCCTGAGCCAAAAGCCAAGTTCCGCCCGACAACTTATCAATAACCACCCCCCGGTGCCACGACCCGTGCCCAATTTCCATAAGCGTGTGTGTTTGTGGCGAATGCCGGGGGTTGCGTGGTCAGTTTTGACGTGTGGTGCCAAGAGAGTACTAGTATACCTCCGAAATATTACGTGTTTAATCCTATTTTCTCGCATTCTATAGCTCGCATCAAAAATTTGCCAAAGCGCGGCGTTCCTCATTTTGAACTTTTAAATCTGTAGCCGAAAAAAGCCCGATTTTAATGAATAGCAATTTTTACCCGGAAAAGCTTTTTATAGCCATTTGTTAAAAAAATTTATGCCAACAATGCTGTCGCATTTAAAACAATTATACAGTACGATTTATCACTTCTTGATGAAGCACTCTTCCCCCGAGAGTACCTTCTCGCGACCCTCGAAACGATGCGGGTTACCGCCGTCGTATTTTACTTCTAAACGGTTTTGCCGTATTCTAAGCTTAGGATTTCCTACTTTGGGCACAAAGAGCGTCTTCTTCATCACAATATGTATTGGTGTAGCCGAGCTGGTCGATGACGGCCGCTTTCTGAAGAACAGTTACTCGAGCCTGAGCTTAAACCTAAGCCTAAGCCAGGCCCAAGCCTAAGCCAGGCCTAAGCCTACGTAAAGTTATTCCTCAGTCCACGCAAAGTCAAACCTAAGCCTGCGAAAAGTCAAGCCTAACACGGAGACGTTTTTGAGTGTCGTCGGGACTTTGGCACGGGACCAAGCCTTGTGCAGAATTTTACGCTGATTCCGAATATGTTAACCGTTTTTGCGGAATCGCCATTTCTCGAAAGTTATGAACGATTTAAACCTCAAAACAGCCCAAAATCGGCTACTTTCGATAGTCATAAAAGGCTTCGAAATAGGTTTTAGACAAAACCAGATAGTGCATCTTGTTCAGAAAAAAATTCTCTATAAAATAAGCTACTTAACTCAAAATTGCTGGAATTTTGAAAATTTTTGTAAAATTATGGACCTCCCAATTCATCAAATTTTTCCAACTTTTCAATGATTTTGGAAAAGATGGTACATTTTATAGAGAATTTTTTTCTGAACAAGATGTACTATCTGGTTTTGTTTAAAACCTATCTTGAAGCCTTTTATGACTATCGAAAGTAGCCGATTTTGGGCTGTTTTGAGGTTTAAATCGTTCATAACTTTCGAGAAATGGCGATTCCGCAAAAACGGTTAACATATTCGGAATCAGCGTAAAATTCTGCACAAGATAGGCTTGGTCCCGTGCCAAAGCCCCGACGACACTCAAAAACGTCTCCTTGTAAGCCAAGTCTGAGCCCAAACAAAGCCCAGCGAAGCCTAAGCCTATGCAAAGCCAAGCCCGACCCTACACAAAGCCAAGACAAAGTCAAGCCTAAGTCAAGCCGAAGAATACGCAAAGCCAAGCCCAAACCTACGCAAAGCGAAGCCTAAGCATAAGTAAAGTTAGTCCTAAGCCTACGCAAAACCAGGTCGAAACCTGCCCAAAGCCAAGTTCAAGAATACGCAAAGCCACGCCTAAGTCTATGCAAGCCCACGTCCAATCCTATGCAAAGCCAGGACTAAGCCAAGCCTAAGTGAAGCCTAAGCCTATGCAAAGCCAAGCCTAAGCCTACGCAAAGCCAAGCCTAAGCCTACGCAAAGTCAAGCCTAAGTAGGTACGGCAAAGTCTAAGCCTACGAACGGCCAGCCTGCGTAGAAACGTACCCCAGAATGATAATACCCTGCCGGAGTTGCTTGGTAGATGGGCGTCACTTCCTTATATTCCCCGTTCAGCGGGGGATGCTCCTGAAAATTCGGGAATTTTTTAGTGAAATCTGACCAAATTACCATCTCGACATCACCCAGCTCGTAGAACCTGACCGCCACCCCCAACGCCTTGCTCACCGCCACCGCAAAGTTCGAAAATTCTTTTTTTGGATCAATTTTGTGTAACGCACAACATTCCCACATCGAGGCACGCTAAATCCAACGGTATGCACATTCTTGTTCGGCCAGATTTTTTGGTCGACCGCCCAGACGGCAAAGAGTTGGGCAAGGCAACCACCGATCGAGTGTCCTTGGAGCTGAAATTCATCAAAAAGCTTTTGTTTATGGATTTTCAGACTTACCACCAGATCGTAGCCATCCTGGTGTGTCTTGGCGAGATCTTTTAGCTTGGTCCTAGAGCGATTTGATTTTTAAGGGCGCGGAATTCGATGGATTCCGTTGCATTGCGGGGGGGGGGACTTTTTTTTGGTTTAAGACATTCTTCTTCCTAATCTAAGTCGAAGAAGTGTTTCTAAGCTGTTTTTTTTTGTCATTCCTAACCGTAAAAACGTTAAAATGTTTCGTAGTAATTATAAAACATCGATTTTTGGACCAAAAATACTCGAATTCGACCAAAATTTCAAAACAAAAAAATGTTTTGAGTTTTTCTGTGTTTTTGCGCTTTAATCTCCCCCCCCCCCGATATTGCGCAAGTACCGAAACGACAATAAAGAAAAAGGTCCGAATCGATTTCATTCTTACGATTCCTAGCCCTTTTAACAAAATTCCTAACGTCAATGCATCCCGAGTCTGCTTCCAGGCTTTGTCGACATAATCCGCCACCTGCATCCCGTGCCCATGGCAGGACGCTGGAAGACCGCCCAGGCCCTAGAAGTTCTTAGATTTCTGGAATTTCCGGACCGGAAGAAGGGCGAGAAACGATGCTCAAGCTCACGTACAACGAGCTGCACGTATACACCTGTTTACGCAGAGACTGGGCAAAGAGAGAGAGCGAGAGAGGGAGAGCGAGAGAGAGAGAGAGAGAGAGAGAGAGAGAGAGAGAGTGAATGAGACGCAGCTGTTCGTAGGTGTATTCGTTTTAGGGCGCAACGCGTAAAGTGGTTACCTGCGTGTCGAGCTCCAGGAACAGCTTCTCGCTTTTGAGCGGAGTCGGGCCGGAAATCCAGAATGAGATCGCTTTGAAATCGGTTGTCGTCACTTCGGCAATCTTAACCTCGATTCTTCAGGTATTTTTAAAGGGATGGGCAAGGCACGGCGGTTGAATTCGAGGCTGTGAATTCTCTACAGGTTTTCCTGCTTCAGAAACACGCAACGCACCTTATGCGCGTTGCGTTACGCATCGTGCATGGCAAAATCTGTAGGAAGCCCATCAAATCCATAGCCAAGCCTTGCCCCTGTCTTTAAATGTGTTCAAAATCCCATTTTGTGCCCCCAAATCCTCACCCCGATTCGTAGCGTTTCCCAGAGTTCCGTCGCGCTTTTCATGCTAAAATGTTTATTTTTCGTGTAGTTTGTAGTCTAAATCCCGGGGGTCTATCCAAACTACAAACTACAAAACCGGCTCACATATCGATGACTTTAATTGCCGTGCCCGTCACCCGGCCCGTCAATTCCGGGCACGTGTTTTCGTGGTGAATCGAGGCGAGCCCGATGGCGAGCAGCTACAAAATGTCACTTATTACGGTAGCCCTAGTAGTGCAATAGTTGTATAACGTAGTCCAATGCCAAGACAACTTGCATCATTGCCAATCATCGACGTTTTCTTGACTTTCTTGTTGCCATTTGTAAAGAAGAATTTTAATGGCGTAGCTTTGGCATTGTTAGACTCAGCCATCGCGTGGACTAGGCTACGGTTACCCGCCGTTAAAACTGTAGTAAGCAGGTAAAATCCAATAACGTATCGAGCTGACATCCGGCATGCCATATACGAGCCAAATTTCTCGGGAATTCAAAGAAGGAACCAAGGTGGCGCGTCGCTCGGAATATAAAGCGTGCAGGACAAAAGGTGGCGGAGAGAGAGGAGAGAGAGAGAGCGAGAGAGCGAGAGAGAGACAAAACGCCAATGGGTGGGAAATAAAGAATTTGCGATTACTCACTTTTGTATAAAACGGTTCCGCGTATACACTTCTTCGGTCTCTTGCTCTCTCTCTCTCACTCTCCCTCGCTTCCCTCTCTCTCTTTCTCTCCCGCGCTCTCTCCCCCCTCTCTCTCTTTCTCTCTCTCTCTCTCGCTCTCGTCCTCCCTGACTCACTCTCTTTCTCTCCCTCGCTCTCTCTCTCTCTCTCGCTCTCTCTCTCTCTCTCTCTCTCTCCCTCTCTCACTCTTTCGCTCTCTCCTGTCTTTTTTAATGAAAAGATACGTTGTGTTTTGTATTCAATACAAGGTAATGAATCTCTTTATTGCCACTGATCTACAGTCTTATTATATACAGTAGTTATATTGCATTGTTGGGATACATCGGCGACGTCATTTAACGGCCCCACATTCCCCACGGGCGGTACATGCCCATCATGCCGTACGGGCGGTACATGCTGAAAATTAATTTATTTGGGTTTTGATGAGGGCGAGAGAGTGAGAAAGAAAGTGAGAAAGAGAGAAAGAGAGCAAGAAGTGAGAGAGAGATAGTGAGAAGGATACAATACTTACCCCATTCCGTATCCCATACCTCCCCATCCCCATTGACGGCGATTACGGATCAGCCTGAAAATATTTCGTAAATTTTGAGGTGGTAGAAGATAGAATTTTTTGGCTATTTTTCGTACGGTAGCCTAGAATAAGCTAAAAACCCACGTCTTCTCTCCATCGGCGAATTCAGCGGATCGCTGGTCGCGCTCCTGATCAAGTCCGGCCTGCTCCTGGTGCTCAGTGAAGGCAAAGGCGATGGCGAGCAGGAGGCAGAGCACGAGCACTTTCGTCAGCATTTTTGTTAGTTTCGGTTCTGCAAAGATTTATATAGTTTACCAAACGCACGATATTTATAGGAATGATAAATAAAGGCAATTAAAAATGAATAAAAGTAATTACATCAATGGAAAATTGCATTATTTATAGGATTCGGTATCGGTAGGGTTAGGCGTAGGCTTAGGATAGGCTTAGAATTGGTTTAGGCTTAGGGTTCGGGGCAAGCTTCGGCTTGGCTTAGGCTTGGCTTAGGCTTAGGCTTGGCTTAGGTTTGGCTTAGGCTTAGGCTTGGCTTCGGCTTAGGCTTAGGAGCAGGCTTGGGCTTAGACTTATGTTTAGGAATAGGCTTAGGCTTCGGCTTTTGAGCAAGCTTGGGCTTCGGCTTAAGCTTAGCTACTCTACAGTATTCCCCAGGTGGGAATTAAATATCAATAACTATTCTAGATGACAAGTATTTTAATTTTAGAAAAGGATAGTAACTATAAATAGGAACAATTGGTGTTGATGCTCAAATGCAAACAACTTGCTGATGCCTCTCCACACCGGATCACCGTATTTTATACCATAACCCGAGCCTCTAAACGTCTTGGGCGAATTTGTCAGATGGCCTTGGGTGAGCAAGAGGTGCGCGAGACGGGACGCGCGCCCATGTTTTTGTTGTTCAGTGTCGTTTTGTGCGAGATCTCTCTCACTCTCTCCCCCGCTCTCCCTCTCGCTCTCTCTCGCCCCAAGTTTCGAAACAGCACCATTCCTCCGAAACGCCTCGAACCTGTGCCCTGGAATTGTCCTTAAGACCCTGCAAAATAGAAACGTTGGTGGTAAACAGTTTGGCGGAGACGGGGATCATCGACTGAGTTGAAAAATTAGGGTACCCGCCCTGATGATTATCTTGTTTATTTTTGGACCCGAGCGAAAAGGACAGATTGAGTTTGAACCGTGTTTTTGGGTCATAACAATTCGGTGAAATTGCCCAATCACAAATTCCCCAATGATCTTTGCTAGCATGCGCTTTTAGACCGTGATAGAGAGAAAAACATATGGAAAAAGGTGATTAACGTTTTATAACGTATATCTTTTTCGACCCTTTATTTTTTTGTTTGCGTTCAGAATCTCGGCATTTAAGTGTGTCGAAAAACAACTTTTCGAGGTTGGCTAAATTAACGTATATTTTCCGTTTTGTGTCGTGTTTTAAATTCTGTATATAATCACGTCGCTTTTCCGCTCAAACTTAAACGCAAAAAATCGATTTATACTTCCGGGAGTTGCACATTTTACAAAAATCGGTTCATTCGAAGAAGATGCCGTCTCCATTAGGGTCTTTCGTACTCTGAAATTTGAATTTTACTAGAAATTGTTTTTTTTTTCAGGCCGAGGTGCAGAAAAAAAACTTCGACCGTACTTGTAGCCCAACTATCAAGCTCCGCAAACAAGCCATCCCAAGCTTCCTGAAATGTCGACAAAACCCTTACCCCCGGCGAGGCTGTTGCAGTCGACTTAGCATCAGAAGTAGAGGGGCTAGATTGAGCCCCACTTGTCGTAGTGCTGCTAACGCCATCACCACCTCCGGAAGTCGTTGGTCCTGCTGATACTGGCGATGTCGTCGCGTCATTTGCTTGCTTTGTGGTGGGACTTCCTAAATTTTGCCGTAGCTAAGATTTCCAAAAAGATTGAAAAAACGAGAGAGAGAGAGAGAGAGAGAGAGAGAGAGCGAGAGAGAGAGCGAGAGAGAGCGAGTTAGTGAGAAAGAGAGAGAGAGAGACAGCGAGAGAGAGAGCGAGCGTGAGAAAGAAAGCGAGAGAGCGCGAGAGAGATCGCGAGAGAATTTGAGAAAGCGAGAGAGCGGGCGAGCGAGCGAGAGAAAGACATAGAAAGACATAGATAGATGATAACTATAGTGTGCTATTAAATTCGAATAAAAACAACAGAAAACTGACCAGTTGACCCGCTTGGCTGGCTTGCCGTACTCTGCGTAGGCCCTGCAGTTGGAGTAGAGCCAGCTGGTGTGGAGCTCTGCTGCGGTGCACCTGAATTTTTTGCTTGTCGTACGAATTTCGTTTAACCTATACTTGTTCTAGACCCCAGAATTCCCAAATGATCTCTGCAGCCTCCGAAAACTACCTGTCGTCGTCTGGGCCGAAGCTGTCGAAGGAGGCGCCGTGGTCGGTCCGCTAATTCCATCGTACGTCCATTGGAAGATGAAGCTAGAAGATACAAATTCTAAAGAGAGCGACAGAGAGAGGGAGAGAGAGAGAGAGAGAGAGAGAGAGAGAGAGAGAGAGAGTCAGAGAGATAGGAAGGAACCTTTTAATTTGACCGCCATTGTCTATGTCCTTCAGTTCTACAGTAGCGACGGTCCCACCCTCCTCATCCGGTTTGAATTCGTCTATTTTCCACAAGGTATTGTCAATCATTTTGACCGTAGTTCCGTAATAATGCTGCACGCGTAGCTTCACGAAGTAAGGACTGCTCTATAACGATTTTTCGACGTTTTAATCAGCTATACAAAACGTAAAAAGCGCAACCCACCGGAAAATTGCCGGGCATCTTCAGCGTTTGGGGGGTTGAACCACCCCTTGATAAATCCAGGGCCCCAAGTGATATCATTTGTAGCTGGCTAAAAGCTGGGCTTCCACTACCGTATCACAGTCTCTACCGTAACCCCAAGGTCGAACCAAGCCGAATCATCGCCCTGGCATGTCGAAGGGTCGTTAGTTTCACTAAAAGTCGCGAGTAGACGGTAATTTTAATAAATAGAGGTTATACGATTAGCCGTAAAAATGAAATACAATCGAAATAAACGTTTTATAAACGCTATATAAATGGAGTTTTCAATTTTCAGTTTTCTATTTGCCAATTATTCTACTCTTACTTACTCCGTCGCCGTCTGAACGCAAATCGCAACCAGCGGATAGCATTTTATCCCAAACGCCGACAGTTGAGAGCACGGCTTCCCATCGGCCAGGTTCCCGGTCAGCGACAGCGACTTCAACTGAATCGTCAGCTGATAGCCGAGGCTGGGCACGATGGCTATCTAAAATGACGACCTTTCAAATTTATTAGATGGGCTCTTTTAATATGCTTAGAATCTCCTCATGTACCCTGAAGCTTCAAGTATTACTCACCGCTAAAAATAGAGCCGCTATCCTCAGCCCGCCTCGCATCACATAGACGAGTTCTCTAAATCCATGAAAAAAAGACAATTAATTTTCAAGAAGCCACGGACAAGCCAATGGTGGAAAACTGAAATCTTTAAGTAATTAATACAATTTATTGGCAAATGGCAAAATGGCAAAATCAGACGCGACGTCTCATCGCGGGGGTTCAGCTCTAAAAAAGGTTGAACCCGGTTTCCGTTTATTGGCTTACGCAATAGTCTTTGAGGCCAAGTGGCTGCCCGGAACCCTTGTAGAGGCCCATCCTGGCTCTAGTGTAGCTCTTCTTGTCATAAAGCGGGTCGACTATCGCCGGGTTCACTTTCGTGATCAACTCGATGCCGGTCCCTTTCTTTGTCAGATCACTGTAAACAGAAAATAAAAACGTTGGTATCGCGGAAAAGTATAAATCTGAAGATGAAGCTCAAGTCGTTAATTTGCCACAGTCTACTTACACCGTGTTGATTACGCAATTATCATCCACTTCCTCCGCGGTGTAGTATTCACCGTTCAAGTTCTCGCCACAATTTCCAAACCACCAGCCCCTTAAAAATGATAGAAATAGAAAGTTTTTAAGGAGAAATATGTGAAAAATATCATAGTTGACACCCGATTCTAAAATCATGACCGAGCCTGTTCACTTACCCCGTTCCCTTGCTAACTTTCCCGTGTTCCTTGTCATTAATGATCGAGCAATATTCTTCATCTTCACTTTTATCCAGTGCCCATTGATCGAAGGTGCGGAAGGGGCGCCTGTAAGAAGAATTAACAAAAATGTATTCACCACCAAACCCCAAGTCTTTCCCATAAGCGTTTGTCGAATCATCAACGTTAAGTCCGGTGTTGATGGTGGCGCTGGCGGCTAGAGTGTAATTCGACGCTTTGTCGCTGATCTGACAAATTAATGAAACTTCCGAAATCTTGAGCAAAAATAGACCCTCAGATCTCAGACCCAAAAAAGGCAAAAAATTATTAGTCCGAAGATAGTTAAAACTACTTGAAAACGCTACCTTTGCATTTTTGTAGGTCTGCTGGGTAACTGACGTTTTTCCGCAGCAAACCTCGATGAAGAGCGTCCAGCTAGATACGGCCACTTTGTCATGAATTCCCCCACTTACTCTCCACTCCTCGTCATCGCATTGATATTGTCCAGACCCAGCCAATAGTTGTTACCCTTGCCGAGGGTGCCGAATGGGCTTGCGTAGTCTTCGTATTTTCTCGCGAAGGTGTCGTTAGTAAAACCGATCTCGCCTCGTCTAAAAGCTGGTGATAAGGAAGAAGTGGCATGAATCATTTTGTTATAAAAATGAAATGAAAACTGAGAGTTTGTTAGTAATTTACGCAGTTTGCAAAAACACAGTGTAAAGCAGCAGGTGCGCTTCAAAAATTTAGAAAAGACAAACCCCTGAATGTGGGTGATGGCGACGTTCGTTCCAAATGAGCAGTAAACCTAGAAGTTTTTGAATTTCTGGGGAGTCTAAACTTACTTTGTTGGGAACATTGTCGATCAGGATGAAATACGAGCCATCCGAGCGGGGAAGAGGGATCTCACCACATTCCGTTGCCGTGATCGGGGCTAAAAGCGGAATTTTCGGTAGAATTGTGCTAAGATTTTTGACCACAAGGGGCGCTCTTTTACCTTCAGTCGTCGGTTCCGGTGTGGACGGGCCGGAAGTAGTAGATTGTGTGGTCGTGGTCGGGCCCTCGGTGGTGGTAGGAGGCGGCGGGGTCGGAAGATCGCCGCTGGCTCGCCAGGCGATCGAGAACCTAACGAATTATTTTTTTTGTCCGAAAGCAGAACTGCTCTTTGCCGTCGCGGTCAATTCCCAACCGTTTTTAGCCAGTCAAAAAAATAACAAAAACTTACAAAGTCGCCTCCAAGTTGACGCGCTCATGCGAGAAGTACTCGAAATTGTTCGGCGACAGTCCGTCGTCAAAACGATGCGAGTAGCTGTCGATCAGCCCATTCTGCTTGTCGCGCGCCTCAACGTACAGGGAAAAGCCCTGGAATTATATAAAATCAAAGAAATTACATCGTCCCATACCGCGTACAAAACTCCATCCTCGGAATTCACAAAGTCGGCCGGGTTTTTCCAGGCGCCATAGGCCGTGCCGCCGCCCTGAATTTGTAAAATTTACCACGTCTTCGTGAAGTTACCGCAAAGTCTATCGCATTTTGGTTGTTCGTAACTTGGCCGAGGTCGATCGGCTGCCGCTTAGTTTCCGGGCACGGGTCCGAGGGATCATCTGGAGTTCCAAGGCAAACGGCTAGCTAAAATCGCTAAAGTAATTCAATTTCAAAAGGGTTTGACGAGTTCGTCAAGTAGATTAGCGTCTTTTGATGTGCGTGGCAAGCCGCAGCTTACCTTGAGCATAATATTACATTGATCCCCGATATTCCAGGTGGGGGTACAGTGGGTACCATTGGCAAGGAAACCCTGGCCGACGTCGAGCCGTCGAAGGTAGACGGTCAATTTGTAGGAAGCGTGGGTGGCCTGTAGTAATGATTAAGCAAATTAGAAGTATCGCTTTAAAAATTTCTTTAAAAGAATAAATCTTTTATTTATTCATTTGTGTTTAAACTAACCGGAACAAGAAGACACAACAATGCGAACAACAGCTTCATCCGAAACATTCCACTCCCGTAGCCGGAAGCCGGGGTGCGTACTGTGGGGCTGCTGGCAAAAACGCTCGGCTGCCGAGGCTGAAGCCGATGAGCCCGCCGGGGCCGTCGTAAAAGCTTATCTCCTCGGAAGGGCGTGTCGAAAACGATCCGGCGACACCCAATAAAATATCCCGGGCACATAAATCGACTGTAAATGACTTGTCCACGCTGACGTAGACGGCGTAAATAGTAGCGAAATGTTTGCACCAGCTGTATCTAAATTTAGAGGCGCGCTCAAACTTTTGGCCCAATGTGGAAAAACGCGAAATTTGTTTCAAAAAAATGTATATAAATTTATCTCATTTCTCAAAAAGTATAGCAAAACAACGTAGTACAACAAGGACACTTCAGAAAAGACATTATCACAGGTGCGACACCAGAAGAAGGCCAACCAATCAAAAATTAAAGCTAAATTCCGTACTGATTATATGTTTTTGGCGGCCGGTTGTGAATTCCGGTGCAGCGCCACACACGCTGGCGCGCAGAACTCGAAATTGGAGTAGTTGAACGGCTTCGCAGGCATCACACCGCCGCACTAAAGATATATTACTTCAAATTCCGAACGTTTGCTACCTGATAGCATCTCGGGCCCCGCTTCGGCTCCAGCTTGGCCATCCGGGCCTCAGCGGCTCGAGCTCGTCTCTCTCGGTCTGACAGCGACAGCCATTCGGCTTGAGCAGCCTTCTCGGCAGCTTCGACCTTTTCCTCGGCCTTTTTCACCTTTTGCCGTTCCTAAAAAATCGGCTCTTTAAAATTCCGTTAAAGGGCTGTCGACGGCATGTGTCGATCCCCTCTCATCAACAAATTGGCAAGTAGCCAACAGGGGAGAGAGCGCGCCCAGGGGAGAGGCGCAGAGACATTTTCTTTTCCGCGCGTAACCGATTGACTATGCCGTCGGCATCCCTTTAAATTTCGTTTTCTCTACTGCAAAACCCGCATTCCTCACCCCAACAGCGTCAGTTTATTGCCCCTTTATCCGAAAGCCCGTTATCGCTTACCCGTTGTCGCTCCTTTTTCACCCTCTTCTTCTCTCGCTCAATCTCCAGCTGTGCCTCATCCTTTTCGGCCTGTTAGAATAAATAGCTACTATCAGCAAAGGAGCTCCTACCTTTGCCGTCGGCATCGGGATATGTGTTGACCGCCAGTCGAGCTTCTCGTTGGCCTCGGCCTGTTTGTTGCGGAACGCCATGAACAGGTTTCGCACAGACTTGTCGGCAGAAACCTGAGAAAATGATAGTAATATAACGAAAATATAACTCACATCAAACGGCACTTCCCCCTTCTCGTTTTTCATCGATGGAAAGACGCCGGCATCGAGGAATGTCTAAAAATATAAGTTTTTAGGGGTGGAAATACCTGTAACGCTTGACGATAGCTGTTTTTCGCAGCCAAGTGTAAGAAGGAGCTTCCGTCAGGCGGCGCGCGAAATTCCGAGAGGAACTGAAGGCTCCGTGCCGCGTCGCAGGGCGGGCTCTCGATCAGTTTCTAGAAGTTTCGGTTTTTAGTCCCTGGAAATCTCACCTGTAGTTGCTCTGCATCGTCGTTGCGAACGCCAGTGTATAAAGAAGCACGCCATAACTTGTCGATCTAAACAAAAAAAATAAATTCTCAGTCATAAATCTTACATCCGCAAACGGGTCCAACGCTTCTCGCTCTTCTTTTTCGGCGATGGTCTCGATCTTCTGAATTTAAAAAATAAAGTAAGTGTATAGATCTGCACCTTGCGCTCGGCCTTTTCTTGCCTCAATTTTGCAGCTTCTTCAGCGGCCTTCTCTTCTTCGTCACTGTCCGCGATCGCCACGATTCCCTGCTCCTTTCGCTTTTTGGTCAGCACTTGCCGCGTCTTCTCTCGGCTGTTTTTGAGCTTAACAAAAATAAAACGTTGAAAATAATAAGACTACCTTGAGAATAAATTCTTCCTCTGGCCCGTGAGCAAAAATAGACGCCAACAAGGCGTAGACGCGTTTGATCTCGTCGAGGCCGGGGCGGATCGTTTGAAACGGGAGGGTTCTAGGGGCATTTGAGGAAGATTCAGGATAAAACTACCTCATTCTCGGATCTTTCGAACTGAAGAGATTTTCGCCGAAGAAAGCGTCCCGGTGGAAACTGCTGCAGCGAATGAAGATGAGCGGAGTCTCAGATAGTGTTGAAGACCATTCCTTGATCAATCTCTGGATCTCTTGACATAGAGTGCGCTCGTTATATCTGGAAAAGCCATTATAGCGCCTCCTCAAATCTATGCCACCTCCTCAAAGCAGAACCGGCCGAATGGGCAGTACCCCCTCGAGCGTCCTGCGCTTTTTGCGAGCCGCCCTGCTTGGCCCTGACGGTGTACCGGTGGATCGTCTTGTGGTGAATCATTTGGCCTCTAAATTCTTATCCGGAAAAGATAGGATCTATTTACCTTTTATAAACCGCGCCCGCAAAGTGCCCGCCAGCCAGCATAAAAATGGCGCAGTCGATCGTCTTCCGGAAGAGGCTGATGTCCAACTCTTCGCCGGGCGGCACGATGCATTTATAGACGGAAAACACCTAAAGAATTATTTTCTCCCGTAGACTGGTCCAACCTCTCCATCCTGAACAAAATATTCGTAAGTTGAGCCGAGGAGTCGATCCATAAATACCTCTTCTTCATCACTATCAGAAGACTCGGACGAAGCATCTTCTAAAATTACATTAATAGTTTAAGTTACAGCGCATACCCTCTGCGAATTCATCGTCAAATTGCTCCTCGGAAAGTGGAGGCTTGCCGTGCGATACGCGAAGCACATTCTTCCGATGCCAATCACTCTTGTAGTGTTGCAAAACCTCGTCCCGGTCCGTCTCCTCCAGGGCACATCGACACGCCGTGCACGTGACGGTTTCTTCTAGACCCGATCTTTGTATATGAAGCCAAAAAAACTAACCTAGAAGGGCGAATGGATCAAAATTCTTGGCAGCGGGAGCTGCTTGAACGGCCGGGTCCGGATTTCCTCGAAATTGCTCGATCCCGTGTAGCCATCGGGTGTCGTAAAGCGTGTGGGCCGGCTTGAGCTTCATCTAGAAAATAATAAGTAAATAAAGTAGTAAATAAAAATTTCTGGGGGAAAACTGGGAAATTTTTGCTTTTTATCGTCGAAAAAGATCGCGTAACGTTATGCAATAATCCATTCCGTTACGCTACTATGCGTACGGTTAACCGGCGCGCCGTTTGCCAGCGTCCTTTTCCAAAAGTGAGCCCTTTGACCCAAGCTTCTAAAAGTAAAGTTATAACCATAATTCGTTCAATATCTACTATTAATAATCTTCATAAATAATTTATATGTTTAGCTTGCTCCTTGGGCCCCCACGACGGTGGCGAAAATGGTTGCCTTTTCGCGCCTGCTCGCTCTGTCAAAAAATCCACATAAAAAGGTATTTTATAAATTGCTTTGATTATATTTTCAGTTAATAAATTTGGCAATACGCGGAGCCAGCGCGGCGCCGAACCCAGTTGTAATTCCTGGAGTCAGACCTGTGGAGAAAATTAGAAATATTGGTAGGTCTGTTCGTCTCATGGCAATTCCCGATTTTTTAAGGTATTTCTGCTCATATTGATTCGGGAAAGACGACGGTAACGGAGCGAATCCTCTACTATGCCGGGCGAATCGATTCAATGCACGAGGTGGGCTACAAATTCCTGACAACATCTTCTTTTCAGGTCAAAGGCAAGGACGACGTCGGTGCTACCATGGATTTCATGGAGTTGGAGAAGCAGCGTGGAATTACTATCCAATCCGCGGCGACCTATATCGACTGGCATGGAACGAACATTAATATCATTGATACACCTGGTATAGTGCTAATCTTGTTCTTCTATCGTCGCTTTCAGGTCACGTCGACTTCACGGTAGAAGTGGAAAGAGCTCTACGCGTTTTGGATGGCGCTGTTCTCGTGCTCTGCGGTGTTGGCGGAGTGCAGAGCCAGACATTTACTGTCAATCGGCAACTTTCTAGGTAGGAACCCGCCTAAAAGCTATTAATCTTCTCCATATAGGTATAATGTTCCGTTTATCTGCTTTGTGAATAAAATGGATCGGACGGGGGCGACTGCATTCCGAGCGGTCGATGGGCTGCGAAAAAAGCTTGGTCACAATGCGTCGCTGATCCATTTACCAATCGGAAAGGTAAGGTGTCAGTGCGCCTCGCATTCGCCGATTTTCAGGATTCGGATTTCCGCGGAATCGTTGATCTCATTACCGAAAACGCCTTGTACTATGAGGGTGAAGGCGGGCTTCTGGTGCGAAAGGACGAGATTCCGCAAGAACTTCGAGCACAGGCCAAAGATTTGCGTCAAGAAATGATTGGTGGGTTCTTTCGATTACTAAAAAATTGCTGCCCTTTTCTAGAGCACATTGCTAACGGCGACGAAGAGTTGGGCGAAATGTTCTTGAATGATATCAATCCTAGTGTCGACCAAATCCACGCAGCTATTCGAAGGTATTTCTAAAAAAAAGTATGGTAAGTGCTGATTTCCAGAGCCGTCGTCAAGCGCGCTTTTGTTCCCGTCCTCGCCGGGTCTGCGCTGAAAAACAAGGGTGTACAAACGATGATTGAATCCGTGGTCCGGTAAGCCCTATAGTTTGGTGGACAATGGATTTTTAGATACCTACCCAACCCCTCCGAAGTCGAGAACCGAGCGAGCATCAAGGATGGCGACTCCGAAAAAGTCATCAAACTTGACCATGCTAGGAATAATGTCAAGCCTTTTGTCGGGCTAGCGTTCAAGCTTGAGGTGGGAATTCGCTTTCATTGTTTGTACCCCGATTTAGGCAGGAAAATATGGCCAGTTGACGTATTTCCGGGTGTACCAAGGGCAACTCTCGCGGGGTGACACCGTATATGCTAGCAAGGATGGTCGAAAGGTAATTTTTAGTTTCCTCTCTGATGTATTCTCAGGTCCGCGTCCAAAAATTGGTCCGAATGCACGCCGCAGATATGGAGGAGATTGAAACAGCGTACGCCGGTGACATTTGTGCCACCTTCGGGCTTGATTGTCATTCCGGAGAAACTTTTTCAAGCATCCAGGACAACCCACCACATTGCGTAGGTGGACTTTGGGTTTCTATAAATTTCTTCAGGAATCCATGCACATTCCCGAGCCTGTCATCTCCATGTCGATCAAGCCGCTGAACAAGAAGGATGGCGACAACTTTATCAAGGCGCTGACAAGGTTTACAAAGGAAGATCCGACGTTCAAAAGGTTTGTGGATGAAGCTAGAAGGATATTCTATTTTTAGAGAGTACAACAACGAGGCCAAAGAGACCGTCGTCAGCGGAATGGGCGAACTACATTTGGAAATCTACGCCCAGCGGATGAAGAACGAGTTCAACTGCCCAGTCGAACTCGGCAGGCCAACGGTCGCCTATCGCGAGTGCATTGCGGCACCCTACAAGTTCCACCACCGTCACAAGAAGCAAACCGGAGGACAGGGTCAATTTGGACAGATTGAAGGAATCGTTGAGCCACTGCCACCAGATCAGTAAGCTTTTGAATTTGGGCTTACCACAATAAAGTACCCCTTATGGAAAATTATGCATCGTAAATTTTCAGGAATACCGTGATCAAGTTCACCGACGAATGCTTTGGAACGAGTATCCCCAAGAACCTGTTCCCCGCGCTGAAGAAGGGTCTCGACCAAGTCACCCAGGAAGGGCCTCTGATGAAACAAAAGTGCGTTTTCAAAATATTCTGTCACTTTTATTTAGGATTGCTGGTATCAATGTGCGAGTACAGGACGGTGAGACGCATATGGTTGATTCTACTGAAATCGCCATGATCAACACGATGGCTAACATGATGCGCGAGGTTTGATTTGCAATTGGTTACAATGCCCGTTTAGTGCTACGAAAAAGCGGCGTGGCTGCTTCTCGAGCCGATCATGAAGGTCGAGGTGACGACGCCAAGTGATTTCCAGGTAACTACTACATTTTGTCGAGAAAGCGTGAATTTTTTGCTAGGAGGACGAAGCGATTACATAAATTTAGGGATCTGTCGTCAACACGTTGACACAACGAAATGCGCTCATCACCTCCACGGACACGATCGATGGCTACACCACGGTTTTTTTTGTTTAGGGTTTAAAAGCTCCTGGTTTTAGGTCATTTGCGAGGCGCCGTTGTCCGATATGTTTGGCTACACTTCGCTGCTGCGTTCAGTGACCGAGGGCAAGGGGGAATTCAACATGGAATATTGCCGGTAGTTTAACTCCGTAGTTTTCAAAAATGGTTTTAGATACGCGCCCTGTCCAGCCACCACCCAGGACAATGTCATCAGGCAGTGGCAAATCGACCAGGGCCTAGTCGACCCGAAGGCTGACGCCAAGAAGAAAAAGCGATAAAAATGATACTAGAAGACGATTGATTGTTGAATTGCCCGTTGAGCCCATATCCAAGATATTCCCGTTTGAGATATTAGTTTTATTCTAGATCTGTGTACTAGTCGAATGGTAGCTTAGAGTTCGTTATTCCACGATTGTTTTTTGTTTTGTTTTTGCTGTCTTTCATTTGTTATGTAGTTCATTGAATAAAGAAAATCCGACATTTATGTGGCTAACCTGGCGGACTGACCGTTTACTACCTAAGTTTGTATTTTATATTTGGAGATTTCTTCTGGGCCGATAGTTTTATTAAATCCCCGTTCAGGCAAAATGAGCGGTGGAATGTATGCGGGAGACGAGGTCGGGGCTATTGTATTCGACGCTGGCTCCCATTCGTTCCGATGCGGATTCGCCGGGGAGGAGTTTCCGACGGTAAAAACATTCTAAAGTCTGAATTCCTCTCTAGAGCGACATTTCTTCTTCAATTGGCGTCGATGAAGCAGTTGCAATGGAGACCGACGACACGTCCATCACGAAGCGCGAGCGCAAGATCTACATCGGGACCACCAAGGTTGAGGACGCTTAATCAATGCATTGTCCGGCTTTTAGAACATCGTGCCCAGGGCGAATTGTGAGATCAAGAACTTCATGAGCGACGGAATGAGTAAGTTCATCAATCTTCATTGAAAATTGCGTTTTTTTTTAGTCGAAGACTGGGACCTTTTCGAAGAAATGATGAACTACGCCTACAAGGACGCATTGCGAACAGACTCCTCGGACCATCCTGCCCTCTTTTCCGAAAGCGCGGTACTCATTTTCTTGACATTCGAACATTTCTCCCATTTCCAGTGGAACGACAAGGCGAAACGTGAAAAGCTAACCGAGCTGGCCTTCGAAAAGTACAACGTGCCCGCCTACTTCTTGGTCAACAACGCCGTTCTCGCCGCGTATGTTTAGATGTTTTTGTTAGAATTTTCGTTGCAGCTTTGCAAATGGGCGCACGAGTGGCCTAATCGTGGACAGTGGCGCTACACAGACCTCCGCTGTGCCGGTTTTTGACGGATACGCGGTTAAGCATGGTATTTTATAATTACGACTGAATATTGAATTTTTAGCTATCGTTCGATGCCCGTTGGGTGGCGATATGATCAGCGAACAAATCGAAAAAGTGTTGACGGAGCAAAAGATTGACGTGGTGCCAACTTATCGTATTAAGGCTAAGGTGAGATTTCGATTTTTTTTTTACTAGGATGCATGTTTCGCCATTCAAGAAAATAGGGTAGAACAGCGCATGACCATAATAGGCTTCTTCTATTCATGAATTTTCAGGAAGAAGTAAACGAGGGTGAGCCAGCAAAATGGACCGAGAAGGCTAATCTGCCAGCCGTTACCGAGAGTTATGACAAGTTCATGAGGAAACTGGTAATTTTTTTACAATCCAGCTTGGACCCTTTTTTACAGCTTCTCCAAGATATGGCCGCATCAGTACTGCAACTTTGCGATGTGCCCATCGACCCGGAATCCGCCGAAAAGCTGCCCTCCTCCCCATATGCTTTCCCGAATGGTTTCCACAAGGTACGTGCTTTATTTATCATGTTTTACTTTTTGTTTCAGGAATTCTTGGGTGAGCGGATAAAGATCCCTGAGGGTCTATTCGATCTGAAGTACTTGCGTGATGTTGACACCTCCTCGCTGATGAACGTCAGCCACCTTGCGTGGAGCTCCTGCGGGATGTGCGATGTCGATATGCGACCGGTAGGTTGCAAATTACTGGCTGAACCCTGTGTTCTTTAGAGCATGTACCAAAATGTTCTCGTGACTGGTGGCAACTCGTTGATTCTTGGATTCACCGAACGACTCAGCCACGACCTGTCGCAAAAATGCCCGCCGGTAGTTTTTATGCGATATTTTTTTTACTTAGATTTTTTTTCAGAGCGCTCGCATCCGTTTGTCGGCGCCTCCAACTTCTATGGAGCGTCGCTTCGGCCCGTGGATCGGCGGCTCAATTTTGGCCTCCGTGGTATGCTAATCCGATTTTGGCTTGATCGTCTGTTTTCCAGGGAACTTTCCAACAAATGTGGATCAGCAAGACCGAGTACGAGGAGAGCGGCCGGTCCATCGTCGACAAGAAATGCCCGTAATTCCCCCTCCCCAATTATACATTTTTCAATTTTGATATGTTGTCATTTTTCTTCTATTTTCTTCGACCTCATCAAGTTTGTACTATTTATCACTTGATCTCACTGGTTCGTGTCGCAGAATAACGTGTTTTTTGTGTATTAACTTCGGATACTAAGATAAGGGATAAAGATACCGGATGAAAGATTCGTTTGAATTGGAAGGGGATCCGCAGCCTGCATTTATTTTGGGAGAAGATACGGACACATTTTTTTGTTTGTTTGCGTCTGTTAGCGGACTAGGGAGTGGGCGGCTTGTTGCTTTATGAAACCACTGTGCTACTTCGGGTATTGAAAGAACTAAGTAGTCGAATCGTCCTTAATTTTCTATTGTCCAAACCGTCTCAGAGTATGGCTACTACCTCGACGTCGGAGCTCATCTTCCTCAAAGCCCCCAAGGATGCCGCGATCCCAGCCCATCTCGCCTATTTGAAAGAGCCGATTGAACAATTTCGTGAGGCCAATGGCTAATTCTCCTAATCGCCAACCATTACAGCTTCCTACTTGCCCGACGGCCGCATCAACACGAAATGCCCGTGCTTGGAGTCGGCATTTGCGCACCGGTAAGAAAATAAATTTAAAACATACTGGAACTTCCAGCTGTGGGTATCTTATGCGCGAGGCCATCGCCTGTTTCAACCACTCGAAAAGCGACCCAAGGGGTTTGTGAACTTTCCAAAAAAATATTAAACAAAAAAATTTAGGTGCCGAATGCGAGTCGCAGTTCGTCCAGCACGCGCTCTGCATCGACAACAAATAGAATTTCTAGCCACTAATTGTTGTGCGCGACCCTTATGTACATTTGTGCCATTAACGAGCTTTTGACAAACAAAGCTTTATTTCTTTGATTCAGTGGAGATTCTGGCGTTTTGTGAGATCATAATAGACACCGCGTTGCGCGATCAGTTCCTGATGGGTGCCTGTAATAAAGTGTACAAATTCGACGTTGTTTTCGCAAAAGCATACCCATTTCTACCAAGGTTCCCGCCTGGACGACGGCTATCCGGTCGGCGTTGATGATTGTGGAAAGTCGATGGGCGATCACTATACAGGTACGCCCGGATCTGGCGCGGTCGAGGGCTTCTTGAACGATCTAGTAAGAGTTTGCTAGTTTTTGATTACTTGTTAATGGGGTATAGATAGTCCGTTTTCTTGCTATTTTAACCTTTTCGCTTTCCGTATCCAAGGCGCTGGTCGCCTCGTCGAGAAGTAGAATCTTAGGCTGCCGAATTAGCGCTCGCGCGATGGCGATTCGCTGTTTCTGGCCTGAAAGCCCTTTCATCAGTGTTTTTCAACGCTAGAAACCTCCTGACAATTGCGTGCCCTTGTCGCCAACCCGGGTATCGTAACCCTGCGGCAGTTCCATGATGAATTTGTGTATGTTGGCTTTTTGCGCGGCAGCTACGATGTCCTCGTCGCTGACCGTCGTCGCCATGCCGTACGCAATGTTTTTGCTGCAATCGAAGTCGTGGCTTGTTAGAGTAAATAGTTCTACCGTATGGAGCAATCAAAAAGGATCGGCTCTTGAGAAACTAGCGACATTTGAGAGCGCAGATGGTCCGGGTTCAGTTCCCGGATATCGACATCGTCGAGAGTCTGAAAGGCTTGTTTTTAAGCAGCTTTCAAAGTGACCTACGATAGCACCTCCAGTCACATCATAGAACCTTTCTAGCAATGCAACAACAGTACTCTTTCCGCTACCGGATGGTCCGACCAATGCCAGTGTCTCACCCGGGGCCACATGTAAGGAGAGACCCTAGAAAGTGGTTGCCTTTTCAAATTTGTGCTGAATCTGCATCTTTTCTTCTGAAACTAACCTTTAAAACATCCACTGAATTCCGTTCTGGGTACGCGAATTTCACGTTGTTGAATGAGATTTTCCCAGTCAATGCCTAGACATGAATGATTTCCGGCCAGTCGACAAAATTTTTACCGGCCGCTTCCCTTCGGGGCTTAAATTATTGATTTTCGAGCGCTCCTTGAGCATCCCGAAAATGATGCCGCCCGCGAAACGCGCCTAAAATGTTCTATGTTTTTGGGGGGCTATTACCTTCATATACTCCGGAAAATAGACAGTAGCAAACCCGACAGTAGTTGTCGAGATGGAAATGGCGTACATCACTCTGAGTTCTTGCTAGTAGTCTGTTTTGTTCATCAACTACCTGAGTACGTGGATCGGGGTGACGACGCGATGTAGAATGAGGTACAGGCCAAATCGATAGCAGAGGCAATTCATCAGGTAGATGGCGCACGACGCAAAACTAAAAAAATTCCGATCAAGCGTCAAAGCTGAAAGATTTTCGCCCACCCATAGACTGCCGCTTGGATCAATGCCTGACGAATGGCATCCCGATACGGGGCCTCCAGGTACGAGCAGAATTTTCTGAAAGCATCGGTACTGGACGATTAGCTGGGGGATTGGTTGTTAGCCGGAGTAAACCAAAATTTTCTTGGTAGTCCCATACAGCCCTAGAACGAAAGTATTTTATACGATTTTTTATATAAAACTCCTAAAATACTTCTAAAAACGTTAGAAAAGATTTTGGCTTTTTGGTGAGCAATGTATGAAAAATGACACAGCCCACAACCAAAGCATCAACGACTAAAATTTATTATTTTCTAACAGTAACTCCTACTGGTAAAATGTCTCTTCGCGTGTCAGCGCTTGTACCGTGCGAATGTTTTCGATGGCCTCCATGGCTACCTGAAGGCGGGGAAAATTTTTTGGAATCTTTTCTAATCACCTTTCCACTGTTCTCCAGGTCCTTCGCCGTTTGTCGATGTTTGCCCTGCATAATTCGGGTACGCATCGCCGAGCCGATTCCTGTAGATCGGTGTAAAACGTACTTTGTTCCATTACACTACCTAGAATCGGGTAAAGACCGATGCAGAGCAGCGCCATCTGCCAGCCAAAGTAGAAGGCGATGCCCACCCCGCCCGCACACGATACGAGGGTTGATAGGACGGTGGACAGCCGGAAGTCCAGGGCCTAAATGTCGAAGAAAAAAAACTAAGTTTCAAGGTTTAACTTACACTCTTCAGATTCGGAACATCGCTGGCCAGACGCGTGCAAATTTTGCCGGTAGCGTGAAGTGGTGAATCGAAATAGGCAACCTAAACGGCGTGCATTGCTCACAATTATGCCGACCTCCTGTGACAAAACGTTTCGAAAAATGGCCGCCCGCAACCGTTGGGTCATCAATTCCGCGCCGAGGCCGAAGAAAAATACCTAAATCTGCTTGATACCGTCTAAAAGCCTAACGCTACCGCTCCTAGCACCGTCACACCCTGGGCCACCGCTAACACGATGAACATTAGCGCCCAGAAGTGGCCCTTGTGGAGGAGGTCCGCCGGAGGGAGGGTGAACACCTAAAATCCTACTATATATAAAAAAATAGTGTCTGTGTGTGTGTGTGTGTGTGCATTTGCATGCAACTTCCGTCCGTATGTTCCAGTCGTATCTCAACAGGGGAGGAAGTTAAGGGTACGTATGATACGTCATTAGGTGCGTAATGATCATGACACGACTGCACGCATATGAGATTTGTAAAAATCAGTTGTTTTCGACATTAAAATTAAGTTTTTGTGAAAATCTGGCTCGGCCTCTTTGTTAGGAATCAATTTACATGCACCGGAAGTGGAGGAAGCCTATATATTGGGGGAGAGGACGCGCTTTTCATTTTTCTGCACAAGAATTCAAGTGTTTATGCAAAGTGACGAGTATAGGGGGTAAGACGGAGGCCAGGGTTGAAAAGTCGCGAAGCGACTTTTCAACCCTGGTCCTTGATTTAATTATTCTTATGTAACTATTAAAAGAGGCGTAGACTCCGACTCACGTCCAAAATTTGGGTGAACAGCAATGAATAGGCGGGAAACGTGAAGCCGTCCAGAATAGCATTCACTAAGCCGATTAACAGCCAAATCTAAACCAAAAATGAGCATGAGATGAGAAAAAGTTATCAAACCCGTTCTTTCGAAGCGAATCGTAAAAACTCGAGCAAATTCGAGCGTTTCGCGCCGGCCTCTTCGAGTTCTGAATACCACTGCCTTCCAAAAAAAACTTGAGGATCAAACCTTTCTTCAGACGCGTCAGGTCGTCCTTCTTTTTCTTGTCAACCACAACTTCTTCTTCATTTTCTATCCCTACGAGACCACCCAACGACTTGATGGTGCTGGCTCGGTGGCGGAGCACTGACTAAATGATTCCAATTCAAACATAGAAAATTTCTATTACGTTTGTTCTCCCTGGTGCAGCTTCCTCCTCATGACCTAAATTTTTAGCTAGATTTAGAGCATCCGGTCTCTTACTTTGCACGTTGTCAATGACATCGGCAAAAGTTTGCGCGTGGACCAGCTCGTAATATAGACCGTGCTGGGCCAGCAATTCGTCGTGCGTCCCTTCCTCATGGACCTGGCCATCCTAAAAAGAATATTAGCGTTGGTAGGGGTAAGGAAACAACAGTTGAATTTTAAGTTTACCTACCTTGATCGCAAAGATCTTGTCGGCGTTCCGAATCGTCGACAACCGATGGGCGATGATGATGGTCGTGCGGCCTTGCGATGCCTACAACACAAAAAAATGCCATGATTTTTGGATACGAGAAAAGCCCACCTTTTCCAGAGCCAGCTGCACCAGCCCCTCACTTTCTGCATCCAATGCGCTTGTCGCCTCGTCTAACAACAGGATTCGTGGATTTCTGACAAGAGCCCGAGCAATGGCGATTCGCTGTTTTTGCCCTTAAAATTTGTGATTTTTAACTGAGCAAGCCGAAGAATTTTTACCACCAGAAAGCTGGGTCCCGCGGTCGCCGACCTCCGTTGCGTAGGCCTAAAAATCGCGCTATAGTTTAGTTTTCATCCGTTAATAAAAGGCAATTAAACCTACAACATACTTGAGGCAACTTCCTGATAAAATGCTCGGCATTCGCCGCCCTGCAGGCTTCAACGAGTTGCCGGTGGTCAAGCTCTTCGTTGCCTAGCTGGAAATTCCTGCATTACAAGTCTGAGAAGTTAGCAAAATACCCGTATATTCTCTTCGATTGAACAGTTGAACAGCACCGGCTCCTGGGAGACGACGGCAATTTGTTGCCGCAGAAAAGCGATGTTCAGCTCATCGATCGGAGCCCCATCTATTAAAATCTGAGAGGCTTGCTTGAGCACTAGCTTTGGCGGACACATTCAGCTTGAAAAACCAACCTGGCCGCGCTCCGGATCATAATATCGTAGCAACATATTGACGATGGAGCTTTTGCCACAGCCCGAACTGCCCACCAGGGCTATCGTCTGGCCGGGGCTCACCGAGAAGGAGATGTTCTTCAGAACCTAAAACATTCTCATATATGAAGCTTTCTAATGGCATGAATGAATGATCGTAGACCAACCTGGACTTCCGGCCTTGACGGATAAGAGAAGGAGACGTTTCTAAATTCGATTTGTCCGCTGACTGGGGGCTCGCTACGACCCGTTGTGTTTTGAGAATCGATCAATGGGACCTGAATCAAAAATTCCTTAGCTTCCGAAGGCTTCAAACCCTGTCAAGGACTTCGTAGATGCTGGCGGCCGCCCCCTTTGCCGCGCCGAGGACGGCGAATTGGGGGCCGGCCTGCCCGAGCGCCATCGAGCCCATCATCACCGCGAAGAACACCTGAAGCTCCAATTCCCGAAGAGATATTATGAAGGTTCCAATACACCTTATATCACTATTTTTACTGACCGTCAACAACTGCCCGGGGTTGATCTCCCCGCCGTGCACCCATCCGACACCGATGTAGAACGCGAGCGCCAGACTCATGAAGTTCACAAGGCACATTGCCCCGAACGACCCTCCAATCGACACCGACTTCAGGATACCCATTTTACGGGCCTCGCCCAAAGCGTCAGAATACCTGAAAAAAGTCAGCAAAAAATCCTTGCAGCTTCCGGCTCACAAACCTGTCAGCTTCCTTGCCGAGCCCGTTGAACGCGATGACGGTGCGAATCGAGGAGAGGACTTCCTCCGCTACTTGCGCAGCTTTGGAGTACTTTACCGACTCAAGCTGCGTCAGCGTCGTCATGGACTATAAAGCCTGATATATGAACATTTGAAATTTTTAGTTTTTACCCGTAAAAATTTAAGTATATGTTGGTTCCGTGTAATACCAAATTTGCTCAAATTTTGTTTGCCTTGTTATGTTTCCAGGACCATTGTTCCTGGTTGAGAACATAAAAACAATTTCCAGTCGGAAAAACGAAAAACTAATCCTCCTTCCTCCATCCCCAGGCAAAAAAAAATCAAATTGACCTTTGATATAAAGAAGCCGCAAATGGCCTGCAGTGGTGTGAAGGCGAGCATGATCAGCGTCAGCTTCCAGTTGTGCGTGAACGCAATGATGAAGCCTAAATGACAAAACTTCTTCTCCACTACCAGACTCACCTGTAAAAAACTGCGAAATATACTGTATCATCAAGCCCACTTTGTCGCCGGTGCCCTCCCGTATGCGCTCCAAGTTGCTGTAATTCTAGGGCATAATTTATGTCTCTGAGCCACCTACTCGAATAGCCGCGTGGCCATCGTGCCGCCCTGGCTGTTGTCGAAGAAGGCGATCTCTTGGCGGAGGATGGCGCGGAAGAAGGCTCTTCGCATCCGGTTGTTCATCCGCTCACACACCGACAACAGGCAGCTAATCTATGAATTGGCTATGACGGAAAGCTATCAAAAATAACCTGTAAATAGGCGGCACAAAAAATTCCAACAGTAAGTCCAGCGTACTCGTAGACAATCCGCATTATTGCCTTCCGAAAAGTGTCCTCCGTAAAGTTATCGTTGAAGGGAACGCCTAAAAATTACAATTTCTAAAGGTTGTCGATTTACCGTACTCTGATTATCGATGAAGATCTGTTCGTTGATGAACGACTGCCCGATGTTTCCTTGTAAAATGGCCATCAGCGGGAGACCGGCCCCGGTGCACATCGAAACGCAGAGCCCAAGGGCCAGCAGACAATAATCGAGCGGGCTGCAGTCCCGGTACTATAATACTAGTTTTTTAATAGTTCGCTCTAAAAATCTAAAGCTTTTTGGATTCTAACCAACCAGCTGGCGCAGGGTGATGGTCGGTAGAGAGCCCTCCTTTTTCTCCGATTTGCCATCCGAGAATTCGACATTTTTCAAGCTATCCAAGCCCGAATCCGACGTCGAGCCCTTTGTCATTGTTTTCCGGGACGAAAGGACAGGCTGAATGGCGCGAATGGCCTGTCCGGTCTTATCTAGGTACGCAAAATCGCAAGTACCGCGATAAGCCTTGCATCTTGTTGCCTGTACATAGCGAATTGCGAAGTTTGACCCCGGAAATGGGGTCTGCTGATTGTTGTCTGTAGTTTCAGCTGGGAGGCATCAAAATAACACAAAAAAATAGAAGATTTAGGTGCATAAAGAAGCACAATCCAAGCTTTTTCGGGGTTTCACTTTGAAATTTCGAAGATTTAGGTACGTTGCAATACGCCAGAGGGCGATACCGTAGGTTGGTTGCTAAACAGCAGACGCACGGGGCGCGTAGCCACGTGGAATTTCGGAGAAGAGGGTTTTTTACGTGGCTTTTGCCTTTTTTCCTACTGAGAGCTTTTTGATATTTCTCCTGTTTATTCATCTTACTTTATGACTTTTTCGACGCTATTTTTCCAGGGCAACGAAGATGGCAGACGCAATCCGCGCCGGGCTCGAAAACGCTGCGCAGACGTTCGCCGCTCCGGGCATCATCAAACATTTCGACACGTCGTTCGGCCAGAAGTATGTGCTCTACGGCAAACCGGTTGACGGCCTTTATGAGGTATCATTTCAATTTTAATATTTATGACCTGTCTTTTAGTTGTGGATGGTGACGGCCAACGCGCGTAACATCGAAGTCATCTCACGGCACCTAAAGGTACTTTTTGTTCTACATTTTTCACTGTCGAATTTAGTTGTCACAACGGCCAATGGACCTTGGGGCATTGGGATCGATGATGCAGATCACTGAGAAGCACTTTGCCAGCCGTCCCATCCCCAATTTCAGCCAGCCGCCTCCCTCGTGCCTCATTCCCACCGGATCAGAGGTAACGTGCTTCCTCTCGTTGTAATATTTTTTTAGTTGCTCTCCTTCTCGAAGGTTGACCTCAGTGATGGAAGCCTATTGCCCGGCGACGAAATTTTCATCGTCTGCTACCTGCCGTCGGGCGAGATGTGGCATCACTCGGGCATTCACCTCGGCGGCGGGTGGTACTGCCACTTCGTGCCCAACCACGGTATGTCCCGGTCCCGCTTCTTACGTGTTTCATTTAGGCTACAATGCGGACGATCTCCTAAATGGCCGCACGGTCTCGGGCTCGGTGCGCTGCGATTCGGCCAAAGGCTTCATCAATGCTTTTCCCTCAGGTATTTCGAAAGCTGGTTTCAATACATATTTTGCAGAACACCGTCAAACTTTCCGCGTGACGCACCCAATCCTCGTGCGGGAGGGCCTGGAAATTGTCGAACATGCGCGCCGTTTCATGGACCAGCAGGTATATTTTAAACCAGGCGTATTTAACGGAATTATAGGCATTTGGCCTTTACGACTACCGGCTGCGCAATGCCCAACATTTCTCCTCGCTCTGCTCGTATGGAATCGGCTTCAGCTACGATGCAGAGAAGTTGTACGGATTCAAGAACCAAGTGGCGGGCTCGAGGGTTGCCACCGTCGTCCCGATGGTCCCACCCCATCAGAATATCCACGAGTCCAGCAAGGATGCCTTGAAGGTGAGCATCTTTACGTTGAATCCCCCGTTGTTCGTTCCTAACGCATCGATCTTTTATCGATTTATTTAAACTTTTCCAGCATCAATCGGCCTACGGCTCTCACTACGTTGGTGGTCCGATGGCGTTCAACACGGTGAATCAGCGTCAAGTCGTCTCGCAGTACGTCGCGTCCTACGACATGCCCGACTCAGAATATTTTGGAATTTGAACATAACTATTGTACATTCATCTGTGAATCCCAGTGCACTTTTGTATGTCTCGATCTCTGTGATATCTTTCTTGTGATTTGCAATTTCTCACTTTGTGCACTAAATTGAATAAAGTTTTCCATGGCGTCGCAGGAGCGTCGGCTTTGAGCTACGATACATTTTTAGGTACCCATAGCGCGTTCGGCTGCATACGCGTATGCGCTAGTGGCGGCAGGCGTGTCGTGCGAAAACGAGTATGCATATGTGTCTTGCTGTATTTGAATGGCGGAATTCCGCAGAGCTTTGCATTCGTTGGTGGTCTAAAAAGGCAGATCGAATTCATTTACCACACGGCTCTCCAATCCGATCGATGCCCGGGAAGCGCGCTGCCTCGCAGCCGCCGGCGCCCGACGATGACCATCGTCGATCGAAGCGTTCGGCAAAAGAGGTCGACACGATTTCCCCCTCGCGCCGCGTCCGCTTCAACGACTCTGCACGCGTCAAACAGATTCCAGACCTGGTGGGTGGACATGATCAAATCGTCATCCAACCCAGCCCCTTTCAGAGAGCCATTCGAAAAGGGACGTGCGTGTCCATCTACTCGACGTCGAGCATCCTGATCCCGGTCGTCGACACGCCGAGTAGCCACGAGCGCCCATCGAGGTCACGCGAACGCCGCAAGACGCGACGCGTCCGCCAGCGCCCCACCCGTCGATCCCATGATGAGAAGAATGATGAAGCCGAGGAATCGACCCAACACTCCAGTGACAGCAGCTCGGCGCGTAGTTCATCATCCCACAGGCGCAGCTCATCCTCACGTGGACGCGGTTCGAGGAATGTGGGTGTCGTTCTTTGGTAGAAAATTACTGGATACTTTTTAGTCGAGTTCATCCCGCGGCTCGGACGTTCGTTACGACAGCAATGGCAGACCGCACGATGCCATCACCGGTCAATTCGTCTCGCCGAAGCGCTTGCGGTAGCCGCTGACCGCGACGCGTCGTTCACCTTCTCACCGATCGAAACTCCCAACAACTACTCGGATAAAATGGAAACATTTCTTTAAAGCATGATACTGTTTGACGCGTTTACTATTTGATTGTGAATAAAGTTTGTGGCTCTGAAAATTGTTTAAGTTTGATGGGTGGCAAGAATTGTGGCATAGCAGAGGTTTGTTGGCTCTGTTTTTGGGCGGCATCCGAAATCCGGTGGCCCGGATCGTCCAATTCGAGAAGGGGCACCTCTGGCAATAACTCAAAAGATTTATACGGTTAAAGAGAAAAGGTGGTTAATTTGAAAGTATACAAACGAGCCGGAAGAAACGAGAATCAGATAGTGTTTTTCGATCGAGGGCAGCATGCTCCCGCACCCTTTTTGTATAGCCACCGAGCATACGTTTTCATCACTGCCAATTCGCGCCAATCTGTAATCGATCATTATTTTTAAGATTCCTAAAAAACTACTTGAAAGCAAATAATCAATCTACAATTCGTGGGTTCGAGGTTGGTCCAAGGTTGTGGTGGCCGCCACGACTGTGGCCGAATTTTGAACTGACCTTTTTCTTCTCGTCGACACACTTTTGAATCGATGAATCGTTCATAAACACCGGCGATCCCGGGAACGGCCAGCAACGCCATTACCGTATGACTAGAAAGCTAGTGAGTTGGGATTAGAGAGTGAGAGAGAGAGGAAGTGAGAGAGAATGAGAAAGAGCCTGTGAGAGAAAACGAGAGAGAGAGGAAGGCTGAGAGAGAGAGTGAACTCACCATCTGCGAATTGGTTCGTACGAAAGTCTTTTGTGCTGTATTTCGATGAGATGTCCATTCTTATTTTCGTACGCCTCCACTTTTAGGCTACCGTATTTCGTACGAACGGTCACTGTCTTCGTGTTAAATCCAGCGACAAGACAGTCCTTCTGCAAAAAGTCTTTCCAAAGAAATAAACTGCGTTCACACCTTCCACTTTGCAGCAGTCGCACAATTTCCGCCACTAGGCACCCGAAGCCGTGCACCGGCCATCCATCTGAGCCACGACCGCTTTTCATACAGACTCCAATCCAATACGGCCTTAGTTTCTCCGCGGCAATCATCAAGTTCTTCAAGGTCATGCGTGTCCGCTTCCTTCAGTGTTTCTTCGACCAGTTGTAGCGCGTGTTCACTTTTCAATTTATCGTCCTAATGATGCATTTTTTGGTTCTTTCCCATTATCGGCGGCCGGACGGTTTATCGGGGAGGGGGAATCAACTTTTTCTTCTTATTAGGATCTTATTTTTCAAATTTAAATAGTGGACGTGTTTCTAAACGGTTCTTTACAATCACTAAACATCAAAACTTTACAAAGCTTTTCCAAAAAAATACAAATAAACATCGATTTTTTAAAAAGTTTTTAAAATTGTTTTTGAAAGCTTTTCTAGTTAAAATAAAATAATTCTACTCGGTATAAAAAATAGTGTCTGTGTGTCTGTGCCAGTTTGCATGCAACTTCCGTCAGGGTGTCCGGCGTATTTCTCGAAATGGGATGAATTTTAGGGTATGTATGCTACGTCATTAGGTGCGTAATGGCGCGGGGAGACTGCAGCTAAGATTTATCAAAATTGCCTATTTTCGACAATAAATTTAGATTTTTGTTAAAAAATCGGGGCCCTTTGTTAGGAAAGAATTAGGATGCGCCGGAAGTGGCGGCAGCCTATATAATGGGTCGATAGTGCAATATTCATTTTTTTTTTGTCATCGGATATCCCAGAATTATGCAATGAAATATATCATGGGATTAGACGGGGCCAGGGTTGAAAGTTGCGAAGCGCCTTTTTAACCCTGGTATATTACTAAAAACACTCAAAAACCCTTTCTATAACTTATTAGGCATTTCTAGACTTGTCCAAAATAGTTCGATTCCCCCCCCGATAATGCGAAAGAACCGATTTTTCAACCAACCAGGTGTCGATTTTTGTAAATGAAACGAGTGGGACCTACCTCCTCGCTGATACTGTACACAATCTGGTTCGGGTCTGCATAAGCGGCTCGGAGTTGGGCGACCACCCGAACTTGCTCATCATGCGTTTCAAAGTGGACATACAAGGCTGAGCAAGGGATCGGATTCGCGATGAATGGTTTCCAGTCGCGTGCACGCTGAAAATTCCATTTGCCAGTTCGTATTGTGGCAACTTTTAAGCAAGTGACCTCGAAAATATAAAACCAACGATGTACACAAGACGATTCGATGGGGAGGGCGAGATTCGGTCAAAGAGCAGCTCCTGCGCTGCGTAGTTTCCGAACCACCCTTCAGTATACAACTGCAAAAACAAGATTATAAAAATTTAAATTGCGGTTTCTGGGCCCCGGGAAGTGATTGGCCATGATGCCGTTTTTTTGTTTCACTGGTCTAATTCATCACAAATAGCCTATCTGATAGTGAATTTTTTCTGATAAAAGGTGGACTTCCTAACAAAGCCTTCTGTGTAACTTCCTAAAACGTTGTAGGTTCCAATCACTGGATAATGTGCTTAACCAAAATCAAACCAGGACATGAAAAACACAAAACTGACGACGTAGACAAGACGATCCGGCACGTCGGATGAGATGTGGTCGAAGAGCAGCTTCTGTGCTGTGTATTCGCCCAAACTGCCTTCGATGTATAACTGAAAAATATATTACGAAGAGGTCGGATGGTGTTGTATTGCCAATGCAAAAACTGACCGTACTGCCAAAAATGATCCATTTCTCGCGCTTTGCGCAGCCCGGCCATACCCATCGGGTTGTGTCGATGAGATGAGAAATTGTCGACGACCTCCATCCCGACTCCACAATATTCCACAATTTTTTTGAATATGATGACTTTTCCGGCGATGAAGCACTAAAAACCGCGAGTTGAATTACGAATCAGGTGTTTGTTCCGACACGGCGGCTGCTTCAAATGCGCGTGATGCCAGTGCGTTGACACCAGAAAGTTCCGATACTTTTCACTACTTTAAATTTTTTTCGCATAGATCCCTTTCAAAACGTACCGCTTTTCCACATTTCCCTCTTCCAAAGGAACCATGTCGGTTTTTGGTTTCGAATGACCTTCGATCTCTTGCTTCCCGATTGGCGCCATGATCTTGTAAAATTCGCCCTGCACAATTGGTATCTAATTGGTCGTTGGCTATTCTAATCTAATTGGTCGTTTTTACGGGATATTGGAGTTTTGCACGAGACCTTCCTAGTTTGATAAAGAAAAATTTTCTGAGTAAGATGTCGTTCTCTAAATCTTCTAACCGTGGACAATCGTTGCGCTTTTTCTGGTCATTTTTCATACATTTTTGACCAAAACGTCAAAATCTTGCGAAAAATTTTAATTGGTAAATTGTATTGGTAGCGAAAAATTTGGTTTCACCCTCCGATAACCCCCCCTGCTAACAATCCAGAACCGAACTAGCTAGTTGTCGAAAAACTCCAATATCATCTAAAAACGACTCCTTGTCAGAGGGATTGTATTAATTTAGCAGGAAGTTTTAATTTCCTTTTCAATAACTTTAAATCTGAGAAAGATGATCCTAATAAATAACCAAACAAGATGAGCCAACGCAACGGGCCCGATGCCGACATTTGAATCAAGGCATCGATCTGATGATGCCCTGGGCAACGTTATAGGGCAGCAAGAGGTGACCCGAAGGCCCAGGGGTACCTCGATTGTGGCGCCAAAGATCATTGAAAGGTTTGAGCTGGATCGATCAAGATGAACCTCCAACCATCCAGCCGTCCGGATCGACCGTCAGGGAGTCGTTTTTTGGATATTTCTAGATATTTTGCCTTGTAAATTGTAATTTTTTTGAGGACACTCCTGTACTTTTGGTCGAAATCGGAAATCGTCCCCTTCTGGACCGTACTAAAGCGCCGAATCCCTACGAAATCATTAGAAATCAGTTTATACGATGAAAGAGAAAAGCCGGTCAAATTGAAGGCGTACAAATGTGTTGGAAAAAAGATAATCAGATGGTGATTGTCGATGGAGGGCAACATACTCCCGCACCCTTTTCGTATAACCGCCAAGCACACGATGTCATCACTGACAATTCGCCCCAATCTGGAATCGGTTATTGTTAAAATTTTGCTAAAAGGAAGTGCGTGAAAAGTCGATAATGATTCGCCATTTCGTGGGTTTGAGGCGGCTGGCTGGCCAACATTGTGGTATTGAACAAGACCGTGACCGAATTTTTCACGTACCTTCCGCCTGTCGTTGATACACTTCTGTATCGACCAATCGTTCATAAACATCGGCGATCCCGGGAACGGCCACCAACGGCATTACCGTATAACTAAGAAAGTACTGGGTTGGGGTTAGAGAGTTAGAAAGAGAGAGAAAGGGAGAGAGAGAGAGAGAGAGCTAGAGAGAGAGAGCTCACCATCTGTCAATTGGTTGGCCCGAAAGTCTTTTGTGCTGTATTTCGATGAGATGTCCATTCTTATTCTCGTACGCCTCCACTTTTAGGCTACCGTATTGCGTACGAATCGTCACTGTCTTCATTTTCAATCCAGCGACAAGACAGTCTTTCTGCATAATGGATATAAATTCTTAAGAAAAACTACGTTCACACCTTCCACTTTGCAGCAGTCGCACAATTTCCGCCACGAGGCACTATAAGCTGTGCACCGGCCATCCATTTCACCCACGACCGCTTTTCATACAGACACCAATCCAATACAGCCTTATTTGCCCCGCGGCAACCGTCGAGCGCTTCAAAGTTTTGCGTGTCCGCGTCATCAAGTTGTTCTTCGACCAATCGTAGCGCGTGTTCACTTTTCAATTTATCGTCCTAATAATGAATTTTTTGGTTCTTTCGCATTATCGGGGGTGCGGGGGGGTTATCGGGGAGCTGCAACCAAATTTTTTCACATCGATTTTTCGACCAAGACTCCGATTTTTCACATTTTATAATTTTTTTGATAGGTTTTGAAGTTAAAATGTACAAAAGGCTCGGTTCCCCACCTCCCCCCGATAACGCGAAAGAACCAATTTTTCAACCAAAATGAGGCGACTCAAACCGTCGATTTTAATAAATTAAACGAGTGGGACCTACCTCCTCGCTGATACTGTACACAATCTGGTTCGGGTCTGCATAAGCGGCTCGGAGTTGGGCGACCACCCGAACTTGCTCATCATGCGTTTCAAAGTGGACATACAAGGCTGAGCAAGGGATCGGATTCGCGATGAATGGTTTCCAGTCGCGTGCACGCTGAAAATTCCATTTGCCAGTTCGTATTGTGGCAACTTTTAAGCAAGTGACCTCGAAAATATAAAACCAACGATGTACACAAGACGATTCGATGGGGAGGGCGAGATTCGGTCAAAGAGCAGCTCCTGCGCTGCGTAGTTTCCGAACCACCCTTCAGTATACAACTGCAAAAACAAGATTATAAAAACGCCGAAAGCTCCGCAAAACGGATGAGTGTAGTATGTAAAAACAGACCGTGCTGCCGAAAATGATCCATTTTTCGCGCTTTTTCAGGGCCATGTGTGCCCAATTCCATCCTCCTTGCACAATATCCCACAGCTTTTTGGAGTATGTTGCCAGGGTGGATTCCCTAAAATAGAACTCATTAGGGGTGCAGTTCTTCCCGTTTGCTTCCCGTCCAGGGATGCCGACGGCATACTTTAACGGGGGGGTTCTGGTACCAGCTTACCCCCTGTTTCCGTACGGCCCTATTTCGAAATATCAACCATTTCTATAGTCTTTTATAAAGTTTTTAGGCTACGGTTTACTTTACCCCGAAACCAGCCGAAAGTTTTTGGCTATAACTTTTTTATTTTACATTATTGTAGGCTCAAATTAAAACTCTTAGTATATTTTTCGACGCTCTATCGAATGGCGTTGCAAAAATCCCGAGAAAATAGCGAAAATACCGAAAACTTTGAGACCCTTCGGCTGTGGGGAGGGGGTAAAGCAAACTCTTACCCAGTTTTTATATCTTTCAATGTTCATAAAAACTTATAATAATTTTCAGAAATTATTGTCTTTGGTCACAATGTATGAAAAATGACCAAACAGGATGAAAATTTTCGTGTTTGGCAAAAAATGTAAACGTCATTAGCGAAAAATAGCAAAGCGAAAAACGGAGATTTATTATGCCGATTGTGGCTCCCCGACACTTGCGCCGCGGACACTTGCGCCGCGGACACTTGCGCCGCGGACACTTGCGCCGCGGACACTTGCGCCGCGGACACTTGCGCCGCGGACACTTGCGCCGCGGACACTTGCGCCGCGGACACTTGCGCCGCGGACACTTGCGCCGCGGACACTTGCGCCGCGGACACTTGCGCCGCGACACTTGCGCCGCGACACTTGCGCCGCGAAATCGGGGCGCCTGGCCGCTACGCGCGCCTCGGGCGCCCCGATTTCGAAACCCTGTACGAGCTCGCGCCCATCCGAAGCGACTAGGCCCCGGGTGGCACGAAGCCTTTTTTTAGTCGCAGAGCGGAAGAAGTAGCAATTACCTTTCCTCCAAATCGAGTGACTCCTAGCGCAAAAACATCTTTCTATCGTTTCTTTAACCAGAATACTCCGCGCGAAAAATTGCATCTTCAAGTAGCTGAAACTCGGTATCGCGGCGCAAATGTCAGGCACAAGTGTCGCGGCGCAAGTGTCGGGCGCAAATTTCGCGGCGCATGTGTCGCGGCGCAAGTGTCGCCGGCGCAAGTGTCCGCGGCGCAAGTGTCGCGGTACCGCCGATTGTACAGCCTTACACTTCTACTATCTTTCAAAACGTACCGCATTTCCACCTCTCCCTCCTCCAGACTTGCCATATCGGTTTTTGGTTTCAGATCACCAGCTTCCAGCTTTTCCTCTTCCTTCCCGACTGCGACCATGGTTTTCTGAAATTAGTCCTTGTAAATCCTCGTAAATACCCTAAAATCCCGAGTATAGTTCCGGAACAAGTTGACCACGTACCAATACAAATGACGCTCTAATAACGTGTGCCCCCAACCGCGCGCCGCGAAAGCTAGGTATGACAAAAGGAGCGGTTATCAGGAATTCCTGTATAAATTTCTTTCGCTAGTCCACTCAAAATACTGCAAACAGTCGAAATGTGAAAAATATTCATTCGAAATTGCAAAAATACGATTCGTGAATCGAGTTATTTGCTGGAAACCGAAAACGAAGCACGCCTATTTACAGTCACACGGAATTTCGGAAGCTACGTACGCATCACCCGGAACTAGACTCGGGGGGGGCTATATTCGGGATTTTAGGGTAGTTGTTGGGTAAACTGCAGATAACCCCCACCCCCAGCCTGCGGCCCCAACTCTTGTTTCTCGGCTCCCCTGGCGCTACAAGGTTCTAACGTATCCGAAAATGTTCGTCTTGGATTGGCGAGCGTTTTGGTATACTTTACAGCCTCGTAGGGCATGGGGAGTCGTGGATACAAATGGGCCGGTCGGGGGGGGGCTCGTAAAACTGAGAAAGATCAGGAACCCGTGCGATTATGAAGATGATTCCAGAATGTGACCTGACTGCACTGTGCCCTTGCCATCTGCCATCACTGATTTCAATGTAGCGGGTCTGGTAATGCCCTAGGCAGCATTAACCTTAAAAATAGGTCAGCGACGCAACACGATCGATTTCGAGCCATCTGGGTATTTTTAGAAGGGCCCAGATCGTGGCGCGAAACACGAAGCATCAAACTGGAGTATAAAATAAGGTCATCGTAAACTGAGCTCTTCTCGAAATCTGGTTCTATTGCATTATCGGGGGGGCGGACTCATGTTTTCCTAAGATCCAATTTTTCTGATTGAAAGAACGGAAGTATTTTTAAGCTTTTTCGCACTGTTTCCACAAATACAAACGCTAAGCATCTTTACTGAACCTTTTTAAATTATTTTTTTGCTTAACAGGGGCCGATTTTGGGCAAAGTTCGGCTTCAAACATTTTTTAGATATTTTTTCTAGTTGAAATCGAGGCATATTTTACTAAAAAACACTGAGCAAAAATTTACTATTAAGTTACTAGGCATTTCCAGACTCATGCAAAATATTTCGGTGGCGATTTATCGTTAAAAACTTAGTTTTTATATCGCAAGCCACACTTTTTGGAGATCGGCTACGTCGGCAGTCATCTACCGGTAATGTCACACCTAACCTATCGCTCATTCCGAAAGTTCTTTCCCTGATCTGCTACGATAGGAACTCTTGAGCACAATTTTACAAAAGAGCATTGACAAAAATATATTTATTCTTCGAGAAGAATTGTTTAAAAAACATAAAAATATAAAATCATTCCATAATATTATGAAAATTCGATAATTCTTGGGACATCCATGCAGCATCACATTCTTTGGGGAGAGCACCGGTATTTTGTGGAGGGGCAGTTTTTGGAGGAGGATCATCACCAGGAGAGATGCCTGCAAATGACGTGAATAAATGATTCGCAGAGAAACTGTCTAGATTAATTTATCCCTAATTGAATTAGAGTTTTGAAGCCCAAAAAACATTTTTAGTTTCGCTTACACCACCAAAAACGTACGGGTGATCGCCGCGCAGCTTCGAGCACGTGATCCCCTTCTCATCGTCCGGCACGTCCGAGTTGGGCATTCTAAAGCGAACCATAAAACGCGCTTGATCAAGATTCCCGGCCACAACACGCCCAAACCATCACAAAATCCGGTGAGTTCTATGGACGTTTTTGGGGGTAATGATTTTCCGGACGGACACTCCACACTACAAGTATCGCCCGTTCGTTAATTTGGTACTGTTCCATTTCGAGGACTAGGGTATCGTATTCAATCCCTTTTTCCGCAGAAAAAACCTAAATTTTATTGTTTTTTAGAAAGTTGCTTATTTTGGATAGTTTTTTTATTGTTTTCGTCAATGAAATTACGCCTAAACAGTTGTATATATTGACAGACTGGCTGGATTCGTTGATGCAATGATTAAAAGGGGACTGGGCTGTTATCGGGGGGGGGGGGGTTTAGCCGCTCTTTAGGATTCCTCCTGCTAAAATCCCCCTGTTAACCGCCCAGTACCATTTAAAAATGACATTCCGACAGCTTTTGTGAAATTTGTGAAATTGGCAGGCAAACCAGCAGAAAATCTTTGAGAAAATAAATTTTTTTGGGGGCAAACGAGCGCGGATTTTAGCGGAATTTTATATGGAAATGGAACCGCGAGATGGAACAGCACCCGTTAATCGCCAAGAATGTCAGAGAAATCCTGAGTAAAGCCACGATAACAAAACCGGAAACCGGAAACGGGCCTACCTGAGCCGCGTTAGCGTCGGCAACCTTTAAATACGTTGATTAGCGGGTGTGGGAAAGTTAGTGGGACAGTTTCGAGGTCTGTTTAGGCCATCCGCTTACCGAACGTAGGCGTGCAGCTTGGGCCGATGGGTCTCGAGCTTGTCTTGTCGGCCAGTTTTCGGGATCTCGAGGTGCTCCCCGCGGTTCTTCCAGAAGATGTCCTCGTTGCCCTCGCCGAGCTCGGCTGAAAGTAGGAAAGTCATGGAAAAGCCGAATTAATCCACGATTACGCTAGTAAATGTAGTGAACCAAATATTAATTACTACGCGATTTCTCCTTAGTTTTTGGTAAAAATATTTCTTCTTTTTTTTACGTTCGATGATACTCCTTGAAGTTCTCGCAGCTCGAACCATGAAGCTTAAAACGCTTAAAAACCTACGATGCCGGGTGTTGATCAACTTGTGGACGATGGCGAACGAGCAGGCAATGTTCCGGTCGAGGATCCAGTTCAGCTCGATGTCGTCGTCGTCCATCCCGAACGGCCGCATCAGATCTTGGCCCACCTTGAACCAGCCGACGAAGAACAGGAATTGTACGATCAGGAAGATGGGCACCTTGAGGTCGACCTGGAATGAGCATGAGCTATTTTCGAGCCCACAAAAAAAAAGCAAGCCAAAGTCGCGCTTAACGCTGAGCACCAGCCGCTTAGGCTTAGGCCAGCTTAGAAGTCGAAGATACTCACCGTATCGTCCTGGTGGAAATACTGGCGTCCGAACAGGCAGAAGAAGAAGAAGGCGTACGTCGCCAGGGCGGCCACCTGGAAAAAAAATCGGGAAATGGAGGTACGCAACGCGCGCATGAAGCGAGCGTGTCCAAAGGTTCACCACGTAGCGGACCAGAATTGACTACGCCATGCGCCTATGTACACCTAGACCGTGCGGTGTCTAGGCGCTAAATTCGACAATTGAGCATGTGTTCAGGCGCCTTTAGATAAGATTCAATGCACTTCGCAAGGACTGCGTTGCGTGAGCGTTCCGTGCGCGTTCCGTGCGCTCTGACGACGCGTGGAGGCCCGCGCGCGGCGACGAGATTTCTTAGCCTGTCGAAATCTCGTTGCATACCTGCGTATAAACGAGCGGCACGCACACCCAGTCGTGGCAGAAAATCTTGCGGAACGACTGCCGGTACAGCTTCAGCTCGGTGATAAAGTTGTTGACGATCGAGGCGGTCGGGTTGTTGTCCTGAAAATAGTAATTTTTCTCCTTTCTATTTTACATAAATTCTCTCATTCAACACATTCAGAAAATGAGGCCAAGTTCAAGCTCGTGCTCCCGAATCCCACCTTGACCTCGTCCATCATGATCTGCTGCACCCATTGCAGCGGTGCCATCCAGCGCACCGACGCGCACGAGGCCTAAAAATGTAGGTTGTAGTTTCTAGCGTATGTAATTGTACGGCAGGCATTTGAAGCCATTTTTACCGCAAATAAATGCTAGAAAACCCACATGGACGTCTTCGAGCAGTACATACTCCTGCTCCGTCATCAGCCCGGCGTCGATGAGGTCACGGACTTTCGGGAAGCGGAGTCGCAGCTTTGACGAGACGTCACGCCTAGATCATCTTCTAGATTTGGTAGTCGCATTACTACTGGCCAACTTGAAAAATTCAAATTGGGCTCAATTTTGAAAGGAGCATAACTGGAAGTCTCGGTGGATTCCCGGAGGCACAATCCCTTTAAAAAAATTGTCCTCACGCGTGTCGGAGATGTTGCGGTCGCGTCGCGGTACGCAAACTACTTTAAAGCCACCCACCAGGCCAGCGCTGCCGTGAGGTTGAGGTATCTGGCGATGACGTGCCGTCTCCTCTGACTCCTCTCGTCCTCCCCGGGGATCACCAACACGAGCAGCGAGAGCAGATCCTCTGGCCACGCTAAGCATTCGAACTGGCGCCACCACCTGAAAAATGGTTCAAATAGCCTAAAAAAGTTTTTTCGAAAAATTCCTCAATGCTCTTTGCTAGTTTGCTCCTGGGAGCAGCCACTTTCTCACACCTTCCCACGACATTCGACACGTAGAAGCCGAGCAAAAAGGTGAGCGGGATCAGCTTGGTGTACTCGTTGAACTGGCGGCACATCCCGATAAAGTAGCGCCCAAAAAATGGTTTAATGGTATCGAAAATCCCTTACTTCGCCTCGTGCCTCGACTTGTCCGTGTCAAAAAACATATCGATACCCTCCATGTAGAAAAATCTGAAAAATTTATGACGTATGATCCTTTTAAATGTTTGTAAACTTGAATTTCAAGTGTCTAGCTAGTGCATTAATGGTTAAGCGATACCATAATTTGGTATATTTTAAAAGCTTAAATATTTGTATTTTAGAAAATAAAACCCATTACTTACTTTATAGCGTAGTATAATGCGAGGTAGATGAGCAGCTCTTTCCACGTCGACCGCCATATGGACCCCTTCCACCGGGCGAGCAACCGGAAGAAGTTCCCCGAATATGAGATCGTCATTGGGCTGAAATTGGGTGTAATTTGGAATGCCGCGGAATGGAAATACAAAAATATCCACAAAAACATCACAAACGAGCAGTAAATTTGTTTAAGGGTACCGGGAAGGCAGGTTACGAAAAGCACAAAAACTCATAAAAAATTAAATCTTCATAAAAGATATTCTCGCAAAATAATAAGAATATTGTCATGGCGCCAAAAAAATGGAGAGAATAGGTTAAAAAATCAGCATTTAATTAGTTTCTAACGATTTAACTATCGTACTTTACAAAATTTATTGAAAACTGTATCAAAATTTAGTGATTTAAGTGCATTTAAAAGCTACAAATTGCCTCAACTTTCAAAAATTCAAGATAACAACAACTTTAAATGTTTTATTTTTAAACATTCCATACTTTTAAGTGTTCAAAAAAAACCTCTAAACGGCCGGAAAGACATGTGGAAGCACATTAAAACGCTGTCAAACGCAGCCGAGAGGCTTGGGATCCATCAAAAAAAGTTTTTCTAGTGCAAAAACTCGTCAACTCGCCGGGTGCAGTGTGCTAATCCGTTGTATGCGACGGGTGTGGGAGCCGCGGGTTTTTGAGTGGCAAAATGGGAAAAGGAGCAAGAGAGATAGCGAGAGAGAGAGGCAGAGAGAGAGAGAGTGAGTGAGACGGAGAGACGGACAGCCAGAAAAAGAAAATATTTACCGGTGGCTGTGTGTGCGGTCAGCCATTCCGCCCTATTCTATTGAAGGGGGCTAGTTGAGGGCAGCGGGGAGTCCGAATTCAAAAACTATTTGACCAGTGCTACCCGGAAAAAAAAATCAGAAAAACGTTGCGTTAGTCAGCGCTAAGTGCGGGCACGAATTTTGTGAAGTTTTTCTAGCTCTCTATTTGCATTGGGGCTCATAATGCCAAAGTCTGGACGCCGGGCAAACCCGGTTGTGTCGTTCTGGCTACAGATTTGGGCATGGAAATTTGGAGGTAAAAAATTGGATGTCACTCGCTATCTCACACACTCTCTCTCTCTCGCTCTCCTCTCTCTTTCTCTCTCTCTCTCTCTCTCTCTCTCTCTCTCTCTCTCCATCTCCCGCTCTCGCTCTCTTTTTCTAGCTCACTCTCCTGTCTCTCTCTCTCTCTCTCTCTCTCTCTCCATCTCCCGCTCTCGCTCTCTTTTTCTAGCTCACTCTCCCTGTCTCTCGCTCTCTCTCTCTCTCTTTCTCTCTCTCTCTCTCTCTGTCTCCCTCGTCCTCGCCGCATTGGCTTTCTACCAGCTTCGAACCAAAATTTCTACGGCATTCCGTTTCTAGGAAACACGCGTATGAAAGTTCTGTCGTTACGAATACCGGATTTGGCATAGAAAAATGCTGATTTTTGAGTGCAACGGACACAAAGTGAACATAGAGGTTTTTTCGGGTAGGAAAAAGCGTGTGCTTTTTCTGGAAATCCGGGTTTTAAAATCCAACCAAATTCGGAAATAAGCATACAAAAAGTGAAATTGCGAAAAACACGCGAAAAATGCGGATTTACAGAAATTTGTAAAAATTATAAAATGAGATAATTTTTGTCTGTCTTTCTCGCGCTCTCTCTGTCTTTCTCTCTCTCTCTCCCTCTCTCACACCTCTAATTTGGATGATAAAAAATTAATTGGCCTAATCTTATGGTATGATTTCTATGTTTTTTTCTGCGAAATTCGAAAGCCAATTCGAAGCAATCAATCCGAAATATCAAAGGGACGGTCCGGGTGGCCGGCAACAACGTCAAAGTGCCCGCCCCTATTTGCATAAGCCCGGCGGTGCACGGCAAATATAGCGGGTTGGGCGGTGCGTAGGTTCCGGATTGGTACCGCAAAATGTGTGTTTCAGGTGAAAAATTGAAAACTAAAAAGCAAATTTTACTCGGTCTTGCAAAGACAAAAATGACCAAAACAAAATTTGCTGAACTGATGAATCACGGCGAGGCGAGCCGTAAAAACGCCCGTAATTTCTGGGGCACGCCGGCAAGTGGGTAATTCGATTAGCCGCCACCACATTTTGCGGTGAGCTTGTTGAGGATTTTTGAAGATTTTGAGCATTTAAATTTACAGTTTTTGAAGATTTAGGTAAGGCCGGTCCTCAAAAACGATAGCAAAAGAAAGAGTAGAATAAGGAAAAAAGATAGACTTTTTCTGACATCTGGTCCAAGCCAGCTGTCATTCAGTGCAGACTTTAGCTAGAAATCGAGTAAGTGAGCCTTATTTTCGAACTAGCTCATGCTCAATCTCGTGCTCAACCGGAAGATCGAGGTCAAATAGCATTGAGAAAATCGCGGAGGTGGTCAGGAGTTGCTCACAACATATCACACCCACGCTTGGCTTGATAGGGAAGATAACCGACCCACCGGCTGGTAGGTCGAGAGAGAGAGAAAGAGAGGGAACGAGAGAGAGGGAGAGCGAGAGGGGAGAGAGAGAGAGAGCGATAGGATGACCTTGGGGTCGATTTGGCTTTATCGAGAGAATTGGGGAAGCCCCCGAGATGAGTACCAATTGGCCGGAATGGCTGCGTCGCGCTGCGAAGACCTTGGAATCTGCCTTTTTCTGCTCTATAATAAACAAGGAATTGTTACTGGCTAATTCTTAACAATAAATGGACACCACGACGCTGTTTGAAAAGATCAGAGTCTGGCAAAAATCAATTCTGCAGGAACTAAAAGAGTTCCTAAATAGACCAAAAATACCTAGAAACTATAAGTGAAGGTTTTCGATTAAAAAAATTTCAAAAACTAAAAAAGCTAAAGCTAAAAATTTAATATTTACAACAGCGAGGGTGGGGGCTGTTGCTATGCACCTTCTTTGCGCACACAAACAACGGACAACATGGGGGTAGGGCGGATTAGAAATGAGAGCGGAAAAGGGGAGGGGAGGGACATCGATTTCAGAATTATGGAGAGAAGAAGAAGAAGGGGAGAAGGTCCTAAAGGAAAAGATGTTTGACCCGGAAAGGGCGAAGAAGCCAGCGAGGCAGAAAAGCACAACAAACGTTGAACATTAAGGATGGCTAGCAGAGACCATTGAGGAGAGCTAGCAGAGACCATTGAGGAGAGCTAGCAGAGACCATTGAGGAGAGCTAGCAGAGACCATTGAGGAGAGCTAGCAGAGACCATTGAGGAGAGCTAGCAGAGACCATTGAGGAGAGCTAGCAGAGACCATTGAGGAGAGCTAGCAGAGACCATTGAGGAGAGCTAGCAGAGACCATTGAGGAGAGCTAGCAGAGACCATTGAGGAGAGCTAGCAGAGACCATTGAGGAGAGCTAGCAGAGACCATTGAGGAGAGCTAGCAGAGACCATTGAGGAGAGCTAGCAGAGACCATTGAGGAGAGCTAGCAGAGACCATTGAGGAGAGCTAGCAGAGACCATTGAGGAGAGCTAGCAGAGACCATTGAGGAGAGCTAGCAGAGACCATTGAGGAGAGCTAGCAGAGACCATTGAGGAGAGCTAGCAGAGACCATTGAGGAGGCTAGCAGAGACCATTGAGGAGAGCTAGCAGAGACCATTGAGGAGAGCTAGCAGAGACCATTGAGGAGAGCTAGCAGAGACCATTGAGGAGAGCTAGCAGAGAGCATGAGCGACAGCACTTCGTTGACGTGTGGCTTCTGAACCGCTCGAACTCCTCGAACTCGTCGACGGCCAGACGTCTTCGAACCCATCGCGGGAACGTTCAAGCATCTAAACAGAGCAAGAAAGAGTTTTTCAGGCTTCTTTAGTCTCTGCTGGTTTTCCCCACTGGTCTCTGCTAGCTCGCCCTGCCCATCCTTTCACTTCCGTTCATCCATTTGTGGCTATGAAATAGGCGGACATGGGGTTGATGGGTCTGTGGTTCAGAGACTCCCTCCTCTCTGTCTTTCGTGTGTAATCGCCAGGTTGGGTCCTTCTTGGCCATGTCGAACAGCTGACCCGGGGAGGCTGATGCCCTCCCCCCTCGGGGGTCTCGTACCTTTATTGTACGATCACTACCCTCCATCCACGTCAATTCCGCTTCCATCCCTCCTTACGCCCTCCCCATTCCCCCTGCACTTTTCTCTTTTTAGTGGCCAGACCAGGGCCCGGCTGATCAAAATATGTATAGATCAGCTGACGTCTGCTGGCTGGTTGCGTTTCCGGCGATTCCGGACTACATCTATAGTCAATAGTTTTTTAGGGCTGAAGACCCAGGCAAGGCTCGGCTAAGGATTTTTCAGGAATTTTCTCTAGATTTTCCCTGCTCACGACACGAACCGCGCGCCTTGTCGAGCACATCGTTTTATTGCGTTATGCATAGTGGCAAATTTTGGCCTATCTCTGGCCATCTCTCTGTTCCTCTCTCCCTCTCTCTCACTCTCGCTCTTTCTCTCTCTTTCTCCGTCTCTATCCCTCTCCCTCTCTCCCTCCATCTCTCTCACTCACTCACTCCCTCTCGCTCTCTCTCCGTCTCTATCCTCTCCCTCGATCTCTCGCTCTCTCTCTCACCCACTCTCTCTCTCTCTCCTCTCCCCCTCTCTCTCTCTCTCTCCCTCTCTCTGAGCCTTGGGGTGCGCGTTGCAGGTCGCGGCCGCGGCCATCCATCTCCATTTTGGCCTTCCCTTGTTCTCATTTCGATACCGGAAAATTTTATCCGTTGCCCGTTTTAGCGACTCCGAATGGTGGAATAACCTCGACTTTGTTGTGCTACAAGTTCTCACCACTTTCCCATCGACATGAACTCGGATCGGCTGGGGTGCTGTGCATGGCGGATGAGCTGGAGGAGCGCCTCCGCTCTCCGCACGGGTCGAGGCGCAGCTCACGGTCTCCGCGCCCACATGGGTAGGTATTTACGAAAAAAATGTGCTGAGTAATAATACATTGCGTAAGAAGGTACTTCCCAGCTCCGCTAGCGTCTTTTGACCTAGCGCCTAGCTCCCCATGCCTAGTCGTCAGAACGTCTCGATTCTGCCGCTTCCTAGGCGTACTAGTCCCATTTTTTGCAGCCATTTCAGTGAGCGCACCCACTGCTCGCATCCGATGATCTCCGCCTGGCCGGCGCCACCCCCTAAACCCGACCTTGTATCCACACATCAGGTAGTTGCCAAGATAATCGTAATCCTTTCTTAGGGCCAAGGATTCGACCCCTATGGCCCAAGTGTTAGTTTGACTCGTGTGTTTATGGCCGTTCTTTAGTTGTATCCCTTCCAGAAGCTGCAACTCTGCGGCTCTCCGCCAAGTCTATCGGCCATTCCGCCAAGTCCTGAGTCGCACTCGCCACATATTTTTACGGATTCTGGGTTGCTGTCGATATTACGGCAACCGTCGGCCGCGTCATCGCCAATACCAGGTAGAGTGAGCATCAGTTTCTCTCATTTACACACACACACACACTCTCTCTCTCTCTCCCTCTCATTCTCTCTCACTCTCACACTTTCTCACTATCTCTTTATCTGTCTCTCCTTCTCCCACTTTGTCTCACTTTGTCTCACTTTCTCTTCTCACTATCTCTCACTCTCTCTCTATCTCACTATCGCACTATATCTTTATCTGTCTCTCCTTCTCTCATTCTCTCTCACTCTCACACTTTCTCACTATCTCTTTATCTGTCTCTCCTTGTCTCACTCTCTCTATCTCTCTCTCGTTCTCTCGCTCTCTCTATATCGCGCCTAAGCTTCTGGAGAATTCAACCAGAATCCATAGCAAAAATCGGAATTTCCATCCAGTCTAACCATTTCCAGGAACACCCCGAATTCGCGAGAGCGAACTCCAGCGCAAAATCCAATCCCTTGAGGATACGGTGGCCGAGTACGAGCGTCAGAAATACAATGTCATGGGCACGTTCACGGAGTACAAGTAGGTATTTTAATTTGGCTTAAAGAACGTGATCTTAAAGGGAGCGCGTCACGGAGCGCGAGCGAAAGCTGGAGGCCGAGTACTCGACAAAAATCTTGGCGCTCAGCGAAGAGGTGCTGGGCGCGAAAAAGGACTTTGAGCACCGCATGAAGAGCTTCCAGGCCTTGCAGGTAAGCTACAGGGTGTCCCAAAATTATCCGGACAAAACTGAAAACTGACTTTTTCAATTTTTCCGCTGTTTTCGGCCTCCGCATTGTATTTCATAATATTTTTTGAGGCATTTTCGATGCACCGTGCAAAAAAATTCTGGTAGAATGCAAAATAGCTTCACAATCGAGCGAAGAGCATGTTAAAATTTTTCGCCTCTTAAATAACACAAAAATTGCGGTAAACTTTCAAAATGTGTTCAGGCGTTTTTGTGGACAAGGAATGACGTTTTCTGGCAAAACGGACCTAACTCCGCCAAGATTCCGACTTGTTAATGGTCATTTTTCCGTTTAATACCGATTTCCATCCCATTACTGGGCAAGGTGTTTCGATGCTTGCTCGTGCTCAAGCTCCTCAAAAATCAAAGTTAGCTTAATTTAAATCGCTTGTGCATCATCGTTACCGCCAAAAGTTTATGTCTCTAGTCTTTGACAACAATCATATCACGCTTTTAGGGTTCCTCTAGAGCAAAACCTTTAAGGCAACCGGGGCGGCGCGTACCTCGATTTCAACTTTTTTGCTGACTGTTTTTTTTCTGGTGTAAACCTAGCGTTTCTGGGCCGACTAAAGTGTTGACTGGTCATTTCCGAACACTTCCTGTGGTTTCTTCGTTCGTCCGGTCATGCTGAAGTTTCTTATGGGATCGGAAAGCATGCGCGTTTTCAGCGTTTGCAAGGAGAGAGAGAAATTTGGTTCGAACTTCTCCAATTTATTCCGAAGAGATATGACGGATTCACGCGCAGTTTTCTTTTTAAGCTTATTAAATACACTTCAACGATGCATAGAAATTAAGTTATGGTCTGCAAAAACAGGGAAAAAATAGGAAAAAACCGCTTTGCAACTTTGTCCGGATAATTTTGGGACACCCTGTATTTTAAAGGCTTAATGCTGAGAATTCAAACTCTGATTTAAATAGCTATTAAGAATGGTAATGAATATTAAATTTAATAGCTTAATAATCTAGAAATCTCCTAATTAAGTTGTATAGAAATCTATTTAGTAGCTTCAACCGCAATCAACCAATTTAGGACAAATTCGAGCGCGAAAAGGAGTCGGCGCTGGAGAAGCTGCGCAAGGAGCACCAGAAGGAGATCCGGCTGCTCGAGCAGCGCTTCTCGGAGAGCCAGTTGCTGAACTTGGAGCAAAAGTGAGCAGTTTGTGCTTATTTTTGGCTTTGCTTTTCCCATAAAAACGCTTCTTAGATATATCCTCGAGATCCGGCGGCTGGAGGAGGAGCGGAAATGCTTGAGAGCCGAAAAAGTCGGTTTTTATGGGTTTAAAGGGACTCGGAAGTTGCTGCTTTTACTGGAAAATTCGGTTTTAAGGAGCACGGACACTAAGAATTCGTAGCCACGCATTTTGAAATTTTGACAGCTCCCAATTGTCGGGTTTTAAAAGTGCTAAAACCTTGAAAAAAAAATCACATTTCCAGGAGCGCCTCGGCGAGACGTTTGAGATGAAGCTCCGCCGGGCCCAGTCGCTGTACGAAACCGAGTTGGCCGCCGCGAAGATGCTGTACGCAAAAGAGCTGGAGGCGCTGCGGGACCATGAAAGCGCCCTGAAGGCTGAACTCGCCGCCAGGTAAGTGATTTTCTGTTGATTTTCAAGTGTCACCGTCCCTTTAAAATTTAACTGCTGAGTTTAAGTTCAATTTCAGGCAAGACGAGTTCAATGATCGTCTGAATGAGCTTCAGAATCGCTCCAAGAGCGTCAGGGATGAGCTGAATAGTTGGAAAAATGAGGTGGGCAATCGGTTTATTTTGAAAAAAAGTTGAAATTGGATAATTTGTCCGTACAAGGGAGAGCGCGCGTAGCGTCTCGGAAAAATTTGGAGAATCCGAAAATCCATGACCCTGCCTTACACGCCCCTTTAAAAAGCTCCCCCTTCTAGGTGACTTCTCTCCAAAAGAAGCTCAAAGCAAAGGAGGAGCAGGTCGACGAGATCAACCGAGATGTGGGTGAACTCCTTGAAGTTGAGAGTCGTCTTTTCAGCTCGGAGATGCTCGCCGGCAGCTCGGTGAAGCGCTCGGGAAGTTGAATCGGATGACGAGCGAGTGCGCCGAGGGAAAAGCCGAAGCCGATCGGAAGGCGCAGGAGCTGAAGAGCAAATATAGTGAGAGTTGCGCGGGTTTTAAGATTGTCGGGCAGTAGTAGATGAAATTTAGAGTTAGACGTAGCGCAGAAAAAGTTTCCGAAGAGCTACTATCGACAATCCAGCGTTATAAACTCTAATATCTTCCCCAGAAACGCTCGCTTCGGCCGAGTGCGCCCGCAACGAGCTCGAGTCGGTCATCCACGACCTGAACACCCAGGTCAAGGCCCTCAAGAACAAGGTGGAGTTCCTGGAAAAGGTAGGGGGATCAGAGGAACTTCTAAAACCTTTCCTAGGAGCGCTCGAACCTCCAATCCGAAAGCGAATCCCAGAGCCATGTGCACGACTCGCAGGTCCACGCCCTCGAGGCGGTTGGTTGAACGGCTTGGGGTTGATGGCGGCCAAATTTAGATGCTCGACACGGTGAGCAAGGAGAAGGAGAGTGCGAAGGAGAACTACGAGAAGTTGCTGGCAAAGGAGAAGCAACAGGTTTGTCGAGTTTTGAGCATGAGCCTAAGCCTAAGCCTTATCCTAAGCTATGCCTAAGCCTATGCCTAAGCCAAAGCCAGCCAGCTACAACCAAGCTAACCTTCGCCGAGAGCTTAATCCTTTCCCATTTAGGCCGAAGCCCGGGAGCACGCGATGAAGAAGGAGTTCAGCACCAAGCTCAACGAGCTCGAGGAGCAGTACAACGCGCTGAAGGAGGATCTCGAGCACTCGGCTAGAGCCGATCGGGATGAGCTGCGTGAGGTGGGGTTTACCTTGGAGACAGACGACGTAGAGAGAGAGAGAAAGAGAGAGAGAGAGAGAGAGAAAGATTTCACTTCCCATTTTCAGGCGACCTCCAAAGAAATGGAATCCCTGAAAGCCGAGCGCGACCTCCTCAACTCGCAGGTCGCCGCACTAAGGATCGAGCTGAGGGAAAAGCAGGAGGATGAGGTGAGACGCCACAAGTTTTCAACAAGTTAGCACTATGTGTAGGAGACCGAGCTTGAACCGAGGCTGAACAAGATTCTGGACGATGCCGCGGCGCTGCGGGAGCAGATCGATGGCTATAGGAAGCGGATGGAGGCCAAGGTAGTGAGGGGAAAGCGCGAGTTAGAGAGAGAGAGAGAGAGAGAGAGAGACCATAAAATGAATTTAGGACGCCGAGATCGAGCAGCTCAAGGAGCACCTCCATCAGGAGAACCAGGTCCATGCCGATCAGCTGATGGTCATCCGCGACGAGATACGGTGGGAGCTTTTGCTTTTTTTGAGCATGAGCTTTTCAGCCTGGAGCTGTTAGCGACTCCGGAGTTCTCGGGGAAGAGCACCGAGCAGGAGATGCACGAAAAGGTGGGTGAACATTTGCGAGAGGTTCAGCTAACCGTATGCTTATAGATTTGGCCTGAAGTTCGGCTTAGGCTTACTTCTAGGAAAAAAGGCAATGCCGGATTTTCCATAGCAGATTTTTCAGGTGGCTGAGCTCGAGCTGGAGCACGAGCGTGACTGCGACGATCTGCAGAAACGGATTAGGTTGGTTTTTAGTTAAATTTTTCGAATTTTCCGCTACTTGTCGCCGTTGTCGCGTCGGTTACCCGATTTTTACGTTTCCCATCACTTCCACTGAATTTTAGCGAGCTCGAACGCGAGAATCGGCGCCTCCGGAACGCGCACGGGGACGAGATGGATCGTCTGCTCGACGACAACACCGAAAAGACGCAACGCCTCGAGCAGCTCGAGGCCCGCATCCGCGAGCTCATCTCCGAGTCGGCGGCTTTGAAGGTGGGCTTGGGAGTTAGTTTTTATGGTGAATTTCAGGATGATTTGAAGCGAAAAACGCAGCAGCTCGACAGCTTTGCCGACCGCATTGATGAGCGGTAAGTTAGGGTCAAGGAATTTGGTTCTGGTTCGTTAACGGGGAGGGAGGAGTTTATCACCCCCCGTTAACGCATCAGAACCCGGGAATTTTCAAGGGACTGGCAAGCACCTTAACCCAATTGCCCAATTTTAAAGCGACAGTGACACCTAAAAACCCGTTGTTTTTAGACCTCGCGAAGTGAAGGACAGCGAAAAGGTGGCCGAGCTGAATGAGGCCCACCAAAAGGAGACCGAGGAGTTGAGGAGGAAGAACGAGACATTGGAAGCGAGGATCAGGGCTCTGGAGGCGGCCAAGGAAACCGAAGCCGAAGAGGAGGACGAGGAAGAGGAGGATGAGGATGAAGAGGACGAGGAGGAGCAACAGGCACGAAAACGGAGAAAGTGAGTCGGGGATTTATTAGGGTAGAGACAATCGCTTAAGTGTTTAATGCCATGTTCCAGGACTACCTCCCTAAATTCGATCGATTGTCAAACAGAAGACGGCCATTCTGATGAGCAGGCGCTCCGAGAGAGAATCACTGATCTCGAGCGAGCCTTGGAGGTTTGAAAAATTCTTCGAACACTCCAGCAAAAATATTCAGCAAAAATCGGATCTGATCGCCGACATGCATCACCAAATGTCGTCACAATTCTCATCGGGGGACAGCAGTGAGGAGAGGGAGAAGGTGGGGTGGAGGGACGTCTTCAAAGAGTTCAGTGTTTAGGAGAGATCGCCGGAACAGATCGGCTCGAAGGGGGATCTACGTGATAAGAGCCCACCTTTGACGGGAAGCCGGTGAGGTTTAACGGGATCGGGAAGGGAAGGCGAGACAGAAAGAGAGGGAGAGAGAGAGCGAGAGAGAGATAGGCGGTGGTAAAGAGCGTGTGCCGTGTCGCGTATCGCGTTTCGCGTTGCGTACAGCCTTGTTCTGCCATTAAAGGGACCGGAAATCCGACTAACCTACCTTACCTCTTCCATTCCAGACAACTTCTCCACGTCCCCCTCTCAACAGATGGCCGTCAGGACCGCCGTTCTCCCTCCCGGACCCCCGTTCGTGCCATGAAAAAGGAGGACAAGAAGCCCGCATGGAAATTTTGAAAGTCGCGTGATTTCGAATTTTCTTAAGCCCCAGAATTGTGATTTCACACCCACGACCTCATTTGAATACGCCCACAAGAACACACCGATATAGATGATGATTCGTTTGCGATAAATTATACTTCTAGAACGAGAATTTTATACCCTGGATTTTGGACGTATCTCTCACTCTCTCTCTCTCTCTCTCGCTTTGTCTCTCGTTTTGCCTCTCTCGCTGATTCTCTATCACTCTCTCTCTCTCTATCTCACGCTCTCTCTTACCCACTCTCTCCTACTTCCATCTCTCTCGCTCTCTCTCCCATCTCCCTTATTGGATACCTCATGTCAAATCAACGTCGACAGCCAGACTAATGGAACGGAGACGCCACACACCCTCCCCACGCTCTCCCATCGCCAACCTATAGTCCCGCCAACGTCTTCAGGCCAATTTTTGGGGCTTCACGGGACTTTAGGGGACCAGCAAGGCTGAATTTAGCTCGTAGCAGCGTTTCTGAATAGGTTAACGCACTAATGATACGCGAGGACCTAAGTTTCAGAGTAAGCGAAGTCTAAGCTTAAGCCAAGCCCAAGCCGCAGCCTAAGCCCACCTGTGACAAGACTTGAGTCAGATGAAGCCCTCCAGAAAAGTGGATCTGCCTTCCCCCTCCCTTTTCCTGAACCCCACATTCCCATGAGAGAAGTCTGATGACGACTAAACTCACCGGCAGGGACAGCCCTGGCCGCATTTTCGGCGAGTGATATGCTTATGTGGCGGGGGGGGGGGGGGGCTACGGCTCATTTCTATGGACGGCGGGAGAAGGCCCATTTTTGCACACCGGCCCCGGCTTTGTTCAGCCACGGCTAACTGCTATTCACCAAGGGTTGAGTACCCATTTTAGCCTTGAGCCGTTTAGCCCAGCTTACCGTAATCCTAGATCAAATTGTAAAAAATTCCGTGATTTCCCCATAGCAATTTTTCGTAGATCTTAAAGCGGCTAGGAAACGCTAAAACGACCGCTTTCGACGCCTCGTTTTGCATCGCAACACTAAATTACAGTAATACACTCGCACACCAAATCAATCGCGCGTATATGTCGAGACCTAGGGAACCGATTGGGTCGATTATTCCGGTTTCTAGCCCCTTTAAAAGCCCAGGAATCGACGCCAGTCTTTGCTGAGTCACGACAGGTACACAAGCAAATTTTTTTTAAACAACGGATTTTGCCGTATATCGTAGCTGCCATGGCCTAGTAAACAGACATGGTCGATGCTAGCGCTTCCCCGTCCCTTTAGAGAGCAAAGCATCCCTGATTCGCCAGGGTCTCGCCAGCTACGCGTAACGTGGCGTAACGTAACGTAACGTAACGCAATATAACGTAACGTAACGACAGCAGCTTCTCAAAATACTCTAAAAAGTTTGTCCGACTTTTTGAACAGCACGCGTAGCACACCACGATCGCTTGAAAATCGAAAAAATCCATCATACCCACACCGTCCCTTTAATGACAGATTTTCCAAGCTCCTTCCTGGTTCGCCGGCTTTTCCCGAGAAGCCGTAACATTTCCAAGTAGTGCCCAAAGTCGACTAGGTGGCAATTCGTGGCCGGGCCCCTAGGGCCACAAGTGGATAATTGTCGACACACAGCAACCGCTCCCGCCCCGGGCTGGAATGTTTTCGTTGCGGGACCCCTCGGGGCTCTGACTCGTCCGGTCAGGGGTCGAGAGGGCAATTACCCCCGGGGAGCGCCCGCTTTTTCTAGCGCTACCTGGACGTACTCCCGACAAGTGGGTGCTTTTCGACATGGCCAAGGACATTTTAGGCATTGTTTCAAGCCGGGAACAAGGGCACTTTTTAGCTTGCAGGACGCCAAAACGGCACAAAATGTCGACGTTTGGTGCGATTTTTACGGCGATTTAAAGGTATGGAAAAGACAAGGACATGCATTTAATTGCTTTTTCATAGCGTAATGGATTATGTAGATTGCACGCGTTGCGTGTCGCGGCGTCCAATCCGCGTCGCGTTTACCGTTGCTTGTTAAATTTAGCATATCTTGAAGCCACAGACAAATCCATAGAAATGCCTTTCCGATGCCTTTAATGGCAAGAGCAGGCTAGCAGAGAGCCTTTGGGATTTTTATATTCCCCGAGCTGCTTGTTGCCTTCAATTTCTTATGCTAGTCATATTAGCTGTCACCACCCCTTTAATCCTCAATAATCGCTGCTCGTTGCTCGAAAAACACTATTTAATAAATCTCTGCAGATTTTTCTAGAGGTGTTACGATTCCTTTAATCCCCAGGAATCTCTGCTGGCTGCCCTTGGTTTCAAAAAATCGGCTTTCTAGACCTGTCACGATCCCTTTAATCCCCCAGGAATCCCTGCTCGTTATTCCCATTTTAAGGAGCGCTTCTGCCCTGTCACGATCCCTTTAATCCCCAGGAAAATCTGCCAGTTTCTTCCCGGATTAGGAAAATCAGTCCTTGTCATAGCCCCTTTGATCCCAAGCGCTCTCTGCTCGATTTTCCGGCTCCACTTACCGAAACTCCAGTTGCGCGAGGGTTTCACGACCCCCTGAAAGGTGTTCCCCCTCGGTTATGACAGCTTCTGACCCCTCGTCTGGATTTCCGGCCCTTCCCCCCCCCCCCCCACCCCCGGAAGTCCACTTCCAATGTTGGCCCCCGGGCGCGCGCCGGAAATTCGAACGCCCCGAATTTTGAGAGTCACAGGGGAGGGGCAACATTTTGGGCTTTAGAAAAATTGCGTCTAACGCTCGTCCTTGACCGCTCTTCTAATATCCTTTTAGTCGATTTTAATAGTTGATTTTTTCGCCATTTTGACAATTTAATATCTACAGGTTTTTAATCGATTGATTTTGGTGTACTTTTTCAAATTTTATGTAAAAATCTCTAATCTTTAGAGTTGCCAACAACTCGGTGAAGCTGCAAGTCCCAGAAAAATGGTCTAAACCGTCCGATGTGGCAGTCGGCGCCGTTTCTTTGGCTCGTGTTTCAGGTGGGTTTGTCGATGTGGTGGCGAAATGCCGACATGCAAAATACCGACAGGCAAAATGCCGACAGTCGGAAATTCTAGCAGAAAATATGCCGCCAAGCAAAATTTCGACGGCATACTGTCGACAGCCAAAATACCGACAAGCAAAATGTCGGCCTTCAAAATCGGCAACAAAAATGCCGACACCACGTTCTCAGTATGAATCGACGTTTTCAGCGTCCAAATTTTAACTTGTCGGCATTTTAGCTGTCGGTATTTTGGCAAGAATTTCATGCTTACGCTGACAACACGCTCCTTTAAACTGGATTATTATCCATTTTTTTCAGGCCGTCTTATCTACCGTAGTCATCGACCACGACTACAATTTGTCGGTGGAGGAGGAACATGATGTTCATCACCTGTAGGTCGTTTGAACTCGTTCAGTCCTGCCATTAATGCAACCGGAAACCATCATCTTTGCCTCCTAAAACTTTAAAACTTTAGCGAAGACCCGACGAAGCGGAACTGCTCCCGAGACACCGACATCATCGACAAGCTCGTCAATGAGACGGGCTACAACAAGTTTCGAATTCCGAGTAAGTCTACTGACGTTTCTGATGTGCGTTCTGAACTTCTAGAAGATGACGGGATGACGGTGTCGGTGGAGATTTGGATCCAGGCAATCTCTTCCATCGACGAGATGACCAACGACTTTGAGGTGGGCGGATTGAAGCAGCTGAAGCTCAAAATCTTCAGATGGACATCTACATCACGGAGACGTGGCACGACCCATCGCTGCGGTTCGAGCACCTCAACCCGTGCAAGGGGAATTTGTCGTTGAATCATCAGGTATGGAACACGGGCGGTTAAAGGGGCATGTAAGGCATAGCTATGGATGGCGAGGAGTAGAAGGAGAGGCGGGAAGAGAGGAGGAGAGAAGAAGCGTTGCGTGTCGCAGTCGCGGAAAAATCCATGGCCTGACATCCTTGGCCCTCTAATGATGAATTTCGCAACCGGAAATCTAGGTGCTCGACCGGCTGTGGACCCCGAATAGCTGCTTCATCAACAGCAAGGTGGCCCAGATTCACGACTCGCCCTTTCGGAGTATATTTCTGATGCTCTATCCGAATGGGACCGTCATGGTTAATTATGTAGGTTTAAAAGGGTTATTTTGAAGCGAGAGAGCAAGAGAGAGAGAGAGTGAGAGTGAGAGAGCGAAGAAGATAGAACAACCCTCTTTTCAGCGCGTCCGCGTCAAAGGTCCATGCTACCTTGATCTAGCCGATTTCCCGATGGACATCCAGGAGTGCGGGTTGATCTATGAAAGGTATTCGCCGCCGAATTAAACCCAATTGTACCTAGTTTCAATTATAACAATCAAGAAGTGAAGATGCGATGGACAACTGATGACGGGACAGCAGTCAGGACTTTGGCGGAAATCACGCTCCCAGATTTTACCCTCGTCGGCATTCGAACGATGCAAAAGGAGGAGGTAGGGGTTGTTTTAGGTATTTAATTGGCTGGCTGGACTCGAAATATAATCGTAAAATGCGTTACATTGTAGCCGTACCCCGCGGGAATGTGGGACGAGCTGCATCTGACGCTCGTTTTTGAGCGCCGTTATATTTGGTATTTTATGCAGGCGTATCTTCCGACATATCTCACGATATTTATCAGGTGGGTAAAAAGGTAGAAGTCAAATTGTGCAAAGCTAGAATTTCGTAGAAATCCATGACTTGAAGTAGGGTTTTCAGGCCACTCTCTTTCCCTATTTCGCTCTCTCTCACTCTCCCTCTCCCTCTCTTGATCTCGCTCCCTCCCTCTCTAGCTCTCTCCCGCTCTAGCCCCCCCTCTCTCTCTCTCTCTCTCTCTCTCTCTCTATCTTTCTCCCCTCTCTCCCTCTCTCATACCCCCTATTTAGTTGGGTCTCCTTCTCGCTTGGCCCGCGAGCCATCCCTGCCCGTACGATGCTGGGCGTCAACGCCCTCCTGGCGATGATTTTCCAGTTCGGCAACATTATGCGGAATCTGCCGCGTGTCTCCTACGTCAAAGCAATTGGTAGATTACCCTGGAAATACGTGCAAAAATTTCATAGATGTCTGGATGTTGGTGTCAATGACGTTCATCTTCTGCTCGCTGTTAGAGCTGGCGATCATCGGCTACAAGGTGCGGGAGATGCCGCCGAAGCCGAAGAGCCCGAAGCGAAAGGAGGTAGGTAGTACGGGAGGTTTTGAATAGAGAGAGAGAGAGAGAGAGAGGGATGCGAGAATGAGAGAGAGCAAGAGAGACAGATAGAAATCCTTCAATTTAGAGCGAAGCCTATGAAGCCTCACCAAAAGGCCTGTGCCTTTACGAGAAACGGTTCATGCTCCCGGCGGCTTGCAAGAGTGAGCCCAAGAAAGGTGGGTGAGATGGGAAAAGCCATTTTCTAGCCAACGGCAGGCTAGCAGAGACCATTGGAGGTCCAGGGCTTTCTAGGTTCTAAGGAAAACAAACGCTAAATGCCATTAACGTAACGCACACGCGACGCATCCGCAACCCGTTCAGGCAAAATTCAAACGTTCCAGACAGTAAATGGAAGCGCCGAACCGGGTCAAACTGGCCGCCCGAGCGCATTGACCAGATCAGCAGCATCATGTTTCCGCTATCGTTTTTGGCTTTTAACGTGGGTTTTTAACTCGATTTTCAATTAACTTCGGTTTCGGAAGTTTCCGTATGCAAATTAGCCAAAAGTACCAAAAAATACGGTAATTTCAAAACGTTCAGATTTTCTACTGGACCTACTACGGGAACTCGAAGAATAAGGAGAAGCCGACGTGAAGCGAGAGAGAGAGAGAGAGAGAGAGAGAGAGAGCGAGAGAGAGCGAGAGAGAGCGAGAGAGAGACGCAATATGACTTCCTCTGGTGCAATACAACGATTTTATGGTTTTTTGTCCGTGATTTGCATATATAATTTTTGCATAATTTAACCTTACAAATAAAGTGACATTTATTGAGATACGCTGAAGGCTTTGAACTCGTACCGGAAGTGAGTGAGGCAGGGGACACCTGAAAGAACGACGGGGGGTTTCCCGGGCATCTATTGGGTCTTCTCGTCGTTGACCACCATGAACAGCTTCTGGATGAAGACTGTGGTCGATTCTAAAATTAGCATGAAGTTTCCTGGGTTGAACTGCTCGAAGACGTCGCGAAATTCCAAGGGTAAATTGCAAATTTTTTTAAGATGGTCTAAGAAGTGGGTTTTTTTTCAGTGCCAAGAAAATTGGGGGTTTCGGGGCTGTGAACTGCTCGAAGATGTCGCTATGTCCAAAATACTCATAGAGCTTTTTAAATGTGGATTTTGTTTAGTGGCTTAAAAAATCCAATTTTTGGTTGGTGGAACCGCTTGAAGACGTCCAAATATTTACGACCCAAAAATTCGGGTTTTTAAATATTTAAATTTTTAGTTTTTGGCATTATTTGATTTTATTAATAATAATATTTTTATTGAATTTTACTTCATTTCTACACTGCCGTTTTATTAAAGGATTCAAGGATTCTCGCTACCTACCCGTCATTTTCTGCACCCATCTCGGCTTGCCCTTCCACGCGATGAAAATGAAGTACACCGGGACGCCGGTCAGCATAATGCAGAGCCCGATGGCTAAAGGGTGACCGGGTTACTGTAACCGCAAGGGAAAATACCAGTATCGACGGGGGCGGCAAAGATTGGGATGAAGACGAGGGCCATGCAGCCGATGAAGAAGATGGCCGGCCAGATGAGGTTCACCTGGTTTTATCAGTTTTAGAGAGAGAGAAGGAGAGAGAGAGAGAGAGAGAGAGAGAGAGAGAGAGAGAGAGAGAGAGAGAGAGAGAGAGAGAGAGAGAGAGAGAGAGAGAAATACCCTTCACCCACCTTAATCGGCCGCGGCGCATCCGGCATCGTTTTCCTCAAATAGAACAGAGCGGCGATGGCCGCCCCTATGGCCAGCCAGTAGCTGATCTGAATGTAGTTGATCAGCGCGTAGACGTTCTTCGACAGCACCAGGTACATGATGGAGAGGAGGCCCTGAAAAATGGCTTCAGCGTTCTAGGGGGAACTACCGTAAGCAGGACGGCTGGGATCGGGGTGCCGGTCTGTTTGTTGATCATCGTGAACACTTCGGGCATTTGGCCCTCACGCGCGCCAACGTAGAAGAGTCTGAAAAATGGATATCTTATTGTCTCACGCTTCCTCTCTCTGTCTCTCTCTGTCTCTCTGTCTCTCTCTCTCGCTCTCTCACCTCGACGACGTCAAAATCAGCCCGTTCGACGACCCAATCGTCGAAAATGCCACAAAAATTGGCATCAAAAAAGCGAGCGGCCCGAAGAGTTTGTTGGCGAATAGCTAAAGTCCAGCTAAAAAATAAAACTGCTAAAAACTGACGACAGCCACAGCGGGGCTCTCCAACATCTCGTCCGGCGATATGGCCGTGTACAGGGCGACGTTCGTCAAGAAGTAGATGATCGTGCATGAGGAAATTGAGATGGCGATGGCTAGTGGGAGATCCCTTTCAAGAACTCAGTTAAATGATTAGAATACCCACCTCTTGGGGTCCTTCATCTCTTCGACGATAAAATTCAGGAAATTCCAGCCCGAGTAGGCGAACAGCCCCGAGTAGAAGGCCAATGACATCGTGGTGAAGTCCTTGGAGGTGTTCTCGAACAACGGGTTGAACGAGTCGTAGTATTGCGATTTTCCTAAAGATTTACTCACCTATTTACTTATTTTTAAAGGCGTAGTGAAGTCAAAAAGCTCAAACTGCAACCTGTGCACAGCAGATACGCGCCGGTGACGATGATCATCGACAGGGCAAATACCTGAATTGCGAAGTTTTGTAGTTAGAATCTTTGAAATATCATTTGTTATGCAGTCTGAGATCAAAAAGCAAAAATTTGGCCGCGGGCGGGGGTCGAACCCTGGCCTTGCCGTTGGGAGGCCAGCCCACTACCAATCGGCCAAGCAGGTGTCTGGTTTAGAATGAAGTTATCACCTTAGCGACGGTGAATGTATCCTGGACAAACGTGGCCGCCCGTACGGAGATGCAGTTGATGGCCGTCATGAGGACTGGAATGGAAGTTAGGGTTTAACGTGAAGGTCATTAATGTAGTTTAGATATGATTTAAATTAAACTAAATTAAGCCTAAATTATCTTTTAACATATTACATATAGCAAAAACCCCTAAGTTCCAGATTTCAATTAAAATAATTTTACTTTTAATTATTTCATAAATTAAATGTAACTTTTTAATGTATTCACTCACCAATCAGACAAACGGCAAGCAGTTCAGGGGCCATTTCCGGTGGCGGGCAATTCGGGAAGAACGGGCGGAGGATGTAGATGGCAAAGGTCAGCGCCGTTATCGTCACCGTGCACGGCCTGCGTAACTTGTTTTAGCGTGGAATTATCACGGGTTAAAGGGTCCTTGAAGGCAAAAGTCAAATGCCCACCTGACGACGATGGCCTCGATCCAGAGCCGGAGGAAGGCGAGGAAGGGCCCGAACGCCTCCATGATATACGCGTAGTCACCCCCCGATTTCTGTAGGGGTCATGAATGTGGTTACTGTACCGTATTCACTACGCTTGCAAATACCAATTTTTACGCAATACATCGTCAACTGTACGCAGCCGTACTGACGTACTACACAAGACGTCGCATACAGTACGATGCGGTACCCTTTACAGTGGCTATGGTACTCTTGCGTACTGATTACACCCCGTATCAACGCGGGTACACAATAACGTAGCAAGGTACCGTACCTTGATCAAGGTTCCGAGTTCCGCGTAGCAGTACGCGCCGATGGCGGTGAACACGCCGGAGATGAGCCATACGAGAAGAGAGGCGCCCACCGAGCCCGCTTCTGAAAATGAGGTTTTTGTCCGTTCTTCCGAGCAATTACTGCTTGATGTTGTTGTTCAAGCCCGAAGTAATGCTCATATCCATCTTTTATCTAGGGCTTATCCGCTAAACGCCTGACGAGAGAGAGTGAGGGAGAGAGAGAAAGAGAGGGAGAAAGAGGGAGAGTAAGAGAGATCTAGCGAGAGAGAGAGAGAGAGAGAGAGAGAGAGAACCAGGCAAAAAGAGCGAAGGAAATGAGAGCGAGATATCCAGGTAGTGCCAGAAAGAGAAACGGGGTCAGAAGCCAGTCATTTCCACACAGTCCATCCATCCCCCCTGATCGGTCCATTTCTGGTTCCATCCACCCCCTCGGATATCCGGATCATCCTCCCCTACCCGCTGTCCCCCTCCCCTCCACTTCCACAATTCTCTTCGCTAGCCCACCCTCGCCTCCCAATTGCCAAAAAAGTCACTTTGCCGGTCACTTTTCGGGTTGCGCAATCCGGTCCTGGTGCTATAAAACCGGGTCGGCAGAGTTTCTAGGATTTTTGAGGGTCGGTACTGCACGCAGCTGTGTATTTGGAAACATATATTGTTTATTTGCTATAAAATGCTCCGACATTTTAGTCCAAATCAGCTCCAATCTATTTAAAAAAGGCTGGAAAGCGTAAAATATGAAAAATAATTTTCTAGCTCTCTCTCTTCCTCTCTCGCTTTCTATCTCTCTCACTCTCTCTCTCTCTCTCTCTCTCTCTCTCTCTCTCTCCCCTTCGTTCAGCCAATCTATATCAATTCCGATTTACAACTATAAAAATTACGGTAAGTAAGAGTCGTCTAGCGTTTGTCGTCTCTCTCTTTCGCTCACTCTATGTCGCTCTCTCGCTCTCTCTCGCTCTCTCTCTCTCTATCGCTATCTCTACGTCGCATTTCTTGTCGTTTAGGGCCAATACGGCATTTTCGCCAACGCAATTGCTGCTTCCAAAAACCTGAATTTTTTCTAAGAATACCTTACTTCTATTTTTAGCTTCCAAGCCCCCAAAACGCCCCAAATCCAGACATCAACCCCGATTTCAAAATAATTTCTGGTTCCGTCCTCTCCTGATCTTGTTTTTGAACTTTTCATTTCATGATCTTCCACGCAGCCATCGGCTAATAAAAACAACTTTTGCATCATCGCGTGCAGGGAGTGCGGGGAATCCCCTTTTGGCATCCACGTGGTGGGCGGGGCGGGAATACGGTATAAAAGCCGAAATTTAGCTCTTCCAGCCCAACCGATGCGATGCCTTCATCTGCTAACGCCATCTTTATTCTTATGCATGGCCGCGGGCCAGAACGACCTCGACACGATATTCGAGAAAACGGCCGATTGGTTCAAGGTTTGTTGAGCCTAACCCTAATTCAGTGACTAAGCCTAATCATAAGCTTAAGCTTAAGCCTAAGCCTGAGCCTAAACCTAAGCCTACGCTACGTTAAGCCAACGCTTTTCCTGAGCGCAAACCTAATTGTAAGCTTAAGCCTAAGCCTGGGCTTAAACCTAAGCCTAACCTAAGTTAAGCCTACGCTTTGCCTGAGCGTGAACCTAATCAGAAGCTTAAGCCTAAGCGAAGCCTAAGCCTACGCCTAAGCCCAAGCCTAAACGTAAGCCTATGACTACGCCTAAGTCTAAGCACAAAACTAAGCCCAAGCTTGAGCTGAAGCCGATGTTTCTTGTTAGATCTAAGCCTACTCTGCCGGCATGACACATAGGTGACACCACTCGGAACAACAGTTGTGGCACCTGTAGATTATTGAACTGTGCCGCAGCTGTGCTACAGCTGTGTATCCCCCACAGCTGTGCCACCGTTGTGCCCCCGCGCCGCTTATTGTTTTGGGGGCCTTCCTGGAGGTGAAATGGTTTATTCTAGGGCTTTATGATGCTAAATAGTAGCTCTGGTCCAAAAGCAAAATAAAATCCTGCGCGGATCCGAACCTTCGTTACTTTGCCCCACGCTTCGCCTAACTCCTTATCCACTAGACCACGATGACACATCGGTCGGGGAGCGGAGGAAGCCTATGAAGGTATAGCGAAAATTTCAAAGGCTTATAAATTGGTTCATATACACTCCATGCAAATAAAAATTAGTTTGCCGGGTTCAGTTCTTCAAGCTCTATAAGTGTGCCAATCTCAAATCGCAGTTTTATGTCCGGTTGGGACCGTCTCCTTGTCGGCCAAAATTAGTGTTAAATCAAAAACCCGAAGTAAATGGAGTCGAAAGCAGTCACGAGAAAACCGACATATAAAACATATATTTTACGAAAATTTTATTTTTTGACCCGAAAAAATGACTAAGTCCCGGGCCACAGCTGTGATTCCGCTCCGGGATGCCCGACACAGCTGTGATTCCACTCCGGGATTCTCGACACAGCTGTGACACCGCACTGGGGCAGCGGTAACGGGGACACAGCTGTGAGTGAACGCGAGCTGTGACACCGCTAAATTTTCCTAGCTACACAGCTATGCCACCGCTAAACGGCCACTCACAGCTGTGTTTCCGCTATTAGCGGTGTCTCCTATGTGTCATGCCGGCAGAGTACTTCAGTGTACGCTTAAGCCTAAAACATGATAAGCACTTCCGGCAGTCTAGCGAGAATTTTTTGGGGAATCGGTTACGCAATCCTGATATTCAAATTTTTTCAGGAATATCTACCGAAAAACCCGCCGACTCTCCCTCCCTTTATTTCGCCAAGCCAGCCACCATTTTCTCTCGGTAAGCTTAGAAAATTTTTGTGCTTAATTTCGGGTTTAAACAACGTTAAAATGGGCCAGAATACCAGGTTACCAAAGTTTAGGTATTTTTCGCAAACAGCGCGTCGAAAAATGAGCCAAGTTCCAGCGAAAAATTCCAGAAAACCGCTTTTTTGCCAAACATACTTTTCAGGCTCAAACCTGCTCTTCCCCACCCCTTCTCCCCTTCGAAATGGCTTTGAGCTTGGCACACTGCCAACGTTTCCAACACCCCCACCCCCGCAACCCATTCCAACGATGGACCCGCGGTGGATGATGAACTCTCTTAATGGATCCGCCCTGATGGCCCCCGTCAATTTCACCGTCGACCCGGAGGCCCTGATGACGGTGGTCAGTTATATTCAGCGATACCTTACGTTGCCGGGCCTCAATTGTACATTACATTCCAATAAACCATCATTTCTAGTGGTCCTGGTTTTTTGTCCTAGATGTGAAAACTTTTTAATCAATTTTGGGGCTAGGAAAAACAGTCTAGGGATATTAGAAGCTATAGACGCTAAATTACAGGCTACAAACAAGGGACAAAAGACCACGAACTACACGATACAGAATACAGACTACAAAACTTTGCGGGGAAATAGCGGCTACAAAATACACAATTATATTGCCAAGATACACACTACAGATGTTCAAAACCAAAGGTTATCAAATGCAGAGAAAAAAGCGCAAAGCTGTCACTACAAACTACAAGCTACAACCGCCCGAATTCCAGCCCGAGATCATCACCCATTGGGGGTACCCGGTGGAGGAGTATAATGTCGTCACCAGGGATGGATATATTTTGACGCTGCACCGGATACCGTATGGCAGGAAAGGTAGGAAAAAGTAGGTTTTGCTTGACTTCATAAAGGTCCCTCGAGGAAGCCAAGACCTGTCGTCTTGCTTCAGCACGGACTGCTATGTACCAGCTCGATTTGGCTGCTGAATTTGCCGAGCCAGAGTGCAGGTAAGGATGCGAGAGAAAGAGAGAGGGAGGAGAGAGCGAGAGAGCGGGAGAGAAAGAGTGACGACCTTAAGGCTTCGTCTTTGCCGACGCCGGATTTGACGTTTGGCTTGGAAATATGCGCGGGAATACCTACTCGAAAACGCACTATACCATGGACGCAAAAGAATCGAGATTCTGGAGGTAAGTAGCTTGCTGTCACAGCCCCTTTAAACCTCGAATTTCCAGATTTTCTTGGGAGGAAATGGCGCGCTACGATTTGGATGCGATGGTAGACGGGGTGTTGAACGTTACACGACAGGAGCAGGTAGGGAGAGAGAGCGAGAGAGAGAGAGAGAGAGATCCTTAAAAAACGTCCATCATCGAAAAATTCCAGCTATACTACGTTGGCCACAGCCAGGGCACCCTCACCATGTTCGCCAAGCTCGCCACCGACGCCGTGTTTGCCCGAAAAATTCGGAAATTCTTCGCGCTGGCGCCCGTGGCGAGGCTGGTCAATGTGAAGGGAACGTTCCACACCATCGGGGAGGCGTATCCCCAGTTAAAGGTATCCACAAGCCAAGCGACCCGTTACCAAAAAAACCTGTAGCTGTTCTACGAGATGATCGGGGACAACGAGTTCCTGCCGAACAACATGTTCACGCGGCTCTTGACGGACATGTTGTGCGACAAGAAGATGAAGAACCCGATGTGCGAGGATTTCATCTACCAGGTATGGTTCGGCAGCCGGCCGCAGCGCGCCCGCGCCGCGTGGCGCGCGACGCCCTGACGCAATTTCCGCTAAAAGCCTTTTCGTTTTCGCTCTTTGTAGCTCGAGCCCTCATTCAGGTTTCGGGCCCCGACTCGAACCAGCTGAACAAGACCCGCATCGGCATCTACCTGGCGCACAACCCGGCCGGCACGTCGTGGCGCAACCTGGTGCACTACGCACAGATGGTCAAGTACGGCCGGATGCGCCCGTACGATATGGGGGTGGAGAAGAGCAGGATGATCTACAATATGGTGGGTGTATGGTCGAGAGGCAGACTTGAAAGGGGTCGATTTTGTTGCCTTGTGGGTCCTTTAAAGGAACGTGCAAGGTAGGCACGACTGACGATTATGGTCTTGCGGCGCCTGTGAGAAGCTACGTGTGCTGAGGAGAGAGCGAAAGAGAGCGAGAGAGAGAGGGGAGAGAGGGGGAGAGAGAGAGAGAGAGAGAGAGAGAGAGAGAGAGAGCAAGTGAGAGAGGGCGTGGGAGCGAGGGTGGGAGAGTAACAGAGAGAGACTGAGACAGAGCGCGAGAGAGAGAGATAGAGAGAGACAGACAGAGAGAAGGATAGAGAGATAAACCCCCCCCCGTGCTTCAGCCTCATCCACCCGAGTTCAAACTGTCGAACATTGACGTGCCGACGTACCTCTTCTACTCGGACTCGGATTGGCTGGCCACCACCGAGGGAGTGGAGGGCTTTATATTGCGTCAAATTGACGAAAAACACATCCGGTTGAAGAGGTAAGCAAGGTATGGGCTGATTGGAGAGATACTGGGAATTTAAGGAAGCTCCAGGACTTCAACCACAATGATTTCCTGTGGGGGCAGAGGGCGAAAGAGGAGATATATGATGTAATTATTGATGCTGTAAAATATGACCATCGGAGGAGACGGCTGAAGGATGGGGTTCAGAGATATTTGAAAGGTAAACGTTTCTCGTCCGTTCTCGTTCCTACTCCCGCAATCTATTTCTCTCTTGCGCGCTCTGTCTCTCGCTCTCTCTATCGCTCTCTCTATCTGTCCTCGTCTCTCTCTTTCTCTTTCTCTCTCTCTCTCCCTCTCTTTCTCTCTCTCTCTCACTCTCTTCTCTCTCCTTCTCTTTCTCTCTCTCTCTCTCCTTCTCTCTCTCTCTCTCTCTCTCTCTCTCTCTCTCTCTCTCTTTCTCGTTCTCTTTCTCTCTCTTCTCTCTCTCTCCTCTTCTCTCTCTCTCTCTCTCTCTCTCTCTCTTTCTCGTTCTCTCTCATCTAAACCAATCATTTCTAGCAAAAGCCGGCCTCAACCACAACGAGACCCATGACTCTTTCCTGCAAAGCCTGCTCAGCTAAATCGCCCCAAGCCGCTCTCCCTCCGCCCCACTACGGTTGACGATGAATCTCACGATTTTTTGGATGTATATAAATCTGTATCTTGACAAAATATCTCTATAACACTCACGCTCCTGGACGCCGGTTGGCGACACGAAAATCCCGGAGCCGATGATGCAACCCACGATGATGCTCACCCCGTTGAAGAGGGTCATGCTCTTCTTGAGACCCTGGAATTAGGGTTTTTTTGAAGATTTGCCCACTTGCCCGTTTTGAATTCTGAATTTGATGAAGGCGAAGAGAGAGAGAGACAGAGAGAAAGAGCGAGAGTGAGAGAGAGCGACCTTACCCCAGCTTCTCCATCCCCATCGATCACTTCCGGATCGCCAACTTTTCTGTCGAGCGGCTCGAGCTCCCGCGCATTTTTCTTGCCCATCTGAACACGTAAAAATTCATACCGTATCACGTGAAATAGAAAACAGATTAGGATGAGCAATACAGGGACCAATTTGAGAACCTGAGAAATTCGCTGGCGGGCCAGCTGGCACTTGTTCTTCATCTTTTTTTAATCCAGCTCTTTTGTTCTAGCAATTTGATCAAAATCGGCGGACTTGCAAAGATCCCTTAGAAACGATAAAATTCAAAATTTCATGACGTAACTGGAAAAGCTATGAGCCAAGTACGGAGGTATCTAATCATGAATTTAGAGGCAAGCACCTGAAAAACTGAGAGTTTGAGGTCTAATCTAATGTCTTCCGGGGCCAGCGTTATGGCAAAAAAAACGGCAGATGCCTGCCCGCGCGTACTTTGCGCCGACATTCCGGGTGCATTTCAGGGAAATTGGGGGTGCGATGAATCAGAGCCGGGTCCCCCGGGCCCCAGACCCATATCGATCCCACGATTTGCATCCCGGGTACAAGCCAGAGAATTGGAAATGAATTATTCAGCGTCTAGACTTGTCGGTGAAGCCGTGATCGGGTATATCGATAGATGGGAAAAGGAATTGGGAAAAAAAATTTGGAAATTAAAAAATGGAAATCGAATTACGTAAGTATTCTTCCAAAATGGCGACATTACAAATTTTTTAAAGCTTCAGAATTGCGCATTTCAGAATTTCTACTTCCCCAAATCTGCAAAAGCTGATTGAAAGTCTATTAATGCGACATTACCGCAACATCGATCGCGCACCATTGATCACAATTTGTTTAAAATTCCCCTTGCTCCAAAGGTTTCGGTTATAAGTCCTATTAGTGCGCCGAAATCCGAAAATTTTATCGGTCGTCGATTGCTTTAGCACATAAACAAATAATTTGATTAAAGCTACAAAACAACGCAAATTTTTTATAGAAGTTTATATCTAAAAAACCTACTTAAATCCATCAATATAGCAGATCTAAAAAATGCATCTATTTGGTTAGACACAGTAAATAAAATTTTATCAAGTATTTGAGAATGCGTTAAACCTTTCAAAATTGGAATATATGCGAAAATTTACGAATTAGCATGCCCGGGGTCCAATTGCAGACTTTGGGCGCCAGCCTTTCGGGCAGCCGTGCCCTTTGACTGGCAGGTGGGAGCCACCCCTGAACAGCCCCCTTCCCACCCCTCCTCCCATCCTCCGTTGTGGTCTAGTGGTTAGGATTTATGGCTCTCACCCATAAGGCCCGGGTTCGATTCCCGGCAACGGAAGAATCTTTTGCTTTTTGGCGTTGAGTTTTGGAAGATATTCGAGACTATGCAGAAGTTCGTTTTAAAGCGTCAGGATTTTTCTTTAGGCTTTTAAGACGCGATTTTCGCAAGTCTGAGCTGTTATCTATCAGGCAATTGAAAAATAAGCGTAAAAACGTTAAATTCAAGATTGAAACACGATAATTCGACTCGCAAATAACAATCTGTACAGTTGTACGGCGTACATGAGTGTTGTGGGGTGTTGTGGGAACTCAAAAAGCGACAGCCGCTTATTTATGGCTGGGGTCAATGGCGAGGGGAGAGCGGGTGGCGCGGCGAGGGGTCGAGCGGGGCAAAAAGAGGATGCTATCAAAACAGATCAATATCGCCGGTCATTCCGATTATTTTATACCGTCCGGTAGTAGAGAAAATCGGGCCAAAAAAGATACATTAGACGGAGGAATTAGTCGAAAATAGCTCGGGCTAAGCCTTGGATTGAACCTAACCTTAACCCGAGCCAAAGCCTCGTCCCAACCCAAGTCCAAGATTAAACGAAACCGAAACAAAGTCTAACCTAAGCTTAAACCAAGGCGAAATTCATAGACGCAGCCACCGCTTAAGCCTAAGCCAAAGCCAAAGGCAAGGCTGAAGCCTAAGCCTAAACTCCAGCCGAAGCCCAAGTCGAAGCTTCAGGGAAGTCAAACGACACCGAAGCCAGCCCCACGTAAGCCCAAGCCAGCTCAAACGGAACCAAAAGCCGCCCTATTATTGTTGCAGTGTGGCATACATGGATCGAGTGGCTTGACTGTAGCCCCGGACTGCACATCCGGCCGGGCAGCTATCTAAACAACATGACCCCTGCATGTCGGGTCACACTGGCAACCTGCCAACCGATCACGCTATGATATTTTGCCCTTGCTCCAGTACACTGGTTTTATTTAACACTTCAAATATATAGCCGAAACTTAATCAGGTCTCCCTTGAGCAACCTCTAAACTTTTCAGCGCATAATCAGCGGGAAATGCGTCGATTGACGGTTCTTTAGTCGATCGTTGCCATTGATGCGCCGATATATCAGGTTGGAACGAAAGTTCTGTCGCCGAGATTTTGGAGGGCTGGCTAAATTCGTAGATAACTCCATTCTGGACATGCGATATGTCATTGTGTAGCTCCGGCCTCAACCGTTTCGGGTGGTGGGCCCTGGGCCGTCAAAATCAAGAACGGCCGAGATACAGGCCCAAGAAGATTTTTCAAAAATTACGAGAAAGTGTTTTTGCAAGTTATCTCTGCATAGAGACATTTGCATGCGATACCTTTAACGCCAATCGATAGCTCTCGAGGAGTAGATATCGATAGATGTTGAGATCATTAAAATTGGACACTGGATCGCCGAGATATGGCCTCTTGAAATTTGGCCCATTTCTTAGAACTTTTCTCGATTTCCCATACATTTTTTCGAAATCCGCTCCCCTAGTCCAAAAATAAAGCGGTAATTTTTGGTACCTGTCCGTCAAATTTTTGGAAATGTATGGGAAATCGAGAAAAGTTCTAAGAAATGGGCCAAATTTCAAGAGGCCATATCTCGGCGATCCAGTGTCCAATTTTAATGATCTCAACATCTATCGATATCTACTCCTCGAGAGCTATCGATTGGCGTTAAAGGTATCGCATGCAAATGTCTCTATGCAGAGATAACTTGCAAAAACACTTTCTCGTAATTTTTGAAAAATCTTCTTGGGCCTGTATCTCGGCCGTTCTTGATTTTGACGGCCCAGGGCCCACCACCCGAAACGGTTGAGGCCGAGAGCTACACAATGACATATCGCATGTCCAGAATGGAGTTATCTACGAATTTAGCCAGCCTTCCAAAATCTCGGCGACAGAACTTTCGTGCCAACCTGATAGATAATCTAAATCGGCAAGCGAACGACCGCTCCACTGTATTGACATCTCACTCTCTCCTCTCTCTAACTCTCTCCCTCTCCCTCTCTCTCACTCTCTCTCTCTCTCGCTCTCTCTCTCTCTTTTCTTCAACGGACCTGTCGCCGTACCTTTAAATTTGAGCATTTCAGTTTTTAGCAGCTGCTTAATAAATTTTTCTGTGTATCTTTTCCGAATCACCCCATCCCTCCAACTAGTAAACAAGCAAAAAATTGCGCTCCCAGCATTTTCCGCTCTCCGATCTTTGCGTGATAAGGTTTGCGTATAAAAAGCGGCGTTCAGATTGGGCACCCCACCCGATTTTTCCCCGCTTTTATTAAATTTAGCCATTTTTCTTGCACTCTAGTTTCTGATCCACAACCTGGGAATTTACAGGTAATACAAGAAAAGATGCTGCTCCCCCACGCGACGTCAAGCTCCCCATTCGCCCGTGCATCGATTGCATTGACTAAGCAGCATGTTAACCAATTGTGAGTTCTAATTTAAGAGCCTAGGAATTTAAAGGGGCGAGCAAGTCAAAAATCGCTATGGATTTCGATCGGCGCATTAATGAAATCTTTCCATTTTCAGTTCCACTCCAAGGTGCCGTCAATGCTGAAATTCTGATGAATTCTGGGTTAATAAATGGTTCTAGTCCGTATTTATGCTAATTACACCCCAAAATGAACCTTAAAAACCTGTGTCAGTAGTATTACGATGGTGTACATGGCGATGCATCGACTTATACGTTCTGATGCCTTCCGTAACACCGCACGTCGCTATAGCTTTCATGGGATTATCGACAGCAGCCCCTTCCTCGTCGATTCCCAAGTACCATTCTCGGGTGTCCGGGGTTGGTCAGTGTCAGTAGTAGCCGAATGGAACGGACGGCTTTTATGGAGCGTCTCCCCCCGGGGCACCGGTCTCTCCCACCCCCGACATACCATACGTCTTAATTTATTCACGGGTACCTGTGGGGGTGGAGGATGGGATGGACTGTCGGCGTTATGGCTTTATAGCGGTCGAAGTTTTCTCTCTCTCTCTCTCTCTCTCTCTCTCTCTCTCTCTCTCTCTCTTTCTCCTTTTCTCTATCTTTTTCTCCTCTCGATCTCTTTCTCTCTCCCTCTCTCATTCTCTCTAGCTCTCTCGTTCTCTCGTTCTCTCTCGCTTTCTCGTTTACCCTCCCTCACTCTCTCCCCCCTCTCTCTCTCTCGTTCTCCTTCCGGAACTTAAATTCAAAGTATTCGATGTATTCGAATCGAATTTTTCTTGAATTCGGCATCAAATCGCCTAATTAGCATATAATAGCCCCAAAAATGGGGTGCGAATTGTGGTGTCCAGGTGGAGGATAGAGGAGGGGCCCATGGACGAGGCCTAGGTGGTTGCATCACCCGGGTTGTCGGGGCTTTGTTCCAGGGGAAGGGTGGAGGGCCCCGGAAATCGTCTAATCCCACCCCGACAACCCCTTTTTGAGAGGCTGTATTCTACATCGATACCCTCGGTATATGTTTTTGGCGAATTTTCAACGTCAATTTGAAATGAGTAAAATTCAAAATTAAAATTAAAATCCATTTCGACCTGTAGCTAAATGGTAAGTGGTCAGTTTCCCACCCGCAAGGCCCGGGTTCGAAGCCCGTCCGGTGCTGGGCTTTTGATAGATTAAAGTTCCATGTTTTTTTTAAGAGAGGAAAGCTATTTTAATCGCCGCGACACGCAACGCGCTGCGGTCGCGTCGCGATCCCGGACGGACCATTACATTGTGTTGCGCGGTTGCGTACTACTAAAAAACCTTGCTAGCCTCCCCATCAACCCTAATCGGCCAATATTTCGTGACCCCCTTCAAAAAATCTGCGTCCATTTTTCTTCCCCGGCCGTCCGCTCGGATTGGCGTCCCGCCGGGTGCCCCTCACCAGCAACGAAAAATTGCGTGGCGCCAAAATTTAGCGTCTCCCCTTTTCACTGGTGCTCAAGGTTATGTGAAAATTGCGGGTGGTACGGTGGGATTCAATGTCATTTTTTGGAACAGGACGGCATTTCCGCTTGTCGGCATTTTGGATAAGTGTCCGAATTCGGGTGTCGGCATTTTGGATTCACGGCATTGCGAGGCGTCGACATTTTTGCTTGTCGGCATTCGGTTTGATGGGGTAGCGTGACCTCGGAATTTTGGCTTATCGGGATTTTGGGCTCACCTGTCGGCATTCTAGGGTCACGGCATTGCGGGCGTCGGCATTTTGGCGGCTTGTCGGGATTTTGCGCTTTCTTGTCGGCATTTTAGCTGATAGTCGGGATTTTGGGTCTTGGCTTTTAGAGTTATGGGATTGCGGGGTGTCGGCTTTTTAGCCTCAATATTTCGGATGCACTTTCAGCTGTCGGCATTTTGGATTTCGGAATCCTGAATAATAGATCACGTAACTAATCCGCAGCAACGCCTTTCTGGTCCCTTTAAAATGAGGTCCTAGGGCTTCTGCCTATCCGGTAAATGGCTGCCGATTTTCTGGGGAGGAGCGCTGTAAACTCACCTTTGCATTGGTGGTCCGGTCAGGTACCCGGTACCCTCCCGGAAATACACATTAACATCTGGTACGTGACGGGGTTCGAATGGCACCATTTAGCTGACTAGTTTTTGGGGCCTTGGAAATTGTAAATTGGCCCTTGGCGTAATACAGTAATTAGTATTTTATCGTAATGATTGTGGATATCCCTCTCGCATTTTTTCTAGCTCTCTCTTACTCTCTCTCCCTCTCTCCCCTCTCTTTCTCTCTCTCACTCCATCTTTTTCTCTCTCTCTCTCTCCTTCTCTCTCTCTCTCTCTATTCTCTCGCAATTTACGCCCCATTTCGTCCTTTCCGACCCCCTTTAACTCGTTAATAACCGGGTTGATGACCGGATATGGGTCTTTTCGAGTGAGGGGGCAGCTAGGTAAACAACGACCCTTCCGCCCTACCCCCAGGCCACATTGCCCAATCTTGCGGCTATCAGATGAAGATCCCGATCAGCCATCAACCCCCACATCAACCTTTCTAGAAAAGGGCCTTTCGGATTGATCAATCCCGGAGCGACCTCCGTGGGGGCTTGCGCCACACCTCTTCCACCTCATAAAAGACGGACGGGTTCGGGCGGCGGATTCAGATTTATGACCGGAACTTCTAAAGGGAGAGGCTGATCTGGTCAATTTTTTGCGATTGACAATGAGAAAGTTTGAATAGGCATGCCAGTAATTTTTAGTGTACATTTTACAGCGTAATTTCCATAAAGATCTCCATTTCTCTCTCGCTCTCTATCTCTCTCTCACTCTCTCTCTTTCTATCGCTCTCTATTCCTTCTCCCTTTATATCGCGCTCAATCTCTCGTCTCTTCTCTCTCTCTCTCTCTCTCTCTCTCTCTCTCTCCCTTTCTATCTCGCTCTATCTATCGCTCTCTATCTCTCTCACTCTCTTTCTCTTTCTATTGCGCTCTTTCTATCGCTCTCTCTCTCTCGCTCTCTCTCTCTCGCTCTCTCTCTCGCTCTCGCTTTCTCTCGCTCCCTCTCGCTCTCTCCCGCTCTCTCTCTCTTCCTCTCTTACTCCTCCCGCTTCCTCTCTTTCCCTCTCAACAACCAAAAAACTGTACATTTGGAAGCATGTACTCCTCCCGAATGTCCCACATAGTGCAACTCATTCCCGCCAAGTAGTTGCCGATCACTTTTTCGCCTCATCTTCCCCTTATATGAATCACGCAGCTCCCGAAGCGATCCCGATCGTCTGCCCGTCATAACCCGTCCCGGCAGTCCCCCAAAAAACAACCAAAAAAGAATGGACCCGCTGACCCATATGGGTCCCCGCAGATTTTGGTACGCCAATTTGCCCCCGGATGTCGTCCACCCCTCCCGGGCCCCCGGTACCCAAATTTATTACCCCCCCCCCCCCCCCCGGGGCTAACGACAGCTACTCCTGCTTCTTTCCCGGGTTTTTCAGCAAGTTTTACAGCCCTCCAATCGAACGGCTGGGTGGGCCGTTTTTTAGGCGTTCAGCTAAAGGTCTTGGATTAAAGGGATCGGCAAGGGGGAAAAGCGGAAATACGGACAGCCAAAATACCGACACGCTAAATCGTAGCGCAAAAAGATATGAAAACTAGTGACTAGTAATTAAAAATTATAATAATTGAAAAAGAAGATTGCCATGAATTGAACTTACTCTGTTTTGTAGGGTTTTGGCCACCCGGAGAAGCCGTCGGCATTTGGCTGTCGGGAGACCGGATTTTTTATATTATTTGGGAACTGCTCAATATTAATACCTTTTTAATAGCCAGTTTAGCATAAAATTTTAAGGAAAAAAACTTAGAAAAAATGTATGATAGTTTACATTTTGGTCTAAATCGGCCATTTTTGGTCGATAATCGAGATTTTTTCGTTGTTTTCAGCAAAATTTTCTCTAGTTTTTAAGCTTAGGAATCGGGAAAGCATTTAGAAAAACTTTTGCTCTTTATAAAAAAATTAGATCCTTCGAAAAAGTTGCCCCCCCCCCGATAATGCAAAAGAACCAAAACGCGCATTCCAAGTCCGGCGCTTGTCTCTGATAAAAATCTGACCTTACGTTTACTTTTCTTTCCCATAACTTTTCACGCATTCCACAAATTCACACGGGGGTCATAGGCGAGGTGAAAAGCCGAAAAGGTGCCTCGTCTCGAGACGAAGCAACACGGATACGACTGGGGGTTGCCGCGCGAAAAACCAGTGAAGCGTACGTCCTGCATAACTAGTTAGGGTGTGGTGGCCGGCTCGACCTGGGTTTTCGGGTACACACTGACTTACGGAATTAGTCACAACACGGCCCGGCTTCGACCTATGTTGCGAGGATTTCCAACCGGAAATTGGGGGTTTTTAAAGGGACAGACAAGACGTGTCTATAATTTTTTGTTAGTTGGGGATTACAGTAATATTAGCATATACTTCCCCCTGCTTTTAACAGTCGCAGAATTTGGTCCTAATCTTGATGTTTTAACCCTGGTGAATCCCCGGTTAGGCTCATCTGACCAGCCCCTCTTTACCTAGGTAATTGTGGTCTTGAGGGGGTGGATTACGCGATGATCCAGATAACGATCGGCCCCTCCTGAGCCATTGGGCTTGCAAAGACCACAATCAGCTTCCGGGGCGAGCCACTACCAGATCCATAATTGGTCTAGTGGTCCGGGTCTCGATTGTTTTTTGGTTAACGCCAGATCGCTCTCTCTCTCTCTCTCTCTCTCTCTCTCAGGATCGCGGTCTATCGCTCGCTCTCACTCTCTCGCTCTCTATCACGCTCTCTCTCTCTCTGCCTGTCTCGCTCTCTCGTTCTCTCTTACTCTCCCGCCCTTTCTTGCTATCTCGCTCTCCCTCTCTCTATACCATTCTCTCATGTCCTTTTCCTTTTTCCCCCCCCTTTTTTTTTTTTTTTTTTTTTTTTTTTTTTTTTTTTTTTTTTTTTTTTTTTTTTTTTTTTTTCCCCCCTTTTTTCCTTCGCCCCCCCCCCGCAACTATCCACTTTCTATCCCCCTGGGGTCCTTTCAGACTTTTTTGGCAAAAAGCCAGAAAGCCGCCAAAAAGAGCTCGAATCTCAAGCCTTCCCAGTCCCTTTAGCCCCGTCTTTTACAGCTTCTCTTGCTTGACTCTGATTTCAATGGCCATTCACCCCCCAGGTAAGCCTCCCCTTTGAGGACATGAGTACACACATACACCCCTTGTGGCCCATCCTCCCCCTCCTGCGACTCCGCCCCCATCCTCTTGACGGCTGCCCCCCCCAGGTTGTCCACCTCCACCTCCTTTTCCTCCTCCTCCCCCCCTTCCGTCTGCCTTGACCACGATTTATTCCCCCAGCCATAATTCACCTTTCATCTGTGCCGCTGTGATCTGCAGCCACCAATCCACCCTCTCCAATCACTACACTACACACCTAGCAACACCCTCCCCGAGTGCCGAGATTTAATTGGAGCAATTTGATTGCGGGAAAGGCCTAGCAATTGGACGAAGGCTCACTGTAAAATTTCCTGAATTTAGCTTCGAAAAACCGACACCAGAGGCCGCAAAATTCCGGCTCTAGCAATAATGTCGACAAAAATCCGGCCATGAAAAAATGCCGACAACCTGACGGGATCCAATCTTTGTACTGTTTCTACGCTCGTACCTTTTTCTAAAAAAAATGAAGAAAATACCGACAAGACAACCGGATCCAATTTTGATACAACTCGGCATTTTTGAACGTTTTCGGATCCCGAAAAGTTCTGTCTAACCTGTAATTTCGTCAAAATCACCCAAAACAAAAAAATACCGACAAGCCAACGATGGTCAATCTTAGATAATGCCTTTATTAATGCCAAGCAACGTTTTTTGGCGTTGTCGGCATTTTTCAGCTTTCCTTCCATCCGTCGTTTTCGAGATATTTCAATCGGCATGGGCGTTTCTTATTGTGTGCAGAATTTCGAGTTATCGGTATTTTCCGACTTTCTGGGCCGTCGTGACATTTTTATCGATATTTTGTCGATCAATCATATTTTGTCGGCATTTATTAGAAGCCAGGTAATTTTTTCGACTTTATGGATCAGTCGATTTTTTTCGATTTTTTGGCCCGACAATCCGGGGTAACACTGTCCGCTGCCCGGCGGGTAATTTGTCGGGCGGCCCGGGGTTGCCCAAAAAATGAGTGCCTCGGGGATAAGATCTGTTCCCCCGCTGTTTCCCCCGATTGTTCGTCCATTCATCAAGACACGACTCATCAACCACTCCTTTGCCCCGCCGGTGGGCCAATCCAACCAGAAACCCTCCGTTTTTATCCGTAACGATCGGTTGCGCAATAGGCAAACTAGGAGGGGCGGTGCCTTTCTATTGTCGATTTGTTGCGCTCCTTTTTCAAGCTAAGCTAATTTTGGGTCTTAAAGGTGGCCTGACAGGTGGTTCGAATGGGCCCTATTTTTTGTGGCCATTTTCAGAGCTTTAAAAACTGGTTTCAGCATTTTGTTGAATTTTTTTCGGTTCTCTGCCCGCTCGTCGTTCCTTGTTCTCTCTCTCTCTCCTCTTCTCGCTTTTTTCCCTTCTTTTGTCACTCTCTCTCCTCTATCTCGTTCGCTCTCCCTCTCCTCTCTCTCTCACTCTCTCTCTCTCTCTCGCTCTATCTCGATTTCACTCCCTACCACTCGTATTCTTTCTCCTTTCACTCTCAAATCTGCCAGTCCAGACTTCGAATTCCCTCCTAGGGCAATTTTTAGCGTTCGAATAGTACCACGTACTTGCCCAAGGGCTTCACCCCCCGAATTCCACGGATGTTCGCATGTGCCGTGAGTGCGTGAATAGAAGAGGGCCCTCTTGTCCCACCACGGCCTCCCCCCGCCATGCAGATCACGCATAAAATCGGGAGGCGGCTAGGGAGGGCTGTTTGTCTATGGCCTCATTCAAACTTCATGCGTCTATGTGTTCGCACCCTTCTTTGGGGAGTGGGCCCGCGAAACTCGGCGTGTGGCTGTTGTTCTCCAGTAGTACTAGTCATTTTTAAGCAGTTCCGGAGGTCTTGGTCCCTTCTCTCTCGCTCTCCCGTTCTCTCTCGCTCTCTCACGCTTATTTTGTCTCTCTTTCACCCTCACTCTCTCACTCACTCTCGCACTCTCTCACTTTCGCTCTCTCACCTTGATTTTATCTCTTTCTCTCTCTTTCTCTCTCTCTCTCTCTCTCTCTCTCTCTCTCTCTCTCGCTGTCTCTCCCACCCTCCTCTCCTCTCTCTCTATATATTTCCATCGATGTTCTTCCTGCTTACTTTAATCGTATAATTCACGATTTCAGCCCCCATCCACAGCCAAGGCACTTGTCTTGAATTTTTTCTCCTGCTTCTCTTGCTCCCTACAATGCACTCCCATCAGCTACCGTACCCTCTCAGAAGATAGTCATGCCGCGCTGTGCCGTCGTCAATGGTAGGTTTTGTTGTCAGTTTTGACATTTTTCAGCCTGTTATCTCGCTTTAAAAATTGTGTCTTTAGGTGACGGTCATACCGTAGTGGCGGGCTGGCCCGAGAATGCCGACTGCCCATCGACCTCAAATTTTTCGACGCCCGCCGAGTATTCGGAGATGCCAACGGGCAAGGTTGGGAAGCGGAAACAGAGGTTGGTTTTGGGGTTCTTGCCGAGCCAGGCTAGCAAAGATAATTCGGGAGATATACCGTAGTTGTAGATTTGAGCGGAGGTTCTTTAGGAATTTTTCCAAGGCCTGCTAGCAGAGACTTCTTGGGAAATTTGATTCAGCAAGCGAGCAAAGACAATTTTCTTTCCGGAAACGCTTAAAGAGATGAGGACGGCATCTGTTGAACCCCCCTTGGGGAGGGGTGGTCCCGCGGCGAGAGAGGGCGCCCAGGGGAGAGGCGCAGGAGGGGGGAGAGACATTTTCTTTCCCTCGCGTAATCGATTGACTTATGCCGCCCCTATCCCTTTAAATTTATCGATCATGAAATTGACGACTAGGAAATCTTAACGTCGACTTCATGGGATTAGCTGGAAAAATGGCCTCAGGCAGGCTAGCAGAGATCCTTTAGGAAATTTATTCAGGCAAGCTAGCAAAGATTATTTGGGAAAATTCAGAGTACGAGTCAGGCATGCTTAAAAGTCTTTTTGGAAATCATTTAAAGTTTTTCAGATGTTCCAGACTACAATTCCTAAAAGACGAAGTCTCCCTACCCGTCTGGGCCATTTGCCTCCCCTCAGCCGTTCTCCTTCTACTGATCGGCATCGTTTTCGGGCTCCTCCACCTCCGGATAGGCCGGTTGGAGCGAAGATTCGGCGACCCGACCATGCTCGATTTCCCGATATCCGAGGTTGGCATTTGGCCACTATTTGCGCTCAGGCTCATTACCATCATTTATGGCTTCCAATTTCTCGTTGGCCCTGGGCCCCCGGGGGTGGCGTCTGTCAATACGTATGGTTGCGTACAGGTGGTGACCCCTAGAGGAGGGGGACCCTGCTTCCAAAGGCCCAAAACCAAGGGGGCATGCCTGGGGGCCAGGTGATATCAAGCTGCGTGCGGCCGAACTTGGCAAACATCTTCTCAAAACACTTCACCCCTAGGAGAGGGAGAGAGAGAGAGAGAGAGAGGAGAGAGGGAGAGAGAGAGAGAGAGAGAGAGAGAGAGAGAGAGAGAGAGCTAGCGTGGCATGGGAATTACTGAGGGAGGGCACAGGGAGCAAAAACCAAACTTCGTGAGAACGAGAGCTAGGGCAAGAGAAAGAAAGAGACATGGCGAGAGATAGACAACGAAAGGCGCAGAGCTAGATGGAGCGAGCATGAGACTAACTGGCTAAGAGGCAGTGAGCAAGAGCTAGAAAAAGGGAGCGGGAGGGTGATAGAGACCAAGAGAGCGAGAGAGAAAGAGTGAGCGTGAGAGAGAAATAGAGCGAATTAAAAATTACATACTTTTCCGCGCAATGTCTCTTAACAATCAAATCCTTCTATCCCATCCTATCGACTACTATTTGCTCTGGACGATACCTATCCACACGGGATGAGTGTTATGATGATCATTAGGGCCCTTCTCTCTCCCTCTTCCTCTCTCTCTCTCTCTCTCTCTCTCTCCTCCCCCTCTTTCTCTCCCCTCTTTCCCCTCCTCCCTCTCCTTCTAACCTCTCCAAACCAAACAAATATACTGCCCTCCAAAAGGGTATTGGCCCGAGCCTCGAATCTACCTGAATGTCCGGGGACCCCTCCCAAAAACAGGTGTCCCACCCCGCTAGATATTGCCCCCAAATAATTGGGACAAAGGCGTGAAAATCGACAGCTGCCCATCGTGGCCAAAGGGCCAATGGATGGGTCTAAATTGGTACCTTGTTGCCTAAAGGGGGGGCTTGGATTTTAAAGGGACTGGCAAGTTGGATACAATTCAATGAGATTGAAATAAAGCTCGAACGAGAGAGAGAGAGAGAGCGAGAGAGAGGAAGAGAGAGAGAAAGGGTGAGAAAGAGAGTGAGAGAGCGTGAGAAAGAAAGAAAGAGAGAAATCGATTCCTTTGATGACACAATCCCTTCAAAAAAGCCAAACTCCAAAATTTACTCACCTTAATGACCTCCTACTCAAAGTGGTCGGCCTCGTCCTCACTAAAAATCCGTAACGACCCATTAGTCCCCGTAACTCCCCCAAATTCCGAAAGGCTACACCTGCCGGGCGGTGTTCTTTCCCACCGTTTCGTACTGTCCATTCTCCAATTCCGCATCTCTCTCTCTCTCTCTCTCTCTCGCCTCTCTTTTTCAACATTCCCCTTTCTTTTGTGGCCAGCCGTCCCCATAAAAGCCATACAACCACCCCCCCCCTTCCATCAGAAAAACCACCTCACGGCTGATAGCCCCGCGGGTTTTACTACATACATAGATTTTTGGGAATCCAGGGAGAGGAACGGATGTATTTAAAGGGACCGCGAAGGCTGAATTTTTGAGCTGCTGCGGATGTGTCCCAAATTCGGTACTGGCCTGTTAGCGGGGGGGGGGGATTTTTGGCATGGGGGCTAATTCTTGCTTTCCGCTTGTTAATAATACATAGTGTATTTTTATAATCAGTTGGGAATTCTGGGGTCCCATGGCCATGGACTAGCTCCGGGTCCAATCCGCAAAACAAGTGTTTACGGTCGGTGTTCCCCGATAACACTACGTGCTTTCGAGTCCGATGCTTTATTATTGAGCGTAACGGGTCACGCGGAATGCCTTTATCGGGCAGCTATCCATTTGCCGCCCCCGCTAACAGTCCAAGTCCCGCCATTCTCGCGCACTGGGTTTTTAGAGGTTACGATAAATATCTAAGATCCCTTGGTCAATCTATAATCCATAACATAAAGTCCACCAAATCCTGGCTTCCAGCCCCTTTAAAACACCCGTTTTCTACCCTAGCAACGCCGCTTCTTGTCTGTAGTGAATGAGTGAGAGTGACCATTTGCAGGGACAGCTGACCGTGTCCCACTAGCTCGTCCTTCCGATAAATGGCCCCCGGGTTTCGTGTGTCTGTGCTTCTTTTCGTCTCTCTCTCTCTCCCCCCCCCCCCCTCCCCCTCCTCAGCCCATTTTTTTCTTGTCTTAAAACCCTTCCCCCTGAATGGCCGCTGCTCACCGACAGGGGTAAAAACCGCCGAAAAACGGCGCCCCTCGTCGAGTCCGATCGGCTACAAATTACCCCCTACCCGGTGGCCATCCAAAGAAGAAGATCGGGGGGTCTTGAAATGGATTTTTGATCGAGAATTCAGAGATTTTCCGAAATTTCGCGATTTCGGGAGTAAGAGAGAGAATAAAGAGAGAGAGAGAGAGAGAGAGCGAGAGAAAGAGAGAGAGAGGGAGGGGGAGAGAGCAAGAGATAGAGGCAGCGAGAAAAATAGAGAGAGAGCTTTTCAGTTTTTAAGCTTACCTTATCTATCAATTTCCAGGAGTCCCCAACGATACGACCGAGCAGCAACGAAACGGAAGCGTTCACGCGGCGCCCCCGCGCCATTCGATACGACCGATCGCAGAACTGTGTGTGCCCGCCCGGTCAGTTGGAAGAGTATGCAAATTAACGCGGTTTGGGGGGGGGGACGTTAAAGGGGTCAGGAAGGTTCAGAAAAAATCACCCTAAAGCTAGCTTTAGTTCTAAAATTAGCATAAAGTACACGTACACGAAATATGGAAATTAGGAAGGATTTTGCTATAGAACGTAATCCGTAAAATTTCATAGCTTTTACAGTACCCCCCTGTCGCCGCAGCTTCCCTGTTCCGTATTTTACCATCGACACCTAGCCTCCCACCGCACTTTTGCAACCGTTTGTAAAATGCAAATGAGGAGCGGGTTGTAAATGGAGAAGCGCGTATAGCCAAGTTTTCGAGGAGGGGGGCGTATTGTCGGGTTGTTTGCACCCCCGGGGGGTCTCGAGGGGGGATAGATGGCTATTCGATGCCCCGGGGGATCGGATGTTGCTTACGGTCTTATAGTCAAATTGAATGGGGGGATTGTCGGGATTCGAGGGTCGGTATTTCTCTCTCTCTCTCTCCCCTCTCTCTCTCTCTCAGGCTCTTGAAAGCTTGAAATATGAACTTGAAATTTCGGGTTTGAAGTAAAAACAAAAAAAAAAAAAAAAAAACAAAAAAAAAAAAAAAAAAAAAAAAAAAAAAAAAAAAAAAAAAAAAAAAAAAAAAAAAAAAAAAAAAAAAAAAAAAAAAAAAAAAAAAAAAAAAAAAAAAAAAAAAAAAAAAAAAAAAAAAAAAAAAAAAAAAAAAAAAAAAAAAAAAAGACAGAGAGAGAGAGGGAGAGAGAGTAAGAGCGAGATGATGCTCCTGTTCGCCGCCCTTCACTCTCAATTTTACCCTTTTTGATACCTTACCACTCCACTCAATTGCTCATGGAGTCCCACTCCTTCCGGTCGCTCTCAATCTCTCGCTTTGTGTGTGGTGTGTGACAGCAAGAAATGATGGGTGGCTGACCGATGGGGCCCCTCCGACATGATCGATTACACCTGACACCCCCTGAGTCTACGGCTTGACCCACCTCAGACATCGGAGGAAACTTTTAGAAACCCGCATGCTCAGCCGGAGGGTATCGGAATTTTTAAAGGGATCTTGAAACATCATAGATTCGTACTGTACCGTACCGCGACGCAGTACTCTTGCGTTCCGTAGCGCAAAGCAGCGTATTGCAGCGTACCAAGAATGACTGAACAGTGCTTTATAGGATTTCGGATTTTGGGTGCTACTGGGCAGGTCAACGCAGCGTACGGTGTATACGTAGCGATGCGTACCTTAAGCGGGGTGATGCGTAGGCGTACGCGATCGCCTCAGCTTAGGCTCAGACTTGGGCTTCGGCCCAGACTTAGGCTGAGGCTTGGTTCGGGCTTAGGCTTAGGCTTCGTCGAAACTTTCCCCCAATACATTTAGTTTAAGCCTTCGAACAATCCCGAAAACTTCCCCCCTTACGGCCTATTTTTCCTAGCATCACCTTCTAGCCCAGTCTCTCCGCCTAGTCAATTTTTTTACGATCCCCGCTCAATCCGTCGAGCCGCCGGGGAGTCGATTGGGCCACTCAATTAGTCACCTTCTCCTGGCCCCGGGGAGTGCGAGCTAGAGGAGCCGGACCACCGCTCGCTGGCTGATGGCCAGTTGAAAGCGGGGTTTACAGTTGAATTTCACCCCCTTGGAGCCGAGGCTGGACATGGCCATTCGGGTGCCACCTTGATTTATGACCCTAGAGGCGAGAGAGCAAAAGAGAGAGCAAGGGAGAGAGAGAGATAGATAGAGAGAGAGCGAGAGAGAGAGAGAGATCCCCACACCGGTCAGGACCTTGTCCACCTTGATTTATCTGGACCTCCATGTCCGCCGGGGGTTGATAAGGCATTAAAGGGGCTGGGAAGGCAAATATCTGTATATATTGTAAAATTTTAAGCAAAAAAATTACCATAAATTGCTTTGAATAATTTTTCCATTTCAGGCCCGAAAGGCGAGGCCGGGATGCCAGGACCGCCGGTAAGTCGAATTTCGTCAATTTCTAGTCATTTAAAAAATTCTAAAAAATTCTATGGATATTGAAATGTAAGAAAGACAGTAGTTTTCATCAAAAAATTTTATAAAAATTTACAACGAAAGTGAACACCAAAAATACATCAAAAATTAGTGCCGTCGCGGTGATGCGATAGACTGGGAAGTGCGTGATGTAGCGTTTTTCAGTTTTTCAGCCCATTTTTTTACATGTTTTGAGTTGTAAAATCTTATTTTTAATTAGTTTTTCCTTTTAGTTCGTTGGTGGTTGAGTGGTGGTGCGATTTCAGGGTCTACCCGGTCTCCCAGCGCCGTACTACGCCAAGAAAAAGTACCACCAGCAGCAGCAGAAGTTGAACGCCAGCCCGGCCACGTTGCCGTTTAATGTGCGTGTGTAGTTTGGAGTTTGTAGCCTGTAGTTTATAATTTGTAGTTGTAGTTTATAGGCCAAACTTTGTAGGCTGACAGTTTAGAGTTTGTAGTTTTAGCTGATAGTTTGTAGCCTGTAGTTTATAGCTGAGAATTTATTGGCTCTGAAGAGACTACAATTTTAAAGGGACAGACAAGGCAAATTTATAGGTTTTTATATTACTTATATTTTTTAAATATTTTTATATGTACTTAAAATTTAATTTTTCATTTTTTTGGTGGCGTTTCATATCATTTTATTTATTTATTTTTGAAAACTTGTAAATCCGGCCACTCCTTGGTTAATTGGTGTCGTTGCAGCGGTTGGACCCGGCGCTGCGCCGGAAGCTGCGATCGTTCGGGTTCCTCTACTCACCTGATGGCAAGGCCATTCAACTACAGGGTCTCCCGGGCCCGCCAGGACCGCCGGTAAGGAGATGAACAATTTAAAGGGACCGGGAAGGCAAGAGGAGCAAGAGGTTTTGCCTTTGAGTTTCTGTTTTTTGGTAGGGACCAGCTCAAAAAATTTGGTTCCACAGCGATTCTAAAGTTACGAAAAATCCATAGAAACTTTCTGGGAGTGCAAATAAAAAACCCACAAACGCTGAGCAAAAATATGGGTCTGATAGAGTCGGCGATGGGGTTCCGAAACTGCAATCAGAATTTCTAACCTATACAAAAATAGTTATGAGCATTTTAAGTTTTGCACACATGCTCCCCCTCCCTATGAGCCCCTCCCAAGATGGGTGTCCCCTGTCGAGTGGTATAGTGCCTAACTAGCATACCTCTGGGGCGGAGGGTCTCTGGTTCGAACCCCGGTCTGCAAAACTTTTGCTTTTGGTCAAAGTCAACAACTTTAGACTTTTAAAGTTTCGAAGTCCGAAATTTAGATTTTTAAAATTGTCTTTATTATTGACTGCGTCTAGGCCTGCCTTCGAAAATAGAGTGAATCTTTTAGTGCCCTATCCGCAAGAGTACTGACACTCCCCCCCACTTTGCAATCAGTTTCATAAATTTAATTAAGAGAACGACCCTTTCGATTTCGAAGCTTTGAAAATCCGAAAAAGTTTTGCATGACCGGGGATTCGAACCAGAGACCCTCCGCCCCAGAGGCATGCTAGTTAGCCACTATACCCTCGACAGGCGGACACCCTCTTTGGGAGGGCTCATAAGGGAGGGCGGAGATGTAGTGCAAACTTATGCTCTACTATTTTGTATTCAGCTTTTGCAAATTCTGTTGCAGTTTCGGATCCCCATCGCCGACTCTATCAGACCCATATTTTTGCTAAGCGGTTTGCTGGGTTTTTTATTTGCACTTCCCTAGTTAGATTTTTGTCTTCCCGGTTCCTTTAAAAGGATTAGGAAGGCAAAAATACGATTTTTCTATAGATTTTTGGAAATTTACGGTTCTTAAATAGCTTTTGGACTGGCTGCCAAAAGTCTAAAGCCGATTCAAAAATTCTGACCTCTGCCTTCCCGGTCTCTTTAAAGTGGTACGGTAGCTTATAAAACACGATTAAAACGTTTTAAAGGGAGCGTGACAGCTGTGAATTTGCTGAAATAGTCGAATTTTGCAGCAAACCAGTTCTGGCACGATCCCTTTAAAATATAAATTTTCTAAATACTTGGATTTTTCTAAAGTTATCTACCCGGAATTTAAAGCCAGAAAATTAAATTAAATCATAGAAAATCGAAAAATTTCTTGAAGCTACCGTACCCCGGAATTCTTTCCAAAGCATGCCCCTTCCATTTCCTTTCCCCCACTTTCTTTCCCTCTGTTGTGCTATCGTTGTGCTTGGCAGGGCGGCGCTTGCGAGAAAATATTATATAAATAATATAATTAATATAATATACCATTAAAAATGACAAATCCCGCATCCCCATCCCCGCAATAGCACGCACCCCCACCATTTCCAGGGCTCCAAGGGACAACGCGGATACCCGGGATTTCCGGTAGGTTACTGTCGGTCAAGAAGTCTTCAGAAATTTTTATGTTCAAATGTCGCTTACGCTTTTTGCACGCAGATTTGGTTAAGGAAGATTTATCTACGTTTTTATCTCGGTTTCTCTCTCTTTCGCTATTTCTCTCTCACCCTCCATTTCTCTCTCTCTTTCTCTCACTTGCTCTTTCTGTCTCACGCGCGTGCTCTCTCTTTCTCTCTCTCTCACTTGCCCTTTCACTCTCTCTCTCTCGCTCACTCTCGACCTCGGAACACAGAGCAGGCCATGCAATTCCTACAAAATTAAAAAATATTTCAATACAACTGCACGTTCACCGTACTGTACCGTACTGTCTCTGTTCACTCACCCATCTTTCCCTTGGTTTTCTGTCTTTTTTTACAAACTAACCTCTCCTAACCACCGATTTCCAGGGCCCAATTGGACTCGACGGACCGAGAGGACTGCCAGGTGTTCCAGGGATCAAGGTTGGTCTCTTTGAATTTGAAGCAACGCGCAAGCGTGTCCCCATCAGCGCATGACACGCCACGCGTCCGCGACGCGTTGAAAGCTCTGTTAAATGCCTCACTTTCAGGGTGACCGTGGTGACCGAGGGCCGGTCGGACCCCCAGGGTACGATGGGACCGAAGGGTGACAAGGGCGTCTGCACGAATTTGGCTGTAAGTTGATGGTTTTTAGGGTGTCACCATCTCTTTAAAAGGATTAAAGTTCTTTTCTGACTTTCGAGACTTTAAATTTAGGTCAATAGCAGGCAAAATTCGTAGTCTTGCCTCACAATCCCTTTAAATCCACTTCCAGCTGCCCGGCTCGCCGATGTCCGGCTCGCAAATGATGGTCTCCGGCCCGCCCGGACCGCCAGGATTGCCTGGTAAGTTTTTGGGTTCGGAATTGGCTTTTTTTCGGGGGTTTTTTTGGAGATAAAAACCGCTTTTTCAGGACAACCCGGCAAACCGGGTCGTGACGGGCTGAACGGATTGCCGGGGCCGAAAGGCGAACGTGGACTGCCTGGATTTGATGGGGAGAGTAAGGTAAGGGAATTTTACGGCATCCGATCTGTCCCTCTCTCTCTTTCTCTCTCTCTCTCTCTCTCTCTCTCTCTCTCGCTATCTCTCTCTCTCTTCTGTCGCTCTATTTAGCTTTTCTCTCTCTTTCGCAACACGCGCTACGCTTTTTAGAAGCTTTTTAACCCCTAACCATACCCAAATTCCAGGTGGGACCCAAAGGAGACCCGGGCGAACCTGGCCGAGATGGAATGCCAGGACCCCGTGGCCCGGCCGGCGAGCGAGGACCAAAGGTTTGACAGTTTTCATTGAATTTCCTTTCCATTCCTAACCCCTTGAATTCCATTCGATAGGCCGAAGACGGTGGCGCGCAGCCAATCTGGGCCCCCGGCCCCCCTGGGCCACCCGGAATCCCCGGAGAGCCCGGGTTGCCCGGATTGTGTGCGAAGGTAGCATCGCGTACTGTACTAATTCGGGGAGCGTGCCGCTTCCACTCACTTTAACTTTGTTGGCTGAGTTTTGAGCCTAAACCTACGCCTAAGTCTAAGCCTAAGCCGAAACTTAAGCCTAAGCCTAAGCTAGTCCTAAGCCAAAGCCTAAAAAGCTTAATTAACAGAGTTATCCACACGCAAGAACAAAGCTCAACCTCGGCGTGCCAAGGCTAAGCCTAAGGCTAAGAAAACCTAATTAACAGAGTTACCGCTTTAATATCATCAGTTTCATCCGATCTCGACGAATATTCCAAAATTCAAATATTTTCAGGGCGAAAAGGGCGAGCGCGGCGACCGTGGCCACAACGGTACCCCCGGAAACCCCGGCGCCCCTGGCGTTGCTGTATCTGCCGGAAATTCGGGACGTGGAAACGGAACCCCGGGTCCACCAGGACCTCCCGGACGTGATGGAAGAGATGGCGAGAAGGGCGAAAAGGTACGGTAGTTGACGGAATTTACGTAATTTCGAGCTCCGGGCCTTCAAATATTGAGTTTTAGTAAAAAACAAGGAAAATATTGAATTTTAATTTGTTATAATAGCAATTTAATTATTGAAATTACGGATCAATGAAAATTAAATTCAACAACTAGAAAATTCAGAAAGGCTTGAAATTTGAGTTTAGAAATTTTCATTTTAGATCTTTGCAAAAAACTGATATAAATTAAATTATTCTAAAAATCTTCATCTTTAAATATACAAATCCATCTTAAATTTTCTTGTGAGCCTTCAGCCTTCGTCCTAAATGTTTTCGAAACTAATCCATTTTTTTCGCGTTTTTCCAGGCTACTCGCTGTCGTTTTCGGCACCTCTTGTATCTCTCGATAATTTCAAATTCCCCGAATAACCCGTGTTTTTTGGCATTTTTAACGTGTTGTTCAGGGCGAACCGGGTACGAGTGGACCCCCTGGACCCGAGGGACCGATCGGACCGCCCGGCGAGATCGGCAAGAAGGGCAGACGCGTAAGAATCGCTTTTTGAACGTTAAGATCCTAAAAACGTCCTATGTTCGGGCACAAATTGTCTGGTGAACTTGTTCAACTCGTGTCCACCACCGCCGTTTTCCGTTCAGCTACTAATTCCACCGCATTTTCGGTTGTTATCTGGATAATGTAGCAGGAAAAGAGGGGTTTAGATACGGTGAGAACTTACTGTAGATTACTGTGGCTAGGATCGATTTAAAAAACATCCAACGCCCCAGCTTTTGTTGAAAAAGCAAAAAACTTTGCCACTCCCGGGGATCGAACCAAGGTCTTGTGCGCGATAAGCGAACGCAAAACCAATGAGCCAACAGGGTGATCCATTCGGGAAAGGACACGCCCTCTTCCCCCAGGGAGGCCTTCGAGACTGCAACCCGTTTTTAGGGAAAACCCGGCCTCCCCGGCCCGCCCGCCTCGAACCAGTTGGGCAACACCGACGAGCTGTTGCGCGAGCTGATGCCCGCGATCAAGGAACAGTTGACGGAGATCCGAGTGAAACACGGATATCCGGGACCGCCGGGACCCGCCGGGCCCTCTGGACCTATTGTGAGGGATTGGGACACACTTTAGAATTCGAATTTAGGGCCCACCAGGGTTGAAGGGAGATCGAGGACCGCAGGGACTCCCTGGACATCAGGGAGAACGAGGCGATAGAGGGGATATGGGAGCACCAGGACTGCCTGGGCAACCGGTAGGTGGAGAGAGTGAGAGAGAGAGGGAGAGATAGAGAGAGATAGAGAGAGTGAGAAAGAGAGAGAAAGAGAGAGAGAGAGAGAGAGAGAGAAAGCGAAAAATTCATCGCTTTTCAGGGCCAAGTCATCGAAGTCGGAACGTCAGGAGGCAGCGGAGTCCAGGGTCCCCCTGGCATCCCCGGACTCCCAGGACCGCCCGGAGAAAAAGGAGATCGAGGGGAACGGGGAGAAGGACTCCCAGGACAACCAGGAAGCCTTGGATTGCCGGTAAAAATTGTTTTTTAAAGGAAAATTAAAAATTGAAAACAAAACCAAAAATCGAATTTTTTAAACAATAATTTTGTAAATAAACCTTCTGTAAAGGTTTTCTTATTAGTTAATTATTGATTTATTTCAGGGTCCACCCGGCCCGATGGGACTCCGCGGCCCGCCTGGCCCCGAACCGAAAGGGGCAAGTTTTACTCGTTTTCTCAGCTCCCAGGGTTTGCCGTGTTGTTTGAAGTGTGAATTTTAGCTGCCAGGTTTTGCTGTGAACAGGTTTGGAGAGCACTGTTGTGTCAAGTGTTCTTCTTCTTTCAGTTGTAGATGCACTCGAATTTAACTAAATCTATCAAAAAAAAAATTCTGATTTCATTAATGTGTTAATTTGCATTTTTAGGGTCGTGCCGGCGCACCAGGACCCAAAGGAGACCCCGGAGTGATGGTGGGTGAATAAAAATTTGAATTCAGCGTTTAAAAACTGTTTAAAATTTAACTTAAAAATTTCACAGTTTTTTGCCTGTTCTAGGTTTCGGTTCTTCTATTTTAATTATGTAGTTGTTTTATTGCAAAATTGACAGTAAAATTGAATTTTAGGGCCCGCAAGGACCGCCCGGACCTAGAGGGCCATCCGGTGAACCGGGCGAGAAGGGCGACCAGGGCATCCCGGGGCTCGACGCACCATGTCCGATTGGGCCCGATGGACTGCCGATGGAGTTCTGCGCCTGGAAGAATGGAGATGTAGGTTTTTTGGGCTTTAAAGGTACAATGAAGGCCAATCTGGTTTATGGATTTTGTCTCAAGCCTAATCTAGGCTGGTAGGGATGCTTCAAAAGCTTCAGAAGTCAATATAGTTCTGTCTCGTCTCTTGCACTCTCGTTCTCTCGCTCTCTCTGTCTCTCTCTCTGTCTCTCTAACTCGCTCTATCTCTCTGTCTCTGTCGCTCGCTCTGACTCGTCAAAATGCCGATAGACAAAAAGCCGACGACCAAAATACCGACACATAACCTCGCTCTCTCTCTCTCTTTCTCTCTCTCTCTCTATCTCGCTTTATCTCTATCGCGCTCTTTCTGGCTCTTTCTGCCTCTCTCGCTCTCCTTTTCCTTCGCAGAACAAGCTCAACGCCATACAACTCAACAAAATTCGAAATATTTTAAGTTTATTCGCATGCCTCGCTTACAAATTCTATGAAATTATACAAATTTAAAAAATGCGTGAGTTGACTTTGCGTATTTAGGGCTCAAACGTGCGCACGAATTACGGGTAAGCCGCCAAAAACCATAAGTTTCATTCCGGAATGCCGAGTTTAAATGTTCAATGTATAACCTTTTGCTAGTCTAAATTCTGTGTACTAATCGCCCCCGTTGCAGTCAGAGGAGAACAACCTCGACAAGACGAACCTGAAGCAGCGGAGAAGCCAGACAGAGGGGAAACGCCGGAAGCACAAGAAGCACCACCGGCATTCGATCAGCCACGAATTGGCATGGAGTGATTTGGACAGTAATAATACTACTTGAAAAGGTGTGTAAGCTGCTTGGGCTTAGGCTTAGGCTTAGGCTTAGGCTTGGGTTTGAGCTTAAGTTTAGGGCTAGGCTTAAGCTTCGCTTTAAGCTCTGTAGGCTAGCTGCCGCTTCTGATCTCAGTAATGGCTTACGCTCCGTAATTTTACTCTGGACTCCTCCGTACTGTGTACCGCTTCGTACTCTTTGGCCTGTAGTTCATACTATGTACTGGTTTTTATAGTGTTTTAATTCGTGTCTGATACTACTGCTGTCCTTACCGTACCTTATAGTCTATTTCTGTACGCTGTACTGAGCTGTACTACTACGCGTACTACGCTGTACGCTGTGCTACGCCGTGTTACAGTACTTTGTAGTTTGTACTCTTGCTTACTTTGTACTTCTAATCAGGGACGTAGCGTAATACAGGCCCGGGGCCCGGCCCGAAATCGGCCGGGGCCCGAAAATGTCATAAGGGGGGACCCTTATGATTTTTATTTTCTCAAAAATTTTGCCCTCGCCTCTTTCCGTTTTTCGGCGTTTGTAGAAACATGTCTCTTTTTCAAAAATTTTTGCCTGCGGCGCTGTTTTCTCGTTGATGTTGTGAGTATTTAGGAAAAATTTTTTGGGGGCCCGTTTTCTGGCTCCTTCTAATACTTACAGTTTTTTCTGAATGTCAATTCTATGTGATTTCTCTCTGTGTATGCCCTAATCTGAAAATTATCCAATTTACACCCCGATTGTTGCCCTTCTCGAAATATAAGTCGCCACGTGCGCGCGGCTTGTAACAAATTCTTGCTAAAACGTGACCCTCTAACTACCGTATCCCCCGCAGAGCCCAATTCCCCCCGCTTTTCAGCATGCAGGGGAACCTTGGGATGGAGGACAGCGAGTTGCGCTATGAAGAGGTGGAAAAATTTATTGATTTGAATGAATTTTTCCGGTTTAATTGATTTAATATTTTTTTGAAATTTTAATATTTTATAATGTCCTTTATGCGCATCAATTTGTCTCTTTCAAACCCCTTTAAAAATCCGCTTGGTCGTTTTATTTTTGTTAATTTTTGCCGTATGATCTTTACTGCCAGCCACGGGATTCTTTCTACTCTCTCTCTCTCTCTCTCTCTCTCTCTCTCTCTCTCTCTCTCTCTCTCGCTACCGTACCCCACAACTACCGTAACCTATTCTTTAACGAATGCAAATTACGTTTTAAAAATTGCATTTTTTTAGCAAAATTGAAGACAAACTGTTTTTGTGATTTTGTAATTTTTTTTATGATAAAATCCTGCCCAATTTTCAAAATTGTCTTATTTCTCATTTGTGTTTTTTATGTGATCTTTGTAAAGATAAAGTTTATTTACTAAAACCAAAAAATCCCAATAGGCAAATCCAAATTCCACACAAAAATATTCGAAATTGCAAAAATGCACCGGGCCACGGGGAGTCAAAAAATCTCAGTACTGCATACATTGAGCAACAATGGAGAAAAACATTCACAAAAAAATCGCAAAAAATCGTAAGAGGGACGTAAAATGGATCAGCAATCGATTACAGTATTAAAATGGTCAGATCTCAAATTTTTTTGATCGAATTTTTGAACGGTTATAGATTACCCGAAGCACTGAAACAGGCAAGCGGAACGAAAGGGGCAAGACAAAAAACGGGTAAATATGCAGATTATGTCGGTACTAGTCTCTTAGCGGGGGGGGGGCGTTTCGCGGCCTGCTTAGAAATGCCAAAGGCCAAAAAATGGAATTGTTGAAGGATTTTTTTATGATTTTAGCGATCAGACAGGAATTAAAACACCATAAAACCAGGATATAAGCAAAAAAGACACCCCCGCTAAGAGATCAGTACCATTGATTGATAAAAATTATGTAAATTTTGCTAAATTTTCAATTATGCAAATGACTTTAGTTGTAGCATAAACTAAAATAATTCCGACTAAAAATACGTTAATCCAAAACGTATGTTAATGAGGCAAATTATGCAAATACTACTAAAATTATGCGAGTTAATGCAAATTTCGTAAATTTGGAAAATGTAATGGCAGAAGCGCCAACCCGCTGTGGTTCTCGTTTGGTCGATGAGGAGACGCAGAAAATACGGTCGTTAGTGAATCGAGTTAGCCGCTAAAATCTGGATCAAATACGGTAGAAAATCGATTATGGTAGCAAAAAGTAAAAGAGAAAAATGCAATTTCTGGAGGGTTTTGTGATTTTAGGGATAATAAAATATGGCGGGATTGGCAAAAAAAAGTTCAAATTAAGTTGGGGTAAATTTGGGGGGTAGTTGGGCGGATTAAAGGGACGGGAAAGACAGGGCTATGAATTTGTTGATGTATATTTCGATATCATGAAATCCCGTTGTTCTGAAATTTCGACATTTCGAAAATTTAAAAAATTTGAATCCATAGCCATGCCTTACCGGTCCCTTTAAAACCTTCAAATTAAAAATAGCAAGGGTAAAAAAAAACATAAAATCGATCCGTAAATAGTTAGTACTCGGAGTGGCGAGCCGTGAAGATAGACGTCATGTCGGCGCCGCTTCTAAATCGGGGTGAAAAAATATTAGGTAATTTGGGTGAAGGCAAAAAGAGAGTGGCGCATGCAAAGCTGAGGGGCTACTCGTGCACAATTGGGGGGCGTCGATTGGAAAAATGGCATACTGTAGTCTTGAAATTAACTTCGCGTTTTTCTGTCTCTTTCTCTCGCTCATTTTCGCTCTCTCGCTCTCTCTGTCTGTCTCTCTCCCACTCTCTCTCTCGCTCTCTGTCTGTCTCTCCATCCCTCTCTCTCTCACTCTCGCTATCTCTTTGCTTAGGTCTCCCCTATCACTCGCTCTCTCTCTCCCTCTCGATCACTCGGCGACCGAATCTATGGCCCTAACTTGCCTTCCCGGGTCCTTTAAACGCGCACTTCCCCCACAACAAAACTACAAACTACAACAGATGCCAGGGGAGATAGCCGTAGAAAAAATACGGGAAAGAAATCTCAGCAAACACACACGTTTCTTTGGATACTGGCCCACACCAGCGCTTACACGGTGAAGTCGTCAGGCAGATCGGGGACGGGCAGGAAGGCGTAGCGGAGGAACAGCACCAAGATCAAGAAGTTCAACAGCTCGAAGATGCCGAGGAAGATGTGGTCCACGCGCCCGAACATACGATTCCACTCTTTTTCGACCTGAAATTGGGGGAGATGTAGATCTTTTGGCAATTTCTCTCTCGTTCACTTTCTCTCTCTCTCTCTCTCACTCTCACTCTCTCGGTCTCTCTCACTCTTGATCTCTCGATCTCTCTCGCTCTCACTGTCACTCGCCTTCTATCTCTCTCGCTCTGAAGACCGCACTCTCTCGCTCTCTCGCTCTTCTCTCTCCCGCTCACACTTTCAGGCTCGCTCTCTCTGACTCTCTCTCGCTCTCTCTGACTCTATCTCTCTCTCTCTCTTTCATTCTCTCTTACCCTATTCAACCAAACACTCCTCTCGATTCGCTCCCTGTACGTCTTCTGCGCCCTCGCCACCTCCGTCAATTGCACATATATGGCCGCCAAATCCGGGAACTTCGGGCTATCACTGAAAATGAGAAACGCGGTCTTGCGAGGAGCACGACATTGACAAGCCGCAATGGGGGGATTGCTGGCAGCAACTGAATATCTAGCAAATGTTCTATACTGACTGGCCGTTGCAGAATATACATATTCAGGCAAAAAAAGAAACGAAAGGCTGGTAATTTCATTTTTTCGCGCCGTCAACTTTACCGTAGTATTGAGGCGGATGAGGTGCTGATTAGGCTTTCACCGCTGGATAAAGAGGGGGTCGATATCGAGATAGGGATCGAAAGGATGAGGCAGGCATTTCGGGGAAATGTCGACAGGCTAAAATGCCGACACCCACAAGTCCTAACCAAATGTAAATAGCATTTTAATGCCAAGTGGTTACGTGTCGGTATTTGGGTCGTCGGCTTTTTGGTTGTCGGCATTTTGAATGTCGGCATTATGGTTGTCGGTATTGTGGCTTTTCTGCAGAGAGAGAGAGCGAGAGAGAGCGAGAGAGAGCGAGAGAGAGTGAGATAGCGGGAGAGAGCGAGAGGGACTGTGAGAAAAAGCGTGAATAAAACCTACGCTTGTTTAACAAATTCATTTGCCGCATACTGCGATAACCCATTCATCGCGCATTTTTTCATTGGCTGCAGCATTAATATTCGGTATGCCTGTGTAGAGGGCATCCGCTCCGTTTGGATGTACGATCTGGAAAATTTGGAATATTTGAAAAGTTCGTTACAATGTAGAGCGAGAGAGAGAAAGAGAGAGAGAGAGAGAAGAGAGAGAGAGAGGAGAGAGATAGAGAGAGAGAGAGAGAGAGAGAGGAGAGATGAGATAACTCATACCTCGACAACCCGAGCAACGCCATCGATATCGCCACCCCAACCGCGCACAACATGATGACGACAATGATGTAGAAGCCGAGCAACGGAATCGAATTTGATTTCGGCATCGCCCCGGCCACTAAAAAATTGAAAATGTACCGAGATTTGGTACCCCTTCCTGTCACCATCCCTTTAAATCTCTTACCGATGTCCAACAACACCGTCATGGCCAAGAGGGACCCCAGCCCTAGCGACACTTTCTCATTCCTGGGCCCATCATTTGAGCCCGGGGAAAATATGCCCAGAATGGAGAGGGCCGAGATGAGGAAGGTCGGCACGACGATGACGGTCACGTAGTAGATGGGGCGACGGTTGAGGTGCAGGATGTAGTGAACCTGGAATTGATCGTCTCTCTCTCGCTCACACTCTCTCTCTTTTTCGCTCTCTCTCTCTCCCTCTCTCTCTCTCGAAACTCTAGGCACTAAGGTTATCAATGTCTAGTAATTTTTCGTTGTTGAACTGCTTGAACATTATGGGACGCGCCAAAACGAAATAAAGGGTTGGAATCGTGTTTTTTTCTTGTTCTCTGTCTCATTCACCCTCACTTCCCACCTCAACTCTATACTCGCCGTACTCCACGAACCGCAACTGCCGCACGGTAATGTTCATCACCTCCCATTCGGCGTTGCCCTGGAAGAACGCGACAAATTGTCAGAGAATATACCACGCACCGCAAAATACGAATCCTTGGGCGGCTGCGTGGCGTTGACGTCCATCTCCTGCACGTTCAGCAACGGGGACGCGAGTGCGACGGCGCAGAACTGGGTGTCGAAGGGGAACCTAGGCACGGACTTGATTTTTCTGACCTCCTTGAACTTGGTGGAACTCCCCAAATAAAAAAAACATTTTCTGTCATTAGCCGACAGCGTTAGGTTCTGAACTCGTTCAACTTGATGGAAAGAAAAACCTAGTTACTCTTTTCGGTAAATGCCGTTTCTTTTTTGAACTCCTAGCACTTTACGACAGGCGAGAACCATCAAGTTCTTTTCGTAATTTGGTATTGAACTCCTCGAACTTGACGTTTTGTCAAAAAGTGATGCTGATCATCTTCAACAAACTCACAGCTCAATGTTAAGCCGGCAGAGCACCGACGTGAATACGGGCATGTTGATCTTCACCTCGCCGTTGTGCTGCAACCGCACATCGAACCGATTTTCCGTGAGCATCTCCTTCGTCTCCATACTGGGCAAAGGTAAACAATAGAAAAACGTTTTCGCTACCTATTGTAGATGAACAGCTTCGGGAGCCAGACCAAATTCTGGGGGATCACCACCTGGGTGAGGTTGTTGAACTCGGCCGGGTTCCAGGAAAGCTTCGGTTCTTGCCACTTCTTCAAGCAGTAATTTTGGGGGTTTTAAAGAAACAATACCTGGATGTGGGACATCACCAACGAGGCGATTTGTTGGTTTTCGCGCTAAAAATTGAATTTATGGATTTTATTTGGACGATTCTCCGAGATTTCCCGTATAGAAAATTTTTTGTATTCTCTTTGTGGCTCTCTCTCGCTCTCGCTCACCTCTCCCTCTCTCACTCTCACTCTCCCTCTCTCTCTCTCGCTTGCTCTCTCTTTAGCTCTCGCTCTGTCTCTCCCGGTATCTCTCCCTGTTTGGTACCTTGCGTGATTAAAAATCTTGGCGTGAGCGAAGGATGGGAAAGAGCACGAGCTAGAGAAAGAGAGCTAGAGAAAGAGAGAAGGCTATAGAGCGTGAGAGAGAGCGAGCCGGACTCTGTGATAATTTGAGTCCTAGATCAATCGTCGATTTTAAGAATTTTACTTTCATATTTCTATCTCTCTCTGTCTCTCTCTGTCTCTATCGCTCTTTATCTCTTTTTCTCTCGCATCCACCCCCACCAAATTTCAATCCCCCTCATTATTCCCCATTTCAATCATATTCCCCTCCCCCACATGACCCATTCCATGTTTTTTTGATTAATTCCCAATCTTCCCAACCCGCGTTCCAGCAAAAATCGACGAATTCTCGGAATGAGTGGCACCCGAGAGGACGGGGGGAGGGCCTCAAAAAGCTCTCCCAAAATGCATAATGGGTCGCTAGGTGGGACGGGTGCTTTTGGAAACGCGGAGGCTACTTGAGGGCCGAGTTGCCCTCGTTGTGAGGAGTCCCAGTTCAAATATTAACCCCAAGCACCTTGTTTTCGGCTTCGGACATTTTTTGGGGGTTTCTGGCACTGGGTGGTACTGGAAGGGATGGCAATGGGTGAGCAAAGAAGCTTTTAGGATGATGTAAAAATTAGAATATCTACTTGAGGCCCGAAAATCATGATATTTTGACTGTTCCTGCCCGACTTGGAGTCAGCCATGGTCGACCTCATTAAAGGGTCACCTAAGGCAAACACACGCAACGCGCCGAAATCTTTCAGCTCCCAACTTCTAGCTTCTAACTTTTAGCTACCAGCTTTTAGCTCCCAACTTCTAGCTCCTAACTTCCCACTCCCGGCTAGAATTAAGCAGTTTCTCTCAAAAATCATTTACGGTGCTTTCAAGTTATCGGGGGGTATTTTTTCTAAAGTCCAGATATGCCTAAAAATGCAAATTTCGATTGGGTTTATAGTCGAAATTTAACAGTATTTGACGAGTAAAAAATGTTGCTCGAGAAATCGAATTTTGTATTTTTAAAACACATTTATTTTTTTGTTATCGATAGAAAGTCGTGACTTCAAAAAGTTATATTTTGCGACAATAATTTTGTGAATCTGAATTTTCAAAAAATTTGCAGCCAATAGGAAATGGCCACACCGGTTATGAAGCACCTACTCTAAGTTTTCAAAACAATTATTTTCGCAAAAGTTGCTTTCGGAAAGAGGACTCTTCGAAAAATGAATGTCTAAAAAGTGATTTTTGACGAGGTGATTTTCGGGGAGCTGTTTCGAAAAAATTATCGACCGTCTGCCTCGCAGCTCTTACCAATTCCGTAAGTATCCCCAACACAATCGTCATATGCACCATGACGGGTTGATGTGTCCCCTCGAGGGGTCGGACCCGTTTGTCGTAGTGTCGCGTCAAATGGTCCAACAATGCCGTTACGGTAGCTTAAATTTGCATTTTTTTAACTTCAACAAAGATCACTGCAATCAGGAGGGAAATCCCATGCGGTGTACACGTTACAACAGACTACATGCTACTCCAGGCAACGGAGCAATTGGCCAGGATTTTTGGGGGGTTTCTACCTGCTCCGTCCATCTGTTCGACCGGCTGCTGCACCTCCTGCACCCAGTCGTCGTCATTTGGGAGCGTCGCGTACTCGTCGGAGCCTGTGCCCGGTTGTTAGGGGCGTAGCGGAAATTTGTTAGGGTGGTTTAAAGGGACAGGGACAGGATGGGTGGCGAAAAGAGGTGTTATGAGCGAGTTTCCTATGGCAAAAATTCAGGCAGAACAGATACCGTCAGAAAAGTACTATAAAATCTTTAAAAAATGCAAATAGCAATTTTATCCAAGTTTTTGGCACCTTTTTGGCCGTTTATCCATTAAAAATCATCAAATAAGTCGTCCTAAACCTAAAAAAGACACTTACAAATCCATGCAGTTCTAGGCAATTTTCTAGAGGTTTTGCTCCTAAAAACAGTACTTTAATACTGTAAAATCTTAAAAAAAAACACAATTTGTAAGCGAAAAAGCTTTTGGTCAATTATTTACAATATTCTTACTGTAGTTTCTCAAAAAAATTACTTTTAAGGTATCAAAAAATGATGCCAAAATCAAAAAATTAAAAAGTGCGCGCATTCGCCGACAACTCTCATTAATGCATGCATAGAGGGATGGTAATGAAAATCGATAAAAACAGGGATACGATAGAAAGGTATTATAGCGGAATCAAGCCAGAAAACCCACTTTTCTTGTGGCGATGGCGTTTGGGCTGGCCGGGGCGGGTGTTTGGGACGAGGGACAAACCCGGGGTGCCGAGTACGGTAGATAGGGTGCAGAATAGGAAATAGACAACCCATTTACGCATCGTTCAACTGCTAGAAAAATATTAATTAAAATTTTTATAAAATATCAGGGAAGAAGAAGAGATACTAGCAGAGACCATTGAGGAGAGCTGGCAGAGACCATTGAGGAGAGCTAGCAGAGACCATTGAGGAGAGCTAGCAGAGACCATTGAGGAGAGCTAGCAGAGACCATTGAGGAAAGCTAGCAGAGACCATTGAGGAGAGATAACAGAGACCATTGAGGAGAGATAACAGAGACCATTGAGGAGAGCTAGCAGAGACCATTGAGGAGAGCTAACCGAGACCATTGAGGACAGCTAGCAGAGACCATTGAGGAGAGCTAGCAGAGACCATTGAGGAGAGCTAGCAGAGACCATTGAGGAGAGCTAGCATTATACCGTAAACAGAAAATGGCGTCGCCTCGGAAACTATCGTAAACGGGCTGTGTGGGTGGATCAGAAAATAAACGAGACGGAGGGCACTCCCCAGTTACCCCTCCTTCTGAATTGCGCCGAAAAAAGGAGGATGTTTGTGAGTTAAGGGACACAATCAGCTCAGTTCTTCAGATGGACACTAACAAATCCGCTGGCCTCATAGGGAGTTCCAGTTCCCGCTTTGATTTCTGGTGAATGGGGAGGCGGAACAAGAACTTGAGGGAGGTGATTTGCCGGATGAATTTTGGATGAAAGTGGAAGCAAGGGTCAGACAGAAAGTGGGAGAAAGGAGAGAGAGAGAAAGAGAGAGAGAAAGAGAGAGAGAGAGAGAGAGAGAGAGAGAGAGAGAGAGAGAGCAAAAAACGGTCTTACTGTCCTTTTAACCACCATAACCCGAACTTTCAGAACGAGATCTCCGCTTCCGAACACCTGCCATTTCAGGAGCCATAACACCGGAAGCCCGGGTTTAGGAAGTGTTATCCGATCCAAACTCCCGATTACAACATCTACCCCTCAATTCAACGCCTAAAACATCGCACAAAAAAGTTGCTGTGGTGTAGCGGTAATTGGGGGTCTTTGGGTTGAAGAGTTCAGGCGTAGAAAGAGTAGAAGTTTATGGCTTTTTGAACGAAATACGCTCGGGTAAAATGGGTTTGAGAGTAATACAAAAAAATGAAAAAATCCAGCCACGTTCGCTCATCACGCATTAAAATGCGAGAGAGACAGAAATATGGCGAGAGATAGCAAGAGAGAGCGAGAGATAGAGAGAAAAGATAGAGAGAGCGAGAGAGAGATAGAGAAAGGCAGTATTTTTCAGGTGTCGCCGTCCCTTTAAACCGAATTAAAAAATTACCCGAGAGAGAGAGAGAGAGAGAGAGAGAGGGGAGAGAGGGAGGGGAAAGAGAGACAGAGTTTTTCATATGACACTCCTCTTTACACACACTAGAAAATGGCAATTGGCAATTGGTGGCAAAATGGCAAACCATTGGCAATTTACCAAGCAAGTCTGAAGACCGAAATTTCCCGAAACAGCCACGAGATAGACAAAAAAGTCTGGAAGCCGGAATGCAAAGCGTGGGAAACGGCAGAGCAGGAGACACTTCCTAGACCGGAACCAACTTTGGGGCACGTCCGCTTAAAAATTCCGAGTGTGTACGCCCGGGAAAAACGGACTGGTTTTCGAAGCGGGGGTGGCTGACATTTTGAAAGGGGGAAGAAGTGAATGAATTTCGACAATTTTAATTTTTCCGCTCTCTTTCTCTCTTCCTCTCTTTTTCTCTCTCTCGCCTCCTCTCTCTCTCTCTCTCTCTCTCTCTCTCCTCTCTCTCTCTCTCTTCGGGTTTCAAGTAAAAAGCTGGATTTGCGGCTAATGTAGGCAAGCTTGCTATGTAGGTTTCTTTGGAAGGAGAGAGCGAGAGAGAGAGAGGGAGAGAGAGAGAAAGCGAAAGAAAACTTCCAAAAAAAAACACGTCAAAAATAAAAAAAACCCTGCCAAATACGCTCTATTTATGTAGTCACGGTAATTCTCGAAACCATTGAGCACTCCAGGGCGAAAAAACAGATACCCGAGGTGACTATTAGTCTCAGCATACAGGAATTACCCCTGTCTAATCTCCCATTTTTGTAGCTGCTTGGAGGGCCCGTTTCCGGAAGTGGAAGTCTTGGAAATTACAGAGCTTACACTTTTCGATACCGGCAATTAAAGGGATCGAATCTGGAACTCGTGGACTGAAAAAAGCGTTGAAGAAAGCCGTAAAACATCGAAGGAGCAGGAAAAAAGTTAGCCTTTCTATCCCTTTCCCTCTTTCTCTCACTCTCTAGCTCGCGCTCTTTCTATCTCTCTCTCTCATTCTCTCGCTCTTGCTCGCCTCAAGCTATTCAAAAGTCTGAGCTACACCTCCGAAAGCTGTCAACCCGCGTGAACCAAATGGACCGTCGAAAGTTCGATCCCATGCCCTAGACTGAAAAGGAAAAAGAGGCTTAAGGCAAAAAGCACATTATGAGTGGCTTTTCCCTTTTTGAGAGCTCTTCCAAGAACGCTGCACTTTGCATATGGCCACGGCCTTTGAAGATTACGAAAGTTGAATAGGTTTATGCAGACATCGCAAAAAGTCAAAACTATAAGGCGAGAGAGGGAGAGAGTGAGAGAGAGAGTGAGAGTGAGAGAGAGAGAGAGAGAGAGGGGAGACAGACAGATGGAGAAAATGACAAATCAAAACTTTTCTATATTCTGGTTCCACTGGGGGACCAAAATTTCTCACGTCGGCCCACGCGGAAGGCCAAAAACTGGAAAGCTATCAAGTTCCGTTGTGGGCTGCTAATCTGGCAGCCATCCGGCCAGCTGGCTATTTTCGAAACAACATTTTGTTAGAAAATGTCGATTTTAACGGGTTCTTAAAGGAATGCCCAACCTTTTCGTGGCCCAAAAAGCAAAACCAACCACGGCCGGGGGTCGAACCCGGGACCCCGTTTTGTAGACCTGGATGCTATCCATTCGGCCATAGTGGCAAGCCACTGGGTGGGATGGGGACGCCAAAAGAGGGAAGAGTGGCCGAATTCTGTGCGGCATTGGGGGCACATTACCGCACAAAATTCGAGCGTCATTTGTATTGCCCGGAATCCATAACTATATATTTGCCGCCAAAACCTTGGGTATCCCTTTAAGCTTCTAAGGATAAGGAGGAAATACGCGAGAAAGAGAGAAAGAGAGAGAGAGAGAGAGAGAGAGAGAGAGAGAGAGAGCGAGGCGAGAGAGGAGCTAGAGAAAAAGATAGGCATGCCGAAATTCTTCGAAAAGCATTTCTTTTTCTACCCAATACATGAGAGAAAAATCTATCAATCGCCCGCAAAAAAAACTAAATGTTTTTTCGCACCGTAGCCTAAAAACCCCCAATTTGGTGTAGCCCGGAACGTCTCGTAAATGTTGCCTTCGCCGTGGGGGTAATTCATATTTTTGTGGGTGCGTGTTTGTGGGTAGATGGCCGAGGTCATCTACCTCCCCTTTCTGCCATCCTATATAAGCGCCGTCGAGAGAAATGGGTCGTCGTGAAATGGGGCCTGTGGCTCGAGTCGAAGCCCCACAAATCAGGCTTTCCACCCCGGGGCCGCTTGGAAGGAAATAGGCACCGGGGTTCCAAGGCATAAAAAAAATATTTAAGGAATTTTAAAGAGGTTGTGGAGGGAAAGATCATGAATTAGATACAGTAGAAAGGCGATGGAAAGAGAAATTTTTAGCTTTTTATTCAAAAAATTATAGAGGGTCGCGCCAGGCAAGGATCCAGCGTTTTGGTTGTGAATTCATGATTTTCCGAATTTTCGTCGTTGCGAAGACGTCATTTACGCTTCGTAATCCATTACAGAAGACAAATCTCGGCGTGCGCGCTGCGTTACGTTGCGTTGTTGTGTTAAAATCTACAGAAATCCGATAGCCAACAAATCCATAGCCCCACCTTGCCCATCTCTTTGATGCGTGAAAAATGACCAAAAAGTACGCGGAAATCGTGAAAGTCAAAAACGGAGGGCTTCAGAACAGATTCGGGGTCAATGAGGGGGCACTAATGAATGGGGGAGGGAATGGCGGAAGCGCTGGTCTAGCCAAAATACGCCGATGCTTTGTGCTTCGCTGGGTCGGATTGCCTTATTGGCAGAGACAGAGCGAGAGAGTGTGAGAGAACGAGAGAGTGAGAAAAAACGAGAGACGGAGAGAAAGTGCGAGAGAAAGATATTTCTACATTTTCCATCAGCGTCGTTTTTCTAGGTACAATAGCATAGATCATTAAGGAATTCGAAAGGACGCGGGAAACCAGAAGTAACTCTCCCTCTCTCTCTCTCTCTCTCGCACTCTCTCTTTCCCTCTCTCTCTCTCTCTCTGGCGCTCTCTCTGGCGCTCTTCTCTCTCTCTTGCTCTCTCTAACTATCTCTCTCACTCGTTCTCTCTCTATCTAACTCTCTCTCACTCCCTCATTCTCTCGCTCTCTGCTCCATAATTCGCTGCTCCCAATTTTGTTGCGTTATAAGGGGCTGTCACGGGAGATGCAAAATGAATTGCGTCGAATCCCAAATTGTTCCATGGCGTTGTTTTCCAGATTCTACCCAGAATGGCCGTTTTCAGGGTCCCCCTAAAAGACGTTGAAGTGCCCCCTGTGGGGGTGCGTGGGGGGTGCGGCGGAGGTGTTTGAACACGCCACACACAACTTTTAGCACGTTTCTGCCATTCTCAAGGATTTCGCGGGAGGTCCAGTGGGGTTTCGGAAGGGGGGGAGATGAACAAAACGGGTAGCAAAAAGCCGAGAATTCTACTCCTAGACTCTCGCCTGGCCGATGGGGGTATCAGTGAAGACGAAGATAGCTGGCTCCCTTTCTTTAAAGGGATGGGCAAGGCAGCAGCCGCGACACGCAACGCGCATGCTCACCTTTCATTGCGTAATAGAGATTACGCCTCATTCAAGACGGTCGGTAAGGATCTTTAAAAGCTCCACCGCAAAAAAAACCCAAAATCTCAAGCCACAGAGCTATTGCGTCGATCGGAGCGTCGTCTAGCTAAAGTTAGGACTACGCCAGGATCTATTGGACACCATTACTTTATGCGCTACATGACAGACCTCCTTTTTTAGCGATCCGTCGCTCGGCGCCACTAATTCGCCGGAAAGCATCAAAAAATCCCATGTTGTTGGGGAATGCAAATTGGTTTCGGTTGTCTATAAAAGCTAGAGGCCAGAGATAGAGAGACGGAGAAAAAGAGAGATAAAGAGAGAGTGAGAGAGAGAGCTAGAGAAAGGGAGAAAGAGAGAGAGGGAGAGAGAGATAGAGCGAATGCGCGAGAGAGGGCGAGCGTGAGAGTGATAGAGACCTAAAGCGAGAGAGTGAACAAGGACACAAGGTTGCTTTTGGGAAGTATTCAGGCCTTACGTGAAGCTGCGAATAGTAGAAGCGGGATAAAGTGGGGAGAAAAGCTCTTCAGACACTTCCCAAAAGATACAAGGAAGCTGCTGCGGGGCCAATGAAAAGCCTCGAGTATTTGGCCCGACGTCCTCGATCGACCAGGAAAAATGGGTTTCTAGAAATTGCCCAAAAAATGCTTGATAGCGGAGCGGGGAAAGTGAGAGATGAGAAAGAGAGAGATAAAGTGAGAGAGATAGAGCGAGAGAGCTAGTGAATTTTCGAGGCCGTGAGAATCATGCTAGTCTGCCGCACGTCAACCTATGAGCTAGCCAAAGAAAGTGGCGTAAGGAGCTTCACCCTGCCCGAATTTGCCGCCTATCAATGGAGGGCATTGAACATGGGGGGCGGCGTGTTCTTCGGGGGCCCCCGACTCTAGTTTTTCAACTTCCAAAGTGTTGGGGGAGCAAAAAACATTTGCATATGCCTAGAAAACGGAGCGAGTGAGGGAGAGAGAGACAGAGAGACAGAGAGAGAGTGAGAGAGAAAGAGATATGTAAGATAGACCGAGAGCGTGAGGGGTATCGAGAGCCAAAATATTCAAATTAAAAAGGTATCGTGCTCGCCTTTTCCTAAATAATCTCTGCACGTATGCCATGATAGCCAGGACTAGGAAGGGCCACGATTCGGGAAAATTCAGCGTTGTGAAAACGCCGGGGTTTTCACGAGATCTGGGCCCCGCCTGGAAGGAGGGCCACTCATCCTCCCCCTCCTGCTCCTCCTCCTTCCAACACTAATTCTTGAATGGGCCACCGGCTTCTTCTCGGCGGAACCCCGCCGCCAAGAACTTCCAGCCCTTCACCCTGACCACGTGAAAATATCCACAAAACGTAGCATAGCGGGGGTGAGCATGGGTTCAAGGGGGATCGAGGATCCGCACCCCAGAGAGCGCTGGCTAGGAGCACAAAATCGCGAGCGAGACGGAGAGAGAGAGAGAGTGAGAGAGAGAGAGAGAGACAGAGAGAGTGAGAGAGTGAGGGAGAGAGTGAGGGAGTGACTGAGAGAGAGAGCGAGAATTTAGAGTTCAAAAACCTGAAAAATAGTCTAGCGATTGGCTTGTGAATTCTAAAGAACACTCTCTGTTCTTGGGAAGCTACAAGATTGAAGGCTCGACCCGATTCTAGGTGGGGCTCCAATTGTGGGCCCGCGCCGGGTGGAACAAATTGGATGTTGGGAAAGTGACAGGTTAGGCTGACAGAATTCACCAACATCCACAAAACCCATCAGCAGCCTCAGCCCCAACATCATCGTCTCATTCTTCTCCGAATTTGTTGGGGCAGTTTTTTGCAATTTCGGGAAATTCTGTATTGAGGACAAGAAGGATTTCGGGGAATTGTGGGAGAAAGTTTCAGAGAAAAACGGATTCTTAGGCTCAGGAGAAAGTTTTGGATTAGGCTTATGCTCAGCTTAGGCTTTTGCTTGGTGGAGGCTTAGGCTTAGGTATAACCTTAAGCTTAGGCTTAGGTTTTCGTAGTATCCTACAGGTACAACTCGACACGGTATTTGAGCCATTTTGTAGCCCCAAAAAATGGTCATAGACATCCCCCAGGGGGGAGATCGTCCGTTGACCATCCACCAAAAGCCAACAGCTAGGCGCGGGTGAAATTCCATCCTCACACTCTGGGATCTCCCGGAGCATATGTTCTGCTGATCACCAGGGTTGCCTCGAATTTTAAGGCTATAAGGAGTGAAGAATATGAGAGAGAGAGAGAAGAGAGAGAGAGAGAGCGAGAGAGAAAGAGCGAGGGCGAGAGAGAAGGGAGACAGCGCGCGAGTCATCGGAAATGTTATAAAATCTAGATCAATTAAGATTCGGGCAATGTGCTTGAGTTTTGATATCCGGTGATGCTCCGGAACGCTACTAGGGACGCCCGGAAAAATGTGGGCAAATAAACCCACGCGGGGTTCATCAGCTGAGGTGCCCGGGGGGAAGTCTTGCTATTTGATTGCGGCAGATTCGCAATACTTTTCGGGGCGAGAGAGCGAGAGACAGACAGAGAGTGAGAGAGAGAGAGCGGGCGAGCATGTGAACGAGAGAGAGTGTGAGAGCGAGATAGCCAGAGAGCAAGAGAGAGATAGAAGATAGGGCGAGACAAAGAGAGAGAGAGCGGGAGAGAGAGTGAGAGAGATTTGTCGTGATTTTCTCATTCAACGTATAAAAATATCTTTATTCCTTCCAAAAATCTGCATAATGTGTGTAGTCAAAAGTCACAAAAATAATTCACCGGTCATAACCACATCGTATATCACAATAAACAAAGCGCGCAAGGAAATATACATCAAAATTGGTCGAAAATTTGGCTGAAAGTATGGCGGGGTGTATTTGGGGAGGGCGAACATTATTGGCTGATTTCAAGGACCTCGGGCGAGAATTGTGATATGGCACGGGCCACAAAATACACAAATATGCTAATTAAAAATACATTTGGGGTTACGGTAGAATTGGGGTTGGGCTACTGTAGGTATACTGTAGCTTAAAATAAATCGATTAGTGCAAAACTGTTGGATTACGGTACAAATTCGTCATCCGCAAAATTTCAAAAAAAAATTATTTTACAGCATTTTTCGGGCTACTATAGATAATTTCTAACTTAGAAAATTCATTTTTCAAATGAAAATTTAAAACTTTTTTGAATTTTGCTATAGCTAAATCGATACGGATTACTGTAGCAATTAAAAACTGTGAAATTTACATATTTTGAAAAATTATGCTTTGCAGCCTATTTCACTAATTTAATTCGTAATAAAGATAGTATTCTTATTTCCAATTTTTTCTACAGTAACCCAATACAAGAATTTTTTAGAGAAACCGCGTGTTGTTAGTAGTGAGGCGTACGGAGTGAGGGAGGGGTTTTTAGCACTGGGAAATTTATGGGTTGCGGTATTCTAGCGAGGGGCATTTGAGCAAAAGGCTACGGTAAATGGGGCAAAATATCAAAATAGAAAAATACAAAACGGCTTTTTTTTTTAAATTATAAAATCGGCAGCGCCTAGTCCAGAGGAAAAATCACCCGTAGAGTAGTGTGGAGAGGGATATGGTAGGCAAATTCAGAAAATATATAGTCGACGTTCGGCGCTTCAGAATCGTTCGACAATCACGTTCTAAGAGACGTGGGTTATTCGGGGGATACGGCAGGGGGCGACAGGGTACGGTAGCGTACGGTGCGTGACGATAGTTAGGCCTGCTTAGGCTTTGCTTAGGCTTAGCTTGGGCTTAGCTTAGGCTTGGCGCAAAACAAAACAAAGGGTAGTAAGCAACGCAATCGCGCATTAATAAAACAAGTTCAGCACACAAAGAACATATGGGAAATTGGGGAATTTTAGCATAGGACAGGTCGAACTTAAAAACGACAGAAGGAGTCAAAATAGGCGGGAAAGATTTTCAACATCGAAAGGGCGCACTAATAGACGCAGGTGAAGTTCTCGGTATTACGACAGTTTTTTAAGGTAAATCACCTTCAAAACGATACAAAGCACACTGGCAACATAGGGATAGTATAGAAGCGGAATCCAGGGTTCCGGAAGCGGACGGCACGCCGGCAGTCTATACCTGCGTCTCGGTCCGTTTGCCCTTTTTCGCGACCGGACGGCCATCACCCGTGATACGGACACCTTGAGAGGGGCCCGGTTGGTCTCGAGCCGTTATCTAAACACGGGGTATACGGTAGTTTAGGGCGCAACTTACCAGGCCTGGATACCCGTGCGGTTGCTCCTGGTTGACGACAAGGTTATGTTGGCCGGGTGGGGGCACGAATGAGGTGCTCTCCTGAAAAATCGGGGTTGGCAAGCTAGCACAGGCCATTTGCGACAGCCAGGTTTGATTTGATTGCTAGCGGAAAAATTAATTGAGGCGCATAAATCTTATAAATAAATTTTTCAGGAGTCTCCTATCGATGAAAGCCGCTCTAAAGTCACAGTGACACCTACAAAAAGCGTCTTCTTCTTTCTCTCTCTCTCTCCATCCCGCGTTCTCTCTCCCTCTCTCTCATTCTCTGCTCCCTCTCTCTCTCTCTCTCTCTATCTATCTATCTCGCTCCCTCTCTCATTCTCATTCCATCTCTCACTTCCGCTCTCTCTCGCTCTCTTTCTCTCTCTCTTGCTCACTCTTTCTCTCTCTCTCTCTCTGACTATCGCTCTTTAAGATCTCGGTTTTCACGATTTCTGTCATCTTTTTTTGCTAGCTTCCTTTATTCCTAGAAAATCCGAACTTCTTGAAGATGTGCCGCCAGAAATGTTTATGGATTTTTCAAAACGCTCTACCCTTCTCCTCGTCACCGGAAACGTCGTCTCCATTGTGGTCAGCATCGGTGGGGGCTCCTGTCTAGGTGTTGGCTGCTCTTCGATTGGTGACAACATCGGATGCTCGATTATTTCCCTATCGACGACCGGGGCTATCCCTGATGACGTTGTCGGGCCGCGAGGGGATTTTCTAAAGAATTTGGCGTCTAGGGGAATTCCGTGAAAACCCACGATCGCATGTTCTCGATGTTTTTGAAGAGTTTGCCCTTGACGATGAGGTCTCCGAAGCCTTGGGAGTGTGAGAAGGCATAGCCGGATCGGAGGGAGCCACGGACGGAGCGTCGCGTAGCCCTGGTACGTCGGAAGGCCGTTCTGAAAGGGGGTATATGGTGGGGTACGACGGTTTGTATAAACGAAAAAGGTTTTCTAGAGCTCTAGCGCTCTCTTTCTCTCTCTCTCTCTCACTCACTCTCTCCTCTCTCTCCCTCTTTCTCTCTCCACTTACTGATCTTTCTCCTTGTCCTCCCTCTGCTTCTTCGGGCTTGGCGGTCGTTTCTTGTTCATAATTCGCAGCCTATCGCCGAACGTTGGATGGACGTCCTGCCAGAAGAACCGCACCATCACCACCGGCATCAGCAGGATCACGCACACCTGAAAAATTTTTGTATTTACAACATTTCCCGAAAATGTAAAAATTTCCCTAGGATTATTCATTAAATTTCAGCTTTCCCATGATACTCCAATGAACGGCATCACTTTTTGTCGGCGTTTTCCGGAAACTCCGCGAACACTACCCCCAAAAATATTTACCACACTGCTCGAAAAATACATTTCGACCCCCCGTATTTTGTTTGCGCAGGTGACCCGGATCCCAATGGTGTTCATCCCCCACATTGTGAATGGAGTTCCGGGCCATTTGATGACCCAACAATAAAAATGATAAATAGACACCTTAGCGAATCGACGGCCCCTTGACCGCCGATTCGCCCGATTTCTTTTGATCCTCTTTTTTTTCCTGGGAAAAGGAAGAAAGAGACGGGTAGAAACACCGGATGCACTATCTTGAAGAGGGACAATATCTCCCTGTCTCTCTCCCTCTCTCTCTCTGTCTCTCTGTCTCGCTATGTGTTTGTTTGCATAAAACGTATCGCGTTGTTATTGTTGATTTTTGGGGAAATTTGAGGGCGTATTTACGATGCGTGGAATCAAAATCGTAAGAAGAACTTAAGAAGTGATGATATCATTGGTCTCTATTTTTAGCATTTGAAATCGTTTACGTACTGTCACGGTCCCTTTAAATAGGACGCTTCCGGAAAAGTAGCCGTGCTCGGTGGACGCCTTGCGGGTGCGTTGCGTATAGAAAACAACGCTAGAATCCGCGCTGGAGAGACCGCTAGCCGTCACGGACTCGTGACGCTTTGAATGGATCTTTACGCCAATTTTCCATACTAAAATCGGTATCGGGAGCTGTTACGACCCCTGTAACAGCGAAAAAGCCGACTTTCAGCGCCCATTTCAACTTTCTCAAGTGCTCGAGCCCAAGGTTCAACACAGAACTGTCTTTCTCGCTCTCTCTCTCTCTCTCGCGCGCTCTCTCTCTGTCTCTCCCTCTCTTGCTCTCTCTCTCTCTCTCACCCAAAAGATCAACCCCCGAAAAGCCCGACGATAAAAAATGGGCCCATCGTATGTTGTGTCCCGTAGCCCCAGGGCTCTTACACAGCTCCCCGTTTCGATCGTTCTCGAACGACTGGTCGCCAAAGTGTGCTCAAAAAATGACCACTGGCTGGGCAAAGTTCGAAAAAACGGCTATGATGGTTTTAAAGAGACTTGGAAGATCGAAATTCATCAAAATTTTGCGAGAACCCAAGAATGACCAAATGTTTTATATAGGCTTTGCTACCCTTATGACGACCGGCAGAAAGTTTTCCAGAGCTTTTTAAATGGATCAAGAAGCTAAGAAATAGCGGAAAGCTCGCTAAAAATCAATTGGAATTCAGTTTTTCGGTTTCCAATACATTCCGATACTAATTACGGGCAGCAGGCCGTTTCTCGAATTTTTCAATGCTCTTTCAAAGCTGCAGAATCCCTTCCGCATTACCGCCCAAAAATCCGCTATTTACTTTTCACGCCTTGAAGTTTATCTGTGTACAAGGAGGGGGAATCGAGCCAACTGTTGGCCCTCAATCCGATGTGTGTATTTGCCACACCCGAAACGTTGACCCAATGACCCACAGCTTTTGCTCTTTTTTGCTCTGACTGAAGTGGTGGCCAACTTTTAGGGAACGGGAATGATTTGACAGATCTGGGGGATTGAGTCAGATTGGTTTCCTAAGGGGCACCTGGCGGCCGTTGTTTTCGCTAGATCAAAAAGTTTTAAAGGGACGTGGAAGGCAGAGAAAGCTGGGTTTTTCAATCTATGCAACTCCGGGGGCATGTAATACTTCAAATCGGCTGGAAATTCCATTCCGGGCCTAGTCTGTCTCTCTATCTCTCACACTCTCACTCTCGTTATCCGCTCTCTTGCTCACTGTCTCTCGCTCTTCCTCTTACGCGTCTCTCTCTCGATCTCTCTCTCACTTTCTGTGCCTCTCTCTCTCTCTCTCTCTCACTCTCTTCTCTCTCTTTCTCTGTCTCGCTTCTCTACGCCCAGATTTCTCAAAACACAATCCGGCTGAGGCTCAGGATCCAGAGTTTTCTAGCGTAAAGCTCGCGCTCCCAGCCCCAATTTTGAGCCCGAGGGGATCAACAGGCTAGACTCCGCTTTTTCCTTCCAAAATAGTTCAGTGGTCAGTTTATAGGATTCTCGATCAGGGGCTTTTCCCAGAAACGAAAGCCTAAACAATGCCTGGAAAATCGGGAGCAGGAGCTCAAGGCAAAATATTTTATAAACAAGCTTAATAGATTATAAAAACATCGTTAATGTGTTAGCTCATCAAATAGCTCCTATTACCCTCGAATTTCTCTACAAACAGTCCACCCTCGCGGCTCGATGAGTCAGCCGGGAAAATTGGGTGGCTCTGGGTGAAAAAAAACTGAAATTCCAAGACGCTCCAGTTTGTTTTGGCCTCGATTGCACGCAAATAGAAGAAGGGAAATTTTTGGCTCATCTTTTTGGCGATAAAAAACGTCAGAATGTTTTAGCACAATTTTTAAAAAAATACCGATCCTAATTCTTATAAAATCGGCTAAAATCGATCGCGTTCCGATTTTAAAAGTGTTATAGATCATTTTGGTGGCTTGTAATCCGCTCTATATTCTGAATTAAGTGTTAGAGCTTTAAATCCTACGCCCGTGGAGATGTACGCAAAAAAGATTTTTGAAAGCATGCAAAAACCTTAAGTCCTAAATATTTTTGGTATTTTAAGCAACGCACAAACAAACAAACAGAGCCCCAGAAAACATAGAGTGAAGCAAATTGGTTAGGCTATAAAAATATGAACAAGTACGGGCAGACAGACAGACAAACAAACAAGACAACACACAAACAGACAGACAAACAGGAAGAAATTAAGACCGACGGACAGACAGACAGACAAAACCGCTCCTCCACATCAATCCCATCAGACGTGACATTAGCATCCAGTCATCTTGTTTGTTTCTACGTCTTTCGACCAACGGGCGGTGAATCATCGAATGCGAGAGAGAGAGAGAGAGAGACAGACAGACAGAGAGAGATGAAAGGGGGCGTGGCTTTGGTGGACCATGGTCCCGGCACGTGCCCCCCCCCCCCAAGCGATTGACTATAAAGCGCCCCAAAAATCTTTGGGATTCACCAGACAGCTCTTGTCCACAGCTTTTCTACTTTTCAAACTTCCCAGTCCCTTTAAAATTGACAATTCTAGAACCACCCTTCAAAAAATGCGCTTCCTCGTTGCCCTAGCCCTGGTTGGCGCCGCCGCTGCTTTTGTGATCCGTAAGTTTTTAAGAGGGTTTAAAAAGTACTGTAGTATCGTAAAGATTACTGTAGAGTACTGGAAAACTTTATATTTACATTAAAAAATGTTCTTTAGCTTTTGTCTGTGATACTGTGAATATTACAGTAGCTTACGGTAGCCTTTAAAAAATTACTGCAGCATACGGTAGTTTTAGAAAGACTTTAGCATACTTGACATTGAACAGATATTAGCCCAGGTACTGTAGTACTAAAAATAGAACTTTAGGTACTTTAAAAATCATTCAGCGCAGCCTGCAGCGAAAAATTACAACTACTGTAAAAATAATTATCTCAAAACATCCCCTCTAAAATCCACATTTTTAGCCCACGAGGACAACCGGCAAAAGCGCTCCCCAACTGACGTCGCCCCGACCGGCGTCGACGTTAAGCCGTGGAAGAAGAACGAGCCCAACCTCCGCCAGATCAAGGCCGACAAGGAGCAACAGAAGATTGGAGGTGAGCACGGGACTTGAAAGGAATCGTCAGCTAGCAATAGGGCCATGGCAGAGCTCTAAATAACAAAAATTCTAGGCTCCGCCGGGATCCGCCGTGACACCCGCTCCGCCGACTTCGACGTGGCCAAGGACAAAATTGGGGGACAGGCCGGAATTCGCCCTAAGGATCAGAAGATTGGAGGTGAGAGTTGGTAAAAGTTGAAGCCGAGCTTAAGCCTAACTTAAGTCTAAGCCTTGGCTAAGCCCAAGCTAACCGATTTTCTAGGACAAGCCGATTTTCTAGGACAAGCCGGAATCCGACCCCGCGAAGAGGAGAAGAAGTTCGACGTCGCCAAGGACAAGATTGGAGGTAGGCGGAGAGAGAGAGAAAAAGATCGGGGGAGAGAGCAAGGGAGAAAAAGAGAGAGAGAGAGACAGAGAGAGAGCGATAGAGAGGGAGGAAGCCTAACAAACCTTTAACCTTTTAAGCTTTTTAACCTTCTAGGAGCCGCCGGAATCCGCCGCGATACCCGCGACACCGAGTTCAACGTGGCCGAGGACAAGATCGGAGGCAAGGCCGGAATCCGCCCCGATAACCAGGTGAGAGAAAGCGGGAGAGAGAGTGAGAGAGATATCCCAGTAGATGAACAACTTAACCCTATTTTTTCTAGCCGGTGACCGACGTGAAGCCGTGGAAGAAGGACCAACCCAAGGCCCTCTCCGGCAAGGTCAACTAAACCTCTTCTCCACCCACCATGACGCGCGAGAATTGCCAAGAAGTCTGTGTAAATTTGTAAATAACTATATGGCTCTGTGAAACGGGAATAAACAGCTTTAAGCCCAGAAAAAAAAAGGAAAGTACGCTGCCCTACAAAACACACGTGTCAAGTTTTACCTCCATTTCTTCTTGTTTGTCTACTTCTTACTACTTGTTCTACTTATTTTGTGGATCCGGAAAAAAACAAAAAGTATACAAAAAATTAATTGGAAAGACCGACCATAAGGATGGAGAACCAGAAGTGCGGGGTGGTCATCGTCCGGAAGGCGACGTCGTACGAAATGGCCGACGCCGTCTTGGATAGGAACGAGAACGGCAGCGCTGAAAAGTGGTGAATTGTATTTGTTTCAAAAACTGAGTGAAAAAATTCGTTTTTGGGTTCTGGAAATTCGTTATTCCAAATATAGTTAAAGAGGCGGCGACACGTCAAGATCGTCTATCTTCGTCTTGCTTTCCTTCGCTCCCGGTCTCTCTTTCCCCCCTCTCTCTCACTCTCTCTCGTTCTCTGTCTCGCCCTATCGCCCTTCTCTCTCTCCCTCTCTCCCTCTCTCCCTCTCTCTCTCTCTCTCTTCCGCTCTCTCACCCTCTCTCGCTCGCTCTTGCGCGCTCACTCTCTCTCATCTCTCTCGCTATCTCTCCCATCTCTCTCGCTCTCTCTCTCTTTTCCAATGTATCGCTGTCCCTTTAAAATTCCATCTCCCGGTCCGGAACCCAAAAATTCACCGATATGAATGTCAAACCAAAAAAGGAGAAAATTCCAGAAAAATATGTATGGCCAGAATGTGAATGCCAAAAGAAGCAAAATTGTCGGTGCTCGCGATCGTCTTAAAGGGCACGTTCAGGGACGTTTTTTGGAAAAAAGCAAAGATTTTTGCGGCGGCCGGGGGTCGAACCCGGGCCCCCCGCTCGGGAGGCGCGGATGGATACCAGTCAGCCACAGCCACAACCTGGCACGGGGATGAGGGGCGCCCCACGCCGCAAAGGAGGGGAATGGCCTGTCACAGCACGGGCGGGCAGTGCGCGCGGTCCCTACGTCCATAGGGTGTACACGTTGGGACGAGTACACGGCCCCTCCCTGAACGTGCGCATTAAGTGTTAAAAGTGGAAAATGTGAAATATAGAAATTTTCGGACATTTACGACAATCTCCGCATTGCTCGAGGAGCCAGAGGACGAGTGGTTGGACGACTGTAGGAGAGGTTGAGGAGCTGATTTTAAAGGGACAGGGAAGGGTGGGAATTTGCATTACGGTATAGAAATAAATAAATTTTATCTATTAAAGTAGCATTTTTCATAGTAGTCGACCTATTCAGATTGGATTTTGTAGTTTTCAAGTGTTTTAAAAGGAGCGTGACAGATAGCAGGTACATTTTTCTTTCGCTCTGTCTCTCTCGCTCTCTCTCCCTGTCTCTCCCCTCTCTCTTCCTCTCCCTCTCGCTCTATCTTTCTCTTTCTCTCTTCTATTCTCTCACGCGCGCTCTTTCTCAGTCTCGTGCTCTCCGTCTCTCTCCCTCTATCTCTCACGCTTTCTCTCCCTCTTTCACCTTGTTCGTTCTCTCGCTCTCCCTCTCTCTCGCTCCGTCTCTGTCTCTCTCCCTATTTCTCTCGCCACCCTTAAATAGAAGTGCGTTTGGAGGAGTACATAACGATACAAATCACGAATTCCTCCTCCCTCTCTTTCTGTCTCTCAACTACCCACAAATAATATCCTTGATGGCGGTGATTAAATCGCCTGAATTCGGGTGAATTAGAGAGGGGATTGCTAATCTACAGTAGTCTAGGGTAAGCTAAGGTAGTTTATGCTAAACGCTAATTTACGTCTATCGGGTATCTCAAGGCATATTAAACGTACCCTCGTAGAAGATGAAGCACAGGGCAAAGTAGAAGATGACCGAACCCAGGTGACAATGTGGGTGATCGCTGTCCAGTAGTAGGTGTCGAGGCAGATCTGGAAGCAAGAGAGCAAATTATAGCCAGAAATAGACAGAGCGAGAGGCTTAGAGAGAGAGAGAGAGAGAGAGAGAGAGAGAGAGAGAGGGAGAGGGAAAGGAGGAGGAGCACGATGTAGAGGTCGTGCTCCTGAACTTTTTCAAGACCTCGCGGAGCCGAGAGAGAGAGAGAGCGGGAGACATAGAGAAAGAGAGCTAGAGCAAGAGAGAGAAAGAGAGAAAGAGAGAGCGTGAGGGAGAGAGAGAGAGAGAGAGAGAGAGAGAGAGAGAGAGAGCAAGGGAGAGAAAGCAAGAGAGCAAGAGAGATACCCTACCTGTATGGTAACCACAATAAAGAGTGCCGTAAAAGCGGTAAATGCCAATGCTGGATAATCGTTCATATCTTTTCCCGTATGGTCTACGGCCTCGTAGAAGGCCCCGTATGGCACGAAGAATATCACCAGTGAACTGAAACCAATTACGGCGTGAAATTCACCACTCCCGATACCTAAACATTCCCTGCAGCACCGAGTAGATGAATATGCGCATGTTGAAGAAGAGGTTGTATTGGCCGGGGAGGTAGAGCTTTGGGTATCTGGAATTTGGGATTAAGTTTGGTTTCTTTAAGAGTTGGGTTATGCTAAGACTCAGACTTATGCTCCGGCTCAGGCTGAGCTTTAACCGTAAGCTTAGGCCCTGAGCATCAGCTCCTGGCTCCTAGCGTCAACTTTAAAGGAGATGCGAGACGCTATGAATCTTTACCTCAAACTGCTAACAGCGTCGACGTCTTGGTCAAGTACACCCATCGCCATCACCGGTAACGCCGTAAAGAACAGGTTATAACAAGCGATGAGAATCGCGTCGAAAACCGTCTAAAAAATCATGTTTTGAATTGCTCTCTATCTATTTATCTAACTCTCTCTCTCACTCTCTCGCTATCTCTCAAATCCCTACCTGAGCCGAATACCCGCAGAAGAACGAGAACCAAAAGTGGGTGAGGGTGAAGGCGAAGTTCTTGTAGAAGAAGTAGCTCAGGAATTTGCACATGCGGATGTAGGACCATCTAAAAGAGGATAAAAATATTCCAAGAGTCTCCTACCTTCCATGCACTAATAGGAGTCGTTCCAGGTATTTGAACTGTCCGATGGAATAGTCGGAGGCGAGGACGGCTTGCATGCCTTCTTGGCCTGGAAATGGGTGCTGGCTATATTTCTCTCTCTATCTCTTACTCTCTCTCTCTCTCTCTCGCTCTCCGTTCTCACTCTCACCGACTGTTTTTCTCTCCAGATCTCCCCGCTTATTCGGTCTGTCTGTCTGGTTCTCTTTCTCTGTCTCTCTCTCTCTCGCTCTCTCTCTCTCTCTCTCTCTCTGTGTGTGTCTCCTTCTCTGTCTCTCTCTCTATCGCTCTCTCTCGCTCTCTATTTCCTCTCCTTACCAGAAATCCCGACACCAATATGTGCAGTCTTGATCATCGACACATCGTTGGCTCCATCCCCTATCGACAGCGTGACGGCCTTTTTATTCCGCTTCACAAGATCCACCACCTGGGCTTTTTGCAGAGGCGTCACTCGGCAGCAGATCACCGCCTAAATTGCATCAATTTTGGCGCTTACGGTCTAGAATTCGGCACGGCACTTTAATGGCTGATTTTCCTTATCCATATTTAGGAAGTTGGAAATCAAGGAAGTTCTCCCACCTGACACTTGCACGCGATCTCCAAGAATGTCGGGGCCAGCCGCTCGTTCAATGCAAATCCTAGGGAATCCCCGTTGATGACCAGCGCCACACCGCCTTCACCGGAAGTACCGGGGGATTGTTGGTCGCCTGAAATTAGAATATTCGCTAGCTAAAGGTTTCCATTTTTCTATCTTTTTCTCTCTCTCTCCTTCTCTCATTCTCTCGTTCACTCTCTCGCGCACTCTCTCTTTCGCTCTCTCGTCTCTTTCCCCCTCTTACTTACCGTTAAAATTTGCTTCCTCCTGTATCGTTGATATTTGCCGATCTGGACTCCTTGCTGTCGACGTCGGCGGCCGTCCCGTCTAAAATCAATTCTAAAATTCTAGCATCCTTTTTATTTGGCGTTGATTAGTGCCGTGCAAGTGTCACACACTAATGCAGAGGTGGGTGTAAGTTGGTGCGACGTGGGGGACGTCACCACCAAGGTCTACAGCTACCGTAATGGGCCTGTACTCCTGCTGCTGGGCCTCGGCCTCGCGGACGTAACGGATGATGTCGTCGATGTAGCGTTCGACGGCCGTTGTGCAGCCGAAGCGGTGGGCGCGGGTCTGTAGCCTGGGGCTACGCTATGCTACGACACGACGACGGTGGGGGAGAGTTTCAAAGGGGTGCTAATTTTGAATTACAGCAATTTATTGCGCTGACTCACTTTCTCTCTCTCACTCGCGCTCTCTCACTCATGCTCTGTCTCACTTTCACTCTCTTCGAACTCTTTTTCTCACTCACGAGCTCACTCTCACACTACGCTTATTCTCATTCTCATTCTCGCTCTCTCGCTGTGCTACTCTCACTCTCTCGTCAAGAAGTTCTGCACAGAGTTCATGCTCCATCAGGCGAAAATTCGAAAGTGCAGAAAGTGCCGAGCTCCGGTGACTATAGGTGCCGAACCATCACCACCATCACCCCAAAACCACCGCAAAACATGCCAAAATCCAGCAAAAAAAAACTGGTTGAAAAACTTACAGCTGCCAGCGCGGCGTCGAAAGCCCTCCAGGTGTCTCGGAGCTGGACGTCGACCTCTTGCTCGGTGTGTCTAAAGGAATGGTGCTGAAATGCTCGAAAGAGGAGCTCTAGCATCGAAGCTACAGAGCTATAGAGCGGAGAGAACCAGGGAGACGGAGGGGGAGAGAGAGAGAGAGAGTGAGCGAAGGAGAGCGAGAGAGAGTGAGAGAAACGGAAGCAGAGAATGCTAGGCTTACCCGTCAATAACCATAATCTCGCTCATATCGTCCGTCAATAGGTGGCACGAGTAGGCAATGTTGATGGCCGTTTCCTAAAAATAAGGAATTTCTGCACTTCCCCCTGAAAACCCAATTTCAAGAAGCTCATGCTCAAACTGACCGTCTTGTCACCGGTGAGGACCCAGATTTTGATATTGGCGGCCGCGAGTCTTGCAATAGCCTCCGGAACTCCGTCCTGCAGTTTGTCCTCGATGGCAGTGGCTCCGAGCAGGATCATGTCTGAAGGTTGGTACATGGAGCGAGAGAGAGAGAAAGAGAGAGACAGAGCGAGAGAGAGGGAGTGAGTGGGAGAACGGGACAACGATACTTCAACTCACTTTTCTCAATCTCCTCATAAACCTCCTCCAGCCTCTGCTCCCGGTTGTACATGTCAATGGAGGCCTCGCGTTGGCGGCGCTAAAAAACGTATCTTTTTGTGGCACGGGATTGGAGCGCCATGGAGAGCTATCCATATCATAAAGCTATCCCTTACCATCCAATCCTCAAAATACGCATTGTCAATGTCCTTATAAGCAAGACAGAGCGTTCGCAGGCCAATCGCGGCAAAATCGGCAAGATGTTGGTTGGTGGCGTCGAGGAGAAGGGGTGATGTTTGGGGGCTCAATCTGAAAATGGGATTCTTTCTCCCTCTCTCTCTCGCTTTCTCTTTCTCTCGCTCTCTGTATCTCTCTCCATCTTCTTCTCTCTCCTTCAAACCAAATTATCTCCTCCTCACCTTGCCATGATCATCATATCCGCTCCCTTACAGTAGAGACGGATTTTATTCTGGCTATTCCGGCAGATGACGGACATCCTCTTGCGGTCGTTGTTGAAGTCGAGGATGCACAGAAGTTCATAGACCTAAAGAAGAGCTGTTTGGGTTTCCAGCTGTGAAATGTCGCTCAGATACCGGCTAGTCAGGGCGAGAGAGAGAGAAAGAGAGAGAAAGCGAGAGAGAGAGAGTGTCTGTGCGCGAGATAGAGATATCACCCACCTCCTCCTTCCCATTCACGGAAATCGTAATCGACTGTGGTGTTCTGCTCCTGAAGACAAACCCAAAATTCCTGGCCGCAGAAGTCAGGGCGGCCTCGTCGGGTGATTGTGCCTAAATTTGAGGTTTAAAGGGGCCGGGAAAGCAAAGTATCGATAGAAAAATGTTTGGTAAGAGTCTAGAAACCCCCCCAGCCGGCACCAACTTTTGTATCTCTGCCCCCTTTTGTGCTAGCGAGCTCTAAAGTATACCAAAATGTTCGCCGTAGGCTAATTAGTAAGACTACATTGCAGTTCAGTCGAAAAAAGTAGCGAAAAATAAAAATAAGAAAGGTAGAAAAGTTGAAAAGTCGGCTGGGGGGTTTCCTAGACTTCAGCCAAATGTTTTGAGATCTCGAAGATTACCTGGTATACCAATCGGCCGTTGTCCCGCTCGGGCATGACGGTGTGGCAGAGAGCGAGTAGGCGGAAGAATTCGGTAACCTGAAGGAGTGATTTTTTTTTTCGTTCGCCCTTTCTCCGCCTTTCTGCCTCTCTCCCTCTCTCTCTCTCGCTCTCCCTCTCTCTACCTCACCTCAAATGTCCCCTTATTGACGGCGTCCAACAAGTTCCAATCGTAGAATTTGAACGTCGGCTCGTACTCCGGGTTGAATTGAAAGTCGACGGAGGGTGTGTTCTGAACAAACAGTGAGGATTAAAGGGGGAGTGACGGGTCGAAGCTTACCTCATGAATGTCGAGATAGTTTCCGCGGGCATCCATGGCATCACCATAGCGAACACCATTGATTGTGCACTTGTTGAAGGTCATGATGTTTTGGGTCAACGTGCCCGTCTTGTCCGAGAAGACGTATTGCACCTAAAGACGGAGTAGAGAGGGAGTGAGAGTGAGTGAGTGCGCGGGTGAGACGAGAGAGAGAGAGCGAGAGAAAGCAGAGGGAAAGGCTGAGGAGCACGGCATAGGGCTCGTGCTCCTGAACTTCTGGAAGACGTCACTAACCCTTAGAGAACTAGGAAGAGAGAGCCAAAGCAGCGAACGTGAGAGAGATAGCGAGAGAACGAAGGTAGTGAAAGATCAAGCACAAAGAAATTTGGAGGAACACATTGTAGAAGTCGGGTAGGGGTCGGAATCTCGAAATTTCGGAATCTCGAAATTTCGGAATCTCGAAATTTCGGAATCTCGAAATTTCGGAATCTCGAAATTTCTGAATCTCGAAATTTCCGAATCTCGAAATTTCTGAATCTCGAAATTTCGGAAATATTGGCAGATTCCTGGAAGCAAAACTATTATGTATCCATTTTTTTGAGATTCAAATACAAGATTTCCGATAAAACGAAAAGTAGACCCTCTGAAAAAAGGTGTTTATCAACTCGTCGTTTCAAGGGCTTTCGGATGGTACAACTATCATCCCGATCCGACGTTGCTCCGCCGAGTTAGAGCGGATGTTTTCTTGTATAGGAACCATCCCTATTTGAATCTCGATAGATTTGAATCTTTGCTTCCAGGAATCTGCCAATATTTCCGGAATTTCGAGATTCCGAAATTTCGAGATTCAGAAATTTCGAGATTCGGAAATTTCGAGATTCCGAAATTTCGAGATTCCGACTATCACCCGTAGAAGTCGTGCTCGTGAACGTCCTGAAGACGTCGCGAAGCCGTACAAAAACAGAAGAGAGTAAAGAAAGTAAGAAAGTAAAAAAGTAAGGAAAGTCGTGCTCGTGAACGTCCTGAAGACGTCGCGAAGCCGTACAAAAACAGAAGAGAGTAAAGAAAGTAAGAAAGTAAAAAAGTAAGGAAAGTCGTGCTCGTGAACGTCCTGAAGACGTCGCGAAGCCGTACAAAAACAGAAGAGAGTAAAGAAAGTAAGAAAGTAAAAAAGTAAGGAAAGTCGTGCTCGTGAACGTCCTGAAGACGTCGCGAAGCCGTAAATAAACAGAACGAGAGTAAAGAAAAAAGAGCGAGAGAGAACGAGTCAGGGAGGGAGAGAGAGAGCCTTCTTACCTGCCCAAGCTCCTCATTTAGTGTGGTAGATTGAGCCCTAGCTGCCACCGAATTTTCCCCGTTCTCGTAGAACATCTCCCGGTCGTTGTTGATCCAGAAGGAATGGATAAATCGTATAACCTCCACACTAAAATCCAATTGGAAGAATTGCATCAAGAAGCTTAATCCCCACCTGACATATAGTGAGATCGGCACCAGCGTGTTCAACAGAATGATGTAGGAGAAGAACATGAGGAAGGAGATGACCGAGATTTGCTTGCCGCCCTGAAGTCATTAATGCGTGTTTTTGGATTTGAGGCTTACCTTATCCGCATCATTCCACCCGGGAATGGAGCTGTCCCAAGGCAGGTAGACGGTGAAAAATCGGCCGGTGGTCCACTCCCAGACACCGCAGAGGATGGTGCAGATCAGGCACATGGCAAGGAGGAGGAGCACGATCTGGAAGGTGAACTCATGAACTTGTTGAAGACGTCGAGGAATTGTAGAAAAACAGAGGGACAGTGAAATCATTCAAAACCTACCCCCAAGATCAAGACATTCAAGAATCGATCCAGGCTCGTCCGCTTGAACTTGGTCTTCCCCGAGTTCATCATCAGCTTCGTGTCCTTGCCGGCAAAGATCACGACTCCGTAGCACCTATGAACAGAAATTAGTACAAGCTTAAGCCTGAGCCTTAGCCTTAAGCTCATGCTCACTAGTTCGCTAAGCCCGAGCTCCTCTAGAAGCTTGGAGCTAACCCCTAAAAGCACCCCACCATCTCGTGTTCTTCAGAATACATCCACGAAGCAAAATATTATCGTTCGTCATCGCCATCGTCCGTCCCTGCCAATTCAGCTGGCCGTTGAACTTGTCGAGCTTGTTGTTCGGCGCCTCGCACACGATTTCGCCTAAAAAATCGAGTCGAAGATCCAAATAGAACATACCATGAAAGGGCGAGATCTGGTCCAAATCATCGCCCATCTCGGCCGTTTCGGCGAGGGCACCCCGGGTCTTCAGGTTCGTCTCCCCGTCGAGTTCCTTCGTCTCGATGTAGCAGATTCCGTGGGGCTCGGAGGTGGACAGGACGAAGAGGTCGGCCTGGAAATGGAAGTGGTCTTTTTTTATTATTTATATTATTTTCGAAATGTCGGAATTCATAATGCCGAAATTTCAGAACGTCGAAATTTTATAATGCCGGAATTTGATGATGTCGAATTTTCAGAATATCGACAATTTTTGCAGAGTATTTGAAGGCGCTTTTGGGGAAATCTTTGTTAATGTAAATTCGACGATCTAAATTTTCGGCATTTTTGAAAATCCGGTATTCTACGACGTCGATGTTAGAGATTTCGACGTCCTGGATTTTGACATTTCACAGATCCTCGCGCGCTCCATCTCTATCTCTGTCTCTCTCTCTCTCTCTCTCTTTCTCTCTTTCTCCCTGTCTCTCTCTTTCTCTCTCTCCCTTTTTCTCTCTCTCCCCTCTCTCTCTCTCTCTCTCTCTCTCCCCTCTCTCTCCACTAACCGCCACAAATTGGTTGCTCATCATCCGGATGACGTCGCCGACCTTGACGTTGTGCCACGGCTCCTCGACGAGGCGACCTCCTAAACACACGCTTTAAAAGATCAAAATCATTAATGCGCAAAAACTACCGCTAATCCGACCCAAAAGTTTAAGAAAATGCGTTGATGAAATTTAGAAAATTACTCACCCCTGACGACGTAGGATTTCCTATTATTGACCTGCCGATCCGAGATGTGCCGTTGCTAAAATGAATTCATAGATTTGCTTGTTTTTCGCTTCAATGGTCCTTTAAAATCGCGTACCACATCATCGTAGGCGTCCTTAATGGCCGAGACGGCCAGCACGAAGACGAGCGGAATGAAGGTGGTGTACCAGGCTATGGAGGAGATCACCGGGATAAACTGGAATGGTAAATAGGTATAGTAAAAGGCGCACTAATGATATAGCTACAGGTGTCCAAATTAATAGTAATTATTTTCACAAATACCTGTAATATCATCAACACTAAAAAGTAGAAGTTCGCTATCCGCGTGAACTGCTCGAAGAGGTTCTGGGGGATGAAGGTGAGCAGATTGTACTTGGACGTCTTGATGTAGTTGTCCTGAAATAATGGAAATGGGATGAATTCAATGAAACTAATTTCAACCGAGCTTGATCTCATGCTCCCTTCAAAAATCTCGGGCTCACCTTATACTTGAACTGTGCATTATACTCCGAGTCATTGGCGCGTAGCCGCCGTTCCTCGGCCCCGAGGATGATGCCGTCCTTCTCATTGCCCTTCTTTTTCCGAAACCCGTCCAAACACCCGCACATATCACTCCAGCGCCAGCCAGAATTCTTCTTCTTCCCGTCGGCGGCACGGTCGGCCGGGAATTGGGGGGTTATGCCTGGAATTTCGGGCGTACGGTGGTGTATAGCGGCCGCCTTGCGGCGCTAGGGAAACAGGAGATAGAAATACCTAGCGTGTACTTTTAGACCCTTCCCGAGCGAGTTTTTGGCAGCTTTTATTTTTTTGGGGAGGCGGAAACGGCAGAATGAGAAGAGAGAGAGAGAGAGAGAGAGAGAGAGAGAGAGCGAGAGAATGAGTGAGTGTAAGTGAGAGCGAGAGAGCGAGAACGTGCGAGAGAGACAGAGATTGCGAGCTGGAGATATAGAGAGACATGTAGGGATAGAGAGACAGAGAGAGAGAGAGAGAGAGATGCACTACCCAAATTACTGTTAAAGCTTTTAATATATTTTTCGCTAGTTCTAACCTTTTTCTCCTGGTGTACCGGGGGCTGTGGCTGATGAGGCCTCGCGCGCAGGGGCGATGACAGCTGAAAAAAAACGTATTTATTACCATTTTAGATTACTTTGAGCAGTCGTTAAATCGATAAAAACCGTATTAATCCATCTTTTCTATGGTCAAAACCCTCAGAAAAATTGTAGGTAACAGAAGCTGTCTCCGTTCATTTTTCAAGATGAAATTTATTTGGGTATTTTTCCCGTTGAAAAGTCTCCCGAAACTCAATTTCCCCATCTCCAGGCAATTTCTACAATTCCACTTGACTGCTATGGACAAATAGTCGACAAGTGTATCGGCAGGGCCAGTACCCCGAATGAACCCTCAGAAATCAGAAAGTTGGGACGGCAAAAAAGGCATGGGTGGGTTGGTTATTGGCTATTTGTGACCGGGCCGGGTGTTATAGTGGCATTTTCTGAGTTCGGAATCGATAAGGAGTGAAAATTCTGATTGATTGGTAATAAAAAAGCTGCGTAAACTAGAGAGAGGAAAAGCGAGTGCGAGAGAGAGAGAGAGAGAGAGAGAGAGAGAGAGAGGAGCTAGTCTCGACATTCTAAACAGAATTCGACGAAAATCACTCCGTTAAAAGGGTTAAAAGTCCAAAATCACCCTCCCCAAATGCTCCCCACCCCCTTTTTAAATTTTTTTTTTTTGGTTTGTTTTTTTAAAAAAAACCGGCCCCTTAAAAAGTATTTAAATTTCGAAACGTGTACACCTATTGACGGTCTACGAGCGGAAGCGATATATGGAGAATCGAGTAGAGCAGTAGAGAGGGAGTGGCAAGAGGGGTTTAGTGTCCTCTGCCCCATTCAGGCTTCTCCCCCCCCCCCCAAACCGCATAATAATAGCCGCCAAATACTCCCGACTGTTGCTGCTCATACCCACAAAAATGGGAGTCATTTTTAGCCGCCGGTCCGGTGAAAGGGCAGGATTTTTTTGCAATTTTTTTGACCGTCACGCTGTGCTGGAATTTTATTTGAAAAATGTGCTTTCTGGGGGGCTTCAAGTCCAGGGTGCTAGCAGAGAGCCTTGGGGAAAGGAAAAAGTTTTGGAAATGAGAGCTTGCGACAAAGGTTACAAAGCTAACAAAGCTACCCAACGCACCCGCGACACGCCGTAACGCGTCCGCAACGCCTGGGTTTTGCCGCTCTAGGTTTTAAGGGAAGCATTAAAAATCCATATCATGGATAGTCTGAAAAATATGCAAAACCCGCACCTAGTAGTGTCGTCTAGAGGAGTCGCGCGTAGTCGGTTACTGGGCTGCGCCACACTCCATTGCACGCGCTCACCATGGGCCTCTTAGAATTCGCGCAAATTGCCATTGCTAAGCTAAGGTACGCTCTGGTCTATGCTACAAACAAAGTCGAAGCCAAGCCAAAGCCTAGGTCCAGGTTTAAGCCTAAACATAAGCCCAAGTCCAGCTAGCAAGCTCGAACAAGCTCGGGTATAGACCCGAGCTAAGTCTAAGTGAAGCCCAAGCCCAGGTCGGGCTAAGCCTAAGCTTGAGCCTAAGCCGGAACCTAAGTCCAATTCAAGCTCAAGTCAAGCCCACGCCCAAGCCTAAGCTAAGGCATGCTTAATCCTAATCCCAAGCGCAAGCCTTAGCCTAAGCCTAAGCTCAAGCTAAGCCTCAGTCTAAGCTCAAGCCCAAGCCCAAGCCTAAGTCGAAGCCTAACCTAGCCCAAGCCTCCTCCCACTACCTTTTTCACCCAAAATCGGTTCCGATCTAGCCGATATCGTGCTCTCCAACGTTGACGGGGTGTTCAGCGTCGAGTTGGTGATTGTAGAAATTGTAGCCGAATCATTTGGAATCCTTTTCTCGCCTTTCGGCTTCTTTTTCACCTCTCTTTTCTGCCGTTTCTTGCCCTTCTTCCCGGCGGGGAGATCTACAGGTGCGGTTTTGGGATTCGAACTTGTGGACGACTTCTTTTTCGGCTTTTCAATCGACGCGTTCGTGGGTGAGATCCGCTTCGGGGATTTGCCGGCTTTTCGCTTTGATTTTGGCGATTTTTTCGGGGGTTTTGTCGGCATTTCAGGGGTTTTTGAGGCGTTGTACATCTCCAGATATTAGAGGATTAGAGTTATAGTGAATTTTACTAAATATTTTATTAGCGTAATTCCGGATCGTTGCGTACTTTTCGTACTCTGAATTCTTACGTACTATACCGTAGTTATAGGCTTAAATGGAAATAAATAGAATATATAGAGTAGATGTACGTAGTTTAACGCAAAAAAATAGCGTAATTATGGATCCTTACGTACGCTTGGAAAAATGAAGTAGTAAAAATAACGTGAAAAGTTGTAGTACGTACTTTATCCGAGGCTTAATACCGTAATTACGGATTTTAGCGCACTATACCGTAGATGGCAGTAATAAAAATAATATTAGGGCTTGTAGTCCGTAGTTCAGCGGTAAAAATAGTAGCGTAATTATGGATTCCAGCGTAGCCGGACGTAAATAGTAATATTTGTAGTAATGAGCTAGTCAGATTTTCCACCGTACTCCTAGAAGTCGTCGCCAAATCCGGTGTAGAACTTCGGAATTCGTCAAAATCCCAAGAAACAGAGCCAGAATCCCAGAATTCTGGTTGTGTTGTGTTACAATAATCGGCTCGTAGTCGCTAGATACCGGGCGCGTTGCCGGGCGATCCAAGTTTTTTTTTGCGCGGCGCGAGCCCTGGAATTCAGGGGGTGGGCGAGATTCGCCTTTTTGGGAGTGGATGGGGGGCGCGGGAATGGGGTGGATTTGTGTGATTTTGGCCCGGGAGACGCCCAGGGACACCGAAGAGGGCAACCCGGCAGAAGAGCTGCTGGCTTCACCAAAGAAGCCATAAAAATCAGGGGGGTGATGATTGGGGAAAATGGCTTATATCCGGGGCACCTATCAACGATTTTTCGAGGGTTGATTCGACAAGTTGAAGACGTTCAAAAAACGCGCCGGTTTTGCATCCAAGCGAATTTTTAGAAAATGCAGGATTTAGTCTGTTTCAACTAAAATTCCATATTTCTAGGCGACAAATCGGAAAAAGCCCAATTTGGAAACGCGGCTTTTTAGAATGCTAAATCTGCTAAAAAATGGAAAAATTCAAAGAATGAAAGTAGGAAGAGGAACAGAAATAGTTTGGAATTTTTGCTTAAATTTTAGGGAAGTTCAAAGCAACGTAAAGCCACCGAAAAGAATTAAAAACGGTAAAGGGAAGCTACTTTTTTCTAACGATGTAGTTGCCCAATATAAATAAATAAAGCAAGCTTTTTACTGAGCCTTACCGTAAAAACATTACAATTCGGAATAAAAACTACAAAAAGATAGATTTTTCGACAAAAATGGCCGATTTTCGACGAAAATTTCCTCCGAAAAAAGGTTTCAAAATTTTTTGATCGTTTTCCACCTAGACCATAGGTAAATTTTACTGAAAACACGATTCAACACTCACAATTATGTCACGATACATTCGCCAACTCGTAGCAAAGTTGCCCCCGCCATGACCCCCCCCCCCGATAATGCCAAAGAAACTAAAAAGATAACCTTCGGTTTCTAGCGTCAGGTTCAGGGATACATGAGGCACCTAATTCCGGGCAGAAACGAAGCCAGAGAGGGAGGGAGAGAGAGAGAGAGAGAGAGAGAGAGAGAGAGAGAGACGCTCGTAAGTAGCCTTTAACGACCGATGCCATAAGTTGTCAGCTTTCTGTGTAACAAGCAAAACACAAGCAAGATGTGTAGCAAGAAGAAATATTGAAAAGGTTCTCCCATCAGCTAAAGGGTCTAAACCCAAATCCAAACGAAGTACGTGAAGCCATCGGCACGGGGCGCGTGTAACCGTGAGTGGACGCGACTATGAAAAGCTTGGGCCGATAAAAGTAAGGTGAAAAAAGAGGTGGTGGAGGGGTGGATGGGCTATGAGCGGTGTGGTCGCAAATATGGAGAAGAGGGGAAGGGGCACAAAGTGATAAGGACGGTCATACTAAAATCTGGCTAGCTGTCGATCGGGCCGCTCGTTTTTTTAGTATATTCCGGGTCTATGATTTCTGAGACGTCAAAACTAAATGTTGTCCTTCTGAGGTCTGTGTTCTCTGAGGAACTCACACTGTCTAACCCGTAAAACCGGCCTTAATCTTTAAAGTATCGAGTTTTACAACAAGAAAATTAGGCTGGTTCTGGAAATTCGATTTCGAAAGTTTGAATACGCTGCTGGGACGATTACGCTTAGGCTTAGCTTAGGCCTGGTTTAGGCTCAGCTTAGGCTTGGACTTAGGCTGTTTAGTCTCCGGAATATGCTGTTTCGGCTGCGTACACTCAGGTTTGGCTTAGGCTTGGGCTTATGTCTCGGCTTCAGGCTTAGGCCTACGGTTAAGCTTAGGCTTAAGCTTAGGCTCAGGCTTCCAAAGTCAACAACTTAATCACAAAATTTTAATCGATTCCAAGCCATCAAACCACACTAGCGGCTGCGGGTGGTAATTAGGAAAGACGATCGCCCAAAGACGGGATCAAGCCCGGGGCGTTTGCTTGTGTTGACCCGGGTGGCGGGCCCTCTTTGTCACAAATACATATAAGGGGACAGAGAGAGAGAGCGAGTGAGAGAGAGAGCGGAGAGAGAGAGAGAGAGAGAGAACTGTCAACACCTAGAGAGGTCAACCACACCGAGGAGTCGGACCCATGAATCATTCCGCAAACAACTCTGCCATCCACCCCGTGGGGTCGACCACGGGTCCCTCCCAAAAATGGTCAAGGCAATGGAGACGTCATTTTAGGGTTTAGTGGAGTGAAATTACGGTTTTGAAGGGAGAGGAGAGGGAGCGAGAGAGAGAGCGAGAGGGATAGGGAGAGAAAGAGAGATCTAGAGAGAGAGAGAGAGAGAGAGAGAGAGAGAGAGAGAGAGAGAGGGAGGAAGATAGGGAAATCATAAAAACAAGAGATTCATATCTCGTTTAAAGGTCTTAGAAAGGTCAAAATAGGAAAATCGAATTCCTTCCTTCCACGTCCCTTTCGTACACGCAGCGCTTAAATGCACCGAAAAGGTCGAATGGCCTATATGAGCTTCACCTAAAAATTGCCAACAAAAAAAAATTCAAAAGGGGGTTCCAAAATCCGGATGAAGCCCGGAAAAATGAATTGCCACTGTGGCAGGGCCCGCGAGCAAACAGCCGAGCCATTGTGGCCAATACGGGATTCGGCATGGATCCCAGAGCGAAACCGTTCCGTTGGTTTAAAGGGGCGGACAACTTGACCATGGGTTTGGTTGATTATGCCTTAGGTAGCGATTAGGCATCGCGCGATACGCAACGCAACGCATTCAAGGTCTGACGCGCGTCGCGTGACACAACTGTAAAAATTTGCTTCTGCGAATTAAAATCGCGCGTAAACCATATTTACGCTTGCGTTTTCTTTTAAAGGGTTGGCGACATTTGTCGAGAGCGCGAGACAGTGAGAGAGAGAGAGAAAGAGATAGAAAGAGAGACCTAGTTTGTAAGAAAGTGTGAGAGGCAGGGAGAGAAAAACAGAGAGTCTGAGAAACTGAGAGATATACCGAGATAGAGAGATAGAGAGAGCGAGAGAGAGAGTGAGTGAGAACGAGAGAGAGAGCGAGAGAACGAGAGATAGAGCTAGAGATCTAAAAAGACCTTCGTCACAGCTATGGTTTCATGAATGATTTCGCCTTGAAAACACCCGGTTTTTTCCTTATCAGCCGTTTGGCCCTAAGTATGAGACATCGCCGGGTTTACGGCAAAACGGCTTAGTCATGGCGCGGGGCCGCGTTGCAGTTTTGGTGGGCTTTGGTTTTTGCAAAATCCGGCTGGAAAATACTTTATTTAACGCGAAATTTAGTTAAAAAGCGCTTAAATAGGGAAAATTAAGAAAAAAATTAGAATACGGAGCTGGAAATATCGGGCATTATCACTCCCTGGTTCCTTTAAAAAAGTTTGAATTCTGAAAAGTATAGAGCCAAAATAGAGTTTGAAAGCTTAGGATATCATAGCGTTTTTTGATCCAAAAACGCTGAAAACATGGATTTTCCGGATCTAAAAAATTATCTCCATGCCATTCTCGTCTCCCTACCCCAAAACTCACCCATATTTCACGTAGGCCTTTTTTGGGCTATTGGTGTGGGTGGTCGGTGGCGTTGCTCTCTCTCTCTCTGTATGCTCAGCCGGATGGACGGTTTTCCCGCAAATTCATATCGGGGGGGACTGCGAACGAATGCGGCCACACACACAAGCCACTCGACTTCAAACAATCGTGAGGAGCACGAGCTACTCCAGGGGGTTGGCACCGGGCCAACGGCTCTTCGAGAGGGTTCTTCGAAAGCTTTAGGAATACGCTGAAAAGTAAAAATGAGTAAAAATAATGGCAAATGAGAAAAATTAAGAGGAGAAAGAGGCAAAAATCATAGAAAGACCCAGAAAAATGGTATACGTATACTGAGCGTGAGATGGAGCAGCAGTTGGAGCAAGAGAGAGGCATATTTCTTTAAGCCATAAAAGTTGCAACGCTTCGTTTCGTTTTGGGAGATACAGAACAACGAGAGAGAGAGAGAGAGAGAGAGAGAGAGAGAGATAGTGTGTGTGAGAGAGCGAGAGAGAGCGCGTGTGAGAACGTGAGAGAGAGCGCGAGCACGAAAGAGAGCGAGAGCGAGAGAGAGCGAGAGAGAGAAGCCGGAAAACGAGCGAGAAGTCTGATAACCAATCAGAAAGAATACCAAATGCGAAAAAATACACATCAAAAATATAACATACTAATGGGATCCTGAAAATCCACCATCAAATTTCATCATTAAAACCCTGTCACACCCCCTTTAAAACAACCCCCCTCCAAAGACTACAGCTGCCTCCCCCCCCCCGCACGGGAGGAATAAGTTGTTGACGCGGCGTGGCGCGCGGGCTAGAAAAAGCAGTAAAATTGGGCCCTTTTTTGGAGTGTGTCCCCCCTTTGGCAAGACATAGCCATACACCGACACTGGCCCCGGACACACGGGGTGCTAGGAGACCACCGCACTCTCGGCCCCAGGTTTTGGGCCACAATGCACAAACCCCAGAGAGAGAGGCAGAGCTCCTTACGACCCGAAAGTCCCGAAAAAGCATGCGAAAAGTAGCCGGGGAGGGGTGAGTCAGCGGAACGGGTGGGATTTTAAAGGGATGGTGCCAGGAGTGAAAAGTTTGTTTAAAAGGATCGTTCTAGAGCTCTATCCAGATTGAGACAGTCAAAAAATATCTCTAGCAAGAGATAGACTGACGAAGAGCGATGGAGAGAGACAGAGCGAGAGAGGGAGAGAGTGAGTGAGCGAGAGAGAGAAGCTGGTTAAAAGTCTTGTTACCAAAGACGGCGATTTAAAGGGACGGGATAGAGAGAGAGAGAGAGACAGTGCGTGAGAGCGAGAGAAATAGAGAGAGAAAACAAAAGACTAAAAATCGAGAAAGATATGCTAAGTTAGAAAGAGAGAGAGAGAGAGAGAGAGATGTGAGAGGGAATGGGAGAGAGCGAGAGAATAGAGAGAGAGAGAAAGAGAGAGAGAGAGAGAGAGAGAGAGAGAGAGAGGGAAAGAGAGGGGGAGAGAGAGAAGGAGAGAACGAGGGCAAGGTTTACTTGGAACGGCTCCGAAAAAGACGGCCAAACCAGTGATGAAATGCACAAAAACCCATCCAGCGGTGCGCGGGGGCAAAATATCGAATGGCCCAATATTTATTCACCTAGCGAACCCGAGAAGACCGGGCCCTCTCTCTCCACCCGTCATTGCCCAAACCTATGGCCCCGGAGGGCCAGGTGCAATTCAATATATCAGTGAAACTGGGCAGGGCACCCAATGAAAAAAACGCGGCTCTGACTTCCGATTTCTTAAAATAAGGGGGGTCATTTCCAACCTCCAGAATTCTTCGAAAAAATTGCCAGGGCGGGCTAGGAAAGGTCATTTACCGACCGAAACTCTCGATAGAAGTGCGTGGGCGTGGTAAAGTACACTTGTTGACTGTGGACAGGTAGCCAGTAGCCGACCCCTCGGGGGGAGTATCGATGGGCTTTGCACTTGGTGGGGGGGGCTCAATTATCCTATGCAAACACCCACACACCAACTTGTGCTGCTACCCGACGGCTACTCGACACACCTATATACGGAACGGGTCCTAGGAGTCTTAAAGGGTGGCTGCTAGCTTGCCCGGTAATTTTTGAGTCACGAATTACTGCTCTATGTCTCTCTCTCTGTCTTTCTGTCTCTCTCACTCTCTCGCTCTCTCTCTCTCTCTCTCTCTCTCTCTTCCTCTCTCTATGTGTCTGTCTCTCTTGCCCTCTCTCACTCTCTCTTTCCGTCACACAAACGCACTATCTCCTGTTTCAGTTTTTCAGGACGGTATGGAGAGGGAGTGTGAGAGAGTGAGCAAGAGGGAGCGAGGGATATAGCCAGGAATCCATTAAAAGAGCGATCAAAAACTAATGAAAGCGAGAGTCAGCTTGCGAGAGAGAGAGAGAGAGAGAGAGAGAGCTAGAGCGCGCAAGGATGATGAGCGAGAGAGAGCGAGAGAGAGAGAGATAGAGAGAGCGAAAGTTACTATTTAAGCTTTTTAAAGTGATAGGGCTAGCAAGCTAGCGAAATAAATGCATCAAAAAAATCTGAATTCGATCCCAAAATACTGTAATTCCAAAAAAGCCAGCGAACAGTCACAAAGTTAGGTGCAAAAATTTCGTTATGTCGAATCGAGGGCCAGCCGCGGCCGAAGCGTGTGGCCCTTTCTGTTTGTGGCCGTCTGTCCACCACCCTTTCGGATGCCTGGACATTTCCGCAAATATCTGCTCCTGCCCCCCTCGACTACGAGACCATACACAAAACGGTGTGCTGCCCTCCGTTGAGTCAATTTTTGTACTGGATATTAGGTGAGAAGGGAGATCCAGGCCATCGGATAGAAAGTTGCTAGCTGGATTTAAAGGGACTGGCAGGCCAGAAAAGATGGGTATATAAGGTTTTTAGAAAATGGAAGATCGTCAAAAATATACTCGGGTAATCATCATTTTATGGAGAAGTGAGCGGGAGCGAGAGACAGAGAGACAGAGAGAGAGAGAAAGAGAGAGAGAGAGAGAGAGAGAGAGATCGAGAGAGCTTGAGATGGCATGGGACAGAGCAATAGATAGAGCAATTTTCCGAGAATTAAAGGGGGTGAGATAGCAGAGGAGAATGAGAGAGAGAATGAGAGCGAGCGATAAAACTCGTTTAAAGCTAAGATAAACTGATTGTTGGCAGCATTCGAACGGAATCGTGAAATGGCCGGGTGTGGGGGCCAAGAAGAAGAAGCCCCTCTCCCCCGGAGGAGGAGCAGAGCCACCGGTTCGACGCTGGCGGCTCCGAGGGCAAACAGCGGACCCTGTGAACCTGGAACGAGAGATGAGAGTGAGAGTGAGAGAGAGAGAGAGAGAGAGAGAGAGAGAGAATGCGATAGTTAGCTAGCATCGCTGGGGAACCATTTGATCATTGCGGGGGGATCGGGGTGGAACTGCGAAACCACCGAAAAAGTTGAACTATAGACTTGGCAGCATCAGTCGGATTGGGAAGTCAAGAAATTACACCGAATGTACTTGAAAAGACGAGAATTCTAGAAAAAAAGAAAAATCCTACTATATATAAAAAATAGTGTCTGTGTGTGTGTGTGTGTGTGTGTGTGTGTGTGTGTGTGTGTGTGTGTGTGTGTGTGTGTGTGTGTGTGTGTGTGTGTGTGTGTGTGTGTGTGTGTGTGTGTGTGTGTGTGTGTGTGTGTGTGTGTGTGTGTGTGTGTGTGTGTGTGTGTGTGTGTGTGTGTGTGTGTGTGTGTGTGTGTGTGTGTGTGTGTGTGTGTGTGTGTGTGTGTGTGTGTGTGTGTGTGTGTGTGTGTGTGTGTGTGTGTGTGTGTGTGTGTGTGTGTGTGTGTGTGTGTGTGTGTGTGTGTGTGTGTGTGTGTGTGTGTGTGTGTGTGTGTGTGTGTGTGTGTGTGTGTGTGTGTGTGTGTGTGTGTGTGTGTGTGTGTGTGTGTGTGTGTGTGTGTGTGTGTGTGTGTGTGTGTGTGTGTGTGTGTGTGTGTGTGTGTGTGTGTGTGTGTGTGTGTGTGTGTGTGTGTGTGTGTGTGTGTGTGTGTGTGTGTGTGTGTGTGTGTGTGTGTGTGTGTGTGTGTGTGTGTGTGTGTGTGTGTGTGTGTGTGTGTGTGTGTGTGTGTGTGTGTGTGTGTGTGTGTGTGTGTGTGTGTGTGTGTGTGTGTGTGTGTGTGTGTGTGTGTGTGTGTGTGTGTGTGTGTGTGTGTGTGTGTGTGTGTGTGTGTGTGTGTGTGTGTGTGTGTGTGTGTGTGTGTGTGTGTGTGTGTGTGTGTGTGTGTGTGTGTGTGTGTGTGTGTGTGTGTGTGTGTGTGTGTGTGTGTGTGTGTGTGTGTGTGTGTGTGTGTGTGTGTGTGTGTGTGTGTGTGTGTGTGTGTGTGTGTGTGTGTGTGTGTGTGTGTGTGTGTGTGTGTGTGTGTGTGTGTGTGTGTGTGTGTGTGTGTGTGTGTGTGTGTGTGTGTGTGTGTGTGTGTGTGTGTGTGTGTGTGTGTGTGTGTGTGTGTGTGTGTGTGTGTGTGTGTGTGTGTGTGTGTGTGTGTGTGTGTGTGTGTGTGTGTGTGTGTGTGTGTGTGTGTGTGTGTGTGTGTGTGTGTGTGTGTGTGTGTGTGTGTGTGTGTGTGTGTGTGTATGACACTTTGCATGCAACTTCCGTCAGCGTGTCCGGAGAATATCTCAAGAGGGGAAAGGATGAAGGGGGCGTATGATACGTCATTAGACGCGTAATGGCCTGTAGATGACTGCACGCATATCAGATTTTGCAAAATGAGCTATTTTCAACGTTAAATTTAAGTTTTTCCTTAAAAATCGGATACCCTCTTTGTTAGGAAGAAATTAGCATACGCCGGAAGTGGGAGTAGCCTATATAATTGGGGAGAGGACGCGATTTTTATTTTTTTGTGACATAAAAGTGCGGAAGGTTTGTGCAAAGCGAGCGATATCAGGGTTGGACGGGGCCAGGGTTGAAAAGTCGCGAAGCGGCTTTTCAACCCTGGTACAACTTTAAAAATATTCAAATACACATAACGTTAAGCCTAAACTGAAGCCCAAGCCTAAGCCGAACCTAAGCCGAAGCATAAGCATAAGTCCAAACCTAAAACTAGCCGTAACGCTAAGTCTAAGCGTAAGCTCAACCTAAGCCTAAGCCTAATCGAAACCTTGAGCACAAGCTAAGCCAAACTCCAAGCCTAATCCGGAAATCAAGCCGGCTAAGCCAAGCTTAGGCAGGTTTAAACCGAACTCTCTCGACCGAACTCGACACCAACATTTACAAATCCCCACGCCCTGCCACATTTTGCTTCCTGCTCGCCCAAGAAAAGAAACGGTACCCACCAAACCGGACATTTCGCTGTCGCCGGGCCGTTTTTTGGGCGGAGACGACCTTCTCCATCGTGATCCGCTGGCCGCCTGGAAATGGAAAGAGTACTCTTTCGGACTACCGGTTTTAGCCTTTTCTAATCTGAAAAAAACCGGAGACCGGATCAGGCATTCAAGCCATTGCAAGTTTTGAATTTCATATTTTAAAAGCTCTAGTTTTGAGATGTTCGCGGGCTTTTTTTAGGCGTACCCACCAGAAGACCTCGACGGCAGCGTGGATTTTGCCTTTTTGTACATATCTAAAAAAGGTAATGAGCGGGAGAGAGAGAAGGAGAGAGAGAGAGAGAGAGAGAGAGAGAGAGAGAGAGAGGGGTGACAGAGGCAGAGACATCATTATTTCCGCTAAAAATCAGGACAAAAAGCTGAGATACAGCCAATCAATAAGTCCGCAAAAAGTCTGTAATACAAAGCTTCGCCGGCGGCCCCCAACAAATTCGGGTATCAATTTCCTCCGGTAATACCCAATTTGGCGGGGTCCGTTTTTTCGCGGGCCCCAGGGAAAAGCCCATCGTACGACAATAATAAATCCGTAATGGGTGGGCATGGGTGACGAAGCGATGTTTTAATGATCGACGAATTCCTAAGGTATATCACTAGGTTGTAAGTGCAAACAAACATCTAAAATTGTTTTAAACATCAAGAATACTAAGATTTTAGCAATATTTTTTAATAGTCAACATTTCATAATTCAAGCCCCAAATTAACCCTCGAAAATCGATGCCAATTCGAGTTTGTTTCAAGAAATATTCCCACCACACGGCCACCACCTTTTTGCGCTAATGGCCGTGGGCCGGCAATCCTGGGGACCTCGTGGTAATTGATATTTTGCGGCCCACGGGCTCGATTGGGAAACTAGAAAGTGTGATTTTTTTATTTGCGAGCTTTAAGGAGTTTTTAATCGAGTTTTTACACTGGAACGATCAAAAAAAGCGACAAATGTAGAAAAATCAATATTTTTGTATTTTTAAATAAAATGTTGTAAAGTTTTTGCGTTGTGGGTAGTAAAAACAGCTTTGAAAAACTTCCTCTCTTTCTATTACAATAATAAAGCTGAAACGAAAACTAACGAAAATGTTGTTTCCTGCCCTGAAACCCCCCCCTTCCCCCGCCCGTAAATGCGAAAGAACCCCGTAAGCAACAAAAACCGTCTTGCAGGTCTCCTTATGCATAAAAATAATTGAAATAATGCTTCACTAATTCTGAGGTCATCGATAAACGCGAAAACCAATCACCAAGACGACCTTGCCCAAAATTCCCAAAAACACAGCCGAAACCCCAAAATTACAGTAGATCCCTCCAGGACCACGGGTTTCCGGTGCCCAGCCCCCGGAGGTATCGATGGCAACTGGCTACAAATTTGTCGAGTTTTTGAAAGAACAATTATCGCCGCTTCCCCCTGGGGGGAGAGACCCAACCAACCACCGGGGCCAACCCGCTCATTACCCGGCTTGACGCTCGCCCCCGACAAAACTCATTTTTTCATCTGAACTCAACTGACTGATCGTCAAGAATCGCGCAAGACTTAGTTAGGCTTCAGCGATTAGCTTTGGGCTTAGGCTTAAGCTTTGGCTTGGCTTAGGCGCCCCCAAGCTCATAAAATGTATAAAATTATTGAGTTCCTGGTAAAAAATGTATGAAAATGGTCCAAAAAAGTTTAAAAACCTTTATAACTACCAAAATATCATACCAAAAAGTTAAAAAATATCATATCAAAGATATCTAAATATCTAAAGTACTAAAAACACTATAAAATAAATTATATATTATCAACAGGTAAAAGATAATAGCCGGGAACAAAAATTAGTTTGCGCGGCTAATAATCCCCTCTAACCGTCCAGTACCCGGGCAAGGCCTGGGGCAAAAACTATTTATTCGAATCGGTACAATATCAGCGAAACACGTGGTGATGAATGCGTTTTTTTCTAATGTAGTGCTTCAGACGTCCGCCGGCTGCTGCCCGGAAGCATCCGATTGCTGCTGCCGCGGCGCTACGGACTAAAGTTGAAAGTTTTACAAATCCAATAACTCTGCTGCATTCTTTACCCACCTTGTGGCGACCATTCGAATCCAGCTCTTCGCTAAAAAAAAAATTTTCTAAAGCTTGATTGCTCGACCAACACGTTGAGATAGTAGCAGGACACGAAGAGAAAGATCAAAAACGCCACCAGCGACATGACGACAAAACTCGTGGCTGAAAACATGGCTTAATCATACCACATCTGTGTTTAAAATCGGCTTTTCTGTTCAAAACACTGTTTAAAAACTGCATTGAAAAGAAAGACAGGTTACTATTAAACTAGCGATTTTTTTCAAATTTGAGCTATTAAACTTTTTCACAACACTCACCGAGAATCTGCACAACCATATTGTCGCCTGGATCGAGTGGGTAGCTGGGCACCAGGCAGAGGTACTAAAAAATGACAATTTCACGAGCTAAGGAAAACTCTCAAACCATTTCCAATTCTTCCGCTGTGCAATTCTCCCTCAGGGGCACGCAATCGCTCTAAACGAGCTTGATTTTCACGTATTCTGTCTCTTTATGGTGTTAATGCCGATCTACAGTTAATATTTAGGGCGTAAAGTTTATTTTACCGCCTACCAAATTTCAGATCGCGACTAGCCATTAGTATACAGGGCTGTGAAATATATGAAAATGTTCGCCTTGTTCCGTAGAACCATAGCTTCCTCGACAGAAAGGCTTCATCTAAAATTTCTCGAGGCGCAAAAGTCGGGATCGCTGCTGCGGGTAAGCTAACTTTTAATTGGCTGCGGGTTTTTAACACCGCGTACAGCTCTTCGTTACTATAAATAACCCGTAAAATCTATACCGACATTATCTACAATCCTTTCTATTGCAATCCAGTCTAGATTTTACCCGCTGCTCGGCGAGGCCGATCATGCACATCGGTGGGCCAGTACAGTTGCGCGGCCTCGGCCTCCTGCCCAGCTCGTCATCGCTGCAGTTCCGCCCGTTTTCAAACGACTGTGACGGCTCCCCATTTGCCGAAATCGCCGTGGCATTGACCTAAAAATGTTGTAAAACACATAAAAAGCTTTACCGTCGTTCCGTTCGTCCCGTTCGCGCCATTCGCCCCATGGACGCCGACATGTAGGGCAGCGAAAAGCAGCAGCAGCAAAGCCTACAAAATTTTATATTTTTTCATTAGGCCCACCATGCAAGCCAGAAGCTTTGACGTGTAATGAGAAGATTACCTCTGACCGTAATCAGGTGTCAGATGGAAATTCCGCTTTTTCTTGTACTAAAAATAATTTTTGTGTTTTTTACAAGGCTTCTTTTAAAAATTCTTTTTGAGTTACTAGTTGCTGCTTTGCGTTTTTCCTGTTCCCCACTGTTCTTTAATATTTTAAAAACACTTCCAGATCGAAAATTTAATCGCAAACGGGCTTTCTGCCCCCGCACTTTTTCCCAGCCCTTGTTTTAAAAAAACGACTTATAGGTCACGTCATCCTCTCATAATAGCCATCCTTCAGCCATGAATATATTGCCAGAAAGCTGGAACCACCGTTCCTTTCCCCCAGCGAGCCCGCGAGCATTTATTGACCTTCCCGGCGGCGGCATTGCGAAAGCCTTTCCTGCGCTTTTAGCCGGCCCTCGCATCCCACTCTTCCGCTCTCCCCTCTTTTCCTTAAAGCTTTAATTTCTTGTTTACAGGTAGTCCTGGCCGGCCTATTCACCGATGAACTTGAAGCAGCTCGCTGCCGAGAGTAAGCCATTACCTTTCCTCATTTATTTTTGTTCCAGAAATCCTTGGCGAGGTGCTGCGCCCATTGAAAGATGTAGGGCGTCTCAAAATTCTCGTGGTCGACCCGTTTACGAAGGAAATGCTGTCGGCCTGCTGCACCATGAGCGATGTGACTGCTGAGGGAATCGCGACAAGTTGGCGGCTTTATAGCTCCGGCCAAGCCTTTCTTTAGTCGAGGACCTGATGAAAAGCCGCGAGCCGTTGCCGAGCTTGGAAGCCATATACTTTCTTTCGCCGAGCCACGAGTCGGTGAGTAGTTTTTTGTTTTTTTCTACAAGGATTTTTAGGTCAGTCGCCTAATCGGCGACTTCGCCTTCCGCACCCAGTACCGAAGCGCGCACGTTTTCTTCACTGAGGCCTGCCCCGATGCGCTGCTCAACAACATTGCCAAGTCGACGGTGATGCGCTCCATCAAAACGTGCAAGGAGCTCGGTCTGGCGTATATTCCGTACGAAGCTCAGGTATATGCAGAGTTGGCTGTTTGTAAACGTTAGATTTAGGTTTTCACGCTGCATCTTCCCGACACCATGCCCAAGTTCTTTCCCCCGCAAAAATCTGAGGACTTTTGGGATCGGATCGAGATGATCGCCGATCGGATAGCGTTGTTGTGTGTGGCAGTGGGCGATATCCCGTCCATCAGGTAAATTTTTCGGAGGAACTGTGCGAAATTTAGCCAGATTTTTACCCAGATTTTATACTTTCACGATATTTTTAGTTATCGCGAGGCATTTACTCGTAACATCGAACTTGCGCACCTCGTGGAAAACAAGCTTTCCATCTTGCGCAAGGAGAACCCGTCGCTCGGGGCTGCAGATCCGGAAAAGATCCAGCCAGGGCTGATAATTTTGGGTCAGCTCTCTTTCTTGTCAAAGCAATTTTTATTTTCAGATCGCGGCTATGACCTGACGACGCCGCTGCTTCACGAGCTTACTGTGCAGGGCATGGTCCACGATTTGTTGCCAGTCGACCGGGGCGTTTACATGTATCAGGATGGAAACGAAAATCCGAAGAAAATGGTATTTTTCCGGGATTTACGATAGTTTGATTTAGCTGGTGCTTGATGAGAACAATGAAGAGTGGATGGGCACGAGACATTCGCATATCGCGGACGCGTCCAAATTAATCAGCGGCAAACTGAAGGTATGATGCATCTTTTGGCTTAATTGTGGTTTTCAGGATTTAGCAGTGGCTGACAAGGAAACGAAGCGGGATACGCTGAAGGTAAATTTACGAAACAGCTAGAAAGAGCTATTTTAGGATTTATCATCGCTGATCCGGACTGCGCCCGAGCAAAAAAAGAAGCTGGATCGGCTGGCGGGCGTCATGTACATGATCGAGCAATGCATGGCGCGTTATTCGTCCGGCGTCGACTTGTTGTGTCAAATCGAGCAGGTTTTTTGTTTTATAAAAGTAGCAACCGGCTCTTAGGACCTGGCCACCGGCGCCGACACCCATGGCGAGCCCCTAAAAGACGCGCAGCGGATGATTCTCGGTCCGTTAGCCGACCCGAAAGTTCGGCCCGAAGATCGACTACGCCTACTGTTGCTCTACATTCAATACTGCGGAGGTGCGCTTTGAGAGTAGCTATAATGCGCGCAAATAATTTAGGCGTGACCCAAGATGGGCTTCAAAAACTCGTCAAGCATGCCCAGTTCCGTTCCACGGAGAGCGACATCATCAAGAATATCGAAAACTTGGGCCTGACTGTCGTGTCCGAGGTATTTCGTTATTTTGCGAAATAAAATTGCGCTTGATCAGTTCGTGCAATCGGGTGGTAAGCTGACGGCGCGACGGGAGCGCCCATCGACGCCGGTCTACAACACGAGCAGGTACAGGATTTTTGCGCCATCTTTTTCGATGCTTCCGGAAAACAGACTGGCTAAATAGCCCATTAATGGCCGACTTCAGTTCTGAACGATTCCATTTTTGGAAAATGGATATGCCCGATGGTGGAAAAAATCAAACATCAAAAGCTCCGTGGCGTAGACGCCCGGAGAGACTCGAAAGTTCGTTTTCCAATTTTGGAAAAGCCGCTTGTTACGAGAGATTTTATTCTCTATCGAATAATTTTTGTTTCGACTTGAAAAACGTATTTTATCTTAGATGGGTCCCACTGCTCAAAGACATCTTGGAAGACGCGCTAGATGAGACAATGGACCAGAACGTGTACCCGCATTTGCCCGGTAATTTTTTAGGATAGCCATCGAATTTTTATTGTTTAGGAAAGCGCGTCTCCATCAGCAGCCAGGTTCCCATGTCCGCTCGCTACGGCCAATGGCATAAAAAGAAACCGGACAATGCGTTGAGGTGAGACAAGCCTTGTCGCATCGAAATTCCTTGCTTGTAGCTCGGGACCCCGTCTAATCGTGTATATCATCGGCGGGATGACGTATTCCGAGATGCGCACCGTTTACGAAGTATCCCGCGAAAGGAATTGTAGTATCCTGATCGGTACGTTTTTATGCGCTCATTGTAATCTATCCTTTCAGGCTCCGACCAAATCATCACACCCGATTCCTTCCTGAATGAGCTGGCCGCGATGAACCGCAAATCGGCCCTGCACTTCGAATCGTTTATCCGATGTACTGTCGTCGATGAGCAGGAAAGCCAAGTTTAAACTGTAGTAATGTGATAGAATAGCGTTATTCCTATCCCGATCTCTTCACCACTGTGATTCCTGCAACCCACTTGCTTTTGCGACCGAATAAAGTTTTACGGTATTAAAATTTATAAACGGGCTTGCACAGCTATAACAAATGTAACAACGGTACTTATAAAATTGCACAATCGCTGCACGTCAACACTCAAAACAAAACAAAAACAAATTGATCGATACCCTAGATTTAGAGGGTGACGGAGAGGGATTGGCCGCGAAGGGATTGGACGTCGCTCGTGGCATGCACAGCTGATCCATCAGGCAGCGTCAACTTCAGAGCGCCGCTCCAGAGGTTTAGTGCAGATCGGACCTAAAATAAAGGTAAGCTGCGGATAAGGACTCTGTTTTACCTCGTAAACCAGATCCGAGTATTTTGTCAAACGCTGTTCCCCGGCGGTCAGGCGCAGGGTGAATGAGGTGCCTTTGTGGCTGACGGTGACGCTGTCATCTGAGGCAGTTGCAGGAGCCGATGAAGTGCCGACCAGCCACAACTAAAAGAAGAAAAGTAGCGAACGCCTTTAAAAACTGCTTCCAAAGATAATCAATCCGAAAACCCCCTACCAGGAATCATCATTTTTTGTGATTTCTAGGCGGCCCTCCATGCTATTTTCTACAGCAGCTTATTTTCAAACAGTAAGTACATAGAATGATTCAATCAATAGTGCGCGGCACTACTTACCCGAATTTCTCCAGCATCCTTGATTTTCGTCAAATTGTCCGGCAATACAGCTGCGGCCTTTTCCGACTTCGGCAAAGCCTCGAACACCAGTGGCGTATTTGTGGCCTAAAAGGAAGTAAGCTTTTCCGAAAGCTTCAGTCTACCTTTTCCACGTTATCCTTGTGCGCTTTGAGAACGGTTGCCAACTTGCAGTCTGGCGGGCTGATGGTGCAGTAGATCGTCGCCCGGTCGCTCTGGATGAGCTTGGCCTAACCGGGAATATTTCGTCAACCTCAATAACGTACCGCTTTGCGCAGCTTGTTGATGCGGTTTGTCACCTCGCGGGCAAGACCCTCCTCGACCAGGGAATCATCCTCGGATACGTCCACAACAATGATAGTCTAAAAAAATTCAAGGATAGTTTAAGGAAAAAAGGGTACATTGGCATCCGAGTGATATTCGTGATGGCTGGCCTGGTCGTCGCCAACGCCACCGTATTTCACCGTCACCTCTTCAGAAGTCAACTCGTGGCCCAGGACGACGAGCTTTCCTGAAACCGAAAGTTTTCTTACTTAGCCATTTGCTTACCTTCATTCAGGAACTTCTCCAACTCGGCTTGGCTGATCTCCTTCTTGAGATATTCGCCGACCTTCTTTTGGTCACCCTTCAGACGAGCGCCCAGTAGACGGAAATTAGGTTCAGCCTGCAAGCGAACGTTTCGTGCCTCAAAATAATTCGTACCTTTAGCTGAACTCCGTATTGGTCCTTGTCACTGCTGACCACCAGTTTTCGAACGTTCAGCTCGGAGAGGATGTACTGCTCGAGCTCGTGCACAGCACTCAGGAAAGTCTTGTCCCGGTTGATGACAACCATCTCTTTCAACGGGTACTAAATAGAGGTTTCACAAGGAAACGAGTCATTTTACCTTGACCGCAATGCCCTTCTTGTCACGGACGACGCGAACCAAATCCATCACGGAGCGCATGGCCTGAACGAAAATTTGATGGCACAAAATCAAAATACCTGAACGCTAGTTTCGACGCTCTCGTCGATGACGCTCTCGTCCGGTTGCGGCAGGAGGGTGAAATGCACGGATTCCTCAGATGCCCCAGTCAACTAAAATAAATGGGAAATTGGTCGATGAACAGTAAGGATACCGGCAGAATTTGCTTCCAGACATATTCCGTAAAGAATGGCGTGAACGGCGCCATCAGACGGCAGATGATCGACAAGACGCGAGTCAACACCGATAGCGAGACGACCTGCTGGTCAACGCCAAGCTCTCCCTAAACAAATAGCTAAGAAACGAGCGATGCCATTACCTTAATGCGCTTTCTGTTCAAGCGGATGTAGCAGTTTGTGAGCGTATCGAAGAAGCGGGTCAAGGGGGCCACGACGGTGTAGAGACGATATCGAAAAAGCAAGCATATGAAAACATTTAGAAACATACTCAGCCATCTCCGCCGTTACGAAGCGTACCAACGAGTTGGTGAACGATTCGATCCAACGATCCATGACATTCGCGTCCTTCGGGAGCTCCTTGAGAGCAAACTTGGAGCCGGACTCCTGAATTGAGCATAAAGCATTGTTCCTGGAGATACAAGAGCAATAAAATAAAGAGAGAAAAACTGAAGCTCACCTCAAATGCCTTGATATTCTGGCCCAAAAAGCGATAAGCGTTGAACCAGGGCAGGAAAACGTCCTTCAACAGCTCGTTGACCCCAGTCTCCCGGAAGCGCAGGTTCTCGCCACGAACGACGGGTGAGTTGATCAGGTACAACCTAATATTGCGGTAATACAAGCCGACACCACAAGTCAACCTCAAGGCATCTGCTCCATATTTGTTGACGACCAGCATCGGATCTGGGAAATTCTTCTTGCTCTTGGACATCTTGTTGCCGTCTTCGGCCAAGACGAGGCCGTTGCAGATAAGGTTCTAAAGAAACCAATTCATAGCTAGTAGCAAACCAACCTTGAACGGAGGACGATCAAAAAGCGCAGTCGAAAGCACGAGCAGCGTATAAAACCAGCCTCGTGTCTGGTCGATACCCTCGGCAATGAAATCGGCCGGGAAGTTCTCCTAAAAACACGTGTTTCAGCAGGACTAATAAACCAACCTCAAAACGGTCCTTATTCTCGAAGGGATAATGGTTCTGCGCGTACGGCATCGACCCGGACTCGAACCAACAGTCAAACACCTCGGAGGTGCGCTTCAACACGCCGCGCCCCGTGCGAGACGGGATCGTGATGTCGTCAACGCTGAAACACGGGTCATAGCATAAATAAAATTACGATACCTCTCCCTGTGCAAATCGGTGATCTTCTTCCCGCTGAGTTGTTCGAGCTCGGCAATAGAGCCGATGGGAACCACTTCTTCGCCGTCATCCGATACCTAAAAACATCACAAAAAATTTCATTAGCAAAACGCAGGAATTCAATTTCCATAAAAATGGCGAACAATGCAAAACGTACCCAAAGATTGATGGGAGTACCCCAGAAACGATTTCTCGACACAGCCCAGTCACGGGCATCCCGCAGCCAGTTAGCGAAGCGCTTCTCCTTCACAAAGTTAGGGACCCTAAATCAAAAAAAATCTTGAGAAGAAATTTCTTGCAGCACCAATATGTCTTCTCATTGTTTTCGAGCAGCTTGGGAACGATATCTTCGACGCGCACGAACCACGACGGCACGGCCTTGTAGAGAAGCGGCGTCTCCGAGCGCCAGCAGAACGGGTAAGAGTGCTCGACCTCGCCGCGATGGACCTAAAATACATTTTGGAGTTGCCATAAAACTCCTACCAAGTGCCCATTGTCCTTCAAATGCTTGATGATAAGCTTATCAGCATCCTTCACATACATTCCTGCCCATTCAGTGACATCGGAAGTAAATCTAGGAAAAATTGGAGCTGAGAGACGTTGATCTTACTTTCCCGTCTCATCAACAGGGCAGACAATTTTCATGTCTTTCGTGATGATGCCGTTCTCCAGGCAGCAGTGGAAATCGATCTATAAGTAAGGTATACATTGAATTTCCACGCGGATTACCTCTCCGAAATAGGGGGCTTCGTGCACAACGCCCGTACCCTGATCGGTGGTAACAAATGTGTTGGTCAGGACGCGGAAGGCGTTCGTCTGCTGACGCATATGTTTGAAGTAGGGGAAGAGGGGCTCATAGAGCGTGCCTTCCAACTTTTTGCCGAGGAACTAGAACGAGCAGATAACGTTTGCGAACTGGCAACGAATACCTTTTCGACAATCTCAAGGTCAGGGAGCTTGAGCTCGCCAAGTCGCGCCTCCATGACAATGTACTCGTTGCCAGTGGCCTTATCTAAATTACGTTACATCACACAACTATTAACATCGCACAAAACCTTTAGCAACGACGTATTCGAGATCAGGATGCACAACAATGGCCAAGTTGGAAGGAAGAGTCCACGGGGTAGTCGTCCAGGCGACTAGGTACCGCTTCTCCGTGTTTTCGACCTTGAACCCGACGCAGACTAAAGGGGATTGATTCCGTAATAAGGAAAAACAATACCTGCTGGGTCCTTGACCATTTTATAATTCTGTCCGGCCTCAAAATTGGAGATGGGCGTACTGCATGCCGTCGAGTAGGGCATGACCTTGAAATGAATAATTATAGAGGCTGCGAAAAGCCCTTACTTTGACGCCACGATAAACGAGGCCCTTCTTGTAGAGCTCGGAGAAGGCCCACCACACAGATTCCATAAACCAGGGGTACAGCGTCTTGTAGTCGTTCTTGAAATCGATCCATCTAAAGAAAGAAAAAATTATCTGGGGCAGGATATCATGCGAAAAGTGCATTATTCCGTGGAAACAGAAACACACCTTCCGAGTCGATTCACGCTAGTCTCCCATTCCGCTGAATAGCGCATGACAATTTTCCGGCATTCGGCATTATAGTTGCCGATTCCCATTGCATGGATGTCGGCTGGGCCCTTGATGCCCAGCATTTTATCAATTTCGAACTCCTAGATTACGTTAAAAAAACCAAAGAATTCATGATACCACTGGCATTCCATGTGTATCCCATCCGAAACGCCGTTCCACGTAGTACCCGCTCTGGTGTGCCCATCGCGTCACAATGTCCTTGATGGTACCTGGAAAAACTTTTTGTAAGAACAGTGATGGAACACAGACAGATGAACTAATTCCTGGGAGCCGAAATGCTTACCAGCAAGAATATGCCCATAATGCGGCAACCCAGTCGCAAACGGCGGACCGTCGAAGAAAGTGTAGCGCTTCCGGCCCTTGGACAACTCTACAGACTTCTCAAAAATCTTCTTTTCATTCCATTCCTGCAGTACGCGCTGCTCCTCCTCGGCAAAGTTGATCTTCTCGGGCACGGCGCCCGCGAAGGAATCGCCCATTGTCCTGAAAGATGCGTATGCTGTGCGAAAATGTCTCGTAAGTGAGAAAGGCGAGCACAAATTGTTTTCAAGTAGTAGAAGTATTTCGTCATGTGCCCCGCTGTCCTCTAAAGCCACCCAGCTGTCACTCTCCCGTAAAATTGCATAAAAATGATGAAAAGACACAGAAGCGGCAGCCTTGAGTGCCGTTTCAATAGGGCGCCAGCCGACTGGCAGCGGGGCTGCGATACGGTCGAAAAGGCGGTCTCTAGGGACCCACCCACCGTAGCCACGCGCAGAAAACCTTAAAGGCCTCTGGAAAGATGGGATTGGTCAAAAAGCAAGAAGAGGTGCACCGGCCGGGGGGTCGAACCAGGGACGGTCCGCTCCGCAGTCCAACGCGCTACCCCCACACCAAAGGGGTCGAGTGGGTGAGGGCGGCGGAGGGGCCCCAAGTACCCTAGGGCCGAATTGGTGCACGTTACTGGGCAACAATTCAAAATAAAGCTATTTACAAATAATAATAACGAAAACCCTACGGAAAAGCTTGCTAATAGCAAGGAAAGTACTCCCTGAATTTCCTGAAGTGTTTTATACCCTTTCCGGCGATTTTTTAACTAAAAAGCGCCCCATAAACCTCTTTTCGCTCAGAACATGGCAGTCTTCTATCCAATAAGCCTCAAATTTTTATCACCGATGGGGATGGCTAAAAACTATTTTTATGGAAGTTTCCAGCCAAAAATATAGTCAATCAAAAAAGTTATGGCTATAAACCCGTTTTCTGGAAGCCCAGTCGGGCGGTTTTGGGGGCCCTTACGCGATGGAAAGCGTGCATGGTATCGCCCCGTCGGTCCCTCACCCCTGGGGGCGCCCGGCCATCTTTCCAAGGGTCTTTAAGAAAAATCTCCCCACCCGGCAAAACCCACCTTTTTGGGGGATTCACCTTCCAACGATAATTCCTCCGAATTGACAACTGGATTTTAACGAAATGCTGCGGAAAAACAACCGCATGAAATATTCGTTGTCATCAACGTAGATTTTATTTTATAAATAAACATTTATCCTTCCTAATACGGTCAGGGAATGCAGATCATTGGGTACACGTCAGTCGGGGTAAACGGAGACAAGTTAGTGCTATACTAGGACGCTAGTAGAAAGCGGGAGAAAGGTACAATTTGACAATAAAATGCATTTAACTTTGGGGACGTAAATGAGAAACGAAAAAGGGGGGGGGGGCAAGATCGACTTTTTGAGCGATGAAGAGACCTTGGCAAAGTGCAATGATGTCGTGGGAACCGGAGACAACCATCTCATTTTCTCGCAGCTCGCCTAAAAATCAAAATGAAGCATTTTACCGGAAAAAAAAATTTAATTTCCTGGCAAAAAGGCTACCTGGGCCTTTGCAAAGGGGCTGCCGCCGCGGTCTTGGGCTCAGGTTTAGATGGTTTCTTCGCAGGTGCTGGCGCGCTAGAAAAAACGTTTTCATGTACGTAGGCATAATATACCTATTCTCAGTCTTCGCCTGGACCTTGCTGGTTGATGAAGTTTTTTTGGCAGCAGGCTTCTTTTCGCGCTCTTGAGAGTCCTGCAGCTGAAGCCCCTAAATAAATGCGGAATACGGTAGGGTGCTTACTTTCAAATTGTTCGCGATTGCAGTCTGCGAAGAAGTAGTGCTTCCTTGCGTGCCACCAGTCAATCTCCGACCAATCCTGGAGATTGAAGTTACGAGCAAGTGATTTTTATTACCTTGTAGGCTTCTTTGAAGGTGATGGTGTCTTCTGCTGACTGGATTTTACGGGCGGCGCAGGCGATACGGTATCAGCATCCGAGACATGCTTACCGCGTTTAGCTTTCGGACCCTGCAAAAAATGTCAGCTAAATCACTGGAGTACCTTTTCCACCGGTGTCGACGCGGTAAATCCTGGTTCGAGTGTGCTGCGAGTTGCTCGGCCGTTCTACATATAGATAGATGATAATTTTCTGGGCGTATCACTAACCTGGCGGATTGGGGAGGGAGCAATTTCATCGTTGGGGATAAATCTTGACGGTCGGTTCTGAAAAAGAATCGTAAGATACCAAAAGCTCAGAGCACCTTCTTCAGCGCAGGCTGCTTTGTGGGTGAAGACCGTTTGCCGGGAGCACTGGATGCCGACACATTTCGCCGCTGGGTGGTGTTCTTCTGATCCGACGCAGTGGCATCTTTCAGAGATCTCTCTTCCTCCTCCGCCTCGTTTTGTTCTTCGATGGTTTCTTCGCTCTCGCTATCCGAACGGGTTTGTCGTCGTTTCCGGCGAATTCTAAATAAGACAAAATAGATTTTATTTCAGCTACCGTTTTTAAAAAAAACTCAGGCGCACAAATTCTAACCTGCCGTTCGTCGCTTTGCCTTGTGCAGTCGAATTTCCGGAAAGCTTCTTCCCAGGCTTCCACTTCCCAGCCCGAAGCTGATCCATAATGGCTGCCGGCGCCCATAGCTAAAATGAAAATAGGTCATCCCTAAAAAGACCATGCCTTCAAATTTGATGCTTTCTTCATTGGTACGAAATAGCGCCTTCCGAGTGGTATCTAAAGATGGGTTACAGCCGAAACGACAAAGCTTACATTATGGGAGGAGGCTGATAGGAGTTGTTTGGACATTGAAGCTAATATTGCTGTTGACAAATCAGCCAGTATCCAAAGATTCTAAAACCATCATTCGACGCAACGCCGCCTTTCATCATACCTGATTGCGCTTTTCACGTTCGGATTTTGTCGCATCTGGCGGAATTGTAGCGTCTTCTGAGTCTTTCACCATCTAAAATTGCGTAAAAATTAAAATCTCGCAAAAAACCTGCAAGAAAGCAAGCGACAAGTCCAAATTGTAGCGCTTCGTTGGGTCCGTAAAAAAGATGCTGATGACGAAGGTGAGGCACCTGATAGGTAGTTTTTAGAGCAACTTCAGTTGTTTACCTTATCACATCATCCAGATCTTCCTTCACAGCCAGATCATTACAGAAACCCGAATTGGCCAGAAAATGCAGTGAATAAGGCAAGAACAGTTCGGGCTGAAAGTAGTGTAGCTTCAAAACGGTGTCTGGCAGTAGTGATGTTTGGCGGTAGAGTCGGAGTGCCACGTCCAAATCACCGCGCACCACATTCAGATATCTAGATACAGAAAAATTGTCGACGAAGGGGGACTTACCCTTCCCGTTTACTATCTTCCTCTTGTACCAACGGAGCAAGGCTCCACATGCCAGAAAATTCGATTGAAACCATCCGCCTGGCGAAGGCTTTCCGCAAGCGACGCCCCACATATACTCGAACAGCTGCAGATTCATCCTGAAACGGTTCCTAGCCAAAATCCGCAAGAAAACCCACCAACAACAAGTGAGAAACCATCTGTAGCGCCGCGACAGGTATTTGAGCCAAATATTTGGTGACGTAGGCGAGTCGAATGATCGCTGCGCCTGCATAGGCTCGGAACCACGCCTGCTCCAACGAGCTCATCCGAGCGTCATGCACGTCGCCGGCCACGCTGAGGAATGTCCGGAATAGCGTGATGATTTTTTCAACCAGCGCCAAATCGTCATCGTCGCGCCGGACATTGGTGAGGAAGCGCACCTAAAATATCAGAAGAAAGTCTCGATAAAATCGGTTACATAATGCTCAAAAAAATTTTTAAATTAGCTTACCAGGTATTTCATCGCGTAAATCTTTCGTTTCAGGATTGGCGGGCACGTCGCAGTACTCAGCTCTCGTTCGATTTCTTGCGGGCCCTCATCCACCTCCGGAGACAGGCATATCTGAAAGCAAAAAGTTCAAAAAGCACGCGCGCAACCGAACTAAGATTATGGGTTTCCCCGTTCCAGCTATCGAAAAGCTCGATCAGTAATTTGAAGCAAATTCATTTACACACCTTCGTGACTATATCGCTGGTGATAATTGGGCGCAGCTCCGCTCGCATCTCACTCGGGTAGGCGTTAATAGTTCGCGAGAGTGTTTGGAGAGCGGTCACACATTGCGGATCATTGATGTCGAGGTGTTTGAGGGCGGCCTAAAAGCATTTCAGCAGCAAGTTTTAACAAACCTTTGCCATCCCAACTACAGTGTCCTTCGCTTCGGCTCGCCCGAGGAGCCTGCAAACGCAGACAACGGTTCCCTTTGCTGCTCCCGGAGGTCCACGGCGGGACAGTTCGACACAAATCTTTACGGCCCTAAAAAAGATCAACTAAATCGCAAATGACACTTACTCGTCAGCCCAGCTATGCTCGGAAACTTTGATAATGCTTTGTTCGCACACGTGCAGCAGTACTTGAACTCCAGCCTCCACTAAAAAAGCGCACATTTGTAGAAGGTCTTCTGAAACGTACCGGCAATATCTGGGCAGTGTTCCCTAGTAATAATGCTGAGAATCTCGGGCACGACCAATTCCGAAGCAAAGCAATGCGAGTTATGCAGAGCGAACAACTTCCAGAGCTCCAGCAGTTTCGGCAACAGCTCCAAAGCCTTCGCGTCCCGACATTCCGCTCTTTTCACCATCTTTAGTACGTAGCCGCAGATTTCCTAATAGATACTTTCCAGTAAATTTCACGAATTTACCCCAGCGGTCTCAGTGTCAATTTGAAGCGGCATGGATCGTTCGAAAAGTTCCTTGACCATTGTTCGAAACTCCGCCGGGAACGACCGGTCGTTAGAATGTCTTTCCGTGGCCCGGTTGAGGAATTCGGTCTAAAACATAATCAATGATTTTGAGTTTTTCCACTGACCATATTTTGCAACACTTTCTCGCATGTGTACCCAGGCTTCAGCATGTATTCCACCAATTCAAAGGCGTGCTGATCTTTCGAAATGAAGTTGGTAAAGAAGCGGAGAGCGTGCATATACTAAAAACAAACTTATTGACAGCAGAAAAATTTACGAACCTTCTGCGACGGAACCCCATGGACTGTCTTCGCAATACGCTTTTCAATTTCCAGTTTAAGTTCGTCAATTTGCTAAACAAATTTAATATCGAGAAAGATATGTCACCTCTCCCTGGCCGGTCCTTGCAGAAAGCAGCAATATGTCCAAGATGGCCCGCCGATACTGCGACTGTGTCGCCAACAATTCGGCGAAGAACCTAAGGATAATAATTTCGAGATTCCCAGACAACATACGCTGCCTCGTAGGTTGTCAGCCGTGCGTACACCTCGAGTGCAACCGCGATGCGCCGATCACGAGGCAGTTGATACGGAATTATGGCGCCCACAAAGCGTCGTTCGATCAGCATCCTGAAAAATGAACACGTATTAGACTTACCACCAAGCCGGCGAAAAAAACAAACGAAAATTCCTCACTTTTCATCTCTCATCTCCGGTTGAGAGTAAAGGTAAAAGATTTTCTTGGCGATTACAGAAATAGTCGCTCGATCATTTGTCGTGTACCTGTCAAAACAGGAGTCAGAACAACATTTCAAAATACCTCTCATCGCGGTAGATTTTCCAATGCAGCTTTGATAACTCCCGAATAGCATGTGCTCGTACTTTCGGCTTCTTGTCCATAATTCTCGAAGCAGCAGCCGCAATCAATTGCTCCGTGACAGCTTCTAGTTTGCGACAGCCGGCTAGCGATGTACTGGCCAGAGCAGCAATCCGCACTTCTTCATCCTCGTCAGCTAATAGTCGAATCAAGCGCTCTAAAAAGGGCCATATCATGAATGAAAAACTGATCTTACCGCACATAGTACCGGAAAGGGAGGGCTGGTCAACCAGCAATTCTCCGGCCTGTGCTGCACACAAGGCCCGAATATCCTTGTTTGCATCGGAAAAACTAAAATAATGATAATTCAGTATCAAAGCTTATCAAACCGTTTGAGAAAGTTCAGCCACAGTGCTTCCTGCTCGTCCGCAAGTCGCCCCTTGTCATGACCGATCAGGACGCACATGATTTTGGTCGCTTTATATCTGACTTCCGAGTCAGGAGACTAAAAAGCCCTGTAAGGAATGAGCGCCCAAATTACCGATAAATGCTTTTGGAAGATTTGCAGGACAGGATAGGCAACTTCGGGAACCAACGCATGGATCTCGCAAATCACTTGGTAGAGCTTCGTCGCCGAGCCTCCACAAAGAGAAAAGTCGTCCGGCATCCGATTGGTCACGCCAACTTGCGCACAGAGCTGAAATAACCGTAATCAGTCGGTCAGGGGCGCTTGACCTCATGAAACGGAGCAGAGAGTACGGTCGAAGCCGCCATGATCACCTTCTTCGCCAGGCGATAGCAATTCGGGGAATTCAGCTAAAACCATTTATTTTCGACGACAACTAGATATACCTTTGTCGGCGTCGTCAGGTTCACGAAAATAGCGTCCATCGCCTGATCCGATATCATCGGCACTTCGGTTAGAAGATTTGAAATGACCATCACGGACATCGAAAGGATCTAGATCAATACTGTCGCAAAGATTGTTCCAATACTTGGATCACGGAGCCTTCCTTCTCGGCAACTTCGTCGAATTCGTCGCCATTGGCCGCCGGTTCAGGCTTCTCTTCGGCATCTTCATCGAGAGGCGGTTCAGCACTTCCCTCCTTGGCTGGATCCTAAATACGCTGTTGCCATGAAAACATGAGCAAGTACCTTCAATTTTCCAGCAATGCCAAATAGCGTCACGATGGTATGCCGCAAAAGTTCCTGTTGGTCCTTCTCAGAGATTTCAGTGACCAAACCCAGTGTCCCCATCGCGTAAAGGTTCTAAAGAGTATGGTGTGTCTCTCGAATCAGAGATACCTCTAGAATATAGTAATGCCGACGGTAGATAGCTGAATCAGGTTTTTCGAGTCCACGCAGGCCATCAATAAGACAAGTTAATGCTTTCTAAAAAAACCGTTGGAGATAAGAATGTGTCAAACGTTTGTATCTTCCGGCCTGATGAAGGGATTATTGGGCGATGAAAGCCGAAAGATGCCCGCCAGGCAGTTGGCGATGTACACCTAAAGATCATAAATGCAACGGGATTGAGCATACCTGGATTTCTCGATTCGAGTGTGCAACAAATTCATCTTTGATCAAGTGTTGGGCGAGTGGTCGAAATTTTATATCAGCGCTTTTGGTCGTCTCGGTGTCCAGCGTCATGAATGTATTCGTCATTGCCTAAAACCGATTCAAAAAATTAAAAGTATACTAACGTTCAGCTTTTTGATCAGTTCGCTGTCGCGCATCTCTGGTGATACAGGCCCGCATCCTGGCGGATATTCTATTGAAGATTCATTTGCTCGCGGCATTTCTAAAAGGAAGGATAGTCCTATCCCATAAGAATAACGGAAAACGAAAGTGTAAACCGGACGCAATTTGGAGAAGCTGTGAAAAAGATTTTCAACGCAATTTTGAAAGCTGAATGGACAAAAGCCTATTAGCCCGCACTATGCTACAAGCCTAGCTAATGGGGTCCGATCGAGTGACACCAAAATGCTATGCACAGAGGCGAAAGGCGCGGGAAAGAAAGTCTGAAACGCCAGCAAAATGGCAGAGAAGGCTGACAGAAGTATCGAAAACAAAAACAAATGGAAATCCGACCATTTGACGCTGCTACAGATCGCAGAGACCCGGTTAAACGATTTATCCGAAAAGTAAGTCCATTGTAGCATTTAAAAAACATCGACAGCCGGGAACGCATAAATACAACACAACCAATTGATATCCCGAGCCCAAGACAAAGTATAAATGTACAGGTTTAGGTAGAAGAAATCTAATTTCCGCGCGCAGCCTCGTCTGCTCGTGTCGGTTGAGGAGCAGGCGGAGGACGGCTGAGAGGAGCGATCTCGGGATTTGCTTCACCTTCGAAGGCCAGCCCAAGAATTGCCGGGTCTTGGACCTAAAAAGGAAATAGTTGGCCTAAGTAAAAGACATACTCTTGCATTTTCCGCATTGAAGCCAGCTTGCATAAGCGTGTCCTCATCGTTCAAACGCACCCATCGCTCGTTGTTCAGCCACATCAGCGTGAAGGTGGCCGGGTCTTTCTGAATGAGTTGCGAATATTCACAAATTGATTACCTCGAGTAATTTCTGAGGCCACTTCTTCAGATCGGCAACGGGACGATCGCTGATGATCGAGGCCATGATGTGGGTTTTTCGCCATCGGAGTTCGAAGTGGCATTCGACGGGGATTCCCAAATCCTAGAAAAAAAGGTAATCTCATAAATCAGAAGAAACCTACAGCCATTTCAATAGTTGAAACGTTTTGTCGTTCAGCGATGCGGGAACAAAATCCCAAAAATTATTTTTGGCACGAATTTTGGCGTGTTCGCAATGCTCCAAAGGACGCTAGCTACCCGTCCCAGTTACAAATTACGTTCAATGTAGCAAAACGGAACGCATCTAAGATTTTTTGAATTTTCCATTTTCTATAGGGTTGTTTTTCAATATGATTTTAATTAGATTTTTAATTCCAAACTATTGCTTGCCGAAAAGTTGATGAAATGCGCTGTTCCAGATGGATACTTCGGGCTTCAACAGCGATTTTACCGAGTCACCCTCCAAAGCGGAACAACGGCAACAGGAGCAAGCTCAAATCCGCGAATTCTTGGCGAATCAGCCTCCGGCTGGCCCATCGTCTTCGGAGGATGAGGTGGCAATTTTTCGTGGCTTATTTCTGTGTTTTAGGTTGAGACAGAAGATCGCACTTTCGAGCGCCAGTTAGATGTTCAACGCGACCATGGTAGTTATACTGTTTGCCCTGTTGTTGACCTTGAAAGCGCCCGAAAAGCAGCCGAGGTTTTTGTATTTTAATAGTAAGATATAAATATTTTAAGGTGATGGCCCTGCGGGCGGAGATCGAAGCTATTTTTGCGTCCATCAAGACCGAAGCCGAAGAACACCTGGCGTTGAAGAAGGAGGTAATTATTCGTGCTTTTCTATGATTTCGAGTTTAGCTTCTTCTCGAGCTCGGCGAGACAGCATCCAAGTGTATGGACGAGCGAGATAAGGCTAGAAAAACCATTAGTTCGTAAATACTTGTTTAGGCATTCGGCCTGATTGCGAACATCATGAACACGGATAATATCAATGAGGCGACCCCTTCAGAATAGAAGAATTCACGAATGTATTGCTCTCACATGAATTGAATTTTACTAAATAAAGAACTTTTGCACGACTTTTGCAGCACCTTTCCATGGATAGAACCCGGTGTGTTAAAAAGGCTATTTTGTTTGATGGATGCTTATTATTTTTTTTTGGGAGGGTACTATCGCCTACTATCGATGACCTTGATCCAGCGTCTACCGCAGGAAGTGGTAAATCGGATTGCAGCTGGTGAAGTGATTGTGCGCCCAGCTAATGCCGTCAAGGTTTTTCTCGTCTTGTCGTTTAAACGCCTGTTAGGAGCTGATCGAGAATTCCTTGGACGCGGGTGCAAAGAAGATTAGTATCAAAATCGAACGGGGCGGAATAGATCGGATTTGTATTGAGGTAGGCGAGCTGTGCGTTGCGAATTGCTTTAGGACGATGGCTGTGGTATTCCGTACGACTCATTGCCCATCTTATGCGAGCGCTTCACCACTTCGAAACTGCAAAAGTTTGAAGACTTGCGAGCCATGGAGACATTTGGATTCCGTGGGGAAGCGTTGAGTTCGCTTTCACAGGTCTCGAAAGTATGTTCCTTACGCCGTTTTGCTAGTCTGGGAATTTAGGTCTTCGTTCGTACGAAAGTTCAAAGCGAGCCACTGGGCGTCTCGGCGAGCTACATTGGTATTGTCTTCGCCTCGGCCATATGGCGCATCCTTTTTAGACGGCAAACTGCAGGAGCAAAGTCAATGTGCGGCGCTCGATGGGACCATCATCGACGCTCGCCAGTTATTCTACAACAACTCTACGAGACTGTTGGTGCGTGGAATTAACTTGGCTTATGATAAAGTGCGTTTAGGCGTTTAAGAATGTTGCAGAGGAAACGAGCAAGGTCGTTGAAGTCGTGCAACGTTTTGCGATTTTACACCCGTAAGAATGAATTTTTGGCGCGGATCTTTCATTCAGGAGCGTGAGATTCAACTTGAACCACGGAAAGTCGCTATCCACGAAAGGAAATGGGGATCGGAAGGCTGTGATTGCGACGCTTCTAGGACCAGAATACGCAAAAGTAACGACACTAGCGTTTTTTTGGAGAGTTCACCTTCAGGATATGGTGCCGCTCGAGCTGTCGAATGCGAAGCTTCACTACAAATTGGATGCACTGGCTTCGAATCCGATCTCTCTCGTCACGGCTCAATCAAATCCGAGCAAGAAGGTATTCCTGGGATCTTTTTCGAAATAGAAATTTGTTTGCAGAAATATTTCGTGCTGTATGTGAACAACCGAATCGTACACAATGACTACTTTAAACGGGCGATTGAAACTGTTTTTGCAGATGCAAATATGGCCTACTTGTTCCTGTACATGGACTTGCAGGTATATTCGTTGCTCTAGCTTGTTACTCTTACAGATCGAGCCCTTCTGCATTGATGTAAATGTGCATTCGTCGAAAGAACGCGTCGAATTCCTGAATGGAGATGCGATTATTGATGAAGTGAAGGAGGTGCGGGCATATTATTCGGACAATGCCATTTTCAGGCTCTTCGCACTCGTATTTTGCACAGTACAGCCACCCAGGATACGTCGAATAACTTGAGTCAAACGGTCATACGAAATTTTACAGTGTCCTTGGTGGAAAAGTGGGAATTTTCCATTCGCAAAATGATGCCGTTTTAGAGGACCCCCGAGTGCAAGCCCTTCGGCTTCAGAGACAAGTCTTGTTGCGAGTCCACTAACCACTAGACCGGAGAATGTGAGGGTTTTTCTTAATTTTTTTGGAAAATTACAAAATACTTGAGAGATGCTAGCCGCTAATTACATGTTCTAGATGCAATTTTTTAAAGTTCTAAGTTTTGTAAACAGCTATGTAAAATTTCCTTTTAGCACCTCCGAACGGATTACAAGCAACAACGTCTTGATCATTTTCGCCTGGAACAGCTGGAAAATCAGCCAACGCAGCTTATCGAAGAGACAGTTCATGTAAGCCGGCTTCAAGATCCTATCATCTTCCAGGAGGACGACGCCCTATCCAATCGGCTCGCCGAGCAGGTGGCGAAACTGCGCGAAGCCGCGATGATTGGCATCTCGACAGACTTTTTGGATAATTTTAAAGCAAGCCCTTTTTTTACTAAACTTGACGTTGTTCAGCAACTGGTCCTTGTTGGCGCTATTGATTGCGAGTATGTTCTAATGCACGATGCAGCCAACCGGCTCGTTTTGCTCGATTTTGTAACACTTACGCAGGAACTTTTTTACGATGTAGGTTCCTTCTGCAGGTGCTTATATTTCGTTTAGATTTATATTTTTGGCTTTGGCCATCTCGGGTCATATGAAATACAGTCACCCTTGGATGTGCGCAGATTATTGTCGGCCAGCTCTAATGACATTGACATTGATGAGGTATATTTATTTTCTTATCAGGCAATCTTCAGAGATTTAGGCCATCGAATTTTTCAAAGCACACGAATGCATCATGAGAAGATATTTTTCGGTCGAGTTTTTGGTGGAAGAAGGTAACACCTTAGTAAATTGTGTCAAGATTAATTTTAGAAAATCTACTTCTTTCGAAAATCCCCTCGCTCTTGGACGGCTACTGCCCACAGCTTGAACGAATCCCAGAATTTCTTTCTGACTTGTTGTCCATCCAATTTACCGAAGTATCTGGGCAACGGAAATGATCAGGCAATATTCCTTTCCAGGATGGTTTTGATACCGGCGATGCGGCTCGCTGCACCGCGAAATTTTTCACGTTGAAAAAGGAGTTTTGCGAAGATGGAAAGATCAACACGTTGCTGGGAGCGGCCGCCCAATTTGAATCGTATGCGGACGTTATTCGGGTAGATCCACGTCTACTGTAGAGATCATATTTTTTAGTTTTTGTTGCTCCCCCGTATGAAGAAACAGCTGATTCCGCCCAGCCACTGGGCATACGATGGGGCGGCGCCATCGCCCTTCAGATGGGTCACTTCGAATTCGGATATTTATAAAGTATTTGAGAGATGTTAGATGTATGGTCTTTTACGTTGATAAATTTTGGTTTCCATTTCCGGGGCGCGAGAAAGCAGATAATAGGACATGCCGAGTTACTCTTTAGAGAGACGAGCTGTTTTATCAAATTTCTGGGTTAGAAAAAAATAGGTTCTTGGACGTTTGGCCGGTTGATATCGAAGTTCGTATTCCGCGTATTGAACTCTAGAGTTCTCGACAGCTGTTTGCTGGGCCCCCGGCCCGTTTTTGTTTTGTCGGGATTATGTGTGGTTTGGGGAGGGCAATGGCCCAGTTGTGAGGGTATAAAAGCTGTAGTTTCTACGCCGAATCCACTTGAAACAACTTTTTGATCCATAATTCGGTTTTCTAATGTGAAGCTTATCAGGAAGCATGCCCGGCGCACATTTGGGCCATAAAAGGGCGGCGTGTCGGGTCAACGCCCCTAATGACGCCGGGAAATGTCACCTCGGATTCCATTCCGTTTTGTTCTGTACTCATCTTCTTTTTTAGAGCGATCATTGACAACGCAGAATTTTTCTTTTTTTTTTAGCGAATGAGGCTCTGGGTAAATTTTTTCCTATTCCTCGGATTAGCAGTGCAATCATTGGCTGAGGATGATAAGCTAAGGTAAGTCGACGTAAATAAATGGATTGATGATTTGTAGATTCGATTGCCACCCCGAAAAAGATGCCAACAAAGACAACTGTGAGGCCAGGGGATGCATTTGGTCGGAACATCAGTCAGTGAGTTTGATAGGCCGGCGGGCTCAGTTAGATTTTAGTAAAATTAAATAAAGTAAATTTTGGTAAACTTAATCATTTTTTTGGGTGAAAAGCTTGCTCTAGCTCCTAGTTCAATCCCCACGTCTTCCAGATATACTTTTAAAGCCAATTATAGGAAGACACGTTCCTCCCATGGTGCATCCAGAATCGCACGGCGATCGGCTACCGGGTAACAGCTCAAAATGGGAACACGGTTTCACTACAGGTTCGAGTGGCTTGAAATTTCCATGAGACGGGTTTAGAAAAACTCTGGCCCTAAATCTCCGTGGGACCAAGACATTGCGACGATTACGATGAAAACGAAGGATATCGACAACGTGCTAAATGTGTGGATTGGCATTGAAGGGCGGTGAGTTTTTCAACCAAACGAATTATTTTAAAATAAGCCTCAAAATACCGTTGATTTGATTAATTGAGTTGCCAAAGTCATATAAATAAGTAAAGGGCCATTATATGAGTTGTGTATAAACAAAATTAGAATGGAAAAGGATAAATTACTCTAATTTGGTGTTTAGCGATAGAGAGGATACCATAAATTGAATATTTATGCGTAATGTTAAATAAAAAATCAACAAAATTCCAGCTTTGAGCCGCAGCTCGATTTACCCAAGGAGACGGTGCCCGGCTCGGACTCGCTATTCGTGACCATCAACAACACTACGGACCCATTTTCATTCACCGTGAACCGGAAGAGCAACCAGCGAACGCTATTCGACACCAGCATTGGTGCGTCCAGAAAAAAAACCTTTTTGACGCCGAAATTTAGAAGATTTTAAACTCATTTTTACAGGCGGCCTCATTTTCACGGACCGCTTCATCCAAATCGCAACCTATCTGCCGTCGGACCGGATGTACGGATGGGGCGAGAATATTCACCAAACGATTAACGTGCGCAAAATTCTGGAAGGCAATAAGACTTCGTTTAGCACGACTTGAGCCGATATTTGAGATGGGGTATGCTGGCCCGGGACGAGCCGCCGAATAGTCATGGTGTCGATACGAAGAACCTCTATGGTATATCGATTTTTTTTAAACTTTTGAACGAAAACGTTGAAGTATATTGTATATACTGATTTTTATCGATTTAAATTTCAAAAGGTTTAAAACTTAAGGTCTAGTCAAGGTTAACAAACGTCATTTAAAGTCAAGTTTTTTTAAGTTTTCAGGCGTACACCCTTTCTATATGGTCCTCGAGCCCGATGGCAAGGCGCATGGTGTGTTGATTCTGAACAGCAATGCCCAGGCGAGCAGTACCCTCGTAATAAAAATTTTGTGAATTCAGGACTTGACGACGTTGCCCTACCCGGCGCTGATCTATCGGACGATTGGTGGAAATTTAGACATGTACTTCTTCCCGGGGCCCACTCCCGAAGACGTTACCCGCCAATACTACAACTTTATTGGACGCCCGTTTTTGCCGGCGTACTGGGCGCTTGGGTATCAGGTAGAATTGAGAATTAACTTAAATTATTTAATTTACGTGGTTGAGTAATAACAATTGCAGAAACTATCTAAAATAGGCTATTTACTGTAATTTAAGCTCTGCCGCTACGGGTATAAAAGTCTGGACGAGGCCAAGTCGGTGATCGCCGATGTCCGTGCGGCCGGCATCCCCATCGACGTCGCGATGTTCGACATCGACTACATGAATCGATACAAGGACTTTACAGTTGGGGATGTATGTACTTTTTTAGCGTCTTTTGCTTGTCCTATATAATGTATCGTCAAGGGATAATTCTTAGAACTGGTCCGACCTGTCCTCCTACACGTCGGTGATGCACAGCTGGGGAATGCGGCTGATTCTGATTTGGGATCCGGCGATTCAAGTGGATTATGAACCTTATCAGAGAGCGATTGCTGCGGTGGGTTAAATGGCTTAAAATCCATTAAAATTGGAGTTTTAAACGATTAGACTGGTAACAAGTTTCGTTTCCAGGGTGCCAAATTCATCGAGTGGGACCAGAAAAGCCAGGTGCAAAACCAGATCAACGACCTGTACCCGTTGACGAAGGACACGACGACCATGTTGGGAGTTGTAAGTGCAGGATATTTTTCAAGGATAAATCTTTTCCAGGTATGGCCCGATCGTCACGTGGCGTTCCCGGACTTCCTCGACCCGACCGGCAAGACGTTGCAGTGGTGGCGGGATGAGTTCAAGCGATTCCACGATCAGGTGGCTAAAATTGGTCGTATAACAAAATGTGGTTATCTCCTGCAGGTGGCCTTCGACGGCAGCTGGATTGATATGAATGAGCCGTCGGTGTTTGGGACAAATGATCAGCACCCATGGTAGGTACCGAGTTGTTCAATGCTAGAAGTACCTAGTAGCATAGCAATAGTTAGTTTAACAGTGTGCTTGAGTAAATTTGACTATATTGAAGTGGAAAAAATTTCTAAAAATGTTAAAAATTATAAAAATTGACGTTTTGCTCAAAAATCGGAACAATTCGATCCTAAAGAAAAAAGTTTGTTTGGGTTTTTTTTTGGTGAAGTGATGTTCTGATAAGCCCCCCCCGATAATTCGAAAGAACCTATGTTTCCTATTTTATTATCATCAGAATTATTTAGGTACTTTGACAACCCGGACCACCCCGATGACCCGCCGCTCTTCTGCCCGACCACCGGCGACGATGCCTACTGGGAGAATGCGCCCTACCTCACCCAGGCCGCGTTCAACTTTGATGGGGTAAGCAGAAAATCGACAAAAAGCGAATTCTAAGTTTTGAAGTGTATTTTAACGTACACAGGAATCGCTATATTTCCCATTAGAATTTTGTTTTTACGAGACTTTTCAAATGTTTAGGGCGCGCTCTGGACAAAGACGCTATGCATGTTGGCGCGCACGGCCAACCGCACCCAACGCTTCTACAACACAAAGGTTGCGAATTTCCACGGTTCCATTAATTTTTTCTGTATTTATAGAATTTATACGGTTGGTCGGAAGCCAAGGCGACAATCGACGCGCTGCAGGGAACGACGGGACAGCGTGGCGCTGTCATTACAAGGTCTAGTAATTGTTGCGGAACTGGAAAATTTAAACTTTTCCTTTTTTAACATTATGAAGTTTATCTTAGTTGTTTTTTTTGCAGAAGCACTTTCCCGTCAATCGGACGCTACGCGGGGCACTGGCTAGGTGACAACACGGCCCGATGGGATGACTTGAAGACCTCGGTCGTCGGTTTGCCTTTTTTAGAATAATAGATTCCATGATTTTTCAGGCGCCCAAGAATTCAACCTGTTCGGGATCCCGTACGTCGGCTCCGACGTGTGCGGCTTCATCTCGGCGACAAACGAGGAGCTGTGCTTGCGGTGGCAACAGATGGGCTCGTTCCACTCGTTCTTTAGGTGAGTAAACGCTTAGTTCTTACTTTTTCGCTGACTATTTTTAGAAACCACAACGACAACGGCTCGCCGCCGCAGCAGCCCACCGTTTGGCCGAGCGTGGCGAACGCGACGCGAAAGGCGAACCTTTATCGCTACCAGCATTTGCCGTATTTGTTTTCGTACGTTTTTAAGGTGTAACTGGCGAGACCAGCCAACTTTCCAGATTGCACTTTGCGGCCTCGTTGCGCGGTACCCCGGTGATACGCCCCGTGTTCTTCCACTATCCCACCGACGAATACGCGGCCACGCTGTCGCATCAATTTATGTGGGGTCCGGCTATCATGGTGGCCCCCGTCACGGACCCGGTCAGTAGTAGCTTGATGTCGCAAGTAGGGTTGTTATATGACTTGAGTCGCCACCGACTTGCGTCGGCGAAAATGCAAATGACTTGAGTCGGCAACGACTCGCATCGGAAAAATTATGAGTCGGAAAGGACGGATTGAAATGTTAACGATTCAATTCGTAAACGACGCGAGTCGCCAAACGACTTGAGTCGGAATGGAAATCAGTCGGATGGAACGACTTGAAATCGCGACGACGCAAGTCGCCGACGACTCAAGTCGTTTGCGTTTTCAAGTCGTCGGAAGTGAATTTATGCAAATATATGTTCATGGAAATCATTTTGATCGACCAACTCTATTCTTGTCTAAACAGAGAGACAACGCCGCACCACTCTTTACGCTACGATTGGACAAGAGATCAGGTCCCACCGACCCTATTCCATAGAAAGCTGTATAAAAACTGCCGTAAATGCAGGAATTGGTAAAGCTCGAGCTGAGGAGCCCAGGGAGCCGGGTGCTCAGGGAGTTCAGGGAGCTTCTGAAGGTATATTAAAGTAGCAAAAACGTTAATTTTGAAGTGCCATACTATTCTGAGTATATTACTACAAGGTTTAATAAGATTTACGGCTTTTCTAAAGTTATGCTGCAAAATCAAATAGGGGATCAAATCGCAGCGCGAAGCGGCCTTTGTCCGCTAGTTCACTGTTTTGATACAGCTTTCTATGGAAGAGGGTCGGTGGGACCTGATCTCTTGTCCAATCGTAGCGTAAAGAGTGGTGCGGCGTTGTCTCTCTGTTCAGACAAGAATAGAGTTGGTCGATCAAAATGATTTCCATGAACATATATTTGCATAAATTCACTTCCGACGACTTGAAAACGCAAACGACTTGAGTCGTCGGCGACTTGCGTCGTCGAGATTTCAAGTCGTTCCATCCGACTGATTTCCATTCCGACTCAAGTCGTTTGGCGACTCGCGTCGGGGTGCGATTTGAATCGCGCCGATTTTAAATCGCAAGTCACGGTTTTAAAAGCATACGATTCAGTTCGTCAGTCGACTCCAGTCGTTTACGAATTGAATCGTCAACATTTCAATCCGTCCCTTCCGATTTATAATTTTTCCGATGCAAGTCGGTGCCGACTAAAGTCATATAACAACCCTAGTCGCAAGTCATCCTTTCTAACTATTTCCTAGCAAAAAACTTACAAATTTTCATTAAATAGTTAAATTTAGATCGAAAAATTGTGCTCTCGAGCGAAAATCACAAAATTTTCGGTTTTTCGAAAAGCTTTTCTCACCCTTTTTCAAAGTATTCCTGGTTATAATTTAGTTAAAAATTAGAAATTACAGCAACTAAACTAAAATAATAGAAAACACTTTATAAGATTACTAAGGTAGCCTCGCCCCCACCGGAAAGACTCGGTTTACAGTCAAAAGAATGACAACATTTTCAGGGTATAACGACACAACGGGTGTATCTACCATCGGATACTTGGTACTCCATCTACGACTACAAGCAGAACCTGCGCGTTGCCAGCGGGTACGCGGATTGCCAGGCGCCCACCACCTACGGCGTGCCGGCTTTTATTCGAGGTAGGCGGATTTATAAAGCGTGTAAGACTGGTTTAATCATGACTTTCAGGCGGCTACATCGTACCCCGGCAAACACCAGACGTCACAACGGAAGCCGCGCGGAAAAACCCGTTCGGGCTTCTGGTGGCTGTAGGTATGTGATAGATAGAAATCTGCGTGAGTAACGATTTGAGGACGAGGAATAGGGAGCAAGAAAATATTCAAGATTCAGGGGCTAATCATACGGCATCTGGCGAGCTATTCTGGGACGACGGCGTCTCCATCGTTGACGATATCCGCCAGGCAAACTACTACAACTTCAAGTTTTCGTTTGCCGACTTGCCGACATCAGGATTGCTGACGATTGAGGCTGTTGCTGTGGCGGTAGGTGTTTTTGGAGAATAGGATTTTACTTTTGCATAGAAAGTTTTCGAAAATGCAAATATACGATTACAAAAACCCCGGATTTTTTTCTGTTTTCCCAGGATCCAAATATATAGAGGAAATCTTTCTAAGCTGTTTTTTTTACTGGCCCTAAACGTAAAACCCCAGAAATTTCGATTAAAAATACAAAAATATGGATTTTTCAATCATTTTTATTGTTTTTTCCACCCCAAATACAGTGATTTTTTGAGTGAAAACACGTTACTACGCATTCTTTAGCTTACCAGGAAAAAATAATTAGTCCCCCGCTAATGGAAAAGAACCGTCCTCATAAATGGCTGTTTAGAAAAATCTACCGCTACCCACGCTCAACGAGATCATAGTGCTCGGCTATACAAACCAGCCGGATCTGACGAAAGCCACGCTGAATGGTCAACCCATCAACATCAATGTGCAGACGAGTGGATACAGCCCACTCACGCAGGCACGTTTTTAAGGGTTCAGCAAGCCAAGATTGGCGATATCTTGTTCAAAATCCGGTCCGTGCGCTACACAATTACATAGCGTAACGCATGGATTTCATAAATAAATTGTAGAAGCAAGAGGAATTTTTGTAGATTCTTTCTCTCGTTTCACCTCCCAAAAATTGCCAGATTTCAGGTGCTCACCATCCGAACCCAGGGCCTCATCGACTTGACCAAGTCCACGGCATTCAGTCTCAAATGGCCCGTCGTCAAGCTGGGCAACGAGTTGAACAACAACAAGATCAACAACGATCACCCCCACCAAGAGCTGATTTAAAAAGGATGATACTATGTAAAGTTGAAAATATGAATAAATGCGCTTGCTTTTATTCGAAAAACTTATGATAATAGTTCACTAGCTGCATCAGACTTCTGGCGCTTCTTACTAACATTCGGGAGCATGACCGCAAAGGAACGGGAGTGGACGGATCTCAGCCACAGTTATCCACCCGTCACTTTTTCGCACCAGCGGCATCGCGGCGCTGTTGGTCAGATTATTCGAATTGGGAGCGGGTTGGCCTAAAGTGGTGCATTAATCTGGAGTATTTATCTTAAATTATTTCCATTTTAAAAGGTCGCGCTTCAGAATGCCGAAATTCGCATTTTATAAATTTCGGCGCTCTGAATTTCGCTATCAAAATTGCTATCATTGTTGGAATTTTTTGGCGTCGACAAGCATTTTCTGGAGATTTCATTGTGTCGGCATTTTACTTTGTCGAAATTCGTCTAAAAATCACTATTTCGGTATTTTTTCATCTGAAAGTTCGAAAATCGACAGTTCAGGGTATTTATTTTTCGAGAAAGTCAAATTTTGGCATGAATTTCGACGTTTTAGCCTTCGATCAAATCAACATACCGCCTGAATTTGACGTTTTGAAAAGAATCAATGATTATAACGCTACCTGGTCCCCAATGTAAGTAGTCGACTGAACTCCCGTCCCAATAAAGCCACACTTCATCCCGACGCCGGATACCCAGATAGTATTCATCCGCGATTACTCTCGTCGACGAATTCGACCACAGGTAGAGATTTTTGTTCACGAAAATGTTTGAGATTTTGTAGGGAATGCCGCTAGCGTTTCGGCATTGCTGCACACCGTCTTCGAAATTTTTGGCTGAAAAGGAAGGCTGACAAGGAAACCTGGTCAGCACGTGGTTCGACTTCGTACTTGCACTAGCTTAGGCTGAAGTATCAAGCCTACCTTTCAAAAAAGTGAAACAAGCCGGATTGTCCCGTACAGTATAATAGCCGGCAGGGCAACAACATATGCTCAACCCGAACGCCAAGCTTAGCACGCAAATTTGGAAATGCATGGCGTGACAAATGAGAGCGGGGCTGTTATCAAAAATCACTAGTGCCACCCTGCCTTATTATACTAACCCAACACGCTACCCGATTCTGATAAGAAGCCACGATTTACCAGGTACGGATTCTATTTCGTGGTGGGGAAAAGAAACACGGGGCGAAAAATTGTAATGAGGTAATTTTTATACAAAAGGGTTTTGAAACACGAGCTATACAGGTGCTTTCCTCAATGGTCTCTGCTAGCTCTCCTCAATGTTCTCTGCTAGCTTTCCTAAATGGTCTCTGCTAGCTCTCCTAAATGGTCTCTGCTAGCTCTCCTCAATGGTCTCTGCTAGCTCTCCTCAATGGTCTCTGCTAGCTCTCCTCAATGGTCTCTGCTAGCTCTCCTCAATGGTCTCTGCTAGCTTTCCTCAATGGTCTCTGCTAGCTCTCCTCAATGGTCTCTGCTAGCTCTCCTCAATTGTCTCTGCTAGCTCTCCTCAATTGTCTCTGCTAGCTCTCCTCAATGGTCTCTGCTAGCTCTCCTCAATGGTCTCTGCTAGCTCTCCTCAATGGTCTCTGCTAGCTCTCCTCAATGTTCTCTGCTAGCTTTCCTAAATGGTCTCTGCTAGCTCTCCTAAATGGTCTCTGCTAGCTCTCCTCAATGGTCTCTGCTAGCTCTCCTCAATGGTCTCTGCTAGCTCTCCTCAATGGTCTCTGCTAGCTCTCCTCAATGGTCTCTGCTAGCTTTCCTCAATGGTCTCTGCTAGCTCTCCTCAATGGTCTCTGCTAGCTCTCCTCAATTGTCTCTGCTAGCTCTCCTCAATTGTCTCTGCTAGCTCTCCTCAATGGTCTCTGCTAGCTCTCCTCAATGGTCTCTGCTAGCTCTCCTCAATGGTCTCTGCTAGCTCTCCTCAATGTTCTCTGCTAGCTTTCCTAAATGGTCTCTGCTAGCTCTCCTCAATGTTCTCTGCTAGCTTTCCTAAATGGTCTCTGCTAGCTTTCCTCAATGGTCTCTGCTAGCTCTCCTCAATGGTCTCTGCTAGCTCTCCTCAATTGTCTCTGCTAGCTCTCCTCAATGGTCTCTGCTAGCTTTCCTCAATGGTCTCTGCTAGCTCTCCTCAATGGTCTCTGCTAGCTCTCCTCAATTGTCTCTGCTAGCTCTCCTCAATGGTCTCTGCTAGCTCTCCTCAATGGTCTCTGCTAGCTCTCCTCAATGGTCTCTGCTAGCTCTCCTCAATGTTCTCTGCTAGCTTTCCTAAATGGTCTCTGCTAGCTCTCCTAAATGGTCTCTGCTAGCTCTCCTCAATGGTCTCTGCTAGCTCTCCTCAATGGTCTCTGCTAGCTCTCCTCAATGGTCTCTGCTAGCTCTCCTCAATGGTCTCTGCTAGCTTTCCTCAATGGTCTCTGCTAGCTCTCCTCAATGGTCTCTGCTAGCTCTCCTCAATTGTCTCTGCTAGCTCTCCTCAATGGTCTCTGCTAGCTCTCCTCAATGGTCTCTGCTAGCTCTCCTCAATGGTCTCTGCTAGCTCTCCTCAATGTTCTCTGCTAGCTTTCCTAAATGGTCTCTGCTAGCTCTCCTCAATGTTCTCTGCTAGCTTTCCTAAATGGTCTCTGCTAGCTCTCCTCAACCAAAAACAAGCTCAATCTAGCTTCCCTCTAGGTCCATTTCAAGTGGTCAGCTAGCCAGCTCATGGTTTTCCTTCTCAAAAGTCATCTGGAGAGTCTTGTTCGCCAAGTGGCGGACATGAAAAAATGGGATTTAAGCGCGGAAAGGGGGGTTGAAAAAGAGGGTGAACAGGGGGCGTTGTTCGGGCACTCATCCCCCCTCTCCTCGGTTGTATGTATGTTGCCCGTATGAGAAGGGGGACAAAGCGGGGCCTAGGATGGGCCCTTGGTTGGGCCCTAAGCATCCGTGGCCCCGGCTTCTCCCCCCAGCCACTGACCACCACTCAAAGTGACGGGCCGTGTGTCAATTACCACGCTGACTCGGTGTCGCCATTCGCCGTTTCGGTGGTGGCCCATCAGATTGGCGGGGCCAAACCGCAGCCAATCACTTTGGTCTTCAGATCAGGAAATTACGCGTCAATTTAGGGGGCTAGGGGGGCATGAAATTTCATGTGTAAACCCCTGAAGCTGATTTCCAAATCAGTTGTCAAATTCATACGAGACGCTATGCAATTCGCCGTCACGCTTCGAACGCGTCTACGCTAGCAGTTTTTCGCTTTTCCGGATGCTAGGCTTCCCTGTTCCTTTAAAATTTTAGGGCTTACCGGCGGCTTTAAATGATGTCTGAAATCTTTCTCTCTATCTCTTTCCCCCTCCCATTCGCTGCTCCCTATCTCCCTATCTCTCTCTCTCCCCCCCTCTCTCTCTCTAGCTTTCTTTCTCTATCTCTCTCGCTGTCTATCTCTCTCACTCTCTCGCTCTCTCTCTCTCGCTCTCTCTCTCTCTCCCTCGCTGTCTGTCTCTCTCCCTCTTACTCTCTAAGAGAACAACTTCTGTCGCTTCCCGGTCCCTTTAACTTCCGCAAATTCAACTACAACCCCGATCGGAACAACTCAACCCGGGGGGTTATATTCCGCCGAGGTTAGCCGGGTGCTGCGAATTATTTATGTGGCCCCCCGGCTAGGTAAGGCATCCCCCAAACTTTTGTTCCCTCCAGGGGGTGCCATGTCCCCTTTGGTGTGTTCGGCGGGCCTATGAACTCTACGAGCGTACTCCGGAATACCGGATTGCTTCGTAGTGCCCTTCTTTTTCGATGCGTCTATCGTAATCTCTCAAAGTTTTTGAAACCTTTAATATCTTTCTCTTTCTCTCTCTCTTTCTCTCTCTCTCTCTCACTCCTTGATTTCATATTTCGCTTTTTGCATCCCCAACCAGTCTGCCCGTAGTAACATAAACGTTGCCCGCAGATGCAAAAGGCTGAAATCGGACGCCGCATGGCTTTCACCGGGGTGTCGTCCCTCTTTTTTCTGTTTCGACCACCGAATAGCCCGTCGGCATGCAAAATGGACATTGCCTGGGGCGCGGGGGTGTCACCTTCGGTCATCATCGTTTTGAGACCTACGCCTAAGGAATTTAGAGGGTTTTATTAGGCTTTGAAATGAGGCTTTTGGGCCGGCTTGCAGAGACCATTGAGGAGAGCTATCAGAGATCATTGAGGAGAGCTAGCAGACACCTTTGGAACCCTCCATTGTCTTGCTCACTCTTCTGTCAGTTTTCCCCTATTTCTCAAGCTCCGCATCATTCTCTCTCTCTCTCTCTCTCTCTCTCTCTGGCTCTCTCTCTCTCTCACACTCACCCGCCCCCACTCATAATTCAATGTAAACAGCTCGTGGTCGAGAAGGCGCCAAGCCGCGTGGATTACCCCCGGAAATGCATACTTCATTTGCGGTTCGGGATGCTAGAAGGAGGGATAGCGTATGCTAGAGCCTTCGAAATTCTAGCCGACACACTTCTGAAGTAAGGTCCGAATGGGAGAAGGGGTCGGATTCCGGGTTTGAAAGGCCACTTGTAGGGCAGCCAGTCGAATCGAATGATAGCTTTCAGACTGGGGTTGGGTGCATTTCAGGGATAGCAAGCAAGAAAAAAGTTTCCGTAAGAGCCTCTGCTAGCTCTCCTCAATGATCTCTGCTAGCTCTCCTCAATGGTCTCTGCTAGCTCTCCTCAATGGTCTCTGCTAGCTCTCCTCAATGGTCTCTGCTAGCTCTCCTCAATGGTTTTTGCTAGCTCTCCTCAATGGTCTCTGCTAGCTCTCCTCAATGGTCTTTGCTAGCTCTCCTCAATGGTCTTTGCTAGCTCTCCTCAATGGTCTTTGCTAGCTCTCCTCAATGGTCTCTGCTAGTTCTCCTCAATGGTCTCTGCCAGCTGCCCCCAATTTCACACCTCATTCTAAAAGGCATCAGGGCGTTTCGGTAACCCATTAACACCTCGACCAGCTGGCGCTTAGAGTACGGTACCCCCTTCCCCGATTGCGCCATTTTCAAAGCCATCCCCTCCCTTGCTGGCCGCCCCAATTTGCATAAGCCGTGGCCCGGATGGGCACGCGTCAATCAAAGGCGGGCCCGAGATGCGGGTTTAATATGACAATCACTCCTCCTCTACTCTGCCGCCCAAATAGCAGATGGGTGGCCGGAAGGGGGTGAGTTATTCCGCAAACGGAGTGGACTTTAAAATACACTCGTTGCAAGTTCCGGGCTGCAACGCCCAGTCCCCTTAAACCGAATTTCTGAGGTATCCTATCGCAGTCTCCTTTCCTCAATTCTCTCTGCTAGCTGGCCCGATGCGTCCGAGACAAATTTCAAGCCTTTCAAGCTTCTCACTCCAATTCTGGACCAATTTTTTTATTTTTCCGGGAACATCCGGTTTTTCCGAATGTTCTCTGCTAGTTTGCCCTCATGCTCAATACTGATTTTTCATGGTGGGCTGGGCTAAATGACAGGGATTTTCGATTGTCCACGTCTCTTTAGATCGAAAATTTATCATTTCTGAGCTCCAGCGAATTTCCCCATTGTTCTCTGCTAGCTTGCGCCAGGACAGGGCTAAATCAAGCCTTCTGGATCCTTTAATTAGAATCACTGCCAACTAGCCCTCCAAGGTTCCAAAGTTATCTCTGCTAGTTTGCCCTGTCATTGGTCGCCAAATTTCTTTGGGAAGTCGGGTTGATTTCCAGCGTTTTGAGCTTCCCAGTCCCTTTAAAACCAAATGCCATTTTTTCCAGGCAGTGCCACTTTTCCTTAATAATATCCGCCAGCTTGCCCCGCCCCCCAACTTGACGATTGATAGGTGTGTGTGTGTGTTTGTGGGTGGCGGTACAAATTGTTGTGGGTATGCCGCGGCACTCATCGCTCACCTTCACTCCTCCCCCCATACCCAAATGGCCATATGGTGTTTGCCGCAGCGGGGGAGATCGAGCCGCAAAGAAAGGAGATGGTCGGGCCGAGATTAAAGGGACTGGGAAGCGGTTTCGGGGCTGATTTTGACGGCCGATGAGGTCTGTTTGATGGGGATAAGCGGGCCGGCGAATTCCGAATTTCTGTGCGTTTTTACACGGGTTTTTAGCGGGGTTTATGGACCCCGGTGAACTCAATAAATTTCCCGCTAGGCTTATTTGATTACGACACTCAAATAACGGAAAAAGCTGGACTTTTTGAAGCATATTTAATGCCCCAATCGAAACCTGTGCGGCTTGCTGATTACGACATGTAAATATTTGCCAACATGCCGGTTTTTCGGTTTGGCAGATTTTTTGAAGTCGGCGATATGTTAGAGAAAAATAAGATTTAAGTGGTTACGATGTGTAAACCACGGAAAAACGCAGGTTTTGACATTTCTCTTAAAAACTATTTACGTTATAATCAATTGGTACTAGTAAACCACCAAGCGGTTTGTTCGCTTAGGACATGTAAAGCTCAACGTACAGCGCTTCGATTACGTACGTCCAAATCCCCAACTAAAACTCCGTAATACTCCAACTTACAATTTTTCGCAACAGCCCCGAGGCCAAAATTGGACGTTGCCGCCGGTGTATCTAACCGTAAAAGCGTCGACGAAGGTGGGGATGGGATAATTGAAGGGTGTGGGCGTCTGTTTTTCTCTCTCTCTCTCTCTCTCTCTCGCTCTCTCTCTCCCTCTGGCTATGTAGATATCTCTGTGTCACCCGATCCGCTAGAAGTCCCCTGTATTGTTGCAATCCCCGCCGTATTTCCCCACCCCCAGGGGCAATATTTGCCGTTTTTCGGCTTTTGCTCTCTCTCTCGCTCTGTCTCTCCAGCTCCCGGAATATTTGTTGGTGTTCTGCAGCCCCAAATTGGCTTCACCCGGGGTGAAGCGAGTCTCGAAGCGTCTGCTAGGTGTGCGAAGGAACATTTTAGAACGAGGTTCCACAGGTTCTCTGCTAGCTCTCCTCAATGGTCTCTGCTAGCTCTCCTCAATGGTCTCTGCTAGCTCTCCTCAATGGTCTCTGCTAGCTCTCCTCAATGGTCTCTGCTAGCTCTCCTCAATGGTCTCTGCTAGCTCTCCTCAATGGTCTCTGCTAGCTCTCCTCAATGGTCTCTGCTAGCTCTCCTCAATGGTCTCTGCTAGCTCTCCTCAATGGTCTCTGCTAGCTCTCCTCAATGGTCTCTGCTAGCTCTCCTCAATGGTCTCTGCTAGCTCTCCTCAATGGTCTATGCTAGCTCTCCTCAATGGTCTCTGCTAGCTCTCCTCAATGGTCTCTGCTAGCTCTCCTCAATGGTCTCTGCTAGCTCTCCTCAATCGTCTCTGCTAGCTCTCCTCAATGGTCTCTGCTAGCTCTCCTCAATGGTCTCTGCTAGCTCTCCTCAATGGTCTCTGCTAGCTCTCCTCAATCGTCTCTGCTAGCTCTCCTCAATGGTCTCTGCTAGCTCTCCTCAATGGTCTCTGCTAGCTCTCCTCAATGGTCTATGCTAGCTCTCCTCAATGGTCTCTGCTAGCTCTCCTCAATCGTCTCTGCTAGCTCTCCTCAATGGTCTCTGCTAGCTCTCCTCAATCGTCTCTGCTAGCTCTCCTCAATGGTCTCTGCTAGCTCTCCTCAATCGTCTCTGCTAGCTCTCCTCAATGGTCTCTGCTAGCTCTCCTCAATGGTCTCTGCTAGCTCTCCTCAATGGTCTCTGCTAGCTCTCCTCAATGGTCTCTGCTAGCTCTCCTCAATGGTCTCTGCTAGCTCTCCTCAATCGTCTCTGCTAGCTCTCCTCAATCGTCTCTGCTAGCTCTCCTCAATGGTCTCTGCTAGCTCTCCTCAATGGTCTCTGCTAGCTCTCCTCAATGGTCTCTGCTAGCTCTCCTCAATGGTCTCTGCTAGCTCTCCTCAATGGTCTCTGCTAGCTCTCCTCAATGGTCTCTGCTAGCTCTCCTCAATGGTCTCTGCTAGCTCTCCTCAATGGTCTCTGCTAGCTCTCCTCAATGGTCTCTGCTAGCTCTCCTCAATGGTCTCTGCTAGCTCTCCTCAATGGTCTCTGCTAGCTCTCCTCAATGGTCTCTGCTAGCTCTCCTCAATGGTCTCTGCTAGCTCTCCTCAATGGTCTCTGCTAGCTCTCCTCAATGGTCTATGCTAGCTCTCCTCAATGGTCTCTGCTAGCTCTCCTCAATGGTCTCTGCTAGCTCTCCTCAATGGTCTCTGCTAGCTCTCCTCAATCGTCTCTGCTAGCTCTCCTCAATGGTCTCTGCTAGCTCTCCTCAATCGTCTCTGCTAGCTCTCCTCAATGGTCTCTGCTAGCTCTCCTCAATGGTCTCTGCTAGCTCTCCTCAATGGTCTCTGCTAGCTCTCCTCAATGGTCTCTGCTAGCTCTCCTCAATGGTCTCTGCTAGCTCTCCTCAATCGTCTCTGCTAGCTCTCCTCAATGGTCTCTGCTAGCTCTCCTCAATGGTCTCTGCTAGCTCTCCTCAATGGTCTCTGCTAGCTCTCCTCAATGGTCTCTGCTAGCTCTCCTCAATCGTCTCTGCTAGCTCTCCTCAATGGTCTCTGCTAGCTCTCCTCAATGGTCTCTGCTAGCTCTCCTCAATCGTCTCTGCTAGCTCTCCTCAATGGTCTCTGCTAGCTCTCCTCAATGGTCTCTGCTAGCTCTCCTCAATGGTCTCTGCTAGCTCTCCTCAATGGTCTCTGCTAGCTCTCCTCAATGGTCTCTGCTAGCTCTCCTCAATGGTCTCTGCTAGCTCTCCTCAATGGTCTCTGCTAGCTCTCCTCAATGGTCTCTGCTAGCTCTCCTCAATGGTCTCTGCTAGCTCTCCTCAATGGTCTCTGCTAGCTCTCCTCAATGGTCTCTGCTAGCTCTCCTCAATGGTCTCTGCTAGCTCTCCTCAATCGTCTCTGCTAGCTCTCCTCAATGGTCTCTGCTAGCTCTCCTCAATGGTCTCTGCTAGCTCTCCTCAATGGTCTCTGCTAGCTCTCCTCAATGGTCTCTGCTAGCTCTCCTCAATCGTCTCTGCTAGCTCTCCTCAATGGTCTCTGCTAGCTCTCCTCAATGGTCTCTGCTAGCTCTCCTCAATGGTCTCTGCTAGCTCTCCTCAATCGTCTCTGCTAGCTCTCCTCAATGGTCTCTGCTAGCTCTCCTCAATGGTCTCTGCTAGCTCTCCTCAATGGTCTCTGCTAGCTCTCCTCAATGGTCTCTGCTAGCTCTCCTCAATGGTCTCTGCTAGCTTTCCTCAATGGTCTCTGCTAGCTCTCCTCAATGGTCTCTGCTAGCTCTCCTCAATGGTCTCTGCTAGCTCTCCTCAATGGTCTCTGCTAGCTCTCCTCAATGGTCTCTGCTATATCTCTCCCCAATGCTCTCTGCCAGTCTGCCCGGTCCTGATCCTACTTTCCCCAATTCCACAGCCATTTTCAGCTCATTTCGCGCCCCCAATAAAAAGGGCATTTTGGCTCCCGAGAGGGCCCATCCCTCTTCCCCACTAGGGCCCAGATTTCTAATTGGAAGTTTTGGGCCGTCGGCGAGTTTTCGTGCCCCCTTCCACCACACCACTAATTCGGGCCTTTGAGCTGGCCGCTTCACGCTGCAAAAATTATGCCTCCAGGCTATCTTATTGCCAGCCACCCCCACCCTCTTCTGATCAGTAGGGCTATAGTGGGCGTGCGCTATTTTTCCGGAGTTAATTTTGCCTAAAAATTGCGTTTTTTCGTTTTTTTTGGTATCAAGTAAAAAAATAAAAAGTTTATTCTTCAACCAGGGTTGAAAAGCCGCTTCGCGACTTTTCAACCCTGGCCCCGCCTGGACAAATGAAATGCATGATTCTGGCAAAAATGAAAAGATTTCCCTCCATCCCTTTATATAGGCTTCTTCTACTTCCGGCATATGCTAATTGATTCCTAACAAAGAGGTTTCCCGAAAATTTTAGGAAAACTTATTTTTAATGTCGAAAATAGCTTATTTTGCTAATTCTAAGAAGTGTGCAGTCATCGCAGAGCCATTACGCACCTAATGATGTATCATACGTACCCTAAAATTCATCCCCTATTGAGCTATCCTCCGGACATACAGACGGAAGTTGCATGCAAATCGACACACACACACAGACACTATTTTTTTTATACAGGGTGTCCCAAAAAAAATCCCCCCTAGCCGGCCGCAGACCTGTCCGATTTTTACGATTTAGGTACCTATCGAAAGCTCTCGGAAAGGCGATGTCGGGACGCCTGGTCGATTTTCGAAATGTCGGAATTTTTTGCTCGATTTTCGGCATTTTTCAGGCCAAAAGGACAGACTGTTTTGTTCAAAACGCAATTTAACCGATTTAAGCGCTGTCCAAGCTGTGTTTTGGCAAACGGCTTTCAAAAAGCTGTCGTGGAGTTGCCAGGAGACGCGTAGAAATTCTTAAATTGCGATTTTTGTAAAAAACCCCCCCCGCCAGAACAACATCAGAAAATCCACCCATTTTGCAAAAACATTAGTAACTGATGGAAAAATTTCCAAATTATGAAAATCGACCAGGCGTCCCGACATCGCCTTTCCGAGAGCTTTCGATAGATACCTAAATCGTAAAAATCGGACCCGTCTGCGGCCGGCTAGGGGGGAGGGGATTTTTTTTGGGACACCCTGTATATAGTAGGATTGTTTTTTGGACCCTTTGGCGATTGGGTGGCTACGGTTAAATTGGTAATTATTCAAAGTATTCTTTGTCGGAATTTGGATTTTCCGGATCGCGCTCAAAAATGCCGACAATTCTGAATTTTTGAATTTTGGGAATAAAGATTTATGCAAAAACCTATATTAGGGAAATTGGAAAATAAATAATGTTTAAAATTTTGTAAAATACAAAAATAAAATAAGATTTCTTCCTTTTTAAAATTTCAAAATTTTAAAAATCAAATTTCAAATATTTTCTACCTTGTCCCATTTTATAGTAATTTTGAAATAATGATTCAAATCTCTTACTGGGGAATTATTTGTTTAGTGCTTGGGAAATCGCAAAAAGCGCTTTATGCAAATTCTCCAACAGGATCAAAATGCGTGTTTTCTGCTTTCCTTCCTTCAGTTTTCCTTATGAGTTGCTAAGCACCGTTCCACAAGCGAAATCCATGTTATTTCCCCCATAAAATTTGCACAGCAGCCACTCAATATCCCCCTACATGCTGCTGCTCGTGTCTAGAGTATCATCCCGTCTTTTCGTAGTTTCATTTCCAGCTGCTAGATAGACGATTCGACCAAAGTCAAAATTGCAACCCGTCGTCTCGATGTGTAGTCCGAAAAATCAACAGAAGCTTTTGGGGGGCGACGATGAGATGCGGAGACGGTTAATGGATTCCCGCAAACGAAACCTGGCCGCCCGGCTTTTCCCCCCTGCTTCTCCTACTCATCCTCCTCCTTCTCCTCCCATCCGCTTTTCCAAAATCCACCCCATCCACACATCGTGTCGAATCGTGAAAATTGCATATTCATTTCGGATGGGTGGCGGGGGGGGGGTTGGGTCGAAAAATCAGGGCACGCTAGCAGAATCCATTTGCGGATCCGGCTTCAGCACGTATGTAAAGGATTCCAGAGATAATCCCGACAGTAAAAAGGCCGACCGCCAAAATGCTGACAGCCAAAATGCTGACAGCCAAAATGCCGACAGCCAAAAATGCCGACAGAACAAAGCCCGGCAGCCAAGCTTCCGACTTAATCTTCACGCTATTTTGCACTGTTTTTCCTTTGAAATAGCTATTTTGCATGCCTGTCGGGATTAGCTCTGTTATAAATTCTCGCTGTCGACATTTGGTCTGTCAGTATTTTGGCTGTCGGCATTTTGGCAGTCGAGATTTTGGGCTGTAGGGATTGTCGGTGTCGGGATTTTCTGTTGTCGGGATTTCCGGTAGTCGACGTTTGGCTGTCGGGATTTTCACGGTTTTTTTGCGTCCTCCGGCTCCTTAAGCTTTCCAACCAGGGCAGGCTAGCCGAGATTATTTGCGGAATCACGGCTTTCTTGCACTTTCAAAAACGCGGCAACCTAGCAAAGATTCTTTGCGGATGTTTCCGGATTTCTGGCACATCCATTTAACATATTTTTTGCTTTATACTCTTATTTGCCCTGGATATTTGTGCTGTTGATCTGTCCTGCAGGGGGGGAGGGGGGGAGGAGTGGCCAACCCGAAAGGGGTAGTGACCCCCACTTGAGGGCCAAAGGGCACTACTACCCCCTGGACAGCCGTATATCCGCTTCTCGATTCTGGCTTTTCAACGATTCGTGTTATTAATCAGGGAGAGTGGCGATGTTTTTGGAAATCGAATTCGAAAATCTTTCATTCAGTTTTTTTGGGTCCTTGGGTCGGAAGGAGAGGACCAAAATTTTTTTCGCGAGTGAGAGGGAGAGAGAGAGAACGATATTGAGAGAGTTAGAAATACGTTTCAGTACGTCTTTAGATTAAGGGTGATCTATTAATGCGGAGTTATGGCTTGGACACACTGTCTCGTTCTCTCGCCGTCTCTCTCTCTCTGTCTCTCTCTCTCTCCTCACTCTCGACAATATCATCCACCTATTAATTACCCACTATTCCGCCAAACTTTATGGATGTGCAGGTGGGTGTGGTGCCCCAATGTGGCACTTCGACCCCCATAAGGCAATTCGGAGCACCCAGGTGGGGCCACAATAGATTGGAGCCATGTAATTCCACATATCCTGGGGGTCACATTGCCGAGTCTCATAGCATAATCAAGCCTCGATACTTCCGGCTAGTCAGCGAATTGTGCGCGGAAGCTGGAATTGTTCGAATTTTGGTCTATTAATGCGCAAACCTTCGATATTTTGTTATGCTGAACAAATAAGTATATTATAGATCTACGCTATTCTACGAGTTTCCCAGAAGCGTGATTCAGGAGCACTACGCGTTTACAAAAACTTTCGATTTTGTGGGGGCTTGGAAAGATCGGCTGGTAGGGAATCAAATGGCCACGGGGGGTCATCTGGCGCTTACGAGATATCTCCTCTCTCTCTCTCTCTCTCTCTTCCCACTCACTCTCTCTCTCTCTCGCCATTGACCATTTGCCCTAATCCAGGCACTTGTCCCCCCAACTAACCTCTTCCAGGCTTTTCAATGTTTTCTGCTCGCCCCCTCCCCCAGATGATCCACTTCTGTTCATCGTCTCACCAGAATTATCCACTTACCCTCCCCCCCAATGGCAGTCTTTAGAATGACCCCGGATCGCCTGCTCCTGGCTTTCAGGGTTTAAAGGGGTTAGGACAGGAGGGGGATTGGCGAAAAACTTTGAATTTTTGCCTAAGTACTACTATTGTCTATTGACTAACTTACAGTAACCCTGTGATTGGCGTAATCGGATGTATATCGTACATTTTTGATTTTGCACTCGCTAAGATCCATAGCCGCGTTTGCACTTTTCTTTAAAACGTCTTTCCTGCCCTCTGACAGAGCAAAATAGCCGCCTGGCAAAATCCCGACACGCAAAAATGCCGACTTCGGAATGTCGCCTCAAAATCCGGAAACGACAAAATTCAGTGTTAACGGGATCAAAATTCCGACAGCCAAAATGCCGACAGCCAAAATGCCGACAATCACAATGCCGACAATAGAAATCCCGATACGTTCAAATAGCTACATTAAAAATTCCGACAACCAAAATCCCGAAATGCAAATACCAACAGCCACAATAACGACAGCCAAAATACCGACAGCCAGACAGGCCAAAATTCCCATATCCATAATACCGACATTCAAAATCTCGAAAGGCCAAAATCCCGACATTCAAAATGCCGACAATCGAAATCTCGACACTGAAAATCACGATAACTAAGAACCATTAAAACCCAACCAGCGTTCCTTCCACTCCTCTGACTCATTCCCAGGTGCCCATCCGTTTTCGTAACCCCCTAGCTGGCAGAGTTCTGCCAAAAACTCCGCGAATGTTGTCCTTTTAGGGGTAGGGAAAAGCCTATGGGGGGATGGGCGGTCGCGTTGATTTATGTAGGAACTAATCCAGGAGGGCCATTTGTCCCCCATACCCTTTCCTAGCACCACCACAACCAACCCCCGATCGCATCTCTAATCCCGACACGACCATTCCCTTTAGCCCCTGCCCCCCTTGCCCCCTACACACCAATACTATGCACACCATATTGCACCCACAGACAAATCGAAAATATTAGCTAAAACGATAGCTTGAATTTCCGAAATTCTTCAGGTGTATGACCTGTCTTTCTCCATATACCTCTCTCTGCTTTGCTATTGCTCTCGTTCTCTCTTGCTGCTTCTGGGCATCTCTTTCTCTCCCTCGCTCTTTCGCACTCTCTCACTCTCTCTTGCCCTCTCTCTATCCCCGTCTCTCTTTTCTCTTCCACGCTGCTTTTCAGGATAAACAATTATTTTTTCTCTGTCTTTCCCTTGCTGCCAACGTTTTGACATATTTATTCAAGCTCCCGGATCTCGTCGGCATCTCTCTCTCTTTCGCTCTCTCTCTCTCTCTCTCTCTCTCTCTCTCTCTCTCGTTTGTCACAAACCATCGGATTTCAGGAGCCCCAGCCACCTAGTAGCGATGCTGAGATGACCTCATTTTATCTGCTTCTCATTTTGCTGGTGCCGTTTCGGCGAGCGCTGGAATTTATTGGTAAGTCAGGATTTTTAAAGGGGCTGGAACAGTGAGAGAGAGAGAGAGAGAGAGAAAGAGAGGATAGAGCGTGAGAGAGAGCGAGAGAGCTACCGTACCCAACTCCGCTCCCCTATTTGGATGACTTGCTAATGGCGCCACTTGATCGAGGGTGCGGGGATGTAATTGACTATGTCCCTTCCTCCCTCTCTCTCTCTCCTCGAAATAGGGATGTGCCCTCCCGTAATACGGTTACCGTAGCAGGGTGCCCATTACATCGTCTTCGGGGGGTTACTCGGTCTATTTCCCCTCGGGACTGGCTATGGAACGCCAGAAGGCGCAAATTCACACCACAAGGTTGGGCCCGAGCCATTGTACATAATGCCCCAAATTACGCACGTCAATCGGGGGAGCCAAAGGGGCCGAATTGAGGGAAATTAGAAATGTTTTCAGGTCATCTGAAAAGTTTTTGCTCGAAAACACACAGAAAAATCTTTCTTGTGCTCAAAAAAAATATGCGTTTTCGACATAGCTGGCTGGCTCAGAAAAATTATAGCTTTCGGGATAGCCAGCGCGTCCTGAGAAACATATGCTCTTTCGCGGTAGCCAGCTCGTGCTCCGAAAAATCAACGCTTTCGAAAGAACTAGCTCGTGCTCACTCTCAATACCACAATTTCAGATGAAACGGCTTGCCCACATGGCTGGCAGTCGTCGGGTAGCGCATGCGTTCGACCATTTTTGATAGCAAAGGTAAGAAATCAGCGAGAGAGAGAGAGAGAGAGAGAGAGAGAGAGAGAGAGTATGCGAGAGAGAAAACCTACCCTCAAAAATTTCAGGACAAAGAGGGAGCTGCTAGAGAATGTGCGATGGCCGGTGGTCGGCTCGTCTCCCCCACGGATGCGGCTCTAATATCCGATCTTGTTGATCTACTCCAGGTGGGCTATTTTGCGCTCCAATTACAGTACTCCAGGGTCTGTACGATGCGGGACTAGCGGAGACCACCTGGCTGCTTGGCGGCCCTAGCGACGAACGCGGGGAGCGCGACTCTGATGCGTGGCGTACCGCGGCGCTGCGGAGGGACACGAATCAGGAGTATCGGATGTGCGTGTGGTATTTAAGCCCAAAATTCTGAATATTAGCAGCGTAATCAAGGTGCTTCTCGTACTAAATTGAGTCCGTTTCAGTACGGCTGTGCCTGCCTCTGCGGTGTATCCATTCGTATGCAGTTTGTCGCATATTGCGCGACGACGGCTACTTTTTCAACAACAGTTAATACCCAGAGGTTAGAAAGAGAGAGAGAGAGAATGAGGGAGAGAATGAGAGAATGAGAAATAAATTTCAGGAGCCAGCCGACTGAGCAGCAGCACCCCATCATCCGTCTTCTTTTTTCCGAGGCAACCCACCGATTTTGTGGCCCTACCTTGCCAGGCGGACGGTATTCCGACGCCTCGAATCACGTGGTACAAAAATGACGTGGAATTGGTAGGGTTTTTCTCTCTCCCACTGTCTCTCGTTCTCCCACTCCCTCTTTCTCTCTCTCTCTCTCTCTCTCTCTCTCTCTCTCTCTAACCCTCAATTCCAGCTCTCCGCCACCGACAACAATTCCTCATTTCTCCTCTCTGGCGGTACCCTCCTCGTCCCAGCCACCACCTCCCTCGCTTATACCAAGTTCCACTGTACAGCCACCAACAAGTTGGGTAAGTCATTAATTCTCCGCACGGTACCAAGCCGTCTATAGGCTCCGTGCGTAGCCCCTCCGTTCTTGTGCGCGCCGCTTTTGTGGAGGCATTTGCCCAACGACGCTTCGATGTGTTCCCCCTGGCCGACGGTGGGGCGAGGCTGGAATGTATGGCCCCGGCTCATCAGCCTAGTAAGTTGACTTCGGGTGGAAGCGTTTAACTTGGCTTGGGGAGATTTGCTTCGACCGGATTCCGGATATTTCTAAGCCGGAAACACTGGATGGACTGGTTGAACACAGACAAACAGAGCTAGGAGAATCAAGTTTATGGCAAAATCCAGGTTCAAATTGTACAATTTTCAAGGTGTAAGTAGCAGCTATGCGTAGTCGCTCTAAAAATGGAGAATATTTTTGCACCTGCACTTGCACGAATTGGTTTTGTATTCACCCTCGAATTTTGTGTATTTCTGCCGTGTCTCTCTCCATCGGAGTCTCTCACTCTCTTTCTCTCTCTCTCTCTCTCTCTCTCTCTCTCTCTCTCTCTCCTCCCGCCGAGAACTAATTTCGTGTTCCTCCACCCCATTTTACCGCCCATCAACGCTTCTGGGAGCAATTTATTGCGCGTGGGCTTCACCTGCCGTTTTAGGGCCCTGTGTTTGTGTGTCTCTCTGTCTGTTTGACTCGGCGTATTCTGTCCATTACTGGCCTCCCCGGCCCCAGCACGTTTTTAATAGAATCACGGCGCGCTGCTGGGAGAACCGGGTTTGTGTTACTCGAATTCTTTGGATCTTTTTCTGACCATTTTCTTAAGAGAGAGAAAGAGAGAGAGAGAGAGAGAGAGAGAGAGAGAGAGAGAGAGCGCGCGAGAGAGCGAGAAGGAGGAGAGAGAGAGAGTAAGAGAGAGAGGTGGAGAGAGCCAGAGAGAGTGAGAGAGGGAGAGAGAGACTGAAGGAGCGAGAGAGATAGAGATCTTATTCCGTTCCATATATTTTTAGCTCTTCCGTTACATTCCAATTTCCTTCATGCTACTTTTTGACGCGCTTTTCCACGTACTATTTGATCAGGCGCACCCGGGCCAACCCCCTTCCCCCTTATTCCGGAATGATACTAGATTCCGTAAAGGCCCACCCCCCGGACTGACCACGACGGAAGTATAGTGCGAATCGAATGGGAAGACTTCATCAATGACCCCTTTGAGGCACTCTTTTAAGCATCCCGGCCTCCCTCTCGCTCTCTCTCTCTCTCTCTCTCTCTCTCTCTCGCCGTTTCGGGGAGACAATCAGGGTAGTCACTGGCCTTGGGGCCCTTGGGCCATTTCTCCGCACCCAATCATGGATGGGGGGGGGGGTGATGATGGTCGAGTGAGTGGGCCCTAAGGAGGTGCGAGATGGACCCCATGCGAATCATTTTGGTGTCGCTTGAGTTTAGCACTAAATTAAATAACTGATACCACTGATTACTCGCGTTATTTACCCTGTAGATTCTACTTTAAAAAGTCCGACAAGTTAAGACGTATGAATTCAGTTGGTTGGATGCCTTTCCCGTCCCTTTAAAACACGATTGTCGGGGAGTGCTGTAACTTTTCCTTATCTCCGAAATAGATCTTTTCCATCATTCTGTTTCTGTACCTCTCTCTCACTCTCTCTCTATCTCGCGCGCTCTCTGTCTCTATCTCTCTCACTCTCTCGCGCTCTCTCACTTTCTTTCTCTCTCACTCTCTCTCCCTCGTTCTCTCTCTCCACCTTTGCTCCCATTGCTCTCTCGCAAAAAAGTGCGGAAAGATAGGTAAAAATGAGCTAGGTGAGGGGAGAGGCCCAACCTTTACGCAAGTGTACGGTACTTTTGGCGTATCCCCTCGTAGCTAAATTTAGGTCTACCCACCCCACCCATCCGAAATCCAGTAAAATATGTCCATTGCCTTGGTCGAATGAGGGTTTCGGGTGGATGGTCGGTCCATTCCTTTGAGGACCTTCCTCCTCCTCCTCCCCTTCCAAACCGCCCCATCCATTCCGTGCTCATCCCATCCACATTCGCCCCCCCCGTCCCTCTTTTCTTCTACCCGATGAAATGGGCGCAAAATCGCAATTTAGGGCCCTCCTCCTCTTCGTCCTCTTCGTCCTCCTCAACCACCACGACCCAATCTAGTCGAAACGACGCGCGTGTCCCCCAAACGGCTTCATTTTAAGCCCCCGCCCTAACCTCCCATCACCCATCACCGTTTCGCACCCAATTACGCGTTAGTGCGTTTTCTGGCGTTAGTGGAAATTTTAAAGGGATCGCGACAGGCATTTTGGTTGGTTAAATCAGCTGGGAACGACAGGGTATAGATGTCGATAGCAGTACTGTGTAGTCGAGGCCAGAGCTAGGTGGGACACCTATTTACACCCTCTGGACGAGGCTTTCAAAGGAACAGATTAGCTGAAAATCGTGATTTTTTACAACGCGTCGCTTCAGTTGACTGTCTCTTCTATGCAACCGATGTCAATTTTCACGATTTTTGAGGCTTCACCATCCCGCCTGAATTTGGACCGCCCGCACATGTAACCATCCCTTTAAAAGTTCTGCGAACTTCCTCGACCAACAGCACTTCTTGTTGCTGCTGCTCCTCCTCCTTCTGTCGTGTGTATATCTCCCCGAATTGGATCCATCCGGTGGATGGATTGAATTAGTCGGGTTCTCCCCGCAGTCCTGGGGCTATGTCCCAGTCGGCTTCTCCTCCCCCGTCTAGCGGTTTCTGGGATCCACCCCCCTGGCGCCTAAAAGCCTCCCAATATTGGCCAAATTACGCAAATCCGACTCTTCCGCGTGGATACTCTGCACGGCCCTTACTACGTTTGGCAACTTGTTTACACCACGATTTTCTGAAAATGGTTTACGGTAGCTAGGATAGATTTAGATTTTTTGAGCTACACGATATACTCCGTAGTTGTCGAGCTCGTTAAATTATCCCTCCGATTCCGCGCGATTCCTCTGTACCGACATGACTACGTTTCCCAACCTGTTTACACCCCCAATTTGCTCGAGCTTGGACGACGGACTACGGTCGTCCAAGCTCGAGCAAGTTAGCTCAAAACCAGGGTTGAAAAACCGCTTCGCGGCTTTTCAACCCTGGCCCCGTCCAGGACCTGCGAAAGTCCTCAATTTGCATGCTTCTCCCTAAATTCTAGCAAGAAAAAAAGTGAAAAACATCTCCTCTGCCCCTTTATATAGGCCCTCCCTACTTCCGGCGCATGCAAATTGCCTACTAACAAAGAGGTTTTTGGAAATCTTTACAAAAACTTATTTTTAATAGCGAAAACAGCCGATTTTCCTAAATCTTATATGTGTGCACTCATCTCGGGATCCTTACGCACCTAATGAGGTATCATACGTACCTTAAAAACCTTCCCTTGAGGCTGTAGGTGCGGTACATACTTACGGAAGTTGCATGCAAATATACACACACACACACACAGACACTATTTTTTTATATATAGTAGGATTGTTAGTTTTAAGACTATTCCAAGTCTCCTCTTTCCAATTCCGTAAGTCTCCTCTGCGCAGCACTTGTTACGTTTGGCAACCTGTTTACACACACGATTTACTGGAGCGTAGGCTACGGTAGTTAGAAGAAAAGCTGATTAGCTACAGTAATTTCTACCTTGTCGAAAAAATAATAACCCTTAAAAACTCTAGACCGCAAGAGGTTCTTGGGTCCCGAAATTTCAAAACAGCCGTGTTGTGTTTTTTCCGAAACACGACATGGAGCCGTTCTATTACAACGGCGCTGCGGGGTCTCCCCGTCGGTCAGCCGATCACTTTTCACCTTCTTATGGCATCGTTTTTGTTGTTATCTCTCTTACTATCTCTCGCTCTCTGTCTCTCTCTGTCTCTCTCTCTTTCTCGCTCTCTCTCTCTTGCTATCTCTTTCTTGCTCTCTCTCTTTCTCGCTCTCTCTCGCTCTCTCTCTCTCTCTCTCTCTCTCTCTCTTTCTCTCTCTCTCCCTTTCCATACTTCTCAACCCCTTTAAAACCCGTTCCACACTGATTGGGCTACCCGCGAAAAGAAGCTCCCCTTTTCTGGCCCACATAGTTTGGGGCATCGGGTTTTCCGGGGGGTTAGCTGACGAGTAGCGGAGGAGGAAAGTTGACCGAATTCTCGGCTCGACCTCCATTACTCGTTTCGACTCCATACTCAGCCCCAACTGGGTTGATAAGGTGTTCGGCTTTTGGAGGGTCGGGTTTGGTTCCCGAACTCTACTTCCGGCTGATTTTATGGTTCTGCTTAGCCAGGCTGGCAGTTAATCTTTAGGATCGTTTTCTCGCTTTCGCTTGGGATTGAGCGTTGGCTTGGACTATTTCTCAGGCAAGCCGTTCAAGCGAATCTACGGATTAGGCTTGGGCTTTGGCTTAAGCTTCGATTTTTGCTCAGCTTGTGGCAAGCTAGCAGAGTTCCTTCAGGAGCTTTGCTTTTCCCTAGCTTTAGGCTTAATCTACGGTAAGCTCTTGCTCCAAAGTTACAGTTTATGCTTTGAGCCTTAGGCTAGCTCACAGCGGTTTTGGAAGGAGCTTAGTTTAAGGGGCCTACCAGTAGATTTAGGTTTTAGCCTATCCTGAAGCAAGCTTGCCAAGCTGGTTGAGAAGCTTGGCTGAGGCTTAGGCTACTTGCTAAGCTCGGTGGGAAGCTTGACTTAGGCTTACTTAGGCTTAGGTTACTTGTTAAGTTCGTTGAGAAGTTTGGCTTGGGCTTCAGCTTACTAAGCTTACAGTAGTACTTCTACCACAGCCAATCATGTTAAAAGCTGTCCCTACTTCAAAATTCTCTAACTTCAAAATTCCGCACCCAATTAGCCAATCGCCCCTGAGCGGGGATTTGCCTAAAACGTCATCGCGCGTGGGTTGGGCCCTGAAAACGGGCGCGCCCCCCGAGACCTTTGGCTTTTTCGGTGCCCTGGCTTGGGGCCCTGGCCCCTTCTGAAAGGGCCCATCTTCAAGGAGGCCCCCCTTCGGGATACTGAAGTGGTAGCTGGTGGGCTGAAGCCGAGGGGGGATGGCGTCCCGTGGGAATCCGTGGCCCTCCGATTCTTCTTCGCCCCCTCACCAAAATCGCCGGCTGGCTGTCAAAACGGCTTCTTCTTTCGTTGCTGATTTTTCGGGTTGGCCCTTGGTTTTGAGGATTGTACATTTTTCGTGCATAGCTTGGGTTACGGTAGCCGAAAAATTGGGGATGCCATACCTAGTGGTGCTTATTAGGGCTTCGGGCACCTTGGCATTATCGGGGGGGAGGAAACCGAATTTTTTTGTATCCGCAATGCCTGTGGACGAATCATTACACATTTTAATACTTTTTAGTAAGATTTGGTCATGTTTCAAGTGATAAATCTATCCAAAAACTTTATAATCGTCAAAACTCGGTAGTTTTTCGAAAATCGCCATTTTCCATCGGATTTTTGTATTTTTTTAACAAAAATTTGTGCAATTTTTGCGTCTCGCAGTGGTAAAAACTCTTATTCGTAGTGGTTAATTATATTAAAAACTGGAGAGTAAAGAAAAAAGTTTGTTTCTCCCCCCCCCCCCGATAATGCCAAAGAACCAGGTCACGAAATACCGTAATTATGCCTGCCAGTTGTTTCACCAACGAGATTTTTCCGAAAAGATCTTTGCTAGCTGTTCCACCCGTGAAAAAATTGTTAAATGGACTTTGCTGGTTGTTCCACAATCGAATTTCGTTCCTAAATGGTCTCTGCTATCTGCCCCGCCATTCCCCCAACACCACAAAATCGCGTTAAGAACGGGAGCACATTTGGGGGGGGATCGTTTAGGATTGGGGAGGCGTTTCGTGCCTTTGCCATCTCCTCGTCAATCGGGAACACATGTCCTCCTCTCATTTTTGACGGCAAACAAACGACCCTATTGGAAATGGAGCTTGGGGGCACGAAATTGGTCTTTCTGGCCTTTACGAAGCGCGAGGAAAGCAGATTACGGTATTCGGTGCTGTTCTATTTCGCGGGGGGGGGGGAAACTGTGCGGGGGGAATTTTCTTCTTTTTTTTATAACTCTTTTATATTTTGCCATTTTGAGTTGTAATTAAAACCCTTAGTATATTTTTTGACGCTCTATCGAATGGCATGCAAGGAATTTTTAAAAATATCGAAAATGTCGAAAACTAGCTTTCGACTCCACGGTCCCATGTGGAAACACCGTATAAACCTTGTTTTTACTATAACTATTTTAGAAAGCAATATTTTTAGATGAAATTCAACTTTTAGTATATTTTTTGATGCTCTATCGAATGACGGGTTCAAATTATCGAAAAACGGGCGAAAATGCCGAAAACTAACATTTCGGCACCAGTTTCAATAGTTTTTTTTTAGTTTTTGCTATAAGCTTTTTATTTTACAATATTTTTAGCTAAAACAACAACTCTTAGTATATTTTTTGATGCTTTATCGAATGGCGTTGCAAAAATCCCGAGAAAATAGCGAAAAGATAGAAGTTTTGGCGAAGCATATTCCCCCCCCCCCGCACAGTTCCCCCCCCCGCGAAATAGAACAGAACCCGGTATTCTAAACGATTAAAATTCAGGGTCTTGCCCTTATCTTATTTTAAGATAAACAAGCGAATTTTTCACAGCCTTGATCCCAAGGATACGCCATCCATCCGTACGCAGTTCAACCTCGGAACCGACGCCGAAAGGGTTTCCGATCCGAACTTCCTCCCTCCTTACGTTAGTATCATTTCCACTGCCCCGTTCCGGTCCATCACCACCTGTTTTTTGCTGTTGCAGAGCCGGGGATTCGTTGATCAGGGATGGATGACGCTTGGTTAGCTATTCCGTTTCTCAGATCTTGCCCCTTTTTGCTTCTTCGGTTTCGCTTTCTCGGGCTCAAATTACAACGTTTATCTAGTGGGAACGGGCTTTTCAAAATCGGCGGGCGAGGGTCTGTGATTGTAAGAGGTAAAATGTCTCTAGCCTTTACTTTCTCTCCTTTTCTCTCCCAGTCTCTCGCACTCTCTCTCGCTCTCTCTCACTCTCTCGCACTCTCTCTCGGTCTCTCTCTCACTCTCTCGCACTCTCTCGCTCTCTCTCTCCCTCTAACGCTCTCCGGAGCTCACTCTCGTTCTCTTGCTCATTCTCTCTCTCTCGCTCTCTCAGACTCATTCTCGTTCTCTCTTTCAATCACACACTAAAGCACTTGCTCACTCTCTCAATCTCACTCTCACTCTGTCGCTCACTCTCTCTATTTTTTCTCTCTTTCACTCAATCGCTCTCACCTTCGCTCTCGCTCTCTTCTTCACCCTTTCTTTCGCTTTCTAGATTACTATAGTTTTTTTTAATAAAAATTAAGTTAAGTTGAGTAAATTTAAAAATTATTAAAAATTTTAATACGCTAATTTAGTGCTTTTGCATTATCGGTGGGGGGGGATTCTTTGTACAAGTCCAGAAAGGGCTAGTCTCGTATTGTTTGGTATTTTAATAGCCTCCAATAAACTTTGCTTCCCCCCGATAATGCCAAAGTTCCATTAATTCTCCCGCTTACCTGTTGTGAGTCCCGATAGCGATTTCCCGAACCCCACAAATCTCCCAAAATATCCCATCAAATCAAGCGTCCTCCGGGGGGTCCATGGGATATGTTTGCGTAGTCGATGTTCGGGTGTGGGCCGAGGCAGGAGGGGGGGGGGGGGATGATGTCTCTTCCCCGATCGGGGGCTTTCTTCCGATGCTTCTTCTTCCCCTTCTTCCGCCCCTTCCATTATTTGTGGATCGGCCACAATCAGCATCTTCATTCCCTTCCCCTCCACTCTCATCACCCCCCTCCGAAATCAAACACCCCATTTTCGTTGTGTGGTGGCTCGTCGCCTCGGATGAAATCGACCCATTCGGGGGTCCCCCCGGGGCGGCTTGGCCGAAATGTCCCCCTATCCGGTGCATTAGTCGCGTGCTTTAGATGGGGAGGGGCTCGTTTTGGAGCTTAAGGGTTCCGTTTCTGTACTGACGACGGAACTACAGTATCCGCTCTACCGGAAAGGCCTGGATTGGGCGTACGCTTGCGTATCGTTACGTAATGCTGCTACCGTACGATCTACCGTATCCAGTAACAAAGTATTCCCTAAATGTCCTTATACATCTCTGCTAGTTGCACAGTTTCGTTTCGTACAGCTCGGTAGTCAATTTTCGCATTAAAGTGATCCAAATCCTCCAATTCTCTTTGTTAGACTGCCTGGCTCTCATAGCTTCAAACACTCAAAAATTCTCGAATGATCCCGGGTTCTTGTCCATTATCGGGGGGGGGTCGGTATCGAAGGCAGAAACCAACTTTTCTCCTCATAATTGGGGTCTGATTTGGTCATCTAAATAGTTAAATTTTTTAAAATTATTTTTATCGTTTTTCAACGTAAAAACTTTAGAAATTTATTTTCAAAATACAAAACGTGCCGATTTTACGACAAAAATCGACCAAAATTCCGGTTTTTAACAATTTTTTCCAATCTTTAGATTGGTTCCCAATTCGGGTATAGTCAAAATTTGCTAAAAACACTATTAAAATCCTTAGTATTATTTTACTAGCCATTTAGATCTATGGAAAATAGTTGCCCCCCAATAATGCAAAAGTACCCTAAAATGAACCTTAGAAGTGAACTGTCACTAATAGTTTGCACCTAAATTTCTTACATATTTGAATCCGCTAAATCCCGAATTAAACTCGAATCCCGGTTCATTCCGCCTGGTTCCAGTCCGGCACCCCACTCCCAAACGAACGCCCCGGATTTTTGCAGCCCGTCACCAAAAACAGTTCAAGGGCAGTTTCAGGAAATGGGCGGAGCTTCTCGGGGCGTACGGGTGGCTCCTCTGCACAATCTGGTGGTGGCACACACCTTATCATGTTGTTAATCTATCTATCTGTGATGGTTCCCGGATTGTAGGGTCCCGTAGCGAAAACTGTCTGTTCGCCCCGGCTTGGCTTTTCCCCCACGCGTCGATAATTTATGACCGCCATCGAGTTGTGGGAATTTTGTGCGGAATTCTGGAATTTGGGAATTTTCAAGTTTTTAACCTATATTTTGATTAGATTTCTACGCTGCTTTAATTTTTAATTAAAAAATGCAGAGTTCGATACAACTTAACTTTTAATTTAAATTATTTAAATTTTATAATTCCGAGTTTCAATAATCCCAAAAAGTCGAAAACCAAATTTTCACGACACCGAATTTCAGAATCCCAACAAAGCATCATTGGAAAATACTGACATTTAGATACACCGAAAAATGCCGAATTTCACGCGCAATATCTAAATTTCGGTTTTGTCAGACCTGACGAAAATTCGGCATTATCACATGTCGGTATTCTAAGGGCCCTTTTTTGCCATTTTTTGACATTTGACATTCCGATGTCGGTATTAATGCGGCATACCAAAGTTCTGCCCGCGTTTTTCCTGACCTGGGGCACGTTTCAAGTCGTCTTTCGGGATCTCTTTCCGCCTGTTAAGCCCTTCAACTCCTCAGCTTTTCGTGTTTCCGCCCCCACTCTCTCGGCCAACTGTTCGGGTTGATTGATGGGGCAAATTGGGCGATGATTTTTGATGTGTTGTTTGTTCCCCCAGTGGATAAGGGTAGGCCTCGTTATTTGACTGTTCTTTTCTTCCTCATTTTGTAAGAACAATACGGTAGTTTTAGGTTTTTTATCTCTCGCTCCCTTTCTCTTGCACCCACTCTTTCGCTCTCTAGCTCTCTCGAGAAAAATCTAGCTAGATTTGGTTGGAAAAACCACTTTAAAAACTCCAGAAATTTGAGAAATTCGAATTTGGTTTTGTCCTGATAAGCTTCCCCAATCCTCCCCCCCCGATAACGCAAAAGAACCGATATTTGGCGTTCCTGGAGTCCTAATTACGCAAATTCCTAAATTTGAGCCCACATCTAGCTGGATCAAGCCCGGAAATCGAAGCCAGAGGCAAATATGTTTGGATGTATCGGGATCGGGGGGCTTTGGCCTGTTTGACCATCCCCGCCTCATTTCAATTCAATGCTGTGTGGGCCGCCCCCCCGGGTCTGTCGACACATCCAAATGCACACATGCACCCCCCGAATATAGCGGCTTCATCCCCGCGGTCGGCGCCTTTCATTTTGCCCCCCTATTCCAAGCAAATAGTCAAACGGCGGCCCGGAATTTATTGGTTTTTTTAAATAATATTTTCGTTTTTCTCATTGTCTCTCTCGCCCTCTCTTTCTCTCCCTCCCTCTCTCTCTCTCCTTCTCTCTCTCCCTCGTCCGCTCGCTCTCTAACGGGCTCTCTCTGTGTGTCTCTCTGTATATCTCGATAGGAATGTGTCGCTCTCTCTCGCTCTCATACTCCCTCTCACTCTCTCTCTCTCTCTCGCTCTCTTTTTCTCTGCGTCTTTCATTCGCTCTCTCTCTAGCGCTCTCACTCTTCATTCTCTCTCTACCTCTCTCCCTCTCTCTCTTTCTCTCTCGCCCTTCATAGTACCATTCGAACACCAGCGTGATTACAGGCAACCCTTATCTGCCCGCACCACTCCGATGCCGTGATTCCGCGCCAATCCTATAATTTGACACCCCCACTCGATGCGTGGATTCCACTACACTACGCCACGCTCCTCTGCACACTGTCCGTTTCCGCATCCGGCCCGTGGCCAACTTGCCAACCACTCGCACAATACGCCCAAATGGACACGATTTTGTATGCTGTAGTACACCCTACCGATTTGTGTTTTACTAACATGGAGTTTTTGTGAGGGTGTGGAATGAGATGGATCTGTTTAAGAGGGGCGAGAGAGAGCGAGAGAGAGAGAAAGAGCGAAAGAGAGAAAGAGAGAGAAACTGAGAACGAGGGAGAGATAGAAGGAGAGTGAGAGAGAAAGAGGGAGAAACTGAGAGAGAGCGAGAGATAGAAAGAGAGAGAGAGTGAGAGAGCGAAAAGTAGACAAGTGCAAAGCCCTTTTTCAAGCCCTTATCTTTCCCGAACGGCTTCCGATCGCCCCAAAACGCGTCGCATCGTAAAAGGCGGTCAAATTTTTGTGCAAAGTACATTTCCCAGTAATGTAAATGTCATTTTTGACATTTTTCGTTATTTTCTAGCTTGTAGTTTCGCAAAATCATTCAAAAAAGCTGCCGAAATTCCCGTAGTAAATCAATTTAATCAATCCGATTGCCGTGTCGCCATATTTTCAGTTGACTACGCGACGTTCCGCATCCGTACGCCCACCCCCCGCCCCCCACTTTTCCACCTGACCGCCTCCTGTCACTTTTGCGTATGCATATCATACCCCCAGGGGGGGGGGGTAGATCCCCGCTTCATCTTGGGTTGTCCGAGCTGTCCGAGCCGTTCGTTCCCCTGCCCGTCCACCCCACTCCACACGATTATCCGTTTCGTTCCAAAAACCGAACCCGATCCCCCCGCTGCCCGCCTTTTTATATCCCGATCCGATCGGCTGGCATTAAGCGGGCGGGGGCACTTTTTAGTATCCTTCACCCGGCTACACCCCAGAAGGCAAAAGTCTGGCCACCAGATTTCTATTCCTATCCTAATTTTTCTTAGCTTGCACTCGGAAACGCGAGGCGCCGCACCTTGCACTTTGCTTGAGCTGCAAACTGTGCCGTGATTTTTTGGAATTGGAATTTTTTGGTTATACTAACACAAGAATCACTCTCTTCCTCTCTGTCTCTCTCAATCACTCTCTCGCTATCTCTCTCTCTCTCCATCTCTCCCACAGCTTTCTCGCTCTCTCTCTCTCTCTCTCTCTCTCTCTCTCTCTCTCTCTTTTCTCTCTCTCGTTCTCTCTCTCTCTCGTTCTCTCTCTCTTGCACTATTCGCACTTTGCATCTACAAAACGCACCATATCACTCACCCCCACTCGCACCCCCACGAAAAATCGCACCAACCTCACCCCCACTCGCACCGACGCACCATACGCACTCCACCAGTTGGCACCCGACGCACCGTACACCCCCGCAATTGCACCTGTCCGTCCACCCCCCATTTTTTACGCGTTTTTGATTGCTCTATCGGCTTTCCCCGAAAACGCTACGTTCCACGCCAATACACACCGCTCGAATTTTTTTCACCGAATGATGATAAAGCCATTTTCTTTGCCAACCAGTCACTGCCCTCCCGAGTTGCACCGGCTAGAATTGTTGAATGCAATGCAAGCACACACCATCACCACCCTGGAATGCAATTATGCCGAAACACACGAATTTGCACGGCTTGAATTTGCGTAGTGGGCGTGGTAGAGGCTGTAATGTCGACAGCTAGAATGCCGACGGCCGAAATATCGACAGCGAAATCCCGACATTCCTTGACGCTAGTTGAATGGCATCACCTTCATGAAACCATTTTGCCTGTCGGGATTTTGGATGTAACGATCTTGATTTTCGGCATTTTGGCTGCTGGTATTTTGGCTGTCGGCATTTTGCCGTCTTTCCCTAGTAGAACGTACACAGGCGTGGATTTAAGAAATGAGGATCTAGGAAAATTGATTTAAGTAAAGGAATTGGCAGGCGGAGACAGAGCGAAAGAGAAAGAGGGAGAGAGCGAGAGGGAGAGAGCGCGAGAGAGACAAAAATTCGAACCCGTCAAATCTGCACGCAAATGCACCAAAAACCTGGCGACTATACTTTGAAAACTTGACAAATTTGAACCCTGGATATGACACAAAATTGCAAATTCTACAGAAAACTCACAAAAAATGGGTTTAAAAGCGAAAAATAGTCGATTGGCTTACTGTAGGTACCGGCCGGGTGGCGGGAAGTAAGTTGTCGTTTAGTTAAAGCTCCCGCAAAAATTGGCACAGCAAAAGTTGGGTTTGGTTGAGAGAAAGAGAGAGTGAGAGAGAGAGAGACAGAGAAAGAGAGAGAGAGAGAGACAGAGAGAGAGATCGAGACCGATCAACCACTCGCAAAAAGCTGTTTTTATCATTTTTAACTTTTAATTTTAATTTATTATACTTTCCTATACCCTATCCGCTTTTACGAGCACAAAAACTACGCATCACCACTCTGTTCAATCAGTCCCCGCGGCTGCCCCGATTTTCCGACACAATACACATCCACGCAGCCCGCATGCTTGCCCATTTTCCCCTTCGAAAGCACACCCCGGCCCCAATTCAGAGTCGCTGACCTACGCATGGTACGTTGGAGGGAGTACGGAACGGTTGAGGAAACAGGATGAGAGGGTGTTTGTGTCATTGGACGGGACGCTGCTCTTCTCCCATGTACTTGCCGATGATGATGAGAGGTGGGGAGGAGGATTTTGGAATTTTAAGGGAGGGTGAGCTTCACGCGTTGTGGGTTGAGAGAGAGAGAGGAACGAACGAGCGAGACCGAGTGAGCAGGGGCGAGAGAAAGAGAGAGGGAGAGAGGCGAGAGGGAGATAGAGAGTGAGAGTGGGCGAGTGAAAGAGAGTGAGAAAGAGAGAGCGAGATAGTGAGAGGGAGAGAAAGCAAGGTAAAGAGAGGGATAGAGCGAGAGTGAGAGCGAGAGTAAATTGGGCGAGACAAAGACAAGAACTCAGAGAGAACGAGAAAAGGTGAAGAGAGAGAGTGAGCGAGAGAGATACAGAGGCCAGATAGAGAGACACAGATATATAGAGATAGAGAGAAAGAGAGACAGAGAAAGAGTGAGAGAGGAGAGAAAGAGAGAGACGGAGAGCGAGAGAAAGAGAGAGAGAGAGAGAGAGAGAGAGAGAGAGAGAGAGAGAGAGAGAGAGAGAGGTTCCTCAACGCTCTTTGCTAGCCACCTTCCGAGACTTTACCAATGATACCTTATAATCCACGATTTCAGTTACGCCTGCTCCCTCTCACTGGCCTCAACCTCATCCGGTCACTATGGTCCATTCTTCCGGCTTCGAATACCACCTGCGGTCCTCGCGTCACCGGCAAGGTATCATATTTTACTTGTTTTTAACCTTAAAGGGCAAGAAAAGTTGTCATCACCACTTTTTCAGGGAAGCCTTCGCCCCCCCGACTCGAAGCAGGACACCCCCAATATTTCCCCGACCGCCCAGCAACTGGCGATACCGTATACCTGGAGTGCTTTGCGTACGGAAAGTAAGACATTTTTTAGAATCGATATATCTGGCGTTGTTCAGCCCGGTGCCGACGTACCGTTGGACCAGGGTCGATGGGAAACCACTACCAGACCGTGCCACGGCGATGAACTTCGATCGGGTGCTGAAAATTGAGAATGTGCAACCGGGTGATCAGACCAGGTTGGTTGTTGGGGCGACGTTTTCTAGCAGTTCAGCAACCCACGGGGATTATAATTGAATTCTAGATACAAATGCACGGCGGCCAACGTGAAAGGGGTTGTGGCTGGGGAGGTTACGTTGTTGCTCTCCGGCGCACCCACTGTACTCCTTCCCCTCGCTGATAGGCTGGTGTCAATAGGCTCGGAATGGAGCTTGGAGTGCACCTTGCCGACGTCGGACTTCAGCTCCCAGGTGGGTAGAAAGGAGTTGAACTTGACGATGATGTTGTTAGGTGGAATGGTTCCGGAATGCACGGCCGTTGGTACCCCTGCTGATGCCCGCCAAGGACCGAAAGCGATTCGTCGTGGATCATAATGTGTAAGGGAGAGAGAGAGAGAGAGAGAAATAGAAAATGAGATGGATAGAGGGGGGAAGAGAGATTACCACAATTTCAGCCTGAACGTGCTCAACACGACGCCCAACGACACTGGGGTCTATGAGTGCATCGTCGGGAACGAGGTATGTGGATGTTGTAGGCAATGGCGGGTAAAGCACGCCTTCGAGCAGTTCAGCTCAAATCTAAGAGCAGGTGATACAGGAGCAGATAACAGAGAGCGAGGGAGAGCGATAGAGAGGGAGAGAGGGGGAAAGAGAGAGAGCGAGAAAGAGAGAGAGAAGGAAAGAAAGGAAGAAAAATACTTAATTACTGTAGAAATTTTCATTAGATCTAATGCTCAATATCAAAAAGCAAGTTTAATCTTCATGAAGTTCTAACCAAAATTTCAATTTCGGATGGGCTCCACCGTCAGCTCAGCCTTGGTGACGGTAATGGACGCGGCACCAGAATTCCCTCCCATGGCCATGCCGTCGAAGGTCTTTGCCACGAGGGGCAGCACTTTGGTCAGTACCCATTTTAAGTAGATGTTAATGAAAGAAATCTCGAAAAACCTATCCTTTCTTAGAGTCTACCTTGCGTCTACCGAGCCTCCCCGATGGGGACGGCCTTTTGGTCGGATGGTGGCGGAAATGAGCTGCCGGGGAAGGGACGAGTTCGGGATCAGAATGGACTGTTGGTCATCGAGGATGTGGTCTCGGGTAAGCCTGAGAAAAACGACTGCAATTTCGTTGGCTACAACACTTTGTTTCGGCGCTTCAAGGTTAAAATATCATCTACATCTAGACGATGCCGGGCTTTTCTTTTGCGTGGCACGAAACCACCACGGGAAGTCGCACGCCGCGGTGACGCTGATCGTCAACGGTAAGGATTTTCAGTAAAAGAATGAAAGGCGAAACTAAGCCAAACCTAAACCCTAACAAGGAGATGGTCTCAGCTCGACACCGAATTTCGATTTGAAAATTTGCACACTGATAGAGCTCGACGAGACGAATCGATTGGTGTAACTTTCAGCTGCCCATACTATAAAATAGCCGAGTTATAAGCATTTTAAGTTTTTGCATACATTTTGCATTGAATCGCCCTACCTTCATAAGCCCTCCCCCTTCCCCCATCACCGTGGCCTGGTGGCCTAGTGGCGTAGTCGGCGGCGTATGGGGAATCTATTGAAGGTTCGTACCCGCTCCCGATTTTTATTTTTTGCTTTTTGGCACAAATGCTGCCATTGGTGTTCTGAAGGCCTGGAATCAGTTCGTATTACTTATTTTAACTCTTGCAAGGCGCAGAGCCCAAAATACCTTACCATCAAAAATTTTCGAACTTAACATCGGACCTATGAGCAACCTATGAACATCATTTTCAAAAAAAATTGCGGCAATGAAAAATGCTTGCTGACAGACAACGCATTCACCGTAAATTATATTGATTCTTAACTTTTTGTTCTATTTTTAATTTTGTTGCTGGGACAGTGCTGAATGCCCCTTTGGATCACAAATCCAATTTCTGAAAAAGATGTTTTATGGTCACTGCGCCTTGCAAGAGTTAAAATAAATAATACGAACTGATTCCAGGCCTTCAGAACACCAATGGCAGCATTTGTGCCAAAAAGCAAAAAATAAAAATCGTGAGCGGGTTCGAACCTTCAATAGATTCCCCATATGCCGCCGACTACGCCACTAGGCCACCAGGCCACGGTGATGGGGGAAGGGGGAGGGCTTATGAAGGTAGGGCGATTCAATGCAAAATGTATGCAAAAACTTAAAATGCTTATAACTCGGCTATTTTATAGTATGGGCAGCTGAAAGTTACACCAATCGATTCGTCTCGTCGAGCTCTATCAGTGTGCAAATTTTCAAATCGAAATTCGGTGTCGAGCTGAGACCATCTCCTTGTAAGCCAAAACCTGACATAAGCTCACGAAGCCGGATAAAACTCGATGCTTACAAAAATGCTTACTGTAGACTAAACCCAATTTCAACCAAACCTTGAAGGGTGTTTGAAATGCGGGAGAGAGACAAAGAGAGAGAGAGAGAGAGAGAGAGCCAGCGGGCGAGAGAGCTTAAGCCCAAACCTTGGCCTGTTCCTTAGCCCAATCAACCACCGCCATTTCAGAAAAGCAAGAAATCCGCGCTCGAAACGGATCGACCGTAGAGGGCCCAGGGAAAGGTGTTTCCTGTGAGGTGGAATATGGCGAAGAAGCCCTACGAAAGCCCGCATTCTGCCGCTCAATCTTTGGCGAGCCGGACGGCATCTCGATTGCTAAAGCCTCACCAGCAGCTCCATTAAAGGTATCACTACTTCCAATCGTTTTTAATGTGTAGTAAACACCTTATAAAATTGCGACTAATTAATACTACAGGTAAACGCCGTGAACATCTCCCGGTTTGGCGTCGACCTCTACTGGGTGTTGCCACCGCATCATCGGGAGACGAGGCATAACTCGGTAGGAATTGGGTGGACCCGAGTTTTAGCAAGGTTTTAGCAACCGGATGAGGCGTTTTTGGTGGAAGTGCGGTCGAAGACGGATCGAAGGTGGAAGCCCGTCAGCCGGTCGATGATCAGCCCCGTCGACAAGGCCACGGATCGGACGACGATTGATGGGTTGAAGCCGAATGAGGGATATCAGGTATGAGAAATGTGTTCTGATTTCCGATATATCTCTCTCTCTCTATCTCTCTCTCTCTCTCTCTCTCTCTCGCTCTCTCTCTCCTCCGAGACGCTTTCGCCTTCTTTCTCACGCTTACTCTGACGCTCCATCCAGCTTTTGCATAAGTAATGTGGAGCGCTGCGTAGCTGTCGATAACAAGGCAACGGTGAATAGTTATTTTGGGCTTCCCGAACCCTTTAAAATAGCTCTTTCAGTTCCGAGTCCGATCCGTGGCCAGCGGACAAGCCGGTGACGCGTCAGCCCCATCAGATTGGGTCCACACCCCACCACAACCACCCCTGGAAGCACCGCAGAGCTTGTCTTGGAAAGCCCTCGACCAGAGCACCCTCTTTGTCGAGTGGGACGCTGTCGAAAAGGTAATTTAGGCCTTTGATTCTTAACAAATCCTTCCAGGACCATCCCTCTGGTGAACACCTCCGCTACGTCGTCACATGGTCCGAAGAACCTGCCGAGAGCCCAAAAAAAGACGAAGATGACGGGTCGAAAAAGTACGAGCTTGAGTCGGACCATCCGGCGGTCCTGGTCAGGCTCAACTCCACAGCCGGCTGCCGGGCCGTCGTGCTCGAAGTCCGCGCGGTGAACGACGCGGGCCCGGCGGACATCTCCACGGACGCGGTGGCCTTCGTGAACTCGCGGGGATCGATGCGGCACGTGAACATCTCCAGCATCAGTGCTATAAATGCTACCCACGCAAACGTGTCGTGGACGTGGCACGGCGCGTCGGACTGTGATGTGGCATTTGCGGTTCAGGTGGGTAGACGAGTAATAAGGCTTGGGCTTGGGCTTAGGCTTGGGCTTGGGCTTAGGCTTAGGCGTAGGCTTCGCTTAGGCTTGGGCGTAGGCTTACTACACGCTCAATCTAGACATCACACTCAACCTTTACACTACGAAATCCTTTCAGATCGAGTGCTTCTCCGCAGAACACCATGTCGGTCCCCTGACCGTCTCGGCGTCGTTGACGCGCTGGGTAGTTGGAGGCTTACATCCGTTGACGATATACAGATGTGCCCTGATCCCAGTGGATCCAAGCGGACGCCAAGGCTCTCGCACCGAGACCGAAGCCATCCGAACAGCAAAACCTCCACCCCCTGCGGCGCCTGAAATTGGACGCCTTGGCCTCGCCGCCATGCCGGACGGTCATTTCACGACAATCATCGAGTGGAGCGCCGTCGAGCTCGGGAATGCCAGCGAGATCAACGACTTAGGATATAAAGTGGGTGATCATGTCCAGAAAAGGGTTACGGATCTGGTTCTAGATTTTTGTTTACATCTCGGAGACGGCGTCCGATGCAGTGGTGCTCGATATGCCCTTGAGGGCACTGGTTGATCCGCAACAACCTTCGGCACGGCTGGATGGGTTGCGGTTGATGTATAAATACACTGTGCAGGTGAGGAGAGAGATAGAGAGAGCGAGCGAGAGAGAGAGAGAGAGACAGAGAAGGAGAGACAGCGCGTGCAATAGAGTGCCAGAGTCAGAATGCTAGAGAGCGAGAGTTTGAGATAAATAGGGAGAGCGAGCGAGCGAGAGAGCGAGAGAGAAAGAAAGAGAGAGAGAGAGAGAGAGAGAGAGAGAGAGAGAGAGAGAGAGAGAGAGAAAGAGAGAGAGGAGAGCCAGAAAAATACAAACTTTTCCATCCCAGGTCGCCGGCTACAACTCTGGCGGTCTCGGCCCAAGAAGCGAAGCCCGCTCACTTCGCCTCGGCGCCATGAACTCCCCCTTCATCGGCTCGAGCTCGCTGAAGACGATGAGCATCTACCTACTCCCAATCCTTTTCACACTCCGTCGCTTCGCTCTATAATGCTTCTCGAATCTCAATTCTTGCTCACGACACTTCTCCTCCCTCCTCGAGATTCTACGCTGGACCAAGATTCCCCCCTATTTTGTGCCCCGCCCCCATTTCGATGCCATGATGCCACGAGTACCGGTGCTTTGTATATTGTATTTTTTATACGATTCAGAGGATATAAAACTTTATTCACACTATCACTGCATAGAATCGGTCGACCTAAAAGCACAGCTGCAGGCCCTGAAAAAGGTGAGAGGTGGTGGTATACAGGTTTGTACAGCGGATCCTTAATGATGGCCGTGGGAGTGGTGGTGGCTGTGGTGGTGGGGGTGATGGTGATGTCCGTGGTGGTGTCCGTAGCCGTGGTCGTGGTGTCCGTGGTGGTGACCATCATGGTGATGATGCCCATGATATCCGTGGTCGTGGTGTCCGTGGTGGTGTCCGTAGCCATGATCGTGATGTCCGTGATGATGGCCGTGGTGATGACCATCGTGGTGACCATGGTGGCCATGATGGAGATCATGGTGACCGTGATGGCCATGGTGTCCATGGTGATGACCATCGTGATGGCCGTGGTGGTGGCCATGGTGCAGCTCATGATGACCGTGGTGACCATGTCCGTGATGATGGCCATATCCGTGGTCGTGGTGTCCATGGTGCTCATGGTGGTGAGGATGGTGATGACCATGGTGATGTCCATGATGCAGATCATGATGTCCGTGGTGACCATGGTGGCCATGGTGGAGCTCATGGTGTCCGTGGTGACCATGGTGAGGATGATGGTGATGTCCGTGATGATGTCCATAGCCATGCTCATGATGACCATGGTGCTCATGATGGTGAGGATGGTGATGGCCATGGTGATGTCCATGGTGGAGCTCGTGGTGGCCATGATGTCCGTGGTGGTGACCATCATGGTGTCCGTGGTGATGTCCATATCCGTGGTCGTGATGGTCATGATGGCCATGATGAAGGTCATGGTGGCCATGGTGACCATGATGGGGATGATGGTGGCCGTGGTGATGACCATATCCGTGATCATGGTGATGGTGTCCATGGTGAAGATCGTGATGTCCATGGTGTCCGTGGTGGTGACCATCATGATGTCCTTGGTGATGTCCGTAGCCATGATCGTGATGACCGTGGTGGTGTCCATGGTGGAGCTCATGGTGTCCGTGATGACCATGATGAGGATGATGATGTCCGTGGTGATGTCCATAGCCATGATCATGATCATGGTGGTGATGCGGGGCATGATGGTGATGATCGTGATGATGTCCATACCCATGATCGTGGTGTCCATGATGGTGATGTGGGTGATGATGATGTCCATGGTGCAGCTCATGGTGTCCATGATGTCCATGGTGAGGATGATGGTGGTGACCATCGTGGTGATGTCCATATCCATGACCATGATGTCCGTGGTGAGGATGATGATGTCCGTGATGGTGTCCATATCCGTGTCCGTGATGTCCATGGTGTGGGTGATGGTGATGCCCATGATGGGCCTTCACATGCTTCTTGTGATGCTTCTTCTTGTGGTGGTGCTCAACCTCCGACTCGGAGCTGGAGGACGAGGAGCTAGAAGACGAGGAGCTGGACGAGGAAGAAGAGGAGCTCGAATCAGACTTGGCGGCCTTGACGTGCTTCTTGTGATGCTTCTTGTGCTTGTGCTCCGGCTCCGAATCCGAGCTCGACGAAGAGGGCGACGACGAAGACGAAGAGCTCGACGAGGAGGACGAGGACGAGCTCGAGTCCTTGGCGGCCTTGGCGTGCTTCTTGTGGTGTTTCTTGTGCTTGTGGTCATCCTCTGATTCCGAGCTGGAGGAGGAAGAGCTCGACGACGACGAGGAGGACGAGCTGGAGGCGGCGGCCTTGACGTGCTTCTTGTGATGCTTCTTATGCTTGTGCTCCGGCTCCGACTCCGAGCTGCTCGAGGATGAGGAGCTGGAGGAGGATGACGAGGATGATGAAGACGAGCTCGACTCCTTGGCGGCCTTGGCGTGTTTTTTGTGGTGCTTCTTCTTGTGCTTGTGTTCTACCTCCGATTCCGAGCTGGAGGAGGACGAGCTAGAAGACGAGGAGCTGGACGAGGAGGACGAGCTGGACTCGGCGGCCTTGACGTGCTTCTTATGGTGTTTCTTGTGGTGCTTCTCTTCTTCGGATTCCGAGCTGCTCGACGAGGAGGAGCTGGAGGAGGAAGAAGAAGAAGACGAGGAAGAGGAGGAGGAGCTGGCGGCCTTGCGGTCACGGCGCTTCTTGACGTGCTTCTTGCGCGGCTTCTCCTCGACCTCCGACTCCGAGCTGGAGGAGCTGGAGGAGGAAGAGCTCGACGAGGACGACGAGGAAGAGCTGCTGGACGCTACGGCCTTGACGTGCTTCTTGTGATGCTTCTTGTGCTTGTGCTCTGGCTCCGACTCAGAGCTGCTCGAGGATGAGGAGCTGGAAGAGGAGGAGGAAGACGACGAGGACGATGAGGAGGACGAGCTCGAGCTAAAAAATTAGAAGTTTTTTTGGTTGACTAGGGACTTACCCAGAGTTGGCGGCTTTGTGGTGATGACCATGGTGGCCGTGGAGTCCCTCGGCTGGGTGGACAAAGTGGAGGAAGTCTGAAAAGAGTGGGGTTGAGCTGCTTCAAGGGAATGATCAACTCCTAGTTTAGCTTAAAGATTCTGGGAATTTCCAAAGCGGCTTATGCTAAGCCAATCTTAAGTCTAAGTCTAAGATAAACTTAAGTTAAGCTTAAACTAAGGCTAAGCTAAGCCTAAGCTAAGCCTAAGCTAAGCCTAAGCTAAGCTAAAGCTAAGCCTAAGCTAAGCCTAACTAAGCCTAAGCTAAGCCTAAGCTAAGCCTAAGCTAAGCCTAAGCTAAGCCTAAGCTAAGCCTTAGCTAAGCCTAAGCCAAGCCTAAGCTAAGCCTAAGCCAAGCCTAAGCTAAGCCTAAGCAAGCCTAAGCTAAGCCTAAGCGTACTTGACTTACCCGAGAAGGTGATATGATGATGGTCATGCTTGGAGTGGCGCTTGGCCAGCTTGTCGAACTCGTGCTCAAAGTCCTTTTTGTGGTGGCGATGGTGGTGGGGTCCGACCTCTTTCAGGGCAGCCTGGAAATAGACAAATATAATTATATAATTTGTCTTTTAATTTTTATAGCTTTTCAAAACTTTTTTGAAGATTTCGAAGCTGAAAATTCGTACCTTGGCCTCATCCTTGGAGATACGGCCGCTGCTGTTGCTGTCGTGGTTAGCGAAGACTTTCTCTGAAAATGGGAAGCTTAGGACAGTAGTTTTGTAAGATTCTGACCTATCGAAAAGTATCAAACATCCAAAAGCGACCGAAATGTATTTCAAAGCTTTTAACGGAACCGGCAAGGCATCACTGTGATTTTTTGGAACTGTTGCTTCTAGTTTTCCTAGCTTTCCTACGCACTAGTTTTTATTTCCATGGAATGGAATACCTTAACAACCGCGTTAAAATGCCTTTAATTGTTCTTAATTTTTTTTACGTTTCAAAAATAAGCAAATTCAAGAAAAAATTCAGGAAGGCTGGCCTATTTTAGAGGAAGAATTCGGGTTTAGTTTTGTCTTGCTAGCTTGGGCTTAGCTTAGCTTTGTTTCACTTAGGCTTCAGCTTATTAGTGGGCTTTTTTAGTGATAATCGATTTTCGACGCCTGACCGAGGCTACTTTGTGCAGAATTTTGCGCTGATTCGGAAACTTGGGAAACTGTTAAAACCCCCGGCGACACGGATAGATTCAAAAAGTCAGGGAGCCGCTCAGCGCGAAAAGCGAAAAAATTTGTCGAAATTGGGCCATTTTTGGCCTTTTTCGCGCTTAGAAGCTGTTTAACTTTTTTAATCTGGTCATATCGAGGTTTTGAGGCTAAATTCGGGATTAACGCAAAATGCTGCAGTGACGAAAACCGGCTCCCCGGTCGGCTTAGCTTAGCTTCGGTCATGCTCAGGTTTATGCATTGCGTAGCTTACTGTAACTCTTAGTAAATCACCAAAAATCAGAATATGTATAGCATTGCCCCCCCCATTCAAAAACTGACTGATCTGCTTGACGGTCAGATGATGGCCATGGTGGTGGTGCCGGTGGTGGCGTACGGTCATGGCGGTGTGGCTTCAGCTGTGACGACGACTGGAGTACCTGAGCCCCAGCCACGGGCCCTATTTATGCGCGCGGCTTATCAGTAGTACGCCTCTCTTTTTCTTGGGGGGAGTTGAGGATACGGTGCGTAAGCGAGCCAGGGGAGCCGGGCCGAGCTAGCACGCTCGGTCATGTGATCCCGCCCCCTTTGCTCGGTTGCGGTGCTCCTGATTCTGATGCTGCTGCGTAAAATTTTAACGGCGTCTCGATTAATGGGCCATTGGGGAGGGGAATCCGGGAGTCGTTATAGTGGGGGTGTCATCGGACCATTGGTCGGGCCAAAGATTTGGTGACTGGAGTAGTGGATGTTTGGGTTAGAGAGCGAGAGCGATAGATAGACAGAGAGAGAGAGAGAGGGAGAGAGAGAGAGATGCGTCGGGCAATCGGGCCATGCGTCGCGTATTTGCCGCCCGAAAAATTCATACCCGTGCCTTGCTTGTCCCTTTAACCCGCGTGTACGGCTCCAGCCCGACGGCGCGGCTGTGGATGATCATCAACGTCCGCGTGTGGAGCAAACAATTTCTCTTGTGACGAGAGCGCCAGAGCGACAGCGTCAGCGAGAGAGGAAGAGAGTGAGAGCGAGAGAGAGCAAGAGAGTGATTGAGAGTGAGTGAGATTGAGAGAGAAAGAGAGTGGGTGAGAGAGAAGAGAGTAAGTCAGAGTGAGAGAGAGCGAGGGTGAGAGAGATAAAGCGAGAGCTAGAGATCATAGAAACGCAACCCAACCGCTGCACGTTCAAACACCTACTACGCTATCTTCATCTGACACTCCGGACTGCACCTCCTTCATATCCATCAAAATCTGATGCCGTAATCCAGCCCACTAGCAGCTGGTTCCTCCTCAAAACTTCTTTTCAAACAGTTCTTTTTCTCCTATCCATTTTTGGGGTTAAAGTCCTGTGAGATTCCCGGGAAAACAGAGATGCTGCCGGGGATTCCACCTGGGATGTTCAACATTCCGGCATCCTTATCTCTTCACCCGCTCAGGGGGAAACATTCGAGTTATCTGGGATGGCTTTACGGCCACGAGCAACCGGGGGGCTCCACGTGGGACACCCACCCCCTTCGGTTGTAGGCAAAGATCGCCTGCTGCCACATCGCCCTCCCCAGAATCACAGAAGCCAACACAAACACGGCGTGATTCCGGAAAGTTCGCGTGAAGGGGAGAGGCTGCAGATTAAGGGCGTTTGAAGCTGCGTTGCCCGAAGTATCGTTGAGCAGGCTTGGGCCTAAGCTTATTAGGCTTACCATCGGCTTAGGCATCAAAATAAGCGTCGGCTCAGGCTTCGGCTTAAGTCGGGCTCAACTTAGATTTTCAGCTTTGGATTAGACTGTAGCCGCTACTTATGGCGAATCAAAACCTCACCTACGGCGGCGCAACCTAAAACAACCTAAAACAAAAGCTATTTTTCACGTTATCGCTTCTGACGCGGATTGCGTCAGCTCCGTCATCTTCAACGAGTTCGAGAATTTTTCAGCTGTTCGTCAAGTTCGCTAATTAATCTTCATCGCCAGCTGTGTCTCAAAGGCGCGTCATTAAGCCAGTAACACAGCTTCTTTAAATACGCCTTGAAGACGTCATCACGTTTGTGACGTCATCTATTTTTATTCTATTTTCCGACTGCTGCCTCAACTTGTACATTTCAGGCATGGCTTGAAGTGCATCAAAACGGACATAATAATCGTCTGGTGGCGTCACGCTCTGGTCACGGGCGCGCGGACGTCACAATCCTAGCAGCGGCGTCGCCTTACGTCTTCGTCTAAACAGCTAGTGAGTACGTCCCGAATCTCAGGCCACGTGGGCACCTCGTGCGCTGCGTACCGCGTCACGTACGCCTTCCCTTTTTGTTTTTACACTACTTTTTCCATCTTTAAGATACGTAAATCTTCAAAACTTTATAAAACTTGCATCAGGGTGCTGCGCAGGACCATATCGTGAGGAAAATGGATTTTATTAGTTTGAAACACTAAATCATTCGAAAGAGCATTTTTTTGCACCAGATGCACTCTTCGGTTCCAGCAAGAGCAATTAGTTTCGGCAAAATATTTCTCCCGAATTTTTGCACGAGTCTAAAATCTGCGATTTTGAGCATTTTCGCTCTACACTGAGCGGTATTGTCTTCAAAATGCCGATTAAACAAATTTGGAAAGCCCGTTTCAGGATGAGCGCAAAATTCTGCACAAGGTCAGGGTTGGTCGTGCTCGGAACGGGGATGTCACTCAAAAGCGGCTCCTTGTTTGCAGTTTCTGAAACCAGATTTCGAATCCAAGCAAAATTCTATGCAAAATGTGTGCCAAGTCAAAACTCACGAACTCACGCTCAAAAACGTCCACTTGTGAGTTCTGACGTAAAAAGCATGGTCACGGAAATTCAAAGAACTTCTGGATGTCATCAGCCTGATCCAGATCACTTTTCCGTGACCCGGATCCGGTTTTGTTTACAATCGTCGGCTGTTCTCCTCCGTTCTCCCATTGTTATTTTTATCAGCTTACACACATACGGGCTGACGGCCGGTTGTAAGAATGGCGGATCAGCCTCTTCCTTTTTTGTGCTTATCACCGCCCTTCCCCGCGGGCCCTCAGCGTGTAATTTCCGCGAGCACACGCATATCGCTGTGTTTTTGTGGCTGCGAGTAAAAGACGTGGATTCTTTGCGGGACCCCCGGGTTTTTATGCCAGTTTGAGAGCCGGGGAGTGAGATTCGGCTTTTGATGGGGGTTAGGGTGTGAAATTAGAATGGGGGCAAAGTTTCCGGGGGACCAGAAGAGAAGAGCCTGATCTATGCAATAAGCGACCTGAATATCGGAATGCATTGAATAAAATTTGGAATAAATTTAAATTGAATAAATAAGCGGAAAATTGAATTTTGTAAATCCGGAGCTTTCGCATTATCGGGGGGGCCTTTATAAAGAACCGCGAATTAGTCCTATAATTCTAGAAAAGCCTAGTAATTAAATAGTATTTTTTTAGTAATGTAAAGTATTTTTATATTGTTTTTCTCTGAAATTAGACCATTTTGAACACTGCAAATCTATCTAAAAATATTAAACAAACCATAAAAAATCCAAAATTTTGGTCGAAAAAACTGTAATTTGGTTTTGCGTTTAGTAATAGTAAAAATACTTGCTCCATGTGTATCAGAAAAATTAGATATCAAAATAAATAATGCAAAAAAAAACAGAAATCCTGATAATTGTCTGATTACATGATTCCGGTGCCGACGGTGAGCGCGTTACCGTATCCCTCTCTCTCTCTCTCTCTCTCGCCAGCCGGAACCTTGAAAATATCGTCATTTACCAAGCAACGCGGTGCTGAGGCTGATTTTTCATATGTTCCAGATACCAGATGCTAGTTCTGATATTTGGTGCTTGTGCAAAAGCGGGGTCAAAGGGAAGGGTTTTGCAAAAGAGCTACGACAAGAGATAAAGCAACCACGAACGACCAAAAATCTGTACGCGAACAGGGCGCAGCAGATACCGAAAAGGGGTCGATACCTGGCAGTGGGTCAAGATAGAAAAATTGGGACAAAACCAGCAGGGCAAACCCATTTCAAAGCTTCGCTCGAAATTAATTTAAGAATTTACCAGAAGGAGAGCGCGAAAGAGAGAGAGAGAGAGAGAGAGAGACGGAGAGAGAGAGAGAGCGAGGGAGAGAGAGAAAGAGAGGGGGCGAGAGATATGGAGAATGCTATCCTGGAGCTAGATTGGACGAATAAAGTTTCGGGTTAAATAATTTTACAAGCTAGTTTGCTTATTTTTCACACTTGTAAACCCTCAGAAGACTTGACACAAATATTTAGCTTTCTTAAAATGAACTGCAACCCGTCTCTTCCGGCAACATTCGGCGTCTCCCCATCGAGCCCATATTTGCACAAAGAAATGGCATAAAATCGTCTGGCCGAGCGCCAGTCCGCCCTCAAAGCTTAATCACAACCCGGAAATCGCATTGATTCGGACAGAGACCTCGAATTTTCTGATTTTTTTTCTATTAAAAAGTTCCATAATGAAGAAGCACCGAAAGAGGGGTGAGTGATTATGATTTTCCGAGAATTAAATTCCGCAAAAATAACCTGAAAAACGGAGGTATGAATAATTCGATGCAGCATGGTCCAGTCAGCCGATGAGACGATTTTTCGATATTTGTCAAACTATGGCGAGGCTTTAGATAAGGACCGGCTTAGGGTGTGAGGGTGGACCGGGAGAATCTGGAAATGGGCTGTCCCGTTTTTAAATGATTTTACCTCATTTTTTAAGTGAAAAACCGTGTCTTACTTTACAACAATTAAAGGACGCTTTGCGTGCAGCTTCATGGCGTTAGCTGGAAAAGCTTATTAGTGCCGCCTGGTACGCTGCAGATACACTGAAAAACTTGAAGTTAACCTACTAGGAAACTAGGGCAACGATGAGGTAACATTTTATTCTGAACAAGCTGGCGTTTTCCAAATTTGCCTAATACGTTACGATCCGTTCGAGAACAATTGATTTCATAATGACCTAATTTGGAGTTATGTTCCGTCTGGTCGGCCATTTCGGCTTGTTTAGGGAGTGGCCATATAGCCTCCCTCGGACCCGGATGGGCAGGCGGGCGTGGCATATTGGTAGTGCGCGTGCCTTTGGATTGTTTACGCGCGGGTTCGATTCCCGATTGGAAATAAACTTTTGCGTTTTGCTTTCATACCCAATTGGCTATGATTTTGGGTAAAAATAAAAACATCAAAACTAGGAACACCATGAATTTCTGAACACGTTGAGAATAGTTTTACAATAGTGCCACGGGAATCTTCATACTCGCCGAAATTTTCATCGTGATTGCCGTTCTTTTTACGTTTTGAATACTGTCGAAACCGATCCGGGTATGATCGATCAAAAAGTACTATTTAGGTCTTGCAAATATTGTTCCATGACGTTTTCAAAGGCCTTCCATTAAAAACCTCTAAAGCCGGACTGTCAGGGATTTTGCCTCAAAAATGCACTGCGGTTTCCCAATATCGCGATTTTGGAAAATCTAAAAACGGATTAAAATCAACGCAGAATTCGTCAGAAGGTGCAGTCCTAGCATGAAAAACCACCCTCATTTCTTCCTTCTCCCTTGTTAGTGTTCAATGATTTTTCGGGGGTGTTGCTGCATTACGAAGACGCTTAGGTATTCTCAGTATCGGACCTAAATTCTCACAAGGTCTTAAACAAAGTTAAACGACTTTCTTAGGGATTCTTTTTAGTTTAATGCAGAAGCCATAGCCCCCAAAATTTCAGGCATTTCTTCCCATCAATCCAGAGGCTATTACGAGCGTCGTTTTGTTTGAACTGATGCATTCGAAAATGCATCAGTTTTAAAGATATGTAAAGATACGTTGCTTGCTCCTTTAATGAGGTAGAGGTATTTTCTAGCTTGCAGGAAATGTACGTGTTTTAAAGGTCAGTCGAACGCTTTGGTCATTTCCATATGTTGCTCTCACTCCCCCTCTCTTCCTCTCTATCTCTCTCTCTCTCTCTCTCTCTCTCTCTCTTTCTCTCTGTCTCTCTCGCCTGTTTTGCCAAAAGTCTATGACCCCCTGACCGCCACCGTAATATTTTCCAGCTTCCGGACTCCCTGCTAATCAATTCAGCTCACCCCCTAGCTAATCCAATAAGCCCCCGGGAGCAGTTCATTGGCTGCGGGGCTGTAGATGAGTGATGGCGGCTTCCATTCAAAATCACTCCAACAGAACCCGGGCCAAAAGACGGCCCGTTATCTAGTGGCGCTTGTATCGATGCGTAGTCCTCGCCCATCTCTTCCCCCTTCCCGTCTTTGACGAATAAATGCCCCCTATAAATTTTTTCGAGAGTGCCATTGATGTTATTTGCGATTCGCCCTTATTCTGGGCCTTTTTGAAGTTTTTTTCTTGGGAATTTGCATGGCTTTTGACCATGAGAAATCCGAGTGCCAATTAGTTTGAAAAAAATTTTTGTCACTAGCTTTGCTTCTCTAAATTTCATTATTTTGAGCTGTATAAAACCCTTAGCATATTTTTAATTCGCTCCCCAATAGCCTTAACAGAATTTCGAAAAATAAAAGAAATCCCGAAAAATCGCCGGCCAACCCCATTTTCCGGGCTTTTTTTGATTTGTTATAAATTTCTTAAATATTCTGCTTCGGTTTGGAATTAAAATTCGTATGATATTTGTTGATGCCCTACCGGTGCGCGACGTTGCAGCCCGAAATAATAATGAAATACTGAAAAATCCACGACATTATACCCCCCCCCGCTAACAAACCGGTGCCATTACATGAATTGTTATTACATGAGCAGAACCTGAATTTAAGCCATAATCCCGACAGCCAAAATCCCGACAGCCATAATCCCGACAGCCGAAATCCCGACAGCCATAATCCCGACAGCCGAAATCCCGACAGGCAAAATGTGATATTTTCTGCCATTTTACCCATAAATGGTTTTAAAATCGTCGCTTTCTGGGTGTCGGTATTTTGGCTGTCGGGATTATGTATGTCGGGATTTTGGCGGCTTCCCCCCTTCCTACTAATACCCGATTCCCGCCCATCCTCGAGTCATGAGTTAACATTTCACTTATTGTCGTTTTGCTTATTCGTCTAACAAGCTATCGGAAAGTCAGTTTCTCATGCAAGGGCCGCATTCCAGCGCCCAAGGCCCGCGAAGCGCGTTTTGGGCGCTGGTACGTCTAATAATTATTATTTCCATATTACGCGTCAAAAAATTTTTTCCAACCGTTCTGCGTGGTTTAGGGCATGCATGTGGTACAGCCTATACCTCACCCAGACTGAGCCAGCCGCCAACCAGCGCACACTACTCTATTTTCTGAGTAATTCTTGAATATTCAAAAAATGACTTCAACATCCCGCGTCGCACCCGTAAAACTAGCTTTGGCGTATTTTTGTGACGCTTCCAGGCAACTTCGGTCGCCCTAAAAATTATAAAAATACCCTTCCAAAAACTATTTGCAATTTAATTATTTCTAAAAAATAACAGTCAAGATCGCCCCTTCCAAATCTAGCTATTTCTTTTGCGCACTATACCCAACACGCCCTAATCAAATTTAATCACGCCGGAAAGCGGCTTTGCCGTTAAGTCAAACTAATCGGTTTGTCTTGATGCGTGTAGCTGTCTCTTGCACCTCTTTCTAACGGTTATCAGATGACGCCCGCCATGTAGATGTTTCAGCCCGAAACATTCGATGTTATAACTTTGCACAATTTTTTACACCTTTTTGTGGATGATCGGACAGTTTTCATCAACCTAATTAAGTTAGCGGCTATGCCTTGAAAAGTCGCATTTAATCGCGTTTTTGGTAATTCTAGAATTTTACAAAAATATTACCTCATTTAGGGCTTTTGCATCCAATCGTTTCGTTAAAATTCGCCTCGTGTTGCCAAAAGTTTTTCGTGAAAATGACGGATCAGCTCGGCAAGAGAATTTTACGACTAGCTCAGGGGGTTTCGAGGCGTCTAGAAGTTTTCATAGTCACGTAGCACCAATAGCCCTGAAATCCACAGCAAAACGTAGACTTCTAGCAGTTCGGACACCGGCCAAAACCTCCGTTTTAGGTATGACAACAGATGTGTGGGCGCTGGTACGTGGAGACAACGAACGAGCACTTGAAGAATATTTGGAGGGCTGCGAAGGCGAGGGACATGTAAGCGCTTTATTAACATCTAAGAATATTTCTCTCTCGCTCCCTCTCGCTCTCTCTTTCTCTCTCTTTCTCTTCATCTCTCTCTCACTTTCTCTCGCTCTCTAAAACTCGCCATTTTGTAGAAACTAGAAGAAGTCTCCCGGCAACTTGACAAGGCCACTGCCGACTCGAAGAAGCGTTGCGCCGAACTGGAGAAGGCCATTTTGCTGGAGGCCCAAAACGTAAGGAGGGGTTGCTCGGAAATTGGAAACTTTAGCCTAAATGTTTAGTTCAAAGTCGAGATCCTCGCACGGCAGCTGAGCGTCGAGCGTCATATACACGCTTTGGTGATCACGAGAAACGCGAAGTACTTCAATAGGGTAAGGAAGAGAGAGAGAGAGAGAGAGAGAGAGAGAGCGAGAGGAAGCACGAGAGATAGCGAGAGAGCGAGAGAGAGAAACAGGGCGCGAGAGAAGAACACGAGAGAGGGCACGAGGAAGGGAGATATCGTGAGAGTGAGCTAGTGTTAGATATTGAGGAAGAGCTTGAGAGATAGTGAGGGAGAGAGATCGATAGAGAGAGCGTGAGCAAGAGAAAGAGCGTGAGCAAGTGAGTGAGACAGCGATACAACGTTAGATAGCCAGTAATTCGTTCTGATTTCTTGACTCATTCCCACCCACCTCCACTCACCCCAAAATCTCCATAAAAACTGCGGCGTTTAATGCGGCTTACCCGGGGAATTCTCGACTTTATTAGGGGGGTCTGGCTGCTATCTGGGTTGGGCTTTCGCCGAGTTGAGTGTATGTGTGCCCATTCTTTGGTGATAAGGCAGCATCTTCTGAATTCGGCCTGCTGCCCGCATTCCCCCCGGCCCCAGGCTGCACTCCCCTTGATTGGCTTATCGATTTGCGTATTTTTAAAAGGACTCGGAAGCGTGGCTACGGATTTTGTTGGTTGCGGTTTTGGCCTACTGATTTACGGCGTCGCGACACGTGACCAGCCTTTTCCTTCGTAATTGATTAAGGTGTTCGAGGTGGCGGACGCGTTGCGTGTCGCGGGTGCCAGAGACTTACTCTCTCTTTCTCGCTCTCTCGCTCTCTCTCCCTCTCGCTCTCCCTCCCTCTCGCTCTTTCTCTCGTTCTCGCTATCTCTCGTGGTCTTGTCTCATGCTCTTCCTCCTTATCGCCATCCCTTGTCCTCTTTCGCTCTCTCGCTTTCCCGTGGTCTCGTGCTCTCTCCTGCCCTCGGGTTCTCTCTATCTCACTATCTCATACCAATATCCATAGCTCTCTCTCTCTCTCTCTCTCTCTCTCTCTGGCTTTCTCGCTCCCTTCTCTCTTGCTCCTTGTTCACTCTCTGTCTTTTTCTCTTGCTCTGTCGCTCTCTCGCTCTCCCTTGCTGGGCTCTTTCAATACTAGGTTTTTTTTGAAAGTTATTCTTGCCCTTTTTTCCTCGGGATCAAATCCAATGTTGTTTTTCACAGTCTGTTTGCTTTTAACTCCCCGCATTTATCGGCTTCACCGCGGGCAAGCTTTCATTTCCGGCCACTCAGCCAAAAATTCCCAGCTTTTGCAGCTACAGCGCACTACTAGCTTTTCCTACACCCCGTTAAAGACCCGGCTTGACCTTTATCACTGGAAAGGCTGTGGGCGGCTGTAAAAATTATTATCTGAAACGGGCGAGCAGCCTCAAAGTGAGTGCCTCACCCAGCAATCAATGTTTGTTTACGATTCCAGGGCGGTGCCTTGAAAATGCTTTTTGCCTTTGAAAAAATGTTTTTAGGATGCTTTCGATAGCTCCCTCACTCTCTGTACCTCTTCCTGTCTCGCTCTCTCTCTCTCGCTTTCTCTATCTTTCTCTCTCTCTCGCTCTCTCTCTCCCTGTCTCTATCTCGCTTTCTCTCTCGATCCGTCTACCTCTCTCGCTGACTCTCTCACCAGCTCTCTCGCTCGCTCACTCGCTCTCTCTCCCTGTCTCTCTCTCGCTTTCTCTCTCGATCGCTCTACCTCTCTCGCTGACTCTCTCACTAGCTCTCTCGCTCTCTCTCACTCGCGCTCTCGCGCTCTCTCTCCCGCTCTCTATCTCTCGCTCTCCAGCGTTCTCCAACGAAACGCAACGCCCTCCCACCCGCGTTGTGTTTCGCTATCTCCCATTTCCAGAGATTTCCGACCAGCTCCAGTGGACGCTCCCTTCGCGCCGACTATTTTGAGCAGAAGCGGCTGCGAGAGGCAAGATTTTTGAGCTCTACGAAAACTTGCGAGGTTCCAGAAGGAACGCCAGGCGCTCACGTCAAATAGGACGCCGAAGGTCGCGGAAAAGCCGGAACGGTAGGTGTTGCTGAGTTTTAGATTTTCTAAACTTCGGGTTTAAATTGGATTAATTAGACTTGAAGTAACAATTAGGGAGACTTTTACAGACCTCAATCCCTGGAGAAGCTTGGCCCCGTCAAGGAGCCGCCACCGCTGACCCTTTTGCAAAGGATCAGAAAGGCAAAGATGTCAGGTGGGTAGCAAGGGATTATTTAGCTATTACACATATATACAATATCAAATATTATCACATATTTATTTTATTGCATACTCAGCTTAAGTTTCCTAAGGTTTAAATTATAAAACATCGATAAACTCGAGTTTTTAGGTCAACTCCCAGCTCATGATCCACCACCTGTACCTGCTGGAGATGCGGTATTTCAGAGAGGGAGAGGGAGAGGGAGAGAGAGAAAGAGAAAGAGAGAGAGAGCGAGAGAGAGGAGAGATAGATTTCCGGCCTTTAAGAGTCCAACCACAATTCAACCGCCCTCCCTGGCCTACCATGAATTTCGGGAGCAAGTCGAGGTCGGAAAAATGGTGGACCGTGTTAATTCTGGAGCTTATCGGTCAGTTTTACCATAGCGACGGTTTTGCCGTGACGCTAAACGCAACGCGAGCGTGTTTCTGTGCTTTTGAACTGTCATAATCCATTGCGCAGGCCAGAGCGTGCATGTGCGCTGCGTGTCGTCTTGCGTGTAGCGTTGCGTGCCACGTTGCGTGTCAAGCTGCGCCTTGCGTTGTACGTCGCGTTGCGAGCGACGTTACCTGTCGCATGTCGTGTCGCGTTGCGTGTCACGTTCGGTGTCGCGTTGCGATTCATCCCGCGTGGCAGGTTGTGTGTCGCGTTGCGTGCCACGTTGCTTGTCACGTATTTAAGACAGAGCACACACGATTTTTAGAGAACAACGCGTACCCTCAATACTACAAGAGGACACTGTTGGCGAGCAGACTGAGGTGAGCACGAGCTTTTTCACCTCTTAAACACCGTTCAGCACGACCAGCCCGTCAGCCACATCCGCCAAATCCATCACGAGGCCACAAAGTCGCCCTCAATCCAATCTACCGAAACCTCGTCCTCCCACGAAAAACCGAAGACCAAGATCACCTCCAAAGTGCGCTCCGCCATTCTGTCCACAGCCAAGAAGCTGACCCGGGGTCGTAGCGGGAGCTCTGGGTCTGGGGGGAGTCGCAGGTCCACGCAGGAGATCCACATCGTTTCTCAGGCCGATGCGCATCCCGGTGATCCGGACAATATCGAAAATCGGCTCCAAGAGACTTTGGTCCTTGACGTTCCACCTCCAGTAGAACTTCATCGCAGTAGAGAGCTGGAAGAAACACATTCAAGCAGTTCGACCGGATTGATTTTGCAAACCGAGGTCTCGGCCACCGTCCATGTTCATCGACAAAGCGATCAGATCCACCTTGAGCACCACCAGGGGGTGGATCATCTTCACGGAGTCGAGCTGAGACGTGAGCACGAGCATTATGATCCTTATAAGGATTCTGATGAGATGTACGAGCAGTATTCGGCTCCGAAGGGTGTTCTTGGGACTGGACAGGGTGCGTCCGTATCATTTCGGAAAGACGAGGAGTTCGAGCAGTACAGCGCTCAGAAGACCATCATTGGGGTTGGCGCTTCACCGACTTCAGGTGGGATCGGGCATGGTGCGTCCATAACAGTTGGAAAGTCCGAGGTCTTCGAGCAGCACAGCGGGCAGAAGAACATCATTGGGAGTGGGAGTGGAGCTTCGGCGGCTTCTGAGGGTGTTGTGGTTGGACATGGTGCGTCTGTCACTCTGTCCGCAACACCCGAGAAACCCCACGTTTTCGAGCAGTACAGCCCTCCAACAAACATTGTTGGGCTCGGAGCCTCACCTACCGGAACTTTGCCGATAATAGGCCGAGGCGCGACACGAACAAGTTCAAGCCCAAAGCCCTATGACCGCTACACCCCCCACGGTTACTCCCCGTCCACAAAATCACCAACCTTTAAAGTGCCACCCATCCCCACCGAGGCCATCGAGCCGTACAGCCCCTATGCTGACGTTGTCCTAAAGAAGGTAGGTGAACAAAAGTCAGCTCACTACAACGCCTACGGTGCTGACGCCGAGATCGCTGCCGCTTCACAACGTCACCTCATCTCCCCGGAACCACAGCTCGACGAATCCGGATATGCAATTCCCGAAAGGGCATTATCACCGCCCCCCGATGCCCCGCCCACAGAGAAGAAGTGGACCTGGAGGGGCACAACAACTTCGGCCAGTTCAAGGAGCAGAACCCCCACAGACTACGAGGTTGCTGATTACATGATGGAGACGGCGAGGTTGGATGATGCTCGTATCGAGCACAGAGCCGTCGATGACACCCCCAGGATCAGTGAGCGTGTCCTCAGCCCAGTCGAAATGGAGCGCGTACTCAGCCCCGTGCTAAGCCGGGAGCACGAGCTGCAGACGAAACTCCACTATGATGACGACCTCTCCGAAAAGCTCAGAAAATCACTGCAAGAGGCCGAGAGATCGCTTGCCCAACCAAAGGAGAGGGCAGTCGATGTACAACACCGCAGGTTTGAAGCGTCTTCCAGCGTCTCGTCCACGGATTTTGTGCAGGAGGTGATGTCGAGGAGGAGCTTCAACTTGGATGGGGCTCCGCATAGAGCTGTGCCGAGTACGGTGACTCCGCCCTCGACGCCGTTGACCGCGTAGGTTGACGCTGTTCTGCTTAAGGGCTTGATTTTAGGACCATTACATCGACGGCGAATCCCTTGGCTGCGTACGCACGTCAGGAGAGTCATCTGGAGACGCACGATGAACATGCTGAATATGATGAAGTGACGGTGGAAAGGGTGCAGCAACAGAAGGTGGGTGAGAGAGCGAGGGAGAGAGAGGGGAGAGAGAGAGAGAGAGAGAGAGAGAGAGAGAGAAGAGAGAGAGAGAGAGAGAATATGTTCCAGGTGGAGCCCATCTACTCCGAAGTCGCAGAAACCCACAGCCCCATCAAGCCGAAGCCCATCTTCAAGCCAAAAACCGAACCCACCGAGCAGGGCAGATCTCAGCTTCTCGAAGAGATCCGCAACCGCAAATGGAAACCCGAACCGGTGGTGCTCACCAACTACACGGTACACACCGAACCATCACGACCCACCAAGCCGGTACCCGCACCACGCAACCATGAATATGACGAGGTGGCCAGAGAGGAGCCAGTGAGACAGGCGTCGCATCGAGAGGTATGTGTTTTAAAGGTGTTTTAAAGGTGCCAGATTCGACGTATTTGGTAGACTAGGTCTCGACGGCGACTGCAGCTCATCCGGCCAAACCCCTCTTTTAGGTATTCGGCCATTCCCAACTCTCCGGAACCTACACCTCCACGGTCGAGACACACCTCGGCGAGGAGAACATCTACGAGGAGATTGATCACTATCAAATCGTGCCCGCCAAACAGAACTCCACGACCTCCCAGAAGACGTCTGCAGCCCCTCCCCCTCCCCCCACCTCGGCCCCACCTCCTCGTGATGTGCACCGGGCTCGCGAGGAGTTTGCCCATCGACACGACTCGAGTGCTGAGCGAAAGTTTAAGGTAAGTAGGCTTAGTGGACTTCGTTTCGGCTCAGGCTTAGGCCTAGCTTAGCTTTCGCTTAACTTTGGCTTAGCTTGGTCATAAACCTAAATTTCAACCTCTTTTCAGGGCAACAAGTACGAAGACGAACCAGCCCCCGAACCCACCGAAGATGAACACCTTGACTGGGAGCTAATCTACACGACGAACGCCATCCGCCAGATGAGCCGCAACAACAAGTGGAGGGAGAGCATGCTCAACAAGGACAAAATCCCGCCCGTCCCCAAGAAGACGAAGGAACTCCCCGCCGATGTGCTGCCCAAGAATTCGCCATTTACAAGACCGGCGGAGAGCCCGAGCTCGGGGAGGAAGACGCCGACTTCGTGGACCAAGAATGAGGGCTTCACGTTTTCGGTGCCGGGGATACAGAGAATCGCCGTGGAGGATGAGATGGAAGAGGAGAGGAGCAAGAGAGCAGCGCCAGAAGCCTGGGAGCATGAGCGTGTCGGGGTCAAGCAGGTGCCAACGAATATTGCACGAGGTGAGGGTTTGCTAGAAGCTTGTTCATCTACCGAAAAAGCGGAAATAAATCCATTTAGGTCATCAAATCACGGTGCCGCGAGTGGCCCAACCCAAGGAGGTGGTGGAACCCCAGCCGGTAGATCGACAACCCACTCACCAAGCCCCTGTTGCGCCTCGACGTGCCACGACGGAGGAATCCTACCACTTCCAGGGTGTCAAGAATTTACGCCAGCAGTTCTGGTGAGTTTCAAAAGAACCGACAAGCCAATAAAAACCACGATTCGAAACGTCGAAATTTCAAAATTCGGGTTTTCAAAATTTCGAGAATTAGCGAGATTTTGGCATTATTAGTTTTAACGTGGTGGATTTCGACATTTTGCAGTTTCAACATTACGGAAATTCCGACTTTTTAGAATTAATTGTAAGCCAGCTTGACCAGCTCCATTCCAGCTCCCCAGAAGCCGCGCCATGGCGTCGTACCCAGTCCGTTGGAAACGTGTACGAGGTGCCGAGGGCAAGGCTGGAGCACGGTGATGATCTGAGGACAAGACCTGGGCCTCTGAGTGAGGTTCCGAAGGGGAGGCCCAGCTCGACCTCATCCCTATTGGATACGACAACGCCATCGACACCGATTAAGCAACCGGCCAGGACACATCAGGACACGCCGAGGGTCGTCAGGAAGGAGGTCACCTCGCCGCTTCCTCGGATTCAGAGTCCAAGGCCTCGGCCCGTTGATTTGAGCCCGTTGACGGCTGATGCTCAGCAGAGGTATTGAGTTCCTTTCGCTCTCTCTCTCTCTCTCTCTCTCTCTCTCTTTCTCTCGCACTCGCTCCACCACCTATTTTTTTTTTAGATTCTACACCCTACGCTCACCAAGCCCACGAGCCCAAACGACACCAAGCCCACTGGCTAGGTGAGTCTGATTCAAGCTTATAAAACCAAATTTCCCAGATCCGAGGCAGAGCTTCGAATTGGTGGCGGCGCGCAACCAGGCCAACACTTCCACTCCAAGCCCTCAGAAAGCGACCAGCACGAGGTTCGACACCAGGAGCACCACCTCGAAAAAGGTGGGAGCACGAGTAAAGGGACCAAAGTGGCTTTTCGAAACTATGAGATTCGAAAAAATTATTACCCGTAATTTAGAAAATCACTACGAGGAGATCGAACACGGTGAAGTAATCGGGAAGCCTGAAGTGCAGCACCAAAAACCGGTGGAGCATCACTATGATGAGCCTGCCAAGGAAAATGGACATCACCCGCATGGGCCCGACTACTCACCGTACCCACATCACTACGAACACACCTATGAACCTCATGTACCATATGGACTGCCGCATCATGGACATCACTACATACAACATCATCATGAAGACGGACGGAGGCGTCATGGGGAAAATCGAGAGGATAGAAGATATGTACACTACGGACATCATCATATACAATATCATCATCGGGAACAGGTTCAAGGTAGGGAGAGAGAGCGAGAGAGAGAGAGAGAGAGAGAGAGAGAGAGATACCAAACTTAAGCTACTTTGCAGATCATCCCCATGAAAAACCTCAGCCCCACTACGACCCCTACCATACGAAAACCCGTGACGGAGACCGTTTCGTACTCCTTGAAGCCTCGAATCTCCCGTCCGTATCCCCGGCCCCTCCCACAAATCCACCTTCCGACACGAAACGGAAGCCCAAACAGCCCCCCATCCTCCCCGCCGAGGAGCCCGAGCCCGAATTTGTGAGGACCCAACGCGAACTTTACCGAAAAATCGAGGAAAACCGAAAGACGGCTGAGCAACTAACGAAACAAGAAGCAGAACAACGAAAGGCCGATCGAGCCCTAGCAGAACAGGAGGATAGACGAAGAGAGGAAGAGAGAAGGAGAGCAGATATAGAGAGGACAATGAGAGAAGAAGCTGAAGAGGAGGAGAGGGTCAGGAGAAAGCGAGAAATGGAGAGGGAGAGGCTGGAGGAAGAGGATAGAGAACGGAGACGAAGAGATGAGGAGAGGAGGAAGAGGGAGGAGGAAGAGGCCAGAGAGGAGGAGGAGAGGAAGAGGAGGCAGATGGAGATCAAGGAGAAGGAGCAGGAGGTGCGACGGCTGGAGTTGGAGCGGCTAAGGGCTATTGAGGTAGGCGAGGAGAGGTTAGAGACCATTGAGGAGAGCTAGCAGAGACCATTGAAGAACGAATCTTATCCTCCAAAATTTTAGACCGAAAAAGAGAATCGTCGGCGGGCGGAGGAGCGTGAGAAGAGGAGAAGGGCCGAGGAAGAGGAGGAGGAGCAGAGACGCCAAGATGTAGAGCGACGAGAGGAGGATGATCGCCTCTGGCAGCTTGAGCAGGAGAGGAAGTATGAAGAGGAGATGAGGAGGAAGCGGGAGGGCAGACTGCATTCACCGACTTACCGTGATGCCGACATTTCAAGAACCGAGGAGCACATCTACGATCAGGTGTATGAGCCGTTGGAGAGACCGGAGAGAATGGAGAGAATCGAGGAGACAAGAACGCAGCAACGGGTAGGTAGCATTGAAGGGACTGGGAAGGTAGAGCGATGGATTTCATAAGCAGAATTTTGCCATTCCAGCAACATGGCGGGTATCACTTGGAGCACTACGAGGACGAGGAGATTGAGAAGACGGTGATACCGGTGTATGGAGGGCATTTGGTACATGATGGCCGAGATGTGGGTTTGAGAGGGAGCAATGACGGCAAGAATCTTGTAGATGACCGTGTTCCCGATCGCTACAGCGCATCATTACGATGAGATTCACTACCAGTTGGCTCCTGAGCAACGACCGCCCGGAATTCCGGAGCATATCGACTTGACGTGGGTTTTAGGTGTTGCTCTAACACACGATCTCTCTCTCTCTCTCTCTCCTCTCTCTCTCTCTCTCTTTCGTCTATTCAATCACTCTTTTAGTAATGCCGCAGAGGCAACCGAACACCATCTAAAGTCAGTTTTGCTTCCGCTTTGCATGCGCTGCCTCTCACTCCCCGACCTCCTCGACCTCCCCCAGATTGCTGAAAATCCCCGATTTTAGGAATGCCGAAGAGGTGACGGTAGAGACGAAGACCAAGGTGGTCACCATCGTCAAGCGCCGGAACGTCACGTAAGAAAAATAGGAAGTCGGTTGAGCAGCAAAATTTAGGGGCGAAATCTTCGAGGAGGAGTATCTGACTGAAAACTCGACGTTTCCGACATCCGTTCATCTGACGACGCCTATTCATCGGCTATATGAGTGGGTTTGGTGAGAAAGAGAGAGGGAGAGTGAGAGAGAGTGAGAGAGAGAGAGGGAGAGAGAGTGAGAAAACGCTTCCAACACTGTTTTCAGCTCCAACACCCCAACGTCACACTACCATACACCTGCCGGGGACCAGGGTCATCTACAAAGAGCTGGTGCTACACTTGGCCAAGGCGCCAGCCCGATCTACGACACCGTATACGAGGGAATGACAGGCATCGGGTAGGTAGATGATACCGTAAACGGGACTTGGAAGTCAAAAAAGATCACTAAAAATCAGGCATGGCAATCGGCCGGGCCGATCGGCTTTTTCGGCCTGGATTTGAATATCGGCCTATTAGAATTCGGCTCGGCCGATCACTTCCGGAATCGGCCATTCCAGGGCCGATTTTCGGCCTTCAGTCGGCCCGGCCGATCGGCCGAGCCGAAAGCCGACATGTTAGTTACTAAGCAAAAATTTCTCAAAAAAAAATCTCGAATCTATTTTTCCAATTTATTTTTTATCGTTTTGCTTAAGAAAATAGAATGCCTACTGGACCTGATCGGCATTTTGAATTCCGAAGCGGCGAATCGTGAATTATCAATTCGTGATTTTGGAATCGATATTTCGGCCGGTGTTACCCAGGCTCGGGTCTCAGTTGTCGACATTTTATTCTGGTACCGCGCACGCGACAATACATGTCTAGCCCCCATCCATTATGGTTTTTCTCATTTACATCAATTTACATGCAATTTAGATAAAGTCGGCCAAGCCGAATCGGCTCGGCCGATTTCCCAAAAATTCGGCCGGGCCGATCGGCTCGGCCGAAAAAATTAGCATAGAGCAATCGGCCCGGAAGTGGCCGAATTAGTCGGCTTTCGGCTCGGCCGATCGGCCCGGCCGGCCGATTTTGCCATCCCTGCTAAAAATCGCAATTTTGGACATAGCTACGCGATGATACGCAACGCTCCGCTGCGCGTCGAGTTATGCGTAATAAAGGCATCGCAGGAAAATTTTACATTTTTAAACCCGCCCCTCCTGTCACCATCCCTTTAATCCATCGCCTAGAATCCATTTTTCGACTCCCTTCTGCTACTCGCATTACCACGAATGGGGGCGAGGTTCATATTTCGAATCAGCCCTCTGGGGGCATAGAAGCCTCCGTCCACCCCCCCCCCCCGGGACCCAGTGAATGTCCCATTTGGGGCCCACGGCCTGGTAGACAACCCTTCTCGCAAATCTGGCTCTTGTCCGGCTATTGATCCCTGGATATGTGGGGACAAAACCTGATGCCTGTGTCAGCCTTCGACTGCTAAAAGTTGTTTTTTCAAGTGGATGCTTTTTACCATTTTTTGGAATTTGCATCAGTCGATTCATGGCTTCCTGGTACCTTTAAAAACAACGGCAAGGTATGGCTATGGATTTTTTGGATCTGGACGCTCGAGGTTTTTACGGCAACCGCGACACGCGAAGCGCAAGCTTTCCTGTCTCTTTCCGGTCGTCCCCTTAAAAACCGATAGAATTATGAGAGAGAGAGAGAGAGAGAGAGAGCGAGAGAGGGAGAGAGAGCGAGAGAGAGCGGGAGAGAGAGCGAGAGAGAGCGGGAGAGAGAGAGAGAGAGCGAGAGAGAAGAAAACTACCGGTACAAACCTTTTTCTCTTAAATTTTTCAAATGTTGATCTACATAAGGGGAAGTAGTATTCCGCGGCGACACGACATGCCGAAATTTGAGATTCCGCCCCCAGTCGTTTCATTGGAATTTTTCCGCGCCCGTCTGACTCAAATTTCACCAACTAAAAAAATATCTTTTTCGCAAATTTTCTCTGCCCAAGCTAAGCTGGAGGTTGAGCCTCAGCCTAAACCTAAGCGGAGCTAGAGCTTAAGCCTACGTTAAGCTAAGCTGGACGTTGAGCCTCAGCCTCGACTTAAGCTAAGCCTAAGCCTCGGGCTGAGCGTAGGACGATTTCTAAGCCTACGCTTATTTTTAAGCATCGTACCAAGCCGGTTTCTAAGCTTGATCCCAAGCCTAAGCTTAAGAATAAGCAGATGTTTAAGCCTCAGCTCACGCAAGCCTAATCCCAAGCCTAATGCGCTTCAAAAACGCTCCAATTCCGTATTTCCCCCCTCTTCCAGCCGGCTTTGCGGGTATGCGGGATCGATCGTTTGTGTGTGTGAGTGTATGGGTCTGTTGGTTGGGGGGAATGGCTGGAAGTGAGTCCCTGCCCACCCTCTATCTCTAGCCCCTCCTCCACTCTCTCACTCTCTCGCCCCCGCACCCTCCCGAAACATCCTCACTTGTTTACTGCCCCCCTTTTGCGCATCCGGCCACCCGGTCGCCTTGGGGCCAACCGGCTAATTTTGGTGTTAGTCGGGTTTTTGGCACGTTTTGGGGTTACTTTGGCTTACGCTTCAGCTTAGCTTAATGTTAAGCTTTAACTGGTAGCTTTTTGGTACCTTTAACGGGCCAGGAGCTTCAGGTTATGGATTTTCCTGTTTTCTAAAGTTTTCCTCAATTTGCTATTTGTTTTAATACCTTAGCTAAAACTACGATTTTGGTTTAAGTTAGAGCTCCACATATTTGCTTTTTCATACTTTTAAGCCGTCGAAAAACGTCAAGATACAGAGTTTTGAAGCCTTGACCCGAGCTTTTTTGCTATTTTCCAATTTTCTATCTTGAATTTTGTAGCATTTCTCGCTCGTTTAACTTTAATTTGCCTGAACTAAAGGTGAAGCTGTGACTTTTAGATTTTATCACACACCCTTCAAAATACCGATATTTTTTCCTCGAGCTGACCCGCGTTCCTCGCCAAACCCTAAACTGTGCCCTCAAATCCAACGAAACCGGTCGATTGCCCGCGATTGGCTTCTTTACGGGCTCCCAAAAAAACCGCGACCCCGCAGTGCCCGATTACGGATTCATCGAGTCAGAGCCCGCGAACTGCCCCCGCAGCTGTGCCAGTTTTTCTGGCGATCTCTGCTTCCCTAGCTCTTTCTCTCTCGCTTTCTCTCTATCTCTCTCCCTCGCTCTCTCTAGCATTCCAAATTTTCCATAACTTGTGATGCGCGTTCTGTTTATTCACCCGTGTGTTCCCGGGGCACCGGGTTTTTTTGGCGGATTATTCCGGCGAGGTAGAGCGAGAGAGAGAGAGAGAGAGCGAGAGAGAGAGAGCGAGAGAGAGAGAGAGAGAGAGAAAGAAATAGTATTGTCGAATGTTTCTCGCTTTACGTTTGGCCCTCCCTTTAACCCACCAAAGCCCTAGTCCAACCCATTTTTCTGCCCTTTAACCCGAGGGGGGATGTTCTCGGCTGCTTCTCCTCCAGCTCTTCCTCTCCAAAAAAGGAGGTCCATCCATCGTGGCGACGCCCCGTCGAGGGCAGCCCGACCCTCGAATGGCCCCCCGGGCAGGGAGGGCCAGCCGTTTTCCGGGCGTTTTTTTATCCGATTCTCTCTCTCTCTCTCTCTCTCGCTTCCTCTTAAGGCCATCCCCACAACAATGCGCTGCCCTCGAACAAGCTGGCCACCCGTTTTTCAAATTTTTAGGCCATTCTAAGCGAAATAGAAACTAGTCCACAATCATACACGACATGCAATTCTTGTCTTACTCTCTACTCCACATGTCACGATCCCTTTAAAACCCGGAGACGCGTGTTCAGGGCGGAAGAATGTCGATACCAATGTTTATTCTCTGCCTTCCTCTTCCTTCTCTTTCCTTCTCCTTGGACCCACGACCACACGATTCTTGTCTCCCCCCACGCAACCAAACGACTCCGAATTTTTCAGGGGGTGTTTATCTCTTCTTACTCGATGTTTGGCTTGGAAAGCTTGAATTTTTCGTTTGGCTTAAAAGCTAATTTCTGAAGCCTAACCTTCTTAAGTCGGAAAATTCGTTTTTTAAATTGCTTCCCCAAGAATCTTTGCTAGCTCACCAGGGTTTGAATACACCCTCATCTCTCCCTCTCTCTCTCTCGCTCTCTCTCTGGCTCTGTCTCGATCTCTGTCTCAAAATTTTACACGCACATTCTTTGCTTGGTAGATTCATAAAAATCTTTCCAGCTCCGGCGCCCACTCGAACTCTCCCAACTCGGCGCCGCCGCCCCCAGAAGAGCTTGTAGAAAAGAGGTATGTTGGAGAGTGAGAGAGAGAGTGAGAGTGAGAGACAGAGACAGTCAGATCGAGAAACCGAAATCCAAACTTCAGGGACCAACCGCAGTACCGCTCAGTTGGGACCAGCCACAGCCCACCACACCAAGACGCCCCGGTAGGTCTTGGAACGGAATCTGACAAAGAGTTCCAGCAAAGAGGTCATATTAAGTACTTTCCAGGGATCCCCCACCGGCACCTACTTTGACCGTAACGGTGAGCTGCGAAGGTCGTGGCCGGTGAAGACGTACGACGGCAGTCATTTAGAGCTTGGTTCCCATAAGTATCGGCTGAAGACAATGCCAGATCACGATTCTGGTGAGTGAAAGAGAGAGAAAGGGAGAGAGAGAGAGAGAGAGAAGGCGAGATAGAGCGAGATAATTCAAGTGATTCTTTGTCAGGTCTGGGCAGTGGCGAGCGCCCAAGTCCCGAACGGAATGGCGACGAGACGGCAGCTTTGCGAGATTGGGACCCGAAAGCTATGCTTGACGCCCTTTACGAGGTTGGTTTTTCTGGCTTTCGTTCTCTAATTCTATCGCTCTCTTTATTCTATCGATCGCGCTTGCTCTCTCTCACTATCACTCGATGCCGCTCTTTCTCTATAGCTCTTTCTCCCTATCTCTCGCTTTGTCCCCTCTTTCTCTCTCTTGCCGTCTCTCTCTCTCTCTCGCTGTCCGTCTACCCTCTTAATCCGAAAAATCCATTTTTTTTTCCAGATCTCCTACGAGCGTCGCGCCGAAACAAAACGGGACCGTTTCGTGAATATGCAGGGTCACGTCGAGGTCCCTTCAGATGAAACAGCCACCGTCGCCGAGCTGGAGCGGAATTGGAAGGAGGAATACATGAGGACAAAGGATGGCAGGTTGCAGACATTTGTGGTAAGCAATCCTCCAACTTCCAAAAAATTCCCGAATCAGACTCACTACGCGGGCGAGGCTCCGGTGCAGGATGTCTCCCTGCATGGCGTTGAGATAGAGGCGAACCGAGAGGAGCGAACTTTGCACATCCACGGCGGCAAGGAGCATATTAAGATCTTGTTGAGGTTAGTTTGGGAAGAAGCTTTAAGATTCTGTATCAAGGCCCAGAATTATGGTTTTTATAACATTCGAAAGCCCGAAAATGGCGAGTTTTTGTGCGTTTTGAACGTTATTTTAGTTTCTAAAAGCTGTAAGTTCCAGCGATTTTCATAAATTAAGTTTTACGCATTGAATTAAAAAAATTGTGGGATTGCTAATTAGAGCAAATTATCCCAAAAATTCGCATTTTTTTCACGCTTTATAAAACCAAGCGTTTGAACAAACGTATTAAATTTTGTATACAGAAACGCTCGCCTATGCGCTAGCTTTCGAATGGTGTAAAAAACCCTCCAATCGGACGCTTCTGACTCGAGATATGGAGTAATATTTGGAAGGCCTCTGTGCGCACGTCATATGCGTGTTCAGAGGAGCCTTATGTAGTCTTCCTCAATACGCAGCGCTCCTTTAGCCAACTTACCTGGATCTGTTTACCATCTACGTTCTAGAATCAAAAAGTGCGACACGGCCGAGACGTTCGACAAGTGGCGCCAGGCGCTGCTCTCCCACGCCGCAGCCTCGAACCTCGACCAGTTCGTGACGCCGGTCAGGCGGGCGTTGCCCCATATCTCTAAGGTATCGACTAGGCCATATTGACAAGATCATCTACCATTTTCAGAGGATAGTCATCCTCGAGCTGGGCTCGACGTCGATCCGAGCCGGTGTTCTGTATCAGAAGCCCCTCCTCCCACAGGTCTTCTTCCCGGCGATTGGATGTATACTTGACAACGGGCAGATCGTTGTCGGAAATCAAGCTTATGAGCCGGAGGTTCGTGACAGGGTGTACTGCTTGAGCTTGATGGAATCTAATCCGAGCTCTAACTAAAAACTACATTTCAGAATCGAGAACGTGGCGAGCTGGTGCGACCTATTCAGTGCGATCCGTCGGTGGAAAGGTAGGAGTTTATCAAACCTCTCTGATAGCTCTCCCCAATGGTCTCTGCTAGCTACCGCTCGATTTTCAGGTACTCGATGGACAAAGAAGTGACAAAGGCGTGCATCGAGCGGGCAATCCGCGATCTCGGTGTTGATCCAAGGGAGCACCACGTCCTTCTCTCACTCCCCCAGAACATCCCGACGTCGGTGATTGGAGATCTTCTGCATACGCTTCTACAACAGTTCCACTTCAAGGTAAGGAGCGAGAGAGCGAGAGAGGGGGGAGAGAGAGAGAAATTGCCTTCATTCCTATGCCTTCATTTCCAGGCCGCCGGGATCACCCGCCAACCCTCCTTAATCCTCTACGCCTACGACGTAACGACAGGAGTAGTCGTCGACATTGGCGACCGCCTGAACATCGTGCCCGTCATCGACGGCTACATGGTCGAATCAGCCGTCGTCTCGATCCCAATGGGTGCCCAACAAATCCGAGACTCGCTGAGGACGTCGCTGGCCTCGCACAACAACGTTGGTCCCAAAAAACAACCTCGGATTCTCGAATTTCAGGGTCTCTTCTCGTTCCAGACCCCGTGCGAGCGGTTGATTCTGCGATACTTGATGGAGCATGTAAGTGCAGATCTTGGCTTCAGAGAAGTTTGGCGTTTAGTCAGCGTACGTGCCGGAGAATTACGAGACGGAGAGCGGGGAGAAGAAGAGCATCTCGCTGACGCCGTTCAAGCCAACGTCGAGTATGCCGAGGGAATTTGAGGTGAGAGGAGAGAGACAGAAAGAGGAAGAGAGAGCGAGAGCGAGAGAGAGCGAGAGAGAGACAGAGATAAACTTCACAACCGATTTCCAGATCGACAGCTCTCGCTTCACATGCACCGAGGGTCTGTTCCGCCCCAAAAAGTGGCAGCTCGAGTCGAAGGGCATCCACCACCTCATCCACGACGCCGTCACCCAATCACCCATCGACAGCCGCCGTAACTTGTACAAGTACGGAACCAAAACCATTGCAATCTCAATCTTTTTCTCAGGAACATCTACCTGGCCGGTGGCGCCTCCCTGTTGCCCGGGTTGGCGGAGAAGGTGGAGACCGAACTGGAGACGGTGCTGCCGAACACAATCAACGCCCAGGTGCACATCTCACCGTGGCGGTATCACGCGGCGTTCCTCGGGGCACAGGTGAGCGCGAATTGTTTATTTTTTGGCTGGATAGGTCCTTGAAAATTGGGTACAGGCGTTCCTGCGTTGCAGGCGCGTAGCGTGTATCAGCCATGACACTGCAAGGTCATCCTAGCGCGTCCGCACCGCGCAAGCGACGCTTTTATCTAGCTAGCTGGTCGTGTCGTTTTTGAAGTGATGGGCAAAGCCGAAGCGCCCGCGCCGCGACAGAACCTGCACTTGACGCTCCCGCTAGGATTTTCCTGATCATTCCTGAATCTGCTGCAATTGCCCGCATTGCGGGCGCGTCGCGTCAATTTTGACCGCGACGTATTCGCTAAGCATTTTGCCGTACGCGGGTGCTCTCTACGCGTTAGTAGAAGCTTCTTCTTCCCCTTTAAAACGTAGAGGACGCGTTTCGGACGCGGCGCGGCTTTCTGCGTTGCGGATGCGCCATGACTTTCGGCGTTGCGGATGCGTCACGGGTTTCGGCGTTGCGGACGCGTCGCGGCTGGTATAGATTAAGCGACGCGACCGTTGCGCCTTTCGCTAGAATATTCTTACCCGCGATGCACCCGCCGTTTTGGATAGGTGAATTCTGCTGTAAATGTCGCTCTCCTCGGAGCGTAACGGACGCGTCGCGGTGCTTCGCGTCGGGCTAGGATAGAACACGCGACGCTTTGCTCCAGCAAATTGCGCTGGCCTCTTTTTAGACCAATTTTTGCAGGTAGTCGCCGCGGCAGCCTCGTTTGAAGATTCCTGCATCGGCCCCCAGCAGCTTCAACAGTTCCTCACCCAGCTCCAAGCCACCGGATTCTAAAAGTCACCTTCTTTTTCTCTGTACCCTCTTCTATCTCTCCCTGCTTTGCTACCCATTCAAAATTCCGAAATCCCCATTCGAAATTCCCCCAAGTGCAATTTGTTGTGGCCCGTAGTCGCCCCCTGCTATCCCCCTAGTCCGTATGGGTCACCCATATCTTTTATAAGGGAGCGTGCCAGCATTTTGACACGCCCCTTTTAACGTCTAAACTATCCAAATCAACTGCCCGCAATTCAAAAATTCCACTTTTCAAGTAGCTTTAAAAATTTCTGAATTTTATGCCCCAAGCCGCTTGCGCCTTATTTTTGATACCGTATACTAGCGTACTACCGTTCCCCAAGAAGCGTACCCACCCCACTATGATGATCCTCTCCAGCAGCCCTTGGAACGAGGCTTAGGCTTAGGCTTAGGTTTAAGCTTGGCTTAGCCGCCTCCTTCCCCTCCCCCACTACCGACGCAATGTGATATCCGTCCTGAAAAGCTTGTTCTTCTACTACTCCATGATTTCAAATTTCCCTAAAAAAGGGGCCTGGTTTTTGAGCGGAATTTGGTGCATAGCGGAACATCGTTCGGAATTTGCCGGATACCCGCTCGAAAATCGTGCCCCAATTTCCCTTTGGTCCTCACTTCAACTAGGGCCAATTAACGTTTTTGGCTAATTTTCTATCTAATTCTCTGTCGTTTGATTTTTTGGATAAATTGTATCTATTACCGTAAGGTACTTTTATACCGAAGCAGAATATCTAAAATAACTTTTATACTGAATTCAACCAAAATTAAATATTCTGGAAGTTTAGCCGATTGGTTGTGCGCTAGCTTTTCGCTCGCATGACCCGAGTTCGGCCCTCGTCCGGTACCGAATTTTTTGCTTTTTGACAAAAACTTTGAAAACTATCTATTTTAAAGGAACCGGGAAGCCTGGGTCAATTCTTGCATCGTTTGGGTCCTTGGCCGATTGGTTGTGTGCCAACTTACCAGGCATACGCCCCGGGTTCGACCCCCGTCCGGAACAGAGCTCTGACTTTTTGTTTCAAAAGTAAAAACTGGGTCTGAAACCCTCGCAAAGTCATTCCCAGAAAAAGTACAATGGGTGGTTGAGTCATGACAAGTCAAAGTCCACACTCGGATGGGGGATGGTCCTGAGTGGAAACAGATGTGAAGCTATGGGGTTTCCGCCTTCGCCCCAGCTACCACAGCTACCAATTGACGTCGATAATCTTCTATTTTAATTAAATTCCTGTATTTTATTGAGATTTTTTCAGCTATTGGTAGATTTCGATACCTACCGTATCCTGAATTACCATCACTTCATGGGGATCGTACCTATTGATCCTATGGTAAGCTAGCAGAGATCATTGAGGAGAGCTAGCAGAGGCCATTGAGGACAGCTAGCAGAGGCCATTGAGGAGAGCTAGCAGAAACCATTGAGGAGAGCTAGCAGAGGCCATTGAGGAGAACTAGCAGAGGCCATTGAGGAGAGCTAGCAGAGGCCATTGAGGAGAGCTAGCAGAGGCCATTGAGGACAGAGCAGAGGCCATTGAGGAGAGCTAGCAGAGACTATTTGGGGAGAGAATTAGCAGAGGGCCATTGAGGAGAACTAGCAGAGGCCATTGAGGAGAGGTAGCAGAGGCCATTGAGGAGAACTAGCAGAGGCCATTGAGGACAGGCAGTAGAAGAGGCCATTGAGGAGAATAGGAGAGGCCATTGAGGACAGCTAGCAGAGACCATTGAGGAGAGCTAGCAGAGACCATTGAGGACAGCTAGCAGAGGCCATTGAGGAGAACTAGCAGAGGCCATTGAGGACAGCTAGCAGAGACCATTGAGGAGAGCTAGCAGAGACCATTGATAGGAGACAGTTAGGCAGAGCATTGAGATAATTGAGACAGATACAGAGACGGTGAGGGCAGCAGCAGAGGCCATTGAGGAGAGCTAGCAGAGACCATTGAGGAGAGCTAGAAGAGAGACCATTGAGGGGAGCTAGCAGAGGCTCATTGGGGGGGGGTGGGGAGCTAGCAGAGACCATTGAGGAGAGATAGCAGAGGCCATTGAGGAGAGCTAGCAGAGACCATTCTAAGGACCCGTGACTTTCCAAACCCTTTAAACCGCCCTTCTTTTCTGCAGGTTTCGTCGCCAGGTTGGCTCCCAGGAAGGGCATTTCAATGGGGGGTTTCGATGTATCGTCCGAAAGGGATGGATAGGTGTGTCGCGTAGCCAAAGGTGAGGGGGGGGTGTTTGGAGGGCGGAAAGAAGGTCCCGAGGCCGTGTCTTCGCAGGCGGCTGCCTTCTCGGATCGCCGCTTTTATTGCCCATAAATGTAAATGGAAGCGAGGCAGAGAGAGAGAGAGAGAGAGAGAGAGAGAGAGAGAGAGAGAGAGAGAGAGATACAGAATGAGGACGACGACCACCGCCCGTTGAGGGCACATCGATCTCTCGCCGTCCCTCACCACAACCATCAGCCCCTCTGAAATACCGTAGCCGGGTGGTGGCTGGCCGGTGTGTGTTCGGCTTCCAACATTTCGACATCTTAACGGCCTTGTTTTCATGTTTCTGTTGGATTTCTAACCATTTTCAGGTGTTTTTGCCATTTTGAAGAGACCCGCATTCCGGAACATTATTTTTTGACTTTGGTGGATATGCATTCCTTACGCCTTTTCCCCGGTACCCGAGCTACGCGACACGCACGCCGATTGGCTTACCAAAATGGATCGTGATTTCTTACGTTAGGTATAGGGTTGTTATAATGAGTTGATTCGTTGACGAATTGATTCGTCAAAAATTCAAATGAGTTGATTCGGCAGCGAGTTGATTCGAATAAGCCCCGATTCGCAACCGGCGAATGGAAATTTCAACGATTCAATTCGCCAGCGAGTTGATTCGAATCGCGATTTGATTCGCGGCTAATTTGGATTCGTTGCTAATGAACCGCAGCCAAACGAATCAATTCGCTGACGAGTCGATTCGTCAGACGAGTTGATTCGTTGGCGAATCGATTCGTTGCCCACGAATCAGGAATCGAAACGAATCGATTCGTCAACGAGTTGATTCGTTTGCCGTTCTGACTCGTCGGAAGTTGTTATATATTAATGAAAACGCTATGTAAATCAGAAATCACCCCGTGGTGGCTTTTGGGGTGTCTTTCGGGGCGCTGTCTGGGGTGCTTTTCGGCAGTATATGACTAGGCTTTCTTGACCAAATCAGAAGATGAACATGATCTTCGAGCAGTTCGAACAACTCGACGCCAAACCGCTCGCAACTCATTTGGGGGTCGTTTGGTAGCATTCCTCTTCGAGGTTGTTGAAGGCGGCGGACAATTTCGAAGAAGTTTTATTCTAACCGCCCTAGTAGCCTAAAAAGCTTGCGAGAATCGCTTCTAGCCGGTGAGAAAAGGTAGCATTTTGAACGCTCTTGCCAACGGTATACTTGTCGCAGGCCTGGGAATGGGCCGGCCCGCCAGCCCATTTCTCGGCCCGCAGCTAATTTTTCGCCCCGCGGCCCGACATTTTGGGTACATTTTTACCAAACCAGTATATGCCAACATTTAATTTTTCCGGAGTCACAAAAACGTGTTAGATCAAGTCCGTTAATCGTCTATAGGCTTGCACAACTGACTTAACAGGGAGGTATCTGAACTCGGCATCGAACTTTGAGAAGTCAGATACACCATTTGACGCGCCTTGTCAAGGGCATTCCAAATATGTAATAAAATCAACCAGAGCGTATAACCGTAAAAAGTTATGAGCATTTTAAGTTTTGCAGCGAATATCGCCGCTGATATGAAGCCCTCCCAGCGCACCCTGTTCATCGGTTCTGTGGCCTAGTGGTGTGCGCATGGGTCTCTGGGGTGTATGTCCAGGGTTCGGATCCACTCACGACTTTATTTTTTGCTTTTGACCAGTTTCTACTTTTTATTCTCCAAGTTCGGGAATAAGTTTTTCGGACTGTGTGACCCCGAAAAAAGCACTAGCGATGATAAAATAACCTCGAACCAGAAATCCAGGATTGGACGCTCTCTATATCCAAGTTGGCAAAATCGTCAAAAAACGCCCTTTTTAAGACTCTGTACGAATTCGAAAAATGTAATTTGTCAAAAATAGAACAGTACATCTTGATCAGCAGAAAATTCCTTTCGAATGAGCTATCTTTCACTGCTTTACGCCAAATTCTCGAAAAGTCTTTGGCTAGCTGAGGCATAGCCTACCCTTACACTGCATTCCAAAAAATCTTTTTTGCGGAAGTTTTTGGCAGCCGTATGTAATATAGCTCATTTGAAAGAGCTTTCTTTGTTGAACAAAGAGCACCAATCAGTTTAGGCTAAATTCTATTCCGCGGGATGAGAAAGGGTCTCAAAGATACTGTTTTCACCATTTTGTCGATTTAAAAATGCTCATAACTTTTATCGTTATAGGCTCTGGGTTGATTTTATTACATATTTGGGAATCCCTCGACAAGGCGCGTCGAATGGTGTATCTGACTTTTCACAGTTCGATGCCGAGTTCAGATACCTCCCTAGTTAGGTATAGTATGTAACGAGAATTTATTCATAAAACAGCATACAACCAGTAAAAGTTTAGTTCAATAGGAAAAAGTCTGTTTTACTTAGTGGAGTTCAATTTCTTCTGACGCATACGTGTAGTTTGAACACTAATACACTTAAATAAGGCTAACAAGGCATATTCCCAGCATTTCCTGAACATTTCCGGCCAAAAAAAGCAAAAGCAAAAAGATTGACCTCGGCTGGGATCGAACCCGGGTCGTTTTCCTGATAAATCAAATTTAAGCCAAACCTCGGATTTTTTTAACTTTTAACTGTTTAAACAGATGATTTAAGTTGAATATCAATAAGGAAAACCTATAATGTAATTAAATTACCCCATTTAAGCTCAATATAACTTATTGGCAAGGTGGCGGGCCGGCCCAGCTGGAGCCCGGGCCGGCCCCCATATCTGGATTGGCCCGGGCCGGCCCGGCCAGCCTAAAATCCGGAAAATCTCGGCCCTGGCCCGGGCCGGCCCGCCAAATTCCCAGGCCCGTACTCTGCCGTTCTCCAAAGCCGTCGGGGGACAGAGAACGGAGCGTTTTAGTGCCGAAAGGCGTACCTGTCGAAGCTGTCGCCGCACTAAAACCATCATATCCTCGACCTGCACGGCGAATCCTGGATCGCGAAGGGCACAATTCGAAAGAGCGGAAAGTTCTCCATCTGCCCAACGAGTTACAGCTCGCGAGCAGCTTTGCCCAGCCTGCTAGCACGGTTAGAAAAAACGTCTCGAAATGATCGGCCGTGTTCAACAACCTCGAAGGAATGCTACCAAACGACTTCAAATGAGTTGCGAGCGGTTTGGCGTCGAGTTGTTCGAACTGCTCGGGAAGATCATGTTCATCTTCTGATTTGGTCAAGAAAGCCTAGTCATATACTGCCGGAAAAGCACCCCGGACAGCGCCCCGGAAAGACACCCCAAAAGCCACCACGGGGTGATTTCTGATTTACATAGCGTTTTCATTAATATATAACAACTTCCGACGAGTCAGGAACGGCAAACGAATCAACTCGTTGACGAATCGATTTGTTTCGATTCTGATTCGTGGGCAACGAATCGATTCGCCAACGAATCAACTCGTCTGACGAATCGACTCGTCAGCGAATTGATTCGTTTGGCTGCGATTCATTAGCAACGAATCAAATTAGCCGCGAATCAAATCGCGATTCGAATCAACTCGCTGGCGAATTGAATCGTTGAAATTTCCATTCGCCGGTTGCAAATCGGGGCTTATTCCGAATCAACTCGCTGCCGAATCAACTCGTATAACAACCCTAGTTAGGTAACATCCCGCGGTCGCGTTGTGTCTTTCCGGGTCGCGTCAAATCCGTCGAAAATCCGCAGCTATAACTTGCAGGTCCCTTTGATGCCGGCCAAAAACTTTAAGAAGTCTTTCCATTACATAACGGATTTCTAGTTCTTTGCTGATTTTGTTTGTTTAATTTCGCCCATTTTGTTCCAATCGAACATTTTTAAGGGATCTGCAAAGCATCCCCAGACTTGGTAGCCATGGATATACTACCAATTTTTCGAAGGCCTTTCCGATTTTCCTATTGGTCTGATTTTTTTGATTGATCGGCTTTTAAATTAACGATAATCGATTACGCGGCGAAGGTCAGGGCTTGCTCGTTCCGGTCGATGCAGAATCCGTAGCCATCCCTTCCACGTATCTTTAATGTCAAATTCTTCGCGTTTTTGGCCACCCCAATCGCTTTAGTCTTTAAAGTCTTTATCCTATCAATAATCCCCATCCCCGACAGTTTTTCCGTTTCCGGCAGCCGATTCTAATTTATTGCGCAGCTCGCCGGGCAACGGAGGTGAGGGGCTACCCGTAATTTATGTGCACGCGTAGTCAATCGGATATGGAACGCTGCCTTTTTGGTGTCTTTTTGGGGGTTAGTGTATCTTTTGTCGATAAACTCAATAATAGCCGTGATTCAGACGGCGCGTCAGCTATTTTTCGAGTTTTCTCCCATTTCGGGCTGGATGTCGAAAATGCAATTTATGCATTCTGGTGCTGTTTTGCATTTTAGGTTTTTTAAGACAAAGCGCTAAATACAAGCTGCACTCCTGGAGTCAAGCCTAAGCTCAACCTAAGCCTGAACCCAGCCCAAGCCTCCAATCAAGCTCAAGCCTAAGCTTCCAGCCCAAGCCAAAGCCTAACCCAAGCCTAGGCCAAGCTTAAGGGGAGCCTAAGCTGCCTGAGCCTAGCAACAAGCTTCCACTTTTCAAATGTGAGGTTCTTCTAAGGTCTAAGTTGGATCGTTTCTGCCAAACTTTGCGTGAAAAACCGCTTTGACGTGAAAGGCTTGACCCCTACGCATCTATACGCTTCCGAACGCTTCTTTTACGCTCGAAATATGGACAAACTCTTTCCAAAGCACATAAATTCTAACCGGATTTTTCCATCCGCCAGGTTCATTCTGTGATTTCTGTTTTTTCAATTTGAAGACTACAATATCTACGCAGTACCAATTCCCAAACTTCGAAACCTGTTTCAGCTGCCGCTATCGTGAACCACGGCCCGTTCCGCGACGCCTCACGTTCCGGGGCCCCCGAAAGCAGTAGCCAAGTGTGCCATGTGGTGGCTGCTGGCCCTGCTCGGCGCGCCCCTTCTGCTCGCCCAGCCGCCCGATATACCGTATAATTGGCTGTACGTCTTCAAGTCGTCGATCAAATGTTTTATTATACATTTCCAGGTCTCTAGCCGCGCTTTCCTCCCCCAGAAAGTCTCCCATCGACGCGTGCTGTCGATTTGTCCGGGCTATTCGGCGGCACTTTGCCAACGGCTACTCGGGTTGAACCCCGTGCAAAAGCAGCTAATGTACGGAGGTGAGGCTTATGTCCAGGCTGAGGCTTAGGTTTAGCATAGATTAGGCTTATAATCAGGATTAAGCATAGTCCTGGCTTTAACATCTTTGGTGCCTTTAGAACCCACTCATCATCCAGTACGTGGCACGCGGCATCCGGGAAGCTCCTCTACCATTGTCAGGATCAGTTTAAGAACGAGAGGCTGGAGCTTGTTGGCTTAAGTTTGAACTTCGCTGCTTCCAGGTGGAACTGCTCGACTGCCATGAGGTCATCACGACCCGCATGGGGAATTCAGGGATATTTTGGGGAAGACGTTGAGATCGGGTTCGTCGATGTCCTTAATGGTCTCTTGCTAGCTCTCCTAAATGGTCTCTGCTAGCCTCCTCAGTGGTCCCTGGTTTCCTCAATGGTCTCTGCCAGCTCTGCTCAATGATCTCTGCTAGCCTCCTCAATGGTCTCTGCCAGCTCTCCTCAATGATCTCTGGGCTAGCTCTTCCTGGCTCAAACCTTGGCTCAAAACCTGAAGTAAATGATCATTTCCAGCAAGCCGCGAGGGTGCTTTTTGACCGCTATCGCGACTGGCCAAGCACGGGCTAGGGAGGTGACGAAGGGCTGCAGCACGGGCAATCTCTCGCAATGTGGATGCGACAGTCAGCCAGACATCCAAAAATGACATCGACACGGTACGAATAAACCTCAATCGATTGTGAGCGTGGTACAGGAGAAAAACGGAGCCTTATTTAGGACGTGCACAACGAACCGAGAAGCCATCCGGCCGCCGGGCACCATCGCCTGAACCAACGATCCCTGAACACTTTTTCGTGGGGAGGATGCTCGATAATGTGCCGTACGGGGTGAAATTTACGAGGGAGTGAGCTGGTTTCTTAACGAATCTTGCTAGGTTACCTTAACTAAGCTAGGTTCCTGCGGTTTTTCATGCACATTTTTGAAATCGCTGATATGAAAGTTTATTTTTCAAAAGTTAGATTTAACTTCGGGAAACAGGGATTTCGGTAAGAATTTCATAATGCGTTTCCTCTTTTTTACCCATCTGTTCTGGTTGTCGGGCCAAATTTTCGATGTCCGATTTCCGGAATCGTTTTCGAAAAACGTGTTTTTATTTCGAAAAATCTTAAAACTCGAAACAAACTTTCTGCTAGCTCTCCTCAATGGTCCCTGCTAGCTCTCCTCATGGTCTCTGCTAGCTCCTCAATGGTCTCTGCTAGCTCTCCTCATGGGCTATTAGCTCTCCTTTTGGTCTCTGCTAGCTCTCCTCAAGGGTCTCTAAGCTCTCCCGTAATGGTCTCTGCTAGCTCTCGCTCAATGGTCTCTGCTAGCTCCCCTTAATGGTCTCTGCTAGCTCTCCCCAATGGTCTCTGCTAGCTCTCCTCAATGGTCTCTGCTAGCTCTCCTTAATGGTCTCTGCTATTCCCTAATGGTCTCGGAGCTCTCCCCCAGGTCTCTGCTAGCAGGCTAAATTTCTGTCCTTTTCCAGATTCCTCGACAAATTCGAAACACAAATAATTCGAGAACCTTGACCAAGACGGTTCGTACCGTCTGGTGCACAAACACAACTTCTTTGTGGGCCGAGAGGTAGATTACCACTAACGCCTGGCCTTTATCCCGCAATTTCCAGCAAATCGCGCAAAACATCAAGCGCACTTGCCGGTGCCACGGCGTTTCGGGCAGCTGTGAATTCAAGACGTGCTGGCCCTGTCGATGCCGAAATCCCGGCGAGGTGGCGGAGATGCTGAAGAAGCGCTACCAGCACTTTGCCGTCCAGGTGGCTGATGGAACCTCAGCACCTCCAATCACACCACTGGCTCACCACCACATTCACCACTCGCCCCCACCGCCGCAAACAATACTGTACGCGACGCACCTAACAACGAAAGCACCCCAAGGGGTTTCAAGTCTGATATCCTGGCAAATAGTCAGATGTGTCCGCAATGCGACCGCGTTTTAGCTGGGTTATAGAGGTGAAAATCGTTAATTTCCAAAATCTCACCAACTTCTGGGATCAGCAAATTTTAATGATCTTAGCTGCTGTAGTTATTTTAATTCATCGGGGCATGAATTGGGTACCGTCATGGCCATTAGCGACACTTAAAAGGTCCTCACGAAAAATGTAATTTCGCCCTGAAAACATCTAGTCTTTCTCAGATATTTTACGTTTTTCGCAAAGAAATCATTTTGGTATATTCTTCGACCCTAACCCTTGGTTTTTTGATCGGTTAGTTCGATCCGGCACACCTGTATTTTCGCTTCCCTAGTCCGTTAAGGCCAAGTTGTACCTTCCGTATGGTCCTGCCCTATCTTTTGCAGAACTATTCGCTGAAAAATTTTTCCAAATAGTCTGGTCTTAAAAAAGCTACAGTGCTTTTTACAGGACACTGACAAAATTTCGGCTTAAATTCCCAAGCTTCGGATTATCGCGGTTCCGACTGGTTACCTTGGTACTAGCACGGTTTTGATTTCCGGGGACGGGCCAAGGAGGAACTATGGATTCCCTGTGGTTTTGACCGAATCCGCGACCCGCAACGCGCATGCCGCTTGGTCGCCTTCAAGTTGATGTAGCATGTAACGTAAGCAGAGCTATGTGTGTTGGAGAGTCGCTGAGGCAAAATTGGCAGGGAATCCATATCCCGAAAAAACCCGCTGGATTTCATCTATCCAGTCCCTTTAAACTCCTGATTTAGGTGGCAAAACGCGTGAAGAAGCGTCTCAGAAGAAAGGAACGGGGCGAGCGAGCGGTGAGTCGTTTGTTATAATGCGGAAAAAAATTCCCAGCAGATGCCGATACGGGGCAACGAGCTGGCTTTTCTTCTGTAAAATCGCCCTATACTGTGAACGGAATGATACGCTGGGTGGGTGTTTATTAATGCTGGAAACTGGCCTGAAAGAAGCATGCTAGCTCTCCCCAATGGTGTTTGCTAGCTCTCCTCAATGGTCTTTGCTAGCTCTTCCTCAATAGTCTCTGCTAGCTCTCCTCAATAGTCTTGTTAGCTCTCCTCAATGGTCTCTGCTAGCTCTCCTCAATAATAGTCTCTAGCTCTCCCTCAATAGTCTCTGTTAGCTCTCCTCAATGGTCTCTGCTAAGCCCTTCAATAGTCTCTGCTAGCTCTCCTCAATAGTCTCTGTTAGCTCTCCCCCTCAATGGTCTCTGCTAGCTCTCCTCAATGGTCTTTGCTAGCTTTCCTCAATGGTCTTTGCTGGCCTCCCGCAATGGCCTTTGCTAGCCTCCGCAATGGCCTTTGCTAGCTCTGCGCCCTCGTCGAATTTCATACTTCCAGGTATCCTCGGCACTCGGCCGAGAATGTGTCCATCGGTCCCACAACGCTGACGACTGAATGATCTGTGCTGTGGAGAGGGTACGGAAGCCCGAGTCACCTTGAAGACTAGCTGAACTCTTCAGCTACAACACCTGCAGCGAGCGCAAGAAGACGCAATGCCAGTGTAAATTCGTCTGGTGTTGTCAGTGTGTGGAAAATCAGGCAAAACAGCGTTTTAATTGCGTTTTGGAATTTTATTTAGCTAAAACCAGAGGTTGGTATTGTTGGATTTGGAAATCCTAGTTTACAATAAAGTCATTTTGCTCTAAAAGTCGAATTTTGCAGGTGAAATGCAAAGAGTGCATCGACGACGTCACCGTCCACACGCGCGGGGATTCGAAAACCACGGAAAAAATTTTTTGATTTTAGTTATCTATCGCTTTTCCGCTTTCTCTCTCGCTTTCTGGCTCTCTCTCTCGCTTTCTCTCGTTTTCGCTCTCTCACTCTCTCTATCTCTTACTTACTCTCGCTCTGACTGATTGTTTCTCGCTTTTCTTCTCTCGCGTTCTCTCTCTCTCTCTCGCTCTCTCTCATCTCTCTCTCCCCTCTCGCCTCCCAAAAGCATGAATCTCACCAGACAGCTTTAGCCTTCCTTCCTGCTCCCTCCTTCTCCCCATTACAATTGACCTCACCAGCCCCCAAAATTTGCATAATAATGGATACCGCAGATTCTTCTCGCTCCCTTCCTTTTTTCAGCCTTCAAAAAGTGCCTGTTCTCCGCCCCGAATAAAGTGAAACGAGTTTTCGCGTGTATTTCTTGTGCTTAGCTTTCAATAATACTTTATTAAATACACAAAAAATACAACCCGACGGGGAATTGGGATTAAAAAGAGGAGAAAAGGAGATTTTGTATAACAACAAGTTTAAAGGGACTGGCAACTTTCGAAAAGGGATACCCTAGCCCCGAATTTGATCGCGTAACGCGTGTTTTTATATTTTTGATAGAATTTAATGGTAATCATTTAAAAGATATCGTGCCCCAAAAAGAGGTCCAATCCCGGAAATGCAGCCGGCGCAGGGTGGAATAGCGTGCGGAGTAGCGTCTCGTACTAATTTTCGCAAACGCGACACTACACCACGCCTCACGCGCCATTTCATAGCGTAAGTGACTGAGGAATCCTTAATGTGTCTCCTCAAAAGTCAACAGTCCCTTTCAATACTACGCTTAAACCGTAGAAAACACAGCCAAATGCGAGAACGGAATGGTGAGAGTGGGAAGAGAGATCAGGGAAGATGGAGAGACACAGAGACGTCAAGACCCGTCGAGGAGACCCGCGAAGCGGGGCGCTGTAGCAGCACGGCGGCCCCTAGCAGTACGGCGCCCTCTAGCACGTCTTGGCTGTCCGGACCCACACCGTGCGGTAGGGCAGGAATGCGAGTTGTGGCGGTTCAGCGGGCCGGGCCAGCAGGTCGAATCTGAAATTGGGCGTGTTCTTAAACGCCACATGGCTAATTTAAATGAAAAATACAACTCAATATAAAAAATATAGATAGTTCCGGTGCTGGTGAGTTAGCGGGGTGCCCTTCTCCACCGTACCTGTACGTGTTGTTGGGCGTCAAGTGATCAACGCGGGTCTCGATGAGGCTGGTCAGCCCTGTCCTGGCTCGAGTCGCCGAGGCGGATGTGGCGGCTTTTGCGCGGGCTGCGCGGCGAAAGGTAGCACCCGACCAGTTCGGAGCTGAGCCTGCCTGAGCACAGGTCGTCGGCCTAAAAGGTGGAAGGTTTTGAGATAACTTTGCTAATTTAAAATTATTTTAAATTCAATTAAAGAAATCTCCCAAAAATCAAATTTTTAAATTTTACGTTAGAAAATTTGTAAGGTTTTGCGTTTATAATAGCATAAAAACAGTGTGGAAACACGGCTTTTATTATAGTTTAGGATTTATATATTGTATTACCAAAACACTCACCTTACTAACGAGATGCTCGAAGAACTTGGCGGATCCGAGTCGGCGATACAAGCAGTATTCCACCGCCTCATCCGGTGCCTGCACCATGTGCAGCGTTGCGGACGAGCAGGCGCGACGCGTCACGCGCACCCTAAAATTGCATAAAAATCCGAGGCCGTACCCTTACGAGGTGTCGTCAGGGAGAAGCGGATAGGGCGATTGGGCCGGGCGGCTGGAGGCCCAGAGACGGACACTTTTCACGGTGCCTCCTCGTTGACCACCTCGAAGCGCAGCTTTCCGCCGCTCACGTTCAGCACCAGGAATCTGGAATTGGGGGTATATAAGTCAAAGGGAAGTCCAGGCGTTTTGCCAGTTCAACTTTCGTCTTTCTAACTTTTCAAAGTTTCCGGAAAACACACCTGCGGAAACCGGAGAACGCCTCGCTCTTCTTCAGCAGCCGCCCATTCCGGTAGATGTTGACGCGGATGAAGCCACTGCACGAGTGCACGACAAGCAGCACCTGAAATCGGATCGGCTGCCCGAACAGTTTCTGGAGCGTGTCCGGCGTAATTTTCCTGGGCTTTTCGGACTGGGTGGCGTCATCGTTTTGCAAGTCGAGGGTGGCTAGGGTTACCCGGTGCGGGGGTCTTTCCGGGTTGTCGATGGTTTTTGGTCAGGTCGGTTTTGGTCATACTTTTGCCTTAGGCTGCTTTTTGTAATGTAAATTTCAAAAACTATTAGAAAAAATACAGAAACATCAATTTCTCGATCAAAACTAGCCGATTTTGGACGAAAATCTTTTAGTTTAAACAATGTTTTGTAAATAGTTTGTTGTAAATTCCTCGATTTTGGGAAAAACAGTTCCATGACTTTCTTACAATCCCCCTATGACCCACCAACTACCAAACAATAACGGGCTCACGCAACCCCCTCGGCCTGGGCAGAACGTTGTGCAGCTTCCGCCCTGCATTCCTCTACCCGTCAGCTGCCCCAAAAACAAGTAACCCTGCCCTGCGGGCCCGGCCCAGGAATTCGTTTGCGTCACCGGCATGGACAGTTGCCGGCCATTGGCACCCCCGAAATAGTCGCAGGGTATTTTCGGCGGGGGCTGCACTGGGAAGTACGTCAAAATGTGGGCACTGATTTGTCGCGCCTGCCTCGGCCGGGAGGGCCTATTTGTCGGCGGTCAGAATGGTCGAAACGCCAAGATAATGATTGCAAAAGATCAGTATGATCGCGTGATGCTAAAAGTACATACCCTTTCGCGGCTCGCTCCTCCGAAACGCTCATATCGTAGCCGAGAATCGAGCCCCGACCCGCCGGCACCTCACCGTTGACGAGCTGCCCGTCGTGGAGGATGACATTCTCGCAAAAATTTTAAAAAAAATAACATTTTCTGCCTTTTAAAGGTTACCTCAGCGTTGGCGCGCTCCAAAGACCCGGTAGTTTTTTCTGACGGATGAGGCTGGGGATGGTCAGCTGTAGGCTTGAATATGGCGACGCGGGCCCCGGTGGTTGAATCGCGAACGAAAAGGCTCACGTAGTACTGATGGCCGGGCCTGAATCGATCGGTAAAATTTTTACCGCTATTTTAAATAGCTTTTTCAATGGGTTTTTCTATCTAGTAAGGTGTCTTTTTCACTCACCTCAACTTGTCGATTTTCACCTGGTTCTTCGAGCTCTCCACGCAATGAATGCTCTGAAAACGGCGATTCTCTCTCATATTTTCTTGTTTCATTTTCCACTCCCATGCGCCGTGATTTGACCACCAACCTCAAGTCCCTCGTGCAGATGATCACAGACAGCGTACTCGTTCTCGTTCCTCGACACCACCGCGCAGAAACGGTACTTCCCCACCTGGAGCCCGCCGAACTTTTCCCGACGCCTTCCATGAGATCAGCGCGCTGGCAGTGTCTTTTGTAGCGCGACGGCGTGGCCGAAGGCGCTTGGGTCCTCCGGCAAGGCTGGATACTAAAAAGATAGCATTTGGTTTTAACTGCAAAAACGCTAGTTACCTGCTCATCGAGCGCTCGCTGCGAAGTGGCGATAAAAATTCGGGCTGTGGCGGCGCTTGGCGCGCTAAGCGTGATCAGGAGACGATCTAGAAGAATTTCCGGCTGAATTTCTACCATGGAAGTACCAGCTGAAGATACTGCGCGTATAGAAGTTCATGCGAGAGGAGCGCCGCTGCCCGGAGATCAGGCTCAACGAGGGGTTCTGTCGACAGATCGCCGTACGCCCGGGATGACGCCTAAAACTGCTTGTTTATTTTGGAAAATAGCGGTACCTGCTCTCATATTGTATATCTGATAGTGGACGGGGGCGCCACAAGGGCTGGGATCACCATAAATAATGGGGCCATGGGGTCGCGGGACTCGATAGTAGAACCTAGAAATGGGAAGGCTGGTGATGCTCTAAATGTTGAAAGAGGTATATAATCTATTTTTGGAGAAAATAGTCTAGATGACGGGTTGTTTTCGAAGCTATATCATTTTATCGTAGCAAAATAAGATACCTCAACTCTCCGCCGCTCGGAATGTCCACGCTCAGCTCCTCGTGCTCCCGAATTCGTTGGTGCTGATCGAACAAAGCCATAGCTGATGTGGCACGTCAATAATAACAAGGATAGGGCCCGCATTTCTGAAAATTTGAAGCTGGTTCTGGTCACCAGAAAAGATAGATAGAAGGGGAATGACCACAAAAATTCGAGCAGTTCGCAAAGTGTTCCTCAGAAAGGCCAAGACTGGCGAGTGCATGCCGAAAAACGAAACTTGCTGGGGTGGTTTTTTGCAGGCCCTTGGCCAGCCAGCTCTCCCAACGACCCGGGGGCCACAAGAATTATGGCGGGCACTTGCGGCCAGTGGGGGGCCCCAAGGAGGCAAGAAGGCGCAGGGGAACAAAAAGTAACAAATGGACCCCTGATCCGGGCCATTCCGCAGAGCCAAAGTTGCCCAGCAAACGCGGCCCGGTAAAGGAACCCTAGGGGCGGGATCAATGGACCCCTAAATTCCAAAGCGGCCCAGCACAGGAAGGTGGCCCAAAGTTCGGGGGCGCGCGCATCGAAAACTGATGGCCCCTGGGGAGACGCGTGGCAAAAAGCAAGCAAGGAAGCCGAGAAAGCGCAACCATCACAACAAGCTCCGCCCTGGTTGGGGCCCTCAGGATAATGGAGGGTTGTTTGGGGGTTGGTGTCCGGGGGAGTGGGAGCATCTGATAGGAAAACGAAGACCTGAAGGAGCTTTTTTTTGGAGGGTGAAAAATGTGTTAATGTTCTGCGAGTTACCGAAAGATCTCATGATCAAGTCGGCGAAAAGGTTATTCTAGTGTTTTATTAGTGTTCGATTTCTAAAAGCATTTTTTAAAAAATTAAGTCGAAATTTTGACCTGTTTTAACGACAAGTCGAAATTTTCGAAAACTGAAATAACTTTCTAGTACCGTTTTGTTAATTTTAATGATTTTTAGGTACGTTTTAGTAAATGCAATAATTTTTAGTAACGCTTAACATAAAAAGGGCTTAATATCCTATCAAAATGGCTTATATCTTGCAAGATATGGAAGAGGATAAAGGAAGGTCGGTCCCCCTGTGTTAACGCACCAGCACGCAAAATAGGAAGGAGAAGGCGGTAAATAAGGTAGGAACGACTGCCAGAGTACCGGAACGCCGCCTTAAGTACATCCCAAGAAGTTTACGGAGTCCCCTCAAAAACCACTTTGGAAGGAATCCGGAAGTCGAGGCACCCGTTATACGCCGGCTGCAAATGAACCTCCAGGACATCCGGCAAAAGTTTTATACCTCCCCTTGGGAGGAAACGATGTTTTGGCAACTCATGGCTGGCACGCCAGGAATTTGCCCCCGGGCAACTCCGCCCCAAACAACCCGCTCTAACAGGGCCCCACGGGTCCCGGAATGCGATGAGGTCATTTCGGCCCTGTCCGGCCCGGGATTTTGATGCCCCGGCACGAATGGAATTCGGGCAGCTGACCCCGGGCCTCCTCTCGAGCTCGAGCTCAATTAATCTGTGACTAGTTGATTGGGCGGCTTGACCCACCCGGTGGATCGAGATCGGCGTGTCGATTTATGGGCGATCCGGGGGGTGCAGAACGGGCCCTGCCTGGGCCATTCTGCTGGTCATTGGCCCTTTGTAATTGACTAGACCGTGTTGCTGGGGTGTTTGGTCAAGGGAATGTGACAACAGTTTTCGGAGGGGCAAACATACAAAATGATAGGGTGTTCCTGAAGTGCCTAAAAATTGTTCTGGATTGTTAGCGGTGGGGGGGGCTAGCGCAAAGCCACATCGCAAAACTGAAATACACACCATTTTTATGGCTCATCAATAACATATCGCTAAACTTTAAACCTTTTTAAATATAAAAAATAGAAAATCATCAAGATTTTCGAAGAGATTGTTTTTGTTTCGTACAAAAATCTATAAAAATAGTAAATTCCAAATTTTCCATTGTTTTGTATGATTGTTTAATATTTAAAAAAATACTCAAAGCATCGTGAAACATCAAAAAAGTCGCTAGATATGGGCCAAAATGCCTCCCCCCTCCCGCTAACGTTCCAGAACCTTACAAAATGTCCAAATAAAGCAATTGGCGTCATTAGAATACGATAAGCGTTAAAACCCTCTTTACGTGCTTCAAAATGGCTCCACAATCAAGAACCCATCGTCTGCATAAAAAATTATAAATTTTCAAACATCCCAACCGCTTTTTGGAGTCAAGGGCCCAAAATCAGGCAAGCGAAGGCAATTCGATTTGGCCAGAGGTGGCAGTAGAGCTCCGGCAGACGTCGCCCATAATTTACTTTCAAGCACCTCACCGCCTGCGAAGCCCTCGTCAACTCGAGCACCCGGGATACAAACTGGTGGCCGGTCAACAAAAAACTAGGCGGCGGCCAAAATCTGAACCCGGTAACGGATTCCGCGAACGCCGGCGGGCCCCTGGAGGCTCATTTTTTAAAGTCAAGGTAGCCGCTGCATGGGCAGATTTCCCTCATTCATCACGCAGCCATGAAAGGAAAGGGCTAAACAAAGGGGCGGCATAAAACCCGCTGCAATTTTTTTTTTGATGCGCATAAAAATTAAATTTATGGCTTTATTTCAGAGAGTTCCACACTTTGAGATCACAATCTCCTTGGTCGTTCGCCCCTTCTGGCGGCCGTAGCCCTCAATGACGCCTGTAAAGTGCGGTAGAAACCCAGAAAAGCCTTACCCAGATTCTCGACAGCATCCAGTGTGTCCCACCCAGAGACCAGCTCCCCAAATGCCACGTGGTAACCATCCATCCTAAATAACTCAAAGGCTTATCATCCTCCAAATTGACACCCACCATCTACATTCGTCAAATGTCACGAAGAAACGTGAAGAATTGGTGTTGGGCCACCCGAAATTGTCCATTGAGAGGACACCGCGTTTGTCGTGCTCAAAATGTAATACTTTTAATTCTTTAAACTGTTGTTGTTATACACTTTTAATGGGAACGGGGATGCAAATATTGCTTCCTTACCGACTTGTCGAAATTCTCATCATCGAACCATTTTCCATAAATGGAGCGCCCACCCTTCCTGTCCTTGTTTTGTGTCTCGAAATCGCCGCTCTAAAAGCGTTGACAGAAAAGGATGTGTGTTTTTTTATTTTTTTTGTAAACAAAAAACATACGCAGGCACAGAATCCGGGGACGACACGGTAGAAGATACTGCCTTCATAGCCGAAACCCTGTGTTCCACGACAAAGAGACGCAAAGTTCTCGCAGGTTTTTGGACATAATTCGGTGTCCAGCTGAAAGATAAAAACCGACTTTGGCATTCAATTACCTCAAAAACCAATCTCCCGAGATTCGCGCCATCAGCTGTCAAATCAAAGAAGCATCGGGTCAAAGTGTTCGACGGCATTGTAGCGAGAGCGATGTTAGGTAGTTCGAGAAGGACCAGGGGACCACACCACCCAAAATTGCCCTAATTTTCTGTCGCCGTAGCCTATCCAAGACGACCGTATCATTTCAAAGAAATTTATCAAGTCGTCCAACAGAGAATACGCGTGAGAAACAATACATTGGTTAAAACATGCGAAAAAAAATTATACAATTGATCGGTTAGCGCTTCTTTTATTTTTCTTCCCACCCGCTGCGACAGTGGCTTGAGGCGCGGCGACGACCGGCTTTTGCTGTCTGGTCTTGAGCATCGGAATCAGCTTTGCCACGTGTTTGTAGAGCGCTTGTCGGGTCGTAATTTCGGGAACGAGCGGAGTCCCATCTTCACTGAATAGCTGCACGCGCACTCTACCCTAAAAACTCGTATTAGCAGATTTACTGAGCAGCATAACGCAGAACATAGAAGAGAGACTAATCAATCGCTCACCTGGCATAAGGTGCTTCGAAGTTGATCCCTCGGGTACATCTTTGTTTCCACCAGATTTGGCAGCGGGATTGAATTCAGGACGTCGACGATTTCGGGTACATTGGGCGCGTCGACGGCTTCGGCAAGAGGGATCCTCCGGCCCTCCACGAGCGTCTTCTTGGAAATGTAGGCCGGGTAGATCACCACCCATCTCAGCTGGTCAGATTTGGGCTTTTTCTTGACGTCCATAACCTGGAAAATCAATGTTAAAGGCAATAAATTTTTTTGATACTATTTTCAGATCGAGTAGAAAAAAGTATAAAGTAGTAGAAGAAATAAATCTCTGTATGAAAAATATAAATTCCAAAACGAACTTTCAAAAATTTTGGTTTTGTTCCTTACGCAGAACATGATGACTTTCAACCGTTCATAGATGTAAAACGTACGCCTTCCCGGTGATTTTTTGGCTTTTACGATTTTCGTTTTTCTCTTACTTTTCGTCGATTTTAAATTAATTTTATGCGAAATTTGAGAAGAACTCTAATAATAAATAGTTTGTTATAATTGTCCCACATTTCGCTTCGGATTCAATTCTTTGTTTCTCAAAATTGTAAGCCGACACCGCGATTTATAGCATCTTTTTCTGACATCTTCGATTCCCGTTTATTTATCTTTTTTTTCTCACAAATTTCATCAGGTTCCCCCCTCGATATCACGTGGATTGCTTCTTTGTTCTTTTTTTACAGCGCATGCCTATTCGGGATCGGTTACGTGACCCAACACCCAACCCCTCTGCACGTCTATTTAGTGGGCCAGTTCGTCTTGACTTTTCTACCTAAAACGGTCTCATCCTATTGCCGTCTTCAATTTACGTAAATACCATTTTCCGGTGCAATAAACAGAAAATACAGTTTTTTTTCAGCAATGGAGTTCCCCGAAAGCTTCGTGCTGGGGTCGGAACCGCCCCTGAACCCACCGAAACTTCGAAGTAGCGCATCATCAGGATTTGTTAATAAACTAGGTAGATTACCAATATAAGTCTAAGTAGTTTCCTTTAGCATCCAATGATCCGGCTCAGCTACAAGCCCTTCTCACCGTTTGGAACCAGCAGCACGACCAACCTGGTTTCGACGCAGTGGATCTCCTTGAAAAGTAGTGCAAAAGAGCTCTTGAAAAAATTCCGTTCAGGATGGCGGTCGTGTTGGAGAATTCACTGAACGAATTTCTCAGTCTGGACCCGGATCCGCTAGACGATCGGCACCCAGTTCGAACTCATCCTGACGCCAGCTATGGCAAAGCGCTCAACATGCTTTTTCGCAATGCTGACTTTATGCACGCCGTGAGTCCGACAGTTTTTTATCAAATGTGCTTGTAGATTACGATCTCCTATATCGTTGCTCGCGACAACATAAAGCTGAATGTGACGGCCGCTCGTTTGCTGTTGAGCTGCGTTCCCGGTGTGGATAGTCGAGCAATTTTCACGGTAACGGCATTGTAACGGAAAGTTATAGGGCTAATTCCAGGAGCATGACAATGTTGTTTATCAACTCTTCGCCAATGTCGAAAACAGCGAATCCGAAGAGCTGCGGGCATATTCGTTCGGGCTTTTGGCTTGCGCATTGGAGTCGCAAGAGATGGCTGAAAAGTATCAGGACCAGAATTTACGGCTAATTCCACTCGCCTTGAAGACGCTTGCCGAGTTAAAGGTTGTTTTTGATCCGATCTAATTCTGAATTGACAATTTTTTAGGCCGAAATGCATCCGGAAAAGCCGGAGCATCATGAAGCCCCGTCTACTTCAGCCGGCGTCAATGGTTCTGCCCCAAATGGTGATGATGGACCATTTGCCAATATTGACATTGCCGAAAACCATACGGACGCGGCGGAGCCTAGTTCTACGAGGAGCGATCTCGGTCTATATGGGTATGTTTTCACCGTCCTTTCTAGAATTATTTTCCAGCTGCCCTGTTCGTGTCAAGAATTCTCATCCAATCGCCACACAACCTTCGACCATTCTGAGCCCGCCAAGGAAACGTCGAAAGATTGAGGTTATTTTATTTCAAAGTTAAAAATTAAAATTCTTCAGGATCTCACGACCGAGTCGTTTGACTTCAACGAAGATAGTGCGCAGAGCACGTCAAACTGGTGTAATCAGATGCCACTGCTTTTGGGAAAGCATCAAGTACGCTTTCAAGACATAGGAAATTAATCAAACTTTCGTTAAAAAAATCAAAACATCACTTTTTAGGTGTACCCATTGACGACAGCCATGCATCAACGTCTCATCCTTCAATACCTCACCCAAACCGGGGAATACCAAGATGTAACTTTTTCCGGAAACGAACACTAAAGTTTTTAGCTCCTCGTCAGAGTCTTTGAAGGCAATGCACTACCGCTTCTTATGGATTATACAGATCTGCGGAAGACGAAGGATGTCCGGTTGACGCTGGATGCCATTAGAGTTTGTAAATTTTACTAGTCTGATCTTGATTTTAGTACATTTCTTCCCTGCTCGTCCACCGTCGTTTCGCGACAGTTTTTGTGCAAAAAGGAGGTGTCGAGGCCCTGCTGAAGGTGCCTTGCGGAAGCCTCGCAGCCGTCGCAGTCTCTACCTGCCTTTACTATATCGCTTACACCGAAGACGTCATGGAAACTTGCCTTTCTCATTGCCCGGAAAGCACGCTCGACAAATTGGTCGAGTAAGTTGTTTTTTATGTAAAAAAGACACCGGGCTTAGGTACGCGTTGTGGTGTGTTGAGCACTCCCACGAGAATGGTATGGCCAGCGCCTGTATGTTCTTCACGCACTGTATCAAGTTCCGGCCTATTCTGGAGCGATTCGATCGCATGGACGGCCCGAGGATCGTGTTGAACTACGTAAGTGTCTATCCAAAAATTTAATATTTTATAGCTCTCAACTCTTTCACTGTTCGTGCAATTCGAAGGCGGAACTGCGGTGACGCTCACGGATGAGCAGATGCAAACTTCGATGCATTCGATTCGAAACGTGTCGGCTTGCTTCCGAAGGTATTTTTGTTTCTTCGGTGCATTATTCTTTTCAGTTACTTAACTGCCCACATCTACTTGAAGCTCGAGCAGCTTCGTCGCCACGCCCGCACGTCTCTTCCACTGGGCTATTCATGCCAAATACCAGCTGTAATCCTACGAAATTCGTCTTCTTTGAAGGTACTAGAAGGCACCAATTTGCGTAAAAAGCTTTTTTAGCCGATGGACCTGGACGATGACGCCTTGCAAGGGGCCGTTTGGGCCTTGGCATGCGCACTACGGATTGACAGGGTGCCGCCTTGGAAACCTGCGGAAAACCTTCGCGCCATCGACGTCAATAAGTACATGTTCCACATCGTCCACCACGCCCTTGGCTTTGAAAATATTGCAGCTACTAGGTATCCCTATTCATCTCCTCGGCAACGAAATTTAGCCGACACGACATGATTCGCCAAGCGCTGCAGGTGATGTGGATGATGGTGGTGCTGCCTAGCACACAGCAGGACATAATTGAGCGGCTCGAGATGAAGGACCACAGCGGCTGCTCGGTTCTGACGTAAATTCGCAAGGCCAACTTTATTACAAATTTTTTTAGCCATCTAATTAGCCACTGTGAAATGCCGTGCCAGAATGATGAGATCACGAACTTGGCCCTGAACATCATGCAAGTATTGGCATGTGTGCCTCCGATGTTGGAGACTAAGGTATGATAGTTTTTCCGCTTTTGATTGTATTTATTCCAGACGCAATTGTCAACCGCGCAAACCCCCGGAAAAACGCCTGATCGAAAACCCCGACCGGCTTACGAAGAAAATTTTGAACCGCTCAAGAAAGTGTGGGCGGCGATCAGAAATGCCAATGGAATCATGGTAAGCGTCACCCTCCGGATGTAGTCTCTTTTAGTGCATGATCAATGTCATTGGTTCTGCCAGTGGCCCGACGAATGATCGCCTTCGTCTCGTGGCTTGTCGCACTTTGCAAGGATTGGCCAGGTAATTTTATTTTTTTTTGAGACACCAGGGTTGAAAAGCCGCTTCGCGACTTTTCAACCCTGGCCCCGTCTTACCCCATTTTATCCTAAACCTTTGCATAATATCTTGCATTCTGATCACAAAAACTGAAAAACACTTTCTTCTGCCCCTTTATATGGTCAAATCCCTCCTTCCGGTCTATGCTAATTTGTTCTAACAAAGAGGTTTTCACAAAAACCTAAATTTAATGTTGAAAACCGCTGATTTTGTAACATTTTCGATGTGTGCAGTCATCCCCAGACGAATGCGCACCTAATGACGTATCATACGTACTTTAAAATTCATCCCCTAGCGAGATATCCTCCGGACAGCCAAACGGAAGTGGATGCAAAGTGGCACACACAGACACACACACGCACAGACACTATTTTTTTATATATAGTAGGATTTAGCCTTTTCAGAGACCCGGAGGTTTGCCAAATGCTGTCCAAACTGCCCTTTATTCGCGACAATGTTCTACAATGTGAGAAAACCCTGTTTTAATCAATTTCGCTGCTTTAGCTCATTACCGCGGACTACTTCCCTCGGAGCGCCGCAGTGCCCAAGCTCGTTTCTTCAAGGAAGCGCGAAAGCTGATCGAGGTTGTCACAAAGCGCCGCCTCAGAGATGTGAAGGACATGTCACATGTAAGCCGTCGGAGATTCATCATTATCGGTGTTTAGGAACGCATTGAGAAACAAGGCATCGTCGCCTCGACCAACATCTCATACAGTGACCAAGAGGTCTACCAGCTGCTCCATTCCTATTTCCTGACAAAGGTATTTAACGACCCTTTACGTATCTTTTGAAATTAGGGCCTGAGCAAAACAGCTTCGCAACTGTTCGCCGAGGCTGGGCTCCCTGCGGGTCCACCGGGATCTGCGCCCCCACCACAATTCAAAGCAATCCCTGGCTTGGTAAACTGTTTTTATCTGTTAAACTTGGTAAACTTGTTAGCTTTTATCGACGACTTTTGTAGCCCTCCAAAATCGGGATGTTGTCCAGCACGCCAAATAAACCGGCCCTCTGCATGGAATCGGGTACGGGCAGCCATTTTGGAAGTGCCGTTGCCACGCCAAAAGCATCCCAGACGGCCACGCCTTCTGCCTCGAAGGATACCTTCTTTGCGACGCCCATGAAACAAACGCCGAACAGAAGAGGCCGACCCGCTCGTGCTCCTGAGCCCGCTAAAACTGATATTACGCTTGATCAAGTTTTGACGAATTACTTCAGGTAGACATCTTTGCATTCGCAAACCCTGAGCTTTAGGTTGCAACACGCGGAATGCCGCAACCCGATCGCGACATGCCCTCCATTTGAACTCTTCCGTCCTCACAGTTGCCCGGAGCCGCTAGAGAAAGACACACTCTCCACGCATATCACGACGCGCCTCTGGAATCGGCCGTTGACGTTGGCAAATGATCGGTAAGTCCTGCTAGTAACTGCCAATAAGTAAATTTTTTAGGACACGGCACATCCGGGCATACGAGCGTTTCCAGCACTCTCGCTTCCGCCCACTGAAAACTTTTGTTAATGAAGAAATGTGTACGGCCGCGGCATTTTCGGTCTGTTTGAATTTTTAGAACGCCGAAATGATCTCCAATGAACTGCGCCTTATCACGGATTTTATGCAAAATTTAGATTGACGATGAACACGTCGTCGTCGGATTGTACACAGGGGAGCTGCAGTGGCTAAACGCGGAGACAGGAAACCAAGAGAGTAACACCCACTGTCACCATTCTGCTGTCACTCACATCGTGTGCAGCCGGGTAAACCATTATATTGTGATCCTCATACGTCTCTTCAGGACGGCAGCACCCTGCTCACCTCATCCGCCTTTGTCCGCCCGTACTCTTCCGTGTGGCGCCTTGGGGAAACGCAGGTATAGAAACTCACACTAGCTAAAAAAATGAAACCATTTAGGAGCACATGTACGACCTCGCCGAGGAAATCCACCTGGAATACGGTCGACGCGGTTCTGATAAAATCCTTGGGACAAGCTCCGCGTACGAGACGAATGAGGGAATCGCGACGGTGAGCCGAAGCTTCCTTTTTGGCTTGGGATTGCTAGATGACTTTTTCACCAACGATAAAATTTAGATTTACGACACAGAGAGTGGAACGCCGATCGTCAAGATGTGGAAGCAGGGCGAACCGCAGCGCTACCGCCGGAATCTTGCCCACTTCGCTCCGGATGATCGCATGGTTTTGCATGATGGTACGTGCATTCTTACAGCTACGATTATCTTGTCTCTAGGACAACTCTGGGATCCACGCTGCGCTACAGAGCCCCTGCACACCTTCGACCTGTTCGGCTACGTGGCCTCCGGCGATTTCCATCCCCACGGCAATGAGGTCATCATCAACGCACAAGTGGTGGGTTTTGTAGTCGGCGAGCTAGAAATTTTTATTAAGTGGGACCTTCGTACCTACAAACTACTGCGCTCCATCCCCGCCCTCGACCAGTGCAAGGTAGTTTATCATCACGTGGATATCTATTTTTTTAGCTTACTTTCTCTTCAACCGGCAACATCTTCTACGCGATCAAGCGGGAAGAGGATCGCGAGGATAGCTCGTTTCGCGACACATACACCAGCAAATTTTGGTCCTACGACTCCATCTTATACGAGGTTTTGAATTTTTAGGTTTCCATAATATCGAAGTTTTTAGCAAATTGCTGAGGTGGATGTGCGAAAGCCGTTGCTCGGATTCTGTCTCGACCACACTGATCAAAGGGTTGCGGTTGTGGAGCGGACGTCGCGTGATGAGGAGGGGTATAGAAGCCTCGAATCTTCAGCCGTCAAATTTTACGAGGTTTGTGAATATCTTTTTAAATTATATAAGTGATATAATAGATATATATTTTGAGGAAAGGCAGTACAGGTCACGGAAATAATTGGATATCCATTTTCTAGCCCTCCAACTTTCTAGCAATATCTCCTTTTAGATCGGCAAACTGCGGATCCCAGAAGAAGATGGCGAGGAAGAGGTTGATCCGGAAGCTGTTGGAAGTGAATACTCGTCGTCTGCTGTAAGTTTTTATATACCCCGAGTTGGCTTTTTGTGTTCGTGCGAATTTACTTCATTTTTAGGAGGAATCATCTGACTTTGACGATGAGGACGAAGAGGAAGATGAAGACGAGGACGAGGATGACGCAAACGATGATGCTGACGGCAGTGAAAGCGGATCGGGGGAAGGTGGCAGTCTCTCTAGTGGCTGGGAACTCGACGAAAACGCAGATGCCCCCATGAATTCTGAAGGTATTAGTTTCTTCCGCTTTCGACTATCCATATCTTATTAGCTGGAAGCGGAACTTCCGATGACAGTGACGAGGACGAGGACGATGATGTTGACGATGATATGGAAGATGGCCAGGATTTCTTCGACCTAGATGATTCCGACGAGGAATATGAGGAAGAGCCGGATTCGCGGGGGCAAGGTCGGTTTCTTGGCTCGGCCTCTAATATTTTTTTGATTTAGGCAGTTCGAGCATCGTCCTCAACCCACACCTTCGCCGAGCCCGCCGCCGAGACGCTAGCGAACGCGACGGTTAAAACGCTGATCAATTGAATGCACCGTTTCTTTTTGTTGTTTGTTTTCTTTTGTTGGATACTTAGTCCGTTGTTAGGCTTTGAAATTGGGTCTCTTGTTACCGGTGATTTCGCCTCGCCCTCTCCCGCCTTCTCACTGGCGGAAGCCTTTGTGCTGTGAGGTGTAGGCTATTTTCATGTTGTCCCTTGTTGTTCCTTATGTTCTGATAAATTTTTCTATTCTGTTTGCCTTTTTTCAAGTGCAGTATGATACTTTATACCGATTATATTAAAAATGTATATCCGTTAGAGCCAAAGCCACTTGGGGATTCGGCGAGTCGATTGGCCCGGTGCTAGCCACCTAAAGCTTTTGTTTGAATATTTGAGGCGGTAAGTACCTGGTACATCAGTCTATCCCGGGAAATAATCCCATTTGCTCCGGCTAGTTTCTCCAATATGTTGTAGGTTCCTTTGCTTCCCTCGGGCACAAATGCGTGCAAGTCGCGCCTATTTCTCGTTCAAACCTTTCCGTCCCCTTACCGATAGATTGCAGCCATATCCGGATTGAAATCGAAGTCGTCCTCGGGGTTCTAAACAATTTTTTTTCCGACCGATATTGCGCCTACTTACGTAGTAATTCAGAACCAGCTCGCGTAGTAGCCCTTCCCCAATTTCTTCGCTTTCTGCCAAAAGTGGCCCCAGGAGCAGAATTCCCAATGGATCCCCCACGGCTTCGCGTATCATCCCAAAGCCGACAAGTTTCCCCTACGAGGATTCAGGCCTTTAATCATTTTCCCAAACCTGACCATCAATGGTTATGATGGCATGGTTCCCCTTGAGTGAAGAAAAAGCTTTCCAGAATGCCGCGCTAAAATTTTGTTAGGTTTATTCCCTTGGCGACATACCCTTTACTGTAGCCGGTGATTGCGGCCTCGAAATTTGCGACCTGCGCCCATAGTTCTCCATCCGCTTGGTCTCCTGCTATGACTTTGTAAGCGCTTGGCATTATCTAAATGGCCTTTTCAAAACACGGAGTCTGAATACCGTCAACTTTGTAAAGCCATCCCCATTAGTGACCGTAAGACGTTGGCTACGTGGTTGGTTCGCCAGCTTTAGGCCGAAGCGAGGTAGTGAATGGTGAAGCGGGTGCACTAGTTACAAACATTTATTATTTTTGTCCGACCGACCTGCATGGAATACTACCTTGCTTCGCGGCGGGGTATGGTCCAATATCTCCCTAAGGAGCTTTTCCCCGATACCAGAATGTCTGAATTATCTGTTAGCGCGAGACAAACGCTCACACCTATTTTCCTCGACGACAAAGTGACATCCTAGCACGCAAACTTGGTCGTAGTTGACCAGTAATATACCACCAATAAAATCCCCATCTAAATGTGCCTTTAGTTTACTGTTGCTTAGGCGGGTCGTTGATTTATAGACCCTTTAAGCTTATACTTTGTGCCTTTGCAACCAAGAGTTTCACAGTAGCAGTCTTCTCCAATGTCTCCATCAGCTCGTACTGCAACAAGAAATGGCTCTGCATTTCCGCCAAAGCGACAAGCTAAAGAGGGTTTTACGAATAGTGCTAGTCCTATACTTTTTGGAAGTCTTCTGATCCACCCCAGTGGAACTTGTACCAGAAGCCGTGCCGCGAATAAGCACCCTTCCAGGGGTCGCCGACCCATCTCGGGAGTTCAATGTCATAAGCCTGTGCCGGGGTCACTGTATCTTACTCGCCTTACCTCCATCGAGATTGGCTCCCCAATAACCTGCGGTTCTTGCTGGGCGAGCACCACATCAAATTTTTGTAGAGGATTTGTAGAAAGTTTTAGTGGATCCAGGACAACCATCTTTGCGTGTAAAGGGCCGCGGAAATTTTGCGACTGGAATACGAGATCGTGCATCGCAGCCAAATTAGCTGCGTTTTGCCGGGGTTCACATGGCCAGTGTCGCGGTGATTTGCATGAATCGATCCGAAACATCTAAAATTGGTCATAGCTTTTTTCATTCTCCAGCACTTTTGTCGTTTTTTGTTTGCAAAAAAAAACAATTTTCACTCATTTGCTCGAAAGTTTGGGGGTTGACCCGAGCAACGGCGCGCTACAAATTACGTCTGGGCTGCATTTCCCCTCCTGCGATCGGTGATCTCGAACAGATTTTCTTTCGTCAAATTTTATCTTTGCCCCTTTCCTTTTGGCTATTAACTTTGTTAGTGTTTTTGCTCGTTATAGCCTCGAAATTTTTTCTTTTTGTTGGCCTAATTTTTCTGCCCGTCCGAGCGTTGTTCCTTCCAATTCTCTTGTTTTTACGTTGTGGCTAAAGAAAATAAAACTTTTGTTCAGATGGTCCGTCGTCGCACCGCTTCCCCGACGCCTTCGGCCCCGGTCCGCAGAGCTGCGCCGAGCCCGCCGCCCTCAGCTCGTGCAGCCCCTCCTATGGCGTCCCCGATGTCGGCTCGCCCTGCTGCCGCCCCGATGCACGCCGCGCCTCCGATGGCCGGTGCCGCCCCTTCTCAGGTACGAAAATTTCCAACGCCTAGAAAAATTACATTCATTTAGGGCCCCGGTTTGATGGCTCAAATGGCCGCGACCGCTGGTGGCGTCGCCATCGGCTCGGCCGTCGGCCACACCGTTGGGCATATGTTGACCGGTGGCGGCGGCTCGTCGAATGACCACGCGCCCGCGGCTGCCCCTGCCGCCGCCGCTCCGGCCGGCCAGCAGTATGCCAATCCTTGCGAGTTCGAGTGGAAGCAGTTCATGGAATGGTACGAGTTTCCGTGCGTTTTTTATTCAGCTTCTTCTAGCTCGCAATCCCAGTCGGACGTCTCGCTGTGCCAGGGCTTCAACGACGCTTTCAAGCAGTGCCGCACTCGCTACAATTAGACACCATTTTGCCTTACTTCATAGATGTTGATTGATTTTACGTGATTGTCATGACCTGGTCACTCCATTTCCATTTCGTGTGCTAGCGGATTTTTATGAGAATAAACTAGAGATTACAGATATGGGCGTCCGGGAGAAGCTAGGCAAGAATCTCAAGAATAAATTTAAACAGCAAAATCTGTTGCAGGTATGATTACGGGCACATTCACTAATTCTTGGATTCAGGAAAAAGAAGAGGTCGACGAGGAAAAATTGGCGAAGTTACTTCATCAGGAGGTCATCAGCGATTCTGATGATTCGAGCGTTGATGGTGATGAGAAACCTGATCAGGTTGCTTTTTAGTCCACCTCTTAATTGGATTTTCAGGACGCACAAGTAGTTCGAAGCAAATGGACGAATAGGACCCGCGTACTATTATTCTGCTCCCGGGGGACTGACTTCCGCACAAGACATTTGCTGAAAGATTTGCACGTAAGCGTTAGACATATTCGCCTTATACAGATATTTTAGACACTGATGCCACACTCGAAATCAGAGCCGAAATTTGACAAGACAGCCACTCTCTCGGTCATCAACGAGATTGCGGAAATGAAGAATTGCCAGAAGGTTCTTTATTTCGAGAACAGGAAAAGAAAGGTAGTTTGTTAGCGCTTAGTTTGCTAATTTTTCTTAGGATCGGTATCTCTGGATGTCGAACATTGAAAACGGGCCGTCCATGAAGTTTCTCGTGCACAACATCCACACAATGGACGAGCTAAAGGTAACCATATTGCATCACAAGCTCAAAAAAATTTCTTCAGTTGACCGGCAATTGCTTGAAAGCCTCTCGGCCGATCCTGTCGTTTGATTCAACGTTTGAAGGCAAGCCGCATTTGGAGTTGATCAAGCAGACGCTTACACAGGTGCGCTTTTTGCTTCGTCCCAAAATCCCGGCGTTTTTTAGGTATTTAGCACACCCGAGCACCACCCACGATCTCAACCGTTTGTCGACCACGTTTTCACTTTCTCGATTTCCCCAGATGAGAAGATCTGGTTCCGAAATTTCCAAATCGTCGATGAAACCTTGCAATTGCAAGAGATCGGTATGTTTGAGAAAACCTTGAGAATTGATTATTCTTTCTTAGGGCCTCGATTTGTGCTCGAATTGATCCGGATCTTCAACGGATCCTTCGAAGGGGCTGTTCTATACGATAATCCAAACTATGAGGTAACTTCGCTTGGTGATAATGGATAAGATTGAATCTATAGGCTCCGAACGATAAGCGACGCATGCTGAAGATTGTCAACCAAAACAAATATGTCAACAAGAAACTACACGAAAAGGTGATTTCATTTTCTGGCTATAAGCAATCTCTTTCAGGTTCAAGTTGAGAAGGACATCTCGACGAAGGCCGTGCTCAAGGAGAAAGTGGAAGATCCTGCTGGCGAGGTTAACTCGTTCCCATCGCTCTAAACTAGCCCTTTCCTAGATTTTCAACGCGGTTCCTTCCGACGAAGCCGCAAAGTTGGTGGCCGCCAAGATGGACAAGAATTTGAAGAAGAGGAAGGCGACCAGCAACGGCAAGCAAAAACTGAAAAAGAAGAAGGCCGTCCCGGAATGCTAGTTCAATCGTTTTGTTTGTTATTCGAACGTTGTTGTTTGTTATTGTTGCTACAGTTTTTGTTGATGATAAACTGGGTTTTGCCGCGCTTGCTTTCGAGGTTTGGGTCGTCATGGCAACCGAGTCACGCAACAGCAGCCCGATGCATCGAATCACCTTGCCTTATACTAAAAAATGGATGCAACGGGGTCGTCTTTCTGGTCCAATTCGTTGTATTCTGCGGTATGTTCACCTCGCACGGCAGAGGTTTCTCCTCTCAATTTCCTAGAGGAAATGGATGCATGCCTATACGAGGGGGTTCCGTGCACAGGTAGGTCCTACTTCAAAACAACGAGCTTGTGAATAGATACCTCACTAACAGATGAGTGCGAACTTTGGCGAAGCAGATTTCCACATTTCCGACTCAAAGGCTCTAGGATCCGTAAGAGCAGTAAATGTCCGCATACAAAATCAAAATTCAGATCCGCCGCCTCGCGAAACCGGAGAAAACGAGTTCCGAAAGATGATCGTAGATATCCTCATCCAGGAACATGCCATCCCAAAAGTATTCAAAACTTTTTTATCTGTCAACAACCAACTTTAGATACAAACGGCAATTGTCTCTAAAAAACGATTGCTCAACAGACCACAAATGAAGAATGTATCAAAGTGAGACTCGAAGAAGACTTGAATAAATGATTAATGTGTGGCTATAACAAAACAACGTAACAACGGGGGGATAACAATGTAAGGAACCCAACAAGGAGCAATGTGGAAGGGGGCATGTATCAGCTCTAATCTTCGAACTTGGTCTTCTTATTTTGAGCGCCGGCTGCTGGAGAGTCGAAGTTGCGCTTGAAGCCTCCGCCGCGATCTGAAAACAGCTGTTATGAACGCCGCCCGCGATGATAGAAACTGAACATGGAACACAAAAAGGCAAAAAATAAATACCTCCACGGAATCCGCCCCTGTCGCCACCGCGGAAGCCGCCTCGGTCACCACCTCGGAAGCCGCCACGATCGCCGCCACGGAAGCCACCTCGATCGCCGCCGCGGAATCCTCCACGATCGCCGCCACGGAAGCCACCTCGGTCCCCTCCTCGGAAGCCACCCCGATCACCGCCACGGAAACCACCTAAACAAAAATACTGAATGAAGGTAATTACAAACCTCCACGGCCACCTCGATCTCCTCCACGGAATCCACCGCCTCGGCCACCACGTCCACGGTCACCGCCACGACCACGGCCTCCACGCTGTTGCTGGAACGCGAACAGTTAGACAAGGATTGTAGTCAATCAGAAACGCGGACCACATTTCCATGGGTCCCTGTAGCACAGGAAATGAAAATGAAACTCACCTGTCCAGTAAACCGCTCCACAGGTAGGAGTTTTGCAGGATCGATGTATACTTGTTGACCACTTTCGAATGACGCCGACTTGACACCACCGCTCAATTTGACCGTAAATCCCTGGAAAAACAATACGTAAAATATGCACGCAGAAAACCCACGCTGTCCTGAGGTCCTCCAAAGATCTCGTCGATTTTGCCGACCTCCTCTTTGTTCCTCGAAGTAGATGGGCGCGTTGAAGTAAGGGATCTTGCCGGATGTGTTCGAGCAAACTATGTCGTCTTCGCAGGAGTGGGTGAACTGGCCGACGATGATGACCTGAAAAAGGTATAAGTAACCGGCAAGGCAGGAATCTTTGAAAATTTCGTTACGAATCTGGAATAGAAGGAAGATCCTTACTTCTTCTGGGGGTCCATAGTTATCGCGATTGCCGAAGCCACCGCGTCCACCTCCACGGCCACCGCCGAAACCGCGTCCTCCGCCTCGGCCACCGCCAAAACCGCGTCCTCCGCCTCGATCGCCACCGAATCCGCGTCCTCCGCCTCTATCACCGCCGAAACCCATTCTAAAAAAAGGTGTAACGGTGGAAAATGTGCACAAGGAAAACGTGAAAAGTTTTGGCAAAACAGCAAAAAAATAATATATAGCATTGATCACGTATAGAAGGACTGTAACACAAGATAAACATAAAAAAGTTGCTTGGAAAGTTTTGGGTTTGAGGATCGCGCCCGAGGAAAAATGAGGCTGGCAAAATGCCAGTCGCCCCAGGACCGCCCCTGCCCGACACACCTTTCCGATTTTTCGGTGACCGCTGCTGAACTCGCCGCCAGCGATGCGAAATTCGCAAAACTTTGCATTGCAAAAATTGTGGGATATAAAACTTAGAAAAGTAGTAGACTTCAATGGATAGTATAGTAATGGCCTACCCTCACGCATGTATTTCCCACAAGTTCAACGCTCGGTTTGCCCTTGCTGCACTCCTGGGGCAGAACCACGTGCTTCTACTCGGATTCCTTGAAATTTTAGCGACTTCCAGGGTCCACTTATGGCCTTTAGATCCAGGACCTTCTCCTGGGCTCTGAAATCACCGCAGCATTTCCATCAGTGGAGTGACCGTAATCGGCGCTCACGCTTGTCTGCCCCTTTACGGGCTCCCGCTTTTCACTTCCCTTGTTCGTAAAGTTACCCCTATTATTTCCGTCTCTTTTGCGTTTTTAGAAGTTGTGGGAAAGGAGGTGGAGATAGTAAGAATGAATACCACCCTTGTTTTGCTTTTTTAATGCATTCCCAAATATCAGTAAGTAGCGTTTATGGCAGCTTGGTTTTTTTTATCATTGGAGCAGAATTTTGTCTAACCCCGGCCTTATCGCCTCGATCTGCGCACAGTCGCGTGCTCTTGGCCGCCGCCGCGCTCTTTTTTGTGTGTGTGCCCCAAGAGGCTCGCTGTGTCATCTTTCGACATTCATTGGCCGGTAAGGTTCTTTTGCTCATACACTCCCCCCCTCCCCTCGTTTCTTAATCATGGTCAAAGGAACGAGAAAAGAAAAATAAAAAATTTTTTTTCGTTCAACGCGTTGGCCACGACAAAGCCCCAGCCTGATATTGATCCCAGCTAGAGTCCCTAGTCTCGCCAAAATTTCCTATGAACCATGATTGGAGGAAAAAGGCGAAGCCGTGACGCCGACTTCCTAATCCCTGGCGCCACGATCAATACGGCGCACATCTACCTACGCAAATTCGGCGCGATTTCACGGTTCAATACCACTGGGGACGGGCTCCTCGGCTCCCCTTTCCTAATCCACTTCTTTATGAGCTTCGTGGATTAGCGTTTATACCCTGGAACTCTCTTTCTTTCACGGCATCTCTCCGCTGATCCGGAGGCCCCGGATGAGTTCATTGTCAGCCCGGATCGGGCAGGCAGCGCCCCCCCGCCCAGCCCGATTGAATATGGCTTCTCCGCCTCGCTCTCAGGCCCGGCTGTCCCGTTGATCGGTGAAATGTTTGTTGTCAATTCTAATGGATTTGTCGAAAGGGATGTGCCCCTCTGGGCTATTATTAACAAGCATTAATTATAGGCTCATTTTTGAAAGATATTGTCCCCACGATTAGCTCGTCTTTTGGCGCCTTTAGGTCTTGGCGTGGGTTTTTTATGTTTCGGCTCGAGGGCATTGCCCGTGTGCGTTGAAATATGCCGAATCAATTATTGCTGGACGCGTCTTATCACTTCGAGCAATGGGGGGCTTCGTGTGTGGTTCAGCCGAGAGTGGTGATCAAGTAGTCTATGAAGTTAGCGCAACTCTGGTCAATTAGCCTAGCAATATGTACTTGCCTTCCAACTCGCTGGTCTTCTAATGTTATCCGTCCGATGATTTGCGACATTTTTGAGCTTCGTGTTTGCTCGTAGCCAATTGCTAGAATGATCCGCATTTATGCGCTCTGGTCTGGTCAAGCGGTAGCCCGATTCTGCGGGCCTGTGGTGTTCGATTGTGAAGGGGAGCAGGGGGGATGGGTGGCCAGTGGCCCTGGCTGGCTTCTCTGGCCATCGCCGGCCTGCCCTCCCCGTCTGCCCCCCTCTCGATCCCCCCACCCGTGCCCGGCGCCATTTTCTCACGCTCGGACCCGCCTGCCCCCACTTTCCCATCGCGTGTTCGGGGGGGCTCGACCCCCGGCCAGCATCGGCCCGTTTTTTGCTGCGCCCGGCTGAAAAATGGCCGACACCGCAACGATCCCCCTCGCGTTTATTCCGGGATCCAACGCGCCGCGACCGGCATAAAATTAGCCTCGGCTTCATCCGGTTCTCACGTGCCTTTTTCCTCATTTTAGTCGGGGGGTGAAATGTGGCACGGTGTTTAATTAAAATCATATTTCTGTTTGGCGCTTGTCTTTTGTAAATTTAGCTATTGCCGACTAACGTCACAATACCGTACTCCCTGCCATATACCTGATTACCGGATATTGGTCAAATTGTCGACGAAAAATCTCAGTTTCCCCTGTGCTGGCCACACGACACTTCCGCCCCTTTTCTTTAGCTTTGTATCGTGCGATCGATACCATGCCAGGGCTCAAATCCAAGGAATTACACTTCTGATTCTGGCCAGCTAACTGTAAAACAAATTCGCCCTTTCGGTCACACTGCTATGTTGTTGCACGGCCCTTAGACGCTGCAGCCCTAGACAATACATTGATATCGTTAGTCACCACTGAATTGCGTGGCATTCCTCTCAACATTGCAACCCTACCCTGAATTCTTTTTTTTTTTTTTTTTTATTTATTTTTTTTTTCCTTTTTTTTTTTTTTTATTTTTTTTTTTTTATTTTTTTTTTAATATATTTTTTTTTTAATAAATTTTTTTTTTTTTAAATTTTTTTTAAAATTTTTTTTTTTAAATTTTTTTTTTTCCCAACTTTATTTTTTTAAATTTATTTTTTTTTAAAAAAAAAAAAAAAAAAAAAAAAAAAAAAAAAAAAAAAAATATTTTTTTTTTTTTCTTTTTTTAAATTAATATTTTTTTTTTTAAAACCTAAGCTATGCGCATTCCACTCTTCGTCACTTTCTTGTTTTTCTGTTCAGAGTCAAAGTATCTTTCAGGTAGAAGCGGTACGGCCGTTATGATACGCAGACAAACTGGGCGTAGGCGGTTCATCTAGACGCACGAAATCGGAGAGCAGGGTAGGATTTTGGATAAATTGTGTTACCACTGAATTGTTCCGCTTAGGGATCAATGCACAAGAAGTCCGGGAACTTGGAGGGGAACTCAGCCAGCCAGCCGGGGTCCTCCCGCACTGACACTTCGTCTTCTATCGGAACAGCTCCCCTGGCTGTTGGGGAAAGTTCTGTGACTCAGCGCGCGAGCGGGTGGGCAAATTTTGTGATTTTGAAAACATTTTTCTGTTTAGTGGGAGCACTTCGTCCGCCTTGTCGGATAATCAGGATCCATCATCTCCTCGTACCAAAGTCAGCACCACGACGGCGACTTCTGCAGCCACGTCTGGCCGCAGCTCTGGCAATGCGGGCCAATTGGAGGAACGGAAACGCTCCCAGCAGGTGAAGCCAATTCCGTTCGCTCAAGTGTGCTTTAGCTGCTGGGGCCAGACGTCTTCTTCCGAAAATTCCGGCAGATTGTCAGCCAGAATCGGCGCCGCTACCAAAATGACGGATATGATTTGGACCTGACTTGTGAGTTGAATGCCTTACTTTTTAAAGCTTCTTTAGATATCACTGACCGAATCATTGCTATGGGCTATCCAGCGTCGGATCGTGAATCGGTTTATCGGAACAGCATGGAACAGACGGTCAGCTTTCTCGAGCGTCGCCATCGCGGCCACTACAAAGTCTTCAACCTGTAGGTATTTTGCTGAGTATCGGATCAGAGCCTGCCTGGCTTTTGGCGGTTTCCACGTCGTTAATGCTGATTTTTTAGTCGTGGATCTTACGTCTACGACCCGGCCCTCTTTGAACATCGTGTGGTCTGCTTTGAAATGACTGACCATCACCCGCCGCGTCTCGAGCTCATGGCTCCATTCTGTCGCGAAGTAATTCGTATATTACGTTCCGAATGCGTTTGTTTAGGTGCACAACTATCTGCAAGAGGACAAGCGCAATATTGTGGCCGTTCATTGCAAGGCAGGCAAGGGCCGGACTGGTGTTATGATCTGTGCCTATCTGGTCTACATCGGCTTTTACTTGTCGCCGCGCCAGAACATGGACTATTATTCAGTGGTCCGGACGATGAACAATAAGGTTAATCGGGTTGTTCTTTTATAGGATGTTTTTCAGGGTGTGACCATCCCCTCGCAGCGTCGTTACGTCTACTACTTTGCGCACCTGCGAAAATTCCATCTGAACTACATCCCGTTGCGCGTCGAGCTGGTCGGCGTCTACGTCGAGCGTCCGCCGTGTATCAGTGGTAGCCTGTCGCCGAACTGTTCTGATTTATAAATTTAGGGTCGTTAACAAAGGGTGATTTCTCGCTGCGGGTGTGTAACGGTGACGTTGATGTGTATCACGGGGATTGGTATACGTACACTAAAGAGGTGTGTTGCCCTTACCTTTTTTGGGCGGGCCCCGTTTGTGGATTTTAAAGTCCTTGCCTCTATTTCTCTACCTTTTTAGAGCTGGGAGGAAGAGGACAAGAAATGGGGCAATCCGACTCGATGCTCTCGTGGCCCGGATTCTTATGATCCCTGCAACCCGGTCCGTGGCAATGATGTGATTTCTAGGTATGATTTATCTTGGGGGGTTTTAACGCGGAATTCAGGAGAGCTTACGGCTGGACCGTACCTTCCAACAAACGGGTATTCCTGGAAGGTGATGTGCGCATGGATCTCTACCACAGCAAGAAAGTCAAGCTGCTCAACGTTGGAAGCAAGGATCGGTCAAAGGTATCATATTTCTCTTTATTTCTAACGAATTTGTTTAGGTTGGACACGTCTGGTGGAACACGATGTTTGCTTGTCCGCAGTTTTGCGGTGGCTTCTATAAACATGGCGATGAAGCGTTCCCATATCCACCCGGTAGGACCTATTTGTTTTCTTGAAACGAAATTTAGGTGAGACTACAATTGCCTCTCGGGTTCTTGCCACAAATCCACCTCCGCCTCCGCCACAGCAAGGCGTTCGCCCGAAGAGTGGAAGCGCTTCTGTCCCGAATAGTCCACCGTTGTCACCTAAAACGGTACGTTGTTTTGGGATGCGCACGAGGTCTCGTGTTCCAGGAACGTTCTTCTACCGCAACTCGTGCCCCATCTTTCGATGCACGCAAAAACAAAGCATCGAGTGCCAATCGGCTTCACAACGCCGTCAAGAAACGTTGGGACATAACTTTTTCATTCAGCTTATTTTAGTGGCCGAAGGTGTCGTCTCGCGGAATAGCGAGCCTAACATCGATCGACCATCGTCATCGGGAAAGCGCGACGGCTCGAGCAGCGATCCGACGAGGAGGGGAGATGGCTCCAGCTTTGACATTCACTTGATCTCACCACCGGGACAAGACCTCCATTGTCCGACCGACTCCCTTGAGGCGATTTACGGGGACAAGGAGTGGGTTTCAATGTATGTCGTTGTCGCTTTTTAACTTTGCATACGTGTTTGTCTTCACTTGTGCGGTTTTCATTATTTTCCTTAGACCACCACGAATCGAGATCGAGCGCATTCTCCGGGAAGCTCACCTTCGCGAACTCGTGGCCGATCAGTACAACGAACGCCGTCTCTCTGTTCCTCAAGGTGAATTTCAGCTGTCATTTCGTCGATTTTGTTTTTATTTATTATTCTTTTGTTGCGCTTGATATGTTGAGTTTCAGATGGAACGCCAGTGGAGAAGGCCCCAGACGGTCGCCCGGGCACGAGCACCGGCTTTGGTCCGTTCTGCATTACGCGGGAAGCGGAGGAACACGTGCAAATCTACAACGTGTTGGAAGTCGACCGTGCTTATAAGAAGAAGGATATCGACCCAGGCTTCCGTTTGATCGTCGTCACTCGGTGTGTTCCCGTTGGCGGATCCGATGCCGAACTGGCGAAGGAGTTCATGCGCGTCACACATGAAAAACAGCAGGCCAAGGACGAGAAGAAGTTTGCACAGGTAATCTTGTATCCTTCCGCTCATTGTGTGATTCAGATTGCTGCACGCCAAAAGAAGCTTTCCGAGAAAATGGGCGAGTCCGAGGAGGCTGTGAAACGTTCGATGATCAATCAGGACAACTTTATGTATGCTACTTTTCATGTCTTATTTTTATTTTCTCTTTAGTGACGAAGAGCAGTGGCAGCACGACGATCGCTTCCAGGACCCGTTGCAAAAGAAATATTTCTATCGTCAGCGCATCGACTCTTTCAGTCGTTATCCTCTCGGCAACTACAGGTTACCTAGCTCCTAATTTTCTACCGTCATCTTTAGATGCCCTCTGTTGACTCAATTCTCAACGTCTCCGCCTCGTATGACACCACCAGCTGCCACTTCACCGGTAGATTTTTTCGCCATGGCAATTTCACTCTATACACAGTACCCTCGGAGAAATTATTGAGATTGAGCAACTGTGTTCTCTCAATGATCTTCTTTTCTAGCTCTCGGCCAACAATCCGCGCGCAAACCAGGACATGGACGTCCGCAGCTATCATCCGGACGACGGTCAGTGGCGTGAAAAATCTGACATTTCAACGTCAAGTGACGAGGTGATTTTTGTTCGACCCTCTTCAAACAGTCTCTTTTAGGAGAGTGACCACGACGCCTCACAAGCCACTATTCGCCCTCCCAGCAACTTTGATGATGAGTGCAAGAATAGCAAGCCTTCCACCTCCTCGCGGGACGCCTGATCCTCCACGCTTTGATGCGCCGATCCGTGAACACCATTACCCTAGGCACGATTATTTATTGGAGCTGTCGGTTGGCTATGTTCTAGACGGGTCTCTAGTTGGTAGTTGGATTTCAAGAATTACCTGAACGTTTGCCCTGCAGCCCAATCTCCGCGATTCTCAATCCCTATCCACTTGATGAACGTTTACTTGTCGATTCGCAAAGATAATTTGTGCTGATCCCCAGGGCTAAACAGACATCGACATTCTATGAAGTTTTTGACGCCCCTTCCTAGATATCCAATTCCCCCTCTTTCGTTACGAGCTTATCGGCCTCCATTCACCCCGAACCCCAAAGTCCTCCAACATGCTGTGTTGAAAAGTTGTTGTGTTTGCAAAGATTCTGGTCGTCATTTCCGCGTGCGGCACCCTGGCACAATCGTTTTGCAATGCTCATTGCCAGGCTGCCATTTTTAACTTTGGAAATCATGGTCTGGGGACTTCCCGCGCCCTGGTTTTCATTATTTATGAACTGTCCCCTGGCGAACTTCAAGAAGCGCTAGGTTGGATTTGGCTGCTCGGGGGTTGATGCTGCCACAAATATCACTATCACTGGTTTTAGGATGCTTGTATCCGCTGACCGAAAATTCTATTCTCACCTGCGGCTTTATCCCTTTTCAGCTCATCCACCTCGGCCTTCTTTTGCTGTACCGTTGCTTTCATCCTCCCCTACCCCATCATTTTGATATGCTGTGTATTTTTCCCCCGTTGCTGTGTTAGCATATATCAAATTGTCGCCACCCCTTCCCCGTTTTACTGTGTCTGCCCCCGGTTTCCACCCTCTCCCTGTGTATCTTCGATGAATTCCTGCGTTCTGGCGCTCCTCTCGCCCAAGTCGACCGTTTTTACGGCGGCGGCCACTGGGCCCACCTGGGTATCGTTTTTAGAATAAATGGTGCGCGTTAACATTTGGTAGCGAACAGCAAGTATCTGCAACGACAATTACATCGTGTGGATTCAGATTCGAAGGCGCGATGCTGGCGGTCATCCGGATAAGTTCAAACGTAGTCATGGGGTCCGCAGCCCCCAATCAACCGCAGACGTGCCCGGAAGTTGGCGATCGCGTGGGGGTGCGAAAGAGAGCCCCCCGCATCTCCATCAATCCGTGCCATTTGCAAGGCGCTGCGAGTGAGCGGCTCGTGGTGAACACTACTTGTCTATGGGCTTTCCGGCTCGGCTCTCGACGCGATTAGATTGTCGTGTGCCGGATGGCGGGGAGGAAGGGGGGAGGGTTCTCCGAGGGGGAGGAGTGTGAAATTGCCCTCTGAGACCCCATCCATCCGCCGGCCGACATTCCGGACGATGCCCACCAGCTCATTGTGCCGCACTTTTTTGGCACTTCACAACAGCGTGGCCAGGCTGGCTAAAGCCTTGTGGTCATTCACAAGGGGTTCTTTGCGAGGTTTTTCAGGAGGACATTCTACTTATTTTTAGGATGGAAGTTTCTGCCTCTTATTTATGCACCTCCCAAGGTATAATGGGGTGAATTAATGTGCATTAGAAGTTATTCGTTGACCTTGAGAATGAGCCGGACCTCAAGGGGGCGTCTATTTGTATCCGCCTGTTATCTAGGCTTTCACCTTTCAAAGTTCCATCTTGAGTATGTAACTATTACGGCTTGAAGCCCCAGCATATCCAAGGTCCACGGCACAATCAACAAATCAGGACACGCATCTTTATTTGCGTTTGACAGTTACACAAAAGGCCACATGAGGACGAGGTATAAAAGGCGATGGGGGTGGGGGATTGGATAGGGTTGTGGCACGTCCGCTCAGTCGAACTTGCAGCCGGGCTTGCACTTGCGGCACAGCACGATGGTCGTGTGCACGGCTGGGCCCTGGATCAGCTGCTCCTTGCCGGCTTGGCCGTACGAGGCGCGCTCGTTCTTGATGTCGACCTAGAGGACGTGGGTGTTTTGGCGATGTTTTGAAGTTTGGGAAAGCCATGGTCAGTATTTTAATAATATTTTTAGCAAAATTTTGTTAGATTTGCATCCAAATAACTATTTAGAAAACTTTAAAAATTGTTTAGCCATTTTTGGTCGGTTTTTGAGCTTTTACGGTTGAAAATATAAAATTTAGTAGATTTTTTTCTCTAAATTAGAAACTGAAATCTGAAAATATCCTGTTTCTGACCTTGCCGAGGATCTGCTTGCCGCCGACGGTGATCACACCCGGCGAGATGTCGCCCTTGTAGTGGTTGACGTGCACCGGGTGCCACTCCTTGTCGCCGAATTTGGCCGCCTCCGGATACGGGATCCAGCCGTAGTCGAAACCGCGCACGTGCTCCGACAGCTCGTACAGGATCTAGAACCCAAAATCGTCTAGAAAAGTAGACGCTCTTCTCACCTGCAGGGATCCGATGTTGTTCTTGTACTCGTTGCCGCCCCACGAGAAGTTGGCCGCAATCTTGCCGCCCTCGTTCCAGACGCGGCCCATCACCGGCTCGCCCTGCTGGTACCAGAGCGCCACGTACTGGTCGGCGTTCTCGCCGGGCAGCGTGTCGAGGCTCTTACCCAGGGCCTGAAGATGAACATTGTTGGGGTGATGGTCAGCTCGTGGATGCTCACCTTAACCGGAGCCTTGGCCGGCCACGGGTCCCCGGCACGCAGATCGGCCCACTCGTTGAGCATGACGCGGATGGTGGGCGGCATCGGCTTCGGCGGCTCCTTGGCGCAGGCCTTGCACTCGCAGCCGGGCGGGGCACCCTTCAGCTCGCGGAACACGACGAGCATGTCGCTCAGCTCGCCGCCGACCTTCTTGATGACCTGGAAGCCATTGATTGGTACAACCAGAGTTTGAAAGGCTTGTAAAAGCCGTGAGCACGAGCAAAAAAAACCCCACCTTCTTGTTGATGGAGAACCAGCCGATCTCGGTCTTGTTGTCGATGTAGCCGAGGAGGCCGCCTTCCGGCGAGTTGGGCCAGTAGATGGGGATCGAGTCGCCGCACTTGAGCAGCTCGGCGTCGACCTTGTCGAAGCGGGTGCTGTACTTCGTCCAGCTGTACCAGTAGCCGAGGGTCGTGTGGTCGCCCTTGTATTGGAGCACCTAGAAAAATATGGTCATAATATGTGATTGATTTGCTAAAAATTCTGGGTATACTTAATTAATTTTTGTATTTCCTAGCAATCAAAAGCGGTTATAAACGCTAAAAATACCCTAGAAATTAGTAAAAGGAAGGAAACAAAGACTAACTCCCCCGCTAACAATCCATTACCAAAAATGGGTTAAAAAATGGATATAAACGTATTCAAATGTACCTGAATCTGCCCTCCCAGGTCCTTGGCGCCAGTGAGCTCGGCATCCTTGTAGGCGAACGAGCACTCGACGACGCCACCATTGTTCCACGAGCGACCATGGATGGGCTTGCCGTGCTTGTACCACAGGGCCAGGTACATGTTCTGCTCGCCCTTCACCTTCACCGGGTTGTCGGGGAACGGCGAGCCGATCGGCTGGAACGCCCAGGTGTCTTCCTTCGCGGCCGGCATCTTGTCTTGGTTGAAGTCGGCGGGGACTCGTTGAAGATGATTGGGGTTGGGAGGTGCCCGCTTTTTATATGAAAAGCCCGAGGGTAATCACGGGTTTTGTCGGAGCAATTGGATGTAGATCTGGTCTTGGTACCAAAGTAAGTTTCTATAATTTTGGAAAGGTTTTTCAGCCAAATTTTTGTATTTTTTTTTGTTCGCCAACTAGTAAAGTAGGTAAATCGGCAGTTGTCTATTAGTTTTAAACCGAATTATCAAGGGGGTTTTAACGTTTTGCTTGGTTAGTTGTAGAACGTCAGACCTTAACTTTTATTGAGCTTTCTTATTGAATTCCTGGGCTGTTTCCTTTATCGAGTTCTATATAAAAGCACACTTTAATCGAAAAGTAATTTCTACACTTTGTAAAAATAATTAAATATAAACCTTGCTTTTATCCTGTTTTCTATCTATAATTTTAGGTTTTTTGTCGTCACTCGAGCATTTCCTGATCTCACTTCCGCCTGAATCTCATTCACCGGCTCATCCCTAGGGCTCTCAAGGGCCCAGACGGCGACCAATCCGCGAAAATATGATTTCACCGGACAACTTCCTCGATCCAATCCAAAGCCCTAGCGATCTCTGCCAGCCTGCCCACCTCTTCCCTTGAATCCTACTTCCCGGATTGCCGCCGCGGAGTGGCTAGTACTTTTGTTTTTAAGGTCAAGTGGTTCAAGCGCCGCGCGCGGCAATTCAATTTCTGCGGCTCGCCAAAACAGGCCACGGCCCATAAATGCAGAAGCCTTGATATTCCCCTGCCATTATATGCATTAAATTAGGGTTTGCACGCGTGGATTGACTATAGATTAAGGGGCTTGTGCGGAAGCCGTTGAAACGGACTGGGTGGGTGGGTTCGGATTTTTTTTGTCCTAATTGCGCTTCCTAGATTCCGCTCTAAAAATCCCGGCTCTCCGCGCACAATGCGGCCTTGATGGCGTCGAGTCAAATTTCAACGTCCGACCACCCGTAATTGATTCTGGTTCGTTAGCGGGGGGGGGGCTTTTGGCAGAGGAAAAAGCCCAACACGAAAACTTGTAAAAATTGTTACTTTTTGAAAGTTTCTATCAATTTTTAGTAATCAGGAACTACTGTAACCAAGTCCATTGTGAAAATGTATGCAAAATTGTCAAAAATTGTTACTTTTTAAAATTTTTTAGCACACAAAAACTGCTATTGTCAAAAAAAAATTTTTAGAAATGTTTTATTCCTTTATAGTAATCGGAAACCGCTTAAAGCACTATAAAAATATATATTTCGTTTATATGTTATTGCTACGGAGGTTAGGCTCAATAAAGGAATCGAGTCCCCCCGCTAACGAACCAGTACCCTCCAAGAAAACCCGGTTCCAACTCACAATAGGCGCCAGATGGCGTCGACTCGAATTTTCAGCGTCCCCCACCAGTAATTCACTTTTCCCGATATTTCGCTGGATCTGCGCGGGGAGCCTTGGCCAAAAGGCGGAACTCATATTAGGAGCATCATCCGCCGCAGATGCGCATGGCAAACAGTGGCCACACCCGGGTGAAGTCGAGCAGATGAGAAGGAACGGGACTGGGCGGATGGATCATGATGCTATTGTCAGCTCCCCCGGCCGCCAGATGAAAAACAAGAAGAACGCTGCCTGATTGAGGCGATGTGCCCGCTGCATCCATTCAAGATGTCATGGATATCCTGACAACATACACTACAAGTTTTCGGGTTTTGGCGTTTTGGAATCGGGAGTGAATCAAATGGCTGTAAATGACAGAACACTTTACTTGGAAGAGCACCACAGCAAGGAAGTTTTTCAGGCGAGATTTTCGGAAAATCCGTTTCCCAAGATTTTTAGCTCTTTTTAGGTGATAATAATCGAATTTTGCAATGTTAAATAACTCATTTGATAAAGCTTCAAATTCTTAACAGGGGCAATCTTTCAAAATTTTAGCGGTCTTCAAGAAACAGTGGTACTGAAATGTTAGCGGGAGGAACCAAACTATTCCAAGTAATCCCCGTACGGCCCTATGATCAACTAATGACCATTTTCATCTAGTTTTTAGATATAAAAACTCATAAAAATATTAGAAAATGTTATTTTTGTGCAAAAATGTATGAAAAGTAAAAATTTTCGAATTCTCAATGTTTCTCAAATTTGTTTATAACGTGTATCCCCGTCCCTCCGCTAACAGTCCAGTACCGCAACAATTTCCCAACATGCCCATTTTTCGAAGCGCCGCCCAAATCTCGAAGAACTCGACGCTTCCAATCCAGGTTTTCTCCAAACCCGTGGTCGTTCAGTAGCTTTTGAAAGCGGAAACTGGTTCAAAGTTTCAAGCTCTATCGAATAAGATATATGACATCGCAAAACTTGGGCCTGGTAACGGCGTAAGTTTCGTTTGCTTCTCTAACGCAAGCTATTCTATGTTTCTAGGCTCTAGGTTTCTCCCCCTCTACTTCCCTATCAATAACCGATGCACGGAAACCCGGGCCCACGCATCAAATAATCATCGAAAGTGGCGTGAGAAGTGCTGGAGGCCGTTCTCCAAGCGCGCCACCACCGCAAAAAAACGATACTCCCGCATACGTAGGATAGGGAATTTCTCAGATTTCTTGCTTTCCAATTTTTTTGCTGGAATTTCCGGGGGTTAATAGATGACCTATAAACTCTTAGCTTTTCGTTTTCCGCCGAAAGGCGCGCCGTATTTTATGCGCGGCACTTTATCCACTTAGTTTTAGACCTGAAAGTGCCATGGCGATAAATATAAATCCGATTTTTCGACGCATTAGATTCCGCGTGTTTTGCGCGTGTATGCCCCCTGCCTTACTGGATTTTAATGGCGTTGCTATGAAGCGTAGCCGCGATTCCCATAGAGCCGATGTGTTTAGGCATTCTGTTTTCAGAGACGATGATGATGATACACCGTAGTTTGGCGCCGCGATTCAGATTTTCCGACACTGGACTAGTAGCATGGGGAAAAACAATTTTTTGTTCTCCGCCTATGTTTAGCTGTTAATCATAAATAGCGTATTTTTATAATGGTTTGCGGAGCTTTTAATTGCTAGGAAGTTACAAAAAATATTTTAAACAGTTTTGAAAATTCGAACATCTGACCTTTTTGGTCATTTCCATCCATTTTTTGACCAAAAAGTGACTTTTTTTAGAATCTTTCTGAAGTTTTTCTATCTAAAAACTGTGTAAATTGTTTAAAATGCTATAATAATGGTTGAAATTTTGTTATAGGACCGTAGAGGATTACTGGGAAAAATTCCCATTTTCTTTCAAGCATGCCCATCCAAAAATCACCCAAAAACGCCCCACCCCAAAAAGCCATTTTCCGGACCCCTCGGCTTTCCATTAATACCAGCTCTTGTAGGCCCTAATGGGCCCTCATTCATTAGTATTATTGGGCCGGCCGGGTGACTAGCATTGAGGGCTTCCTCCCTGATTCGGGACTAGGGGATCAGCCCCGTTTTGACCGATAAATCCGGGTCTAATCCGGCGCGAAAATGGCAAGCCTTGACCCCCCACGCACCGTATGCCGCCATTCATCGCCGGAAACGGGCGAAAAACATGCATGTTGCCATCAGGGTTCTTTTACGGTAGCTGTTACGCCGGATCCCGCCCCCAGATGGGCGTTTTTTGGAGTATTTAGGCAGCGAAAAATGCCGCACGGCTCGCGCAGCTTCAGTAATGAATGTAAATGTAGGTATCTAGACCCTAAAATGGCCCGCTTTTCATAAAGTTTATTAAATTACTTTTTCATAAAAGTTTACGGTACTGGACTGTTCAAGGAGGAAAACCAATATTTGTTTTTCCGTTTATAGATACCTGTTAATAATCACAGTGTTCTCTTTTTGATTGCTAGAAAGTTACATTGGTGAAAATTCGAAATTTTTGACATCTTTGGTCATTTTCATACATTTTTGACCAAAAAGCGTAAAAAATTTTTGCAAAAAATTTGTTAGTATTTTAATGAGCTGTTTATATCTCAAAAATATGTAAAATGGTACAAAAGCGGTTGATGTTACGTACAGGATTACTCGGAAAAATTAGTTTTCTCCTCTGCTGAAACCACCATCCCCTGCTAATAGCCCAGTAGTACCAACCTTACTTTTAGAGTTTCCTTTTAGTGAGTTTACATTCCTGTTCAATATAACCTTCTAAGACAGCCTTATTAATTTTGTTGTCTGTTAAAAGCAAAACAAACACGCCTCCACACCGTCCATTACGTTTCCGCTTACGTAACGCCGGCGCCGTATTTTGCACCGAGTTTAGGTGACTGAAAACTTCTACAATGTCGCCGCCGTCCAGGGGCTTCTGCCGTGTATTCCGCGCATGAAATCCCTTGAAAAACATTGCCGCTTGGGGCGTCGCCTCATTCAGACCGTCTTCTGCGCACCACGCACGGATTAGACGCCTCGGCCTGACGGTTGCGTCTCTTGAAAGCTTAAGAAAAAAAAACACTGTTGTTTATCCCAACTTGGCCAGATATAAGATGCACCCACCGGGGTTGTTTCAGCAGTTTTTGGCCCGTAAGGTCTCGACTTTGCAAACCTGGACTTAAAAACGTATTAATCTTTGTCGACCGCCGCGGAATTCGATCCTGGGCGACCAACATTTGGACGGGTTCAGTAAACATCGCTGGAATTGTTGCCATTTTCCCCAATTTTATCAGTTTTTTTACCGCGTCGACCGCAAGCTTTTTCCTTGGCCTTGCTTTTCAATACCGAGCTCCTTATTTTATTTTGTAGTTTTAATAATAATTTCTTTGTAGCCCCGACAATGCTTGGTAAGCTGTGGCTTCTCCTCTGCGCTCTCCTTGTGGCCATCATCACAGCCGCCCCCTACAGCATGGAGATGGACAAGCGGTAGGTGTTATTTACTGGGTAGAATTTACTGCAAGTTACAACCCAACGGCGGGCTCAAGACGCTGAATCTCACATTCAAAGGCCCTGAAATTACTCTAGATCTAGGCTGAGAAGCTTTCTCTATTTGATGTCGCCTGGCCGGCGCGGGGTCAATTACCCTAGAACACGCATCGAGGACGTCGCAACGTTGTTAGCGAGACAAATCAACGGCACTGGGATAAACCTAATAGGCTATACTGGAGAATCTCTAGCGCTTTTTGCTGACTCATAGCTCTCTTTTAGAAAACTAAATCAAATACAAGAGTAGGAGATTTATAAAAACAAACTCAACCGTTTTTTAGAATGTTGGGTGGCGCTGCTTTTGGAGGTTTGGACCAGTTCAACGGACTCTGGAGGTGAGGATTGCAAAAGTAGAACTTTTTCTTGTTAAAAAAACCCATAAAAAACTACAAACCACGTTTTCTAGACAACAAAACGTACAGCCGGTGAAGAGGAGCCCGCCCATCTATGGATTCGGTAAGCCAAAAGCGTAAAATGAAGCCGGTTCTTTAGGAAACTTCGCCCGACAATGGCAAATGCAAGGCTAACCGCCGGCCGCCCAACATAATGCACCCTTTGCACCAACGAAATCCCCGGAAGACAACGATGAAAGAATCCAACAGTTTCCAATCCCCGATAGTCGCTATAAATATTTGTTATGGATATTTTCTTTTACAACGAAGAAGAATTTGTTTAGCGTGTAGCAAACTTGGCGATATATGGAAAACGCTGTGATCTTATCGAAAGAAAGTAATCGACATGTCATTTCACAATCCATGCGCATAGAAAACATTAACAAACGGGTATTATACTATTAAAACGCATTTTAATAAAGTATCGCGAATAGTGCAATATTAGAATTTTTTTTTACTGGACCGCGCGCGCCCTCTTCCAATTTTCGGCCCTCGAGCATCTCTTTTACGCGTTTGCAATTAGAAATTGTTAGAAGCCCGCATATAACTCTGCCAAAAAGGATATTTCAAGTCTTCTAGCCTATTTAAACCCGCGCAAACGCAAAAACCAAACAAAATTGACTTTTCCAAACTTTTTTCCTCTTTTTTCCATCACGTTCTCTTGATATTCGTCCTTGATTCACCTAATTTTTCCATTCCAGATGGGAGACCTCGTGATTGCCGTAGACTCCAGTGATGATGGCGCTGAATCCAACTACGAATCGGTCAACGACGGTGAAACTGGTGATGCTGATCAAGACGCCGAGACGTTGCGCAGAAATCAAGAATACTGGCGAAACTTCGACCCGAAATGCTTCCTGGACATTGGCATCGAGGACGCTGACAAACTGATCGCACTGACCACCGAGATGCAAACGCACGGCCTGCGCATGTTTCCGCACAATTATGGAGCATTGCCGGCGAAGAAGCTCGAGTTTGTCGCCGAGTCGTTGAAGCTGCTTCACGAGGGAAATACTTACTTCCAACCGGATGTGCGATATCGTCTCCTGATGGGCATCAAGAAGGAGGAGGAAGGTGATGTAGACGCGAACGAAAACGTCAAGAAAGAAGTCGATAGTGAACGAGGTGAGCAAGACGGAGAAGACGATGACGCGGCAGAGGAGCCGCCAAAGAAGAAACTGCGCGGATGCATAAAACGACGTGGAGCGGCCGGAAAGCGGCGCGGAAGAGCAAAGAAACTGTAAGCAATCTGTTTTCGCTTTTGCACACTTTATTATGATATTTTGGAATGGTATGATAGGATTGTGATAAATTTGTTGTTGAAACTGGCTTCATTTCCAAAGCAATAACAGCGTAGATACGATAGTTAACTTTATTAAGCACGAATAAGCAAGCATTAGCAAAGTGGGGGCTGGTTTCTCATTTGGTCTTCCGCGCCGACCGGACGGCGTCCTTGCTGTCGTTGTTGTTGCCGGGCTAGGATCGGTAGATATGGTTTAGGACCGCCAACCTACCTTCACACAATACGCCGGCCATTTCTCGTCAACCATCAACGCGGTCAGCGTCACGTATTCGGGGTTCGCCTCCTGAAATTTGTTATAGGAAACGCACCAAAGCTCTTACTTCAATATCCGTCAGCTCGCGTTGGACGAGATTCTTTATGGGCTCTATCGCGTTGTAGATGACCTCGTAGTTGGCGAGGTTCTGAGAATAGGGTCTTCGATTTTGTTGCGGTATTTACAATTGGGGAGGAGGCGCGCTGCGTCTTGTCCGACTCGTCCGTCTTGTCGGGCGGGTGGTTGACCGAGCCCTAAATTGGTTATTTTAGGCAAAAGTGGTGCCAGCATGCCTGCGTCGCTTCGGTGCACCCTTTCGTCTTGTGCGCTCGCTTGGGCTCTTTCTAAATGTTATAAATGCGTGAATGCATCGATGGCAAGACGAAACGAAGAAATGTAAAAGGTACAATTTTACAAACCACCGGAGGTTTCTCCTTCTTCTCATCCGAGCTGTTCGGCTGTGTGGGCTGACTGCTCGGGACCGGCGAGCTGGAGAGTTTAGGGTGTGACTGCGCCGATGGTCGCGGCTTTTTGGGGGCTGCTTTGGGTGGTGGTGCTGCTACCGGGACCAGCTCCTTCTTGGGACCTTTGCACATCTTTCGACCTGGAATTTGAAACGAAAATGCAGATTCATGAGTTTTTGGACTTACCGAAGTTAGTTTAGACTGGATAAATTTTAAGAAAAAGTATGAAATGGATTAGAGAGTTGATTTTTAGGGATTTATACTGCATCCGCGATGCTTATCGTGTTTCCGACCATTTTATGTAGATTTTAAGGAAGTAAATTTGCTTTCCAGGAAAGTTGCAATTTTTCGTTGTTTGACGATACTGTAGGCGGTTTCGTGTTGCCATCCTGACGGCGCTTTTGACTGGTGGCCGAAAAGCAAACACTAAAAAAAAAGGCGTGAAACGGCGTCGGCCGTCGACGCTTTCGTCCTTATCAACTGGTCGAAGCTCGTGGAGAACTGATCCCTGGTCATAAGTAGGGAGTTCGAGATCGCTGGGTATTTTTGGGGATTTTTTGGCGCATAAATCATAGCGTTTTCTCTTGGAGTTTTGACGACTTGGAGGCTGGGTTTTAAGAATTAGTTGAAAAACGTGAAGACTACGTCGAAACTCGAGGGGGAAGTTAATTTTTCTAGTTTACCGCCTATAACCACCGATTAAAATTGTATTCTTCCCCCACATTTTTTACCAAAATTCGGATTTTTCGACGATTTTTTTTGTTTTTATGAGCTTTTTATCTCTAAAAAACGTTGTCCATGCCATAATGGTTTATGTTTATGTTACAGGGCGGAATTAGTCGGAAAAACGCCTCCCCCCGGTAAACGGTAAGCACCATAATTTCTAGAATTATCATATCGTAAACCAATTTTTCATAGATACTTTTAAATTGCATTAAATTTTGTTATTCTAGTTTAAGTTGTCTAGACATGCATTTTTAGTCCTTTCCCATTTCCATTGAACGGCTGGAGCAATACGTAGGTCGTAAAGTGACACCTAACGGCCACCTGTAACCGCTCGATGGCTCGATGCTCAATTCCAAGGTTAAACCGTATTTTCTCGCTTTTCTATTTCTAAAAATCACTGGTTTTGGGATACCCTGCTCAAAATAAATTAATACAGTCGATTCAGCTTTCGCCGCCATTTCACAGCACCCACCCCACCCCGAGCCGCCTATCAGTTTGCTGTTTATTTGTGAGGTGCCCACGCTGGTGCCCTAAAAATTGACCTCGCATCAGCCGGCACAAAAAAATGGGCGAATACAAACATCATTGAGACGCGCTCTGTGGGGGGCCCTTCTTTTCTGCCGGACAGATTCCATTTTTTGCCGGCTTTGGAAGGAAAAGCCGTCGGGAAAGTTGGTGAAATTTTGTGTCCCGGCATTTCGGAAATCGTGGGGGTCGTCTTGGTTTCTGATGCCGCTAATTCGCAGGGCTAGCGGAAGCTCGGGTTCAATTTTTGGTTATTGTGAGATTTGATGTCGTAACTGGATCGTGGATAAGTTCTTGCCTTCCAGGCACAAGGCCCGGGTTCGAACCCTGACTGGTGAGCAGAGTTTTGCTTTTTGGCCATATTTGAGGGCGACGAGATTCCGGTGCTGGGATGTTAGCGAGGGGGGGGGGAAGGAGGTGGCTTTCACTAATCTTTCCGCTATACATACCTCGTAATAACAATGATGTATTTTTATACTGTTTTTAGTCGTTTTTGATCGCTAGACAGTTAGAAAATATTTTGCAAATTCGAAAATTCGCACTTCAGGCCTTTTAGAAAAAAAAATGAAAAATACGAAAATAGTTGGTGATTTGAATGAAAAAATAGGAAATAGATGATTTATGGTTGTATGAGTTTCTATACTAAAAATCTTTAGAAAATACTATAAAACAGATTTATATAACGTTTTGGGCCATACGATATTACTGGGAAAAATTTGGATTCCCCCTGCCAATCCCCCCCCCCTCCGCTAACAGACCAGTACCCTAAAATCTCGCGGATTTTTTGAAAATAAAAATCTGCAAAATCCGGGTTTAATCTTCAAATTGAGCAACGCGAGTCTTCGTGCAAAAACCGCCCCCCCGTTAACAGTCCAGTACCCAAAATTCTATAGTCAGGTTTTGCGCGATACTTGAAAAGTATTGCCTTTACCATACCGAAATCGCCTTTGACTTTGTATCTTGAACTCCCCGGTTCCCAAAGGTCCTGCTCCTGCTCCTCCCCTACGCGCGACATGTCACAAATTTTTGAGGGTAATTTTGACGAATGGGCCATGGGTAGGGGGTAGGGGGAGGCTCGTATGATCAGATAGGCTGCGGCTTTTTGTGGGTACAACCGAACGGTCCTCCCCAACCCAGCCAGACGATATAAAGAACCCACGACGGGGGAGGGAGGGTCCTCAAGCTCCTTCCATCATCCACCTCCTTCTGCTGCTCCTCCTCCTCACCCACATCCCAACGGTCCTCCTCCCCCGATCGAGGTGCGCGATACAGGGGCAGTGGCTGATCGGCTTTGACATGTTGTTCGAGACGCTTCTCACGAGAGACGCTGGCACCCAGCCACGCAGTCGACAACTTGTTCCCTTGGACCCGCCGAGGGCGCATCGCGTCATTTTGAGGGCGTTCGGAAAACAAGTAGTTTCTATAGATTTCATCTAGTATTTTTGCGGGTTGCTTTCAAAATGTCGAAATCATACCTTTGAAATTTCCTAATTTCAAAATTCGTAAAGTCGAAAGTCATAATTTAAAACTTATTACTGTCGAAACTCATAATTTCAAAGTGCGTACGCTCGAAATTTCATAATGCAAATTTACATAGGCAGATTTCAGCAAAAACCTCCCAAATCTTACAAAAAATTAAAAATATTGAATTTGCGAATTTATTAATTTCGACATCATGATAGCAAATCCCCTTTTACTGATATATACTTCTTTCCAGATGTCATTTTTGTGGCATTGTTTCCGGGACTGGACTGTTAGCAGGGGGGGAAACCAATTTTTTTCCGCAGTAATCTCGTAAGGCCCTATAATATAAAAAATTCGCGATTTTTATGACATTATGCACAGTTTTTAACGGCAACAAGATCATAAAAATATGAAAATTTGTGGTTTTTTGCTCAAAAATAATTCTATTTCTTTTTTGCTCATATTACTTTTTCTCTGAATCCAATTTTATGCCGCATTTTTCCTTCTTTTTCACAAACGTTTAAATTTTTGCTATTTTAATCTATGAACTTTTCCAGTAAAACACAAAAATGGTGCTGGCCGACGTGATAGCGCTGGCGATGGTGCCGATCAATTTGGTGTGGGAGATCATCCGGGCCGTCTGGTTCAACGTGTTCGACGGGCGTTTCATGCCGGTCAAGGACCTTCGTGGAAAGGTGGGTTCCAAGTTTTTTTGCGCTACGCGAGGCGTCATTGTACGCTGTTTCTTTGTGCGCTTGGCGGAGATTCTCATTTTTACTCCTTGAAGACGCTGAATACAGCGTTTTTGGCCCAAATAAAGCGTCATTTATTCATAACGGAATTGGCCGGTTTAAAAGAGGTGTGACTAATTTCCCAGCCTTAAACTGCAGAAAAATATGATTTATTTAGAAAATCATTTCCAGAAAGTACTACTAACGGGCGGGGCGATGGGGCTGGGGCGCGAGATGTGCCTGGCGCTGGCGACGAAGGGCGTCGAGCTGATCATCTGGGACATTGACGAGAAGGGCGCCGAGGAGACGGCACGGATGGCACGCACTAATGGCACAAGGGTCAGTTGGTTATCGCCATTTCTCCAAGTTTTCAAGGGCTTTCGTTTCCAAAATCTCTCCGGGACCCAATTTTAGCCGAAATTCGTGGTTTTGGGGTCTTTGAGCTGTTTCGTCAATATTTAGGTATCTAGACAGGTGTTCACAGTATTCAGACGTACATAAACACCCTCATCACCCCATGGGTACACTGTTCCAAAATAGGTGCGCCCGCCACCTCACTTTTTGTGAAGTCAATGGGGTGTGACAGGCACATCTCGGGCTCAATCTCGACCAGGAATTTTTGGACTCACCCGCCTCTTACGTGCTGATTTCAGGTACACGTGAGACGCGTGGATCTGGCCAGCCGAACAGACATTGAGGCCGCCGCCAAGGAGTTCAAGGAGAAGCACGCCGAGCCGGACATTAGTGCGTGAATAGTATACATATAGGGTTGGGTTATTAGAAGAATAGTGGTGATATGCAAGTAATTTTGAGCTTTTTTAGTCATTAACAACGCTGGGATCGCGCAGCAAAAGTACTTTGCCGAGAAGAAGGACCACTTGATCGAGGCGACGATTCGGGTCAATTTGTTGGCGCATTTCTGGGTAAGAACTTTGTTATAAATTGTTTTATTTGGGTGTATTTGACCTTAACTTCAATTATGACTGTATTTAACTTAGCTTTCATCGTTAAAATTTATTTAGGTAATGGACTGTTTGCGGGGGGGGGGGCAGGGAAAAACAAAATTTTTCGAATTAATCCCGTAAGACCCTATAACGAAAATCGACCATTTTTATAGGATTTTCTACACTTTTAGATATAAAAAACTCTAGAAAATTTTATGTTAAAAAATTTGAATTGTCCGAATTATAAAAGCCCTTTTTATAACGGTTTAGCAATGAAACACCACTAAAACAACTTTTAAAAAGTTCTATATTAGCAACAGTTTATTGGCAAAGACAATTTTTTCGAATCCTAAGCCACCCCCCCGCTAACAAACCAGTACCTTGATTTCAAAATTCTTAACTTTACAGGTGGCCAAGGCGTTCCTCCCCGGCCTGCTCCGCCGCGACTCCGGCCACATCGTTTGTATCGCATCAGCCGCCGGGCTTTTCGGCTGCTCAGGTGGGTTTTTAGAGCCAGGGTAACTTGCAGAGATTCTTGGGGATTTTTTTACGATCCGACTATCCAATTTTTGTCGTAATCTCATTGAAAAATTCAATGTCTTTTTCGAAATTTCGAAAAACTAAATTTCGACAAAATGAAATTTCGACACGATGAATTTCGACAAAATGAAAGACATGCCCATTTTCAGGCATGTCCGACTACAGCGCCTCCAAATCGGGCGCCATCTCCCTGCAAGAGGCCCTAGAAGTGGAGTGCAAGGTATTGGGCAAGGAAGGCGTCCGCTTCACGACTGTCTGCCCGGGCTACGTGGCCACGCGGCTCACCTCGGCTGATAATCTACCGTAACCAGGCCTACTGTATTTTCACCATTTTTTCAGGGCCGCCCAGACGAAGGAGCTGATGAACCCAACTTTTGTTGCACAGCGGATAGTCCGGGCTGTGGAGCAAGAGCAGGGGCTGTTGTGTCTGCCGGCGACGTTCTACTTCTTGATTGCGATTAAGGGGTAGGTAGGGGTGGAAAGTGGAGCTAGTCGTAGCTGAGAGCCAAAAACCGGTTTTTCAACTTTCACCATTTGCTTACACTACGCTACGATGCTAACGTCGCAGTGGTATCCGTCTATAGGAGCTGCGCGTAGCTGAGGGCTCGAAAAATAGTTTTTTTTTCACAATGTCAATGGCCGCTACACTACGATATGCTAGGCTACGCCACACTACGCTATCTACGCAACGCTACGATACTAACCTCCCAAAAGGCATCCGTCTATAGGAGCAGCTCGTAGCCCGGTGCCAAAAACAATTTCTCGAATTCCACAAATTTTCAACCGTCACTACGTTACGCTACGTTACACTACGCTGCATACCAACCACTATAAAAGCATCCCAGTCCCGGGTGGGCCCCCCCCGAAAACCTGGATTTCCATGGAAGCGGATATATCGGGAAATGGGATCCCATTTCAGCGTGCTGCCCCGCAGCCTATACCAACGACTTCTCGTCGCGTTGCTGTGGAAGGAGCAGCAGGAGGAGAACACTTTATACGGGTATGTAAAGGGGGTACAAAGGTCTCTCTCACTCTCTCTCTCTCTCGCCCCCCCCCCACTCTCTCTCTCCCCCCCCCCCCCCCTTCCCCCCCTCCCCCCCCTCCCCCCCCCCCCCTCCCCCCCTTTCTCTCATTCAAACTATTAAACCTAAAGCCACAAATTTTCAGCTACAACCGTACCCCTCACCCCTCGCAGACACCACCCGTCAACCCGTTGAACAACAATGTTTTTAAGGGCGAATAAAATTTGTATGTATTTAGTGCAAATAGCCAAATAAAGTCATTTTCTAATTTTGGATTACTGTATGCTGGACACATTTTAGGGGCGTCACCACAGGGAAAGCTTAAGAATAGGCTTGACTTGCGCTTGGGCATAGACATAGGCTTGGGCTTTGCTTAGGCTTAGGCCTAGCTAGGGTTGACTTAGCTAGGCTTGACTTTGGCTTAACGTAGGCCTAGCTTCGGAATATCAAATTTTAGGTTAGGCTTACTTAGCGTAGACTTAGTTTTGGTTTAGCTCAGGCTTAGCTTGGCTTAGTTAGGCTTGCTCTTGGCTTAGCTGGCTGGCCTAGACTTCATGGAAGTATTCATTCCTCATTACGGCATAAATCCTCGGGGGCCCAGATCTGCTGTTGGCTGTTCCCCGTGGGAGTAGTAGGGAGAGGGCCCATATTCATTAGAGCGTGGCGGGGCCCAGAGGGGCGCTGAAGAGCCGCGAGAGGACCCATTAGGGCCCCTGGACAGGTGGGCGAGAGAGTGGAAGCGAGAGAGAGAGAGAGAGAGAGAGAGAATGCCGCTAGACGAGACGCGCGAAATCAAGGGACCCAACGGGCCCTGGAGGGCTCAGCCCCAGAAGAGGACAGCGAGACAGCGCGAGAAGCGAGAGAACCTAGGGCCCAGCCCGTTAAGCCCCCACCCAAGGCCCTGGGGCCCAGCAAGAGGGCCCAGACGCCCCAGGCAACTTGTAGAACCCCGCGCTGAAAAATTCGAGAAATGAGGCGGAGGCGGGGCGAGACTTCGCTGGGGTAGACAAGTTTGGGCCCACGCGGCGAGAGAGAGAGAGAGAGAGAGAGAGAGAGAGAGCACCGGCTAGAGAAAGCGGAAAGGGGAGAAGCGTTGGCTGGCGTGGCCGGCGGGGTGGCTGCACCTCGTCGCCTCGAGCCATCTCCGCTTCGCGTAAATCTTCGGGGAGCCCACGACGGCGAGCAGTACGACGACGTCAGGACGATGGCCAGCAAGTAAGTAATATAAATATAATATTATTAATGTGAAATAAGGTATTATATGATTTTTAAAGCTGGAGGAAGTTTTCAAGGACCAAAAGGCCAAAATAAACAAAATCGCAGCCCTTTTTATCCCCTCGAAGGGCTATTGATAGGGTTGTTATACGAGTTGATTCGTTGACGAATTGATTCGTCAAAAATTCAAATGAGTTGATTCGGCAGCGAGTTGATTCGAATAAGCCCCGATTCGCAACCGGCGAATGGAAATTTCAACGATTCAATTCGCCAGCGAGTTGATTCGAATCGCGATTTGATTCGCGGCTAATTTGATTCGTTGCTAATGAATCCGCAGCCAAACGAATCAATTCGCTGACGAGTCGATTCGTCAGACGAGTTGATTCGTTGGCGAATCGATTCGTTGCCCACGAATCAGAATCGAAACGAATCGATTCGTCAACGAGTTGATTCGTTTGCCGTTCTGACTCGTCGGAAGTTGTTATATATTAATGAAAAACGCTATGTAAATCAGAAATCACCCCGTGGTGGCTTTTGGGGTGTCTTTCGGGGCGCTGTCTGGGGTGCTTTTCGGCAGTATATGACTAGGCTTTCTTGACCAAATCAGAAGATGAACATGATCTTCGAGCAGTTCGAACAACTCGACGCCAAACCGCTCGCAACTCATTTGGGGTCGTTTGGTAGCATTCCTTCGAGGTTGTTGAAGGCGGCGGACAATTTCGAGAAGTTTTATTCTAACCGCCCTAGTAGCCTAAAAAAGCTTGCGAGAATCGCTTCAAGCCGGTGAGAAGGTAGCATTTTGAACGCTCTTGCCAACGGTATACTTGTCGCAGGCCTGGGAATGGGCCGGCCCGCCAGCCCATTTTTCTCGGCCCGCAGCTAATTTTTCGGCCCGCGGCCCGACATTTTGGGTACATTTTTACCAAACCAGTATATGCCAACATTTAATTTTTCCGGAGTCACAAAAACGTGTTAGATCAAGTCCGTTAATCGTCTATAGGCTTGCACAACTGACTTACTAGGGAGGTATCTGAACTCGGCATCGAACTTTGAGAAGTCAGATACACCATTTGACGCGCCTTGTCAAGGGCATTCCAAATATGTAATAAAATCAACCAGAGCGTATAACCGTAAAAAGTTATGAGCATTTTAAGTTTTGCAGCGAATATCGCCGCTGCGATATGAGCCCTTCCCAGCGCACCCTGTTCATCGGTTCTGTGGCCTAGTGGTGTGCGCATGGGTCTCTGGGGTGTATGTCCAGGGTTCGGATCCACTCACGACTTTTATTTTTTGCTTTTTGACCAGTTTCTACTTTTTGCATTTCCAAGTTCGGGAATAAGTTTTTCTTGACTGTGTGACCCCGAAAAAGCACTAGCGATGATAAAATAACCTCGGACAAGAAATCCAGGATTGGACGCTCTCTATATCCAAGTTGGCAAAATCGTCAAAAAACGCCCTTTTAAGACTCTGTACGAATTCGAAAAATGTAATTTGTCAAAAATAGAACAGTACATCTTGATCAGCAGAAAATTCCCTTTCGAATGAGCTATCTTACCTGCGCTTTACGCCAAATTCTCGAAAAGTCTTTGGCTAGCTGGGCATACCCTACCCTTACACTGCATTCCAAAAATCTTTTTTTGCGGAAGTTTTTGGCAGCCGTATGTAATATAGCTCATTTGAAAGAGCTTTCTTTGTTGAACAAAGAGCACCAATCAGTTTAGGCTAAATTCTATTCCGCGGGATGAGAAAGGGTCTCAAAGATACTGTTTTCACCATTTTGTCGATTTAAAATGCTCATAACTTTTTATCGTTATAGGCTCTGGTTGATTTTATTACATATTTGGAATCCCCGACAAGGCGCGTCGAATGGTGTATCTGACTTTTCAAAGTTCGATGCCGAGTTCAGATACCTCCCTAGTTAGGTATAGTATGTAACGAGAATTTATTCATAAAACAGCATACAACCAGTAAAAAGTTTAGTTCAATAGAAAAAAGTCTGTTTTACTTAGTGGAGTTCAATTTCTTCGACGCATACGTGTAGTTTGAACACTAATACACTTAAATAAGGCTAACAAGGCATATTCCCAGCATTTCTGAACATTTCCGGCCAAAAAAAGCAAAAAGCAAAAGATTGACCTCGGCCGGGATCGAACCCGGGTCGTTTTCCTGATAAATCAAATTTAAGCCAAACCTCGGATTTTTTTACTTTTAACTGTTTAAACAGATGATTTAAGTTGAATATCAATAAGGAAAACCTATAATGTAATTAAATTACCCCATTTAAGCTCAATATAACTTATTGGCAAGGTGGCGGGCCGGCCCGGGCCGGCCCGGGCCGGCCCTCCATATCTGACGGGCCGGCCCGGGCCGGCCCGCCAGCCTAAAATCCGGAAAATCTCGGCCCTGGCCCGGGCCGGCCCGCCAAATTCCCAGGCCTGTACTTGCCGTTCTCCAAAGCCGTCGGGGGACAGAGAACGGAGCGTTTTAGTGCCGAAAGGCGTACCTGTCGAAGTTGTCGCCGCACTAAAACCATCATATCTCGACCTGCACGGCGAATCCTGGATCGCGAAGGGCACAATTCGAAAGAGGGAAAAGTTCTATCTGCCCAACGAGTTACAGCTCTCGAGCAGCTTTGCCCAGCCTGCTAGCACGGTTAGAAAAAAACGTCTCGAAATGATCGGCCGTGTTCAACAACCTCGAAGGAATGCTACCAAACGACCCCCAAATGAGTTGCGAGCGGTTTGGCGTCGAGTTGTTCGAACTGCTCGAAGATCATGTTCATCTTCTGATTTGGTCAAGAAAGCCTAGTCATATACTGCCGAAAAGCACCCCAGACAGCGCCCCGAAAGACACCCCAAAAGCCACCACGGGGTGATTTCTGATTTACATAGCGTTTTTCATTAATATATAACAACTTCCGACGAGTCAGAACGGCAAACGAATCAACTCGTTGACGAATCGATTCGTTTCGATTCTGATTCGTGGGCAACGAATCGATTCGCCAACGAATCAACTCGTCTGACGAATCGACTCGTCAGCGAATTGATTCGTTTGGCTGCGGATTCATTAGCAACGAATCAAATTAGCCGCGAATCAAATCGCGATTCGAATCAACTCGCTGGCGAATTGAATCGTTGAAATTTCCATTCGCCGGTTGCAAATCGGGGCTTATTCGAATCAACTCGCTGCCGAATCAACTCGTATAACAACCCTAGCTATTGAATACCAAATCGGGGGCTCCTCGTCGGATATGCGGCCCCTATAGGGCCACCCCATAAAGGTGAAAAATTAATGAGTGGAGGTGGGAACACGCGCGCGCGGGTCCCGCAGGGATTCATTGCAACAAAACGGATCGACTCGGGATTTTTTGGTGCTTACGCTGGAATATTGATTTTTTTACGGATTACTACGCCTCTGTTTCTTCTGCGTGCCGCCCCGAACGATGTAGTTCCGGACTTTTGACTCTTAATTTCATGGCATAATCGATGAAACCTCGAGCCAAAAACCGCTTAATTTTCTCCCAGGCGCAAAATCTAAGGTTCTTTGGCATTATCGGGGGGATCCAAGTTGTAACTCTTTTTAATTATTTTCTGCTTGAAACATAGTTAAATTTTACTTAAAACACCATTGAAACGTTTATTATTTGTCACTTATAGAGAATAAAAAGTAAATTCTGAGAAAATCGCCTTTATACAGCGAGTAGTTTGTTATTTCATAGCGTAATAGGTTAAACCGGGGTAGCTCGGTAGCTGATTCATTCTAATAACTTTGATGAAGCTCCTGATCCAAAGCTCATGCTCATTAACCTCAAGCTCCCCGTTTCGCTTTAATTTTGTCGAAAAATTCACACAGCGCAGCGAGCGAACACCCGGACCCCCAACTGAAAAAAGCCATGCATTTTCGGGTGGATGCGGGGGGAAGTGTTGACTAATTGTGTGAGTGAGCGGCGTCGTCGCCCTCAATGTGTGTGGGCCCCAAGAAAAATGGGCCCCCAGGGACCGGGACCCAGGGCCCAGCGCGATGACCACACGCTGCGGCACTAACACAACACACTTCTTTCGGCACAAATTGGCCCCGGAAAATGGGCTTTTCTTGGGTTAGATCCAATTTTTAACCTTTTTTGCTACAATTTACTATTCAAAAATATAATAATAAAATTTTTGAAGATTTTTCTAAGTTTAAGCCAAAGTCTAAGACTAACCTAAGCCTAAGCGTCATTCGAAGCCTAAGCCTAAAACTAAGGCTAAGGCTAAGCCCAAGCCGAAGCCTAAGCCAAGTCGAAGCCTAAGCTAAACCCAAGCCGAATCCAAGCCTAAGCCCAAGCTCGAGCCAAAAATTATAGGTTCTGTTGAGTCGTATGGCTGCGGAATGAAATGGGGGGAGAAATGGGCAGGTGTGAGGCCCAGGTGGGCCCCCAGCATCGTCGCCAGACCGGAAGCGCCGCCGGATCCCCGGGCCCTCATACCTCTCTTTCACACCTTTGATCAACCACTGCCACTTCTTCTTCCAACCTCCAATATTTCTCCAAATCCGGCGGGTCCTCGGCTCCGAATTGATCCAGTTGACACTACCTCCAGGGACCCTGGTCCAACCAATTTTAATTGTTCTAGGACGGCCTTTTTGGCGTTATCCCGAAATTTCCATAAGCTTTTGGAGCCAGTTTTCCCCAATAACCTCTGCTATTGTGCCCCGGGACCATTTCGACTTTCCCTGGGCTGAATTTGAGTCCCACAGCGCGCCTTGTTTCTATTGTGTGGCACCCCAGGGAGTTTGGCCGTTCGATTTTGGCGTCACCTAGGTGCCGAACGGACTTTAGGTTAGCTTATTTCTGGACCCGTTTGTCTTTTAAAGCCATTTAAATAGATTAAATTAATAAGTTAAATTCTATTCAATTACCAATTGAAAACATAAAATCGGGAAATCGCCGAAAGCCCGGTAGCCAAAATGCCGACAGCCAAAATGCCGACAGGCCAATCCCGATGTAGTTCCGTTTTGTCGGCACTTTGGCTGTCGGGATTTTGGTTGTCGGTATTATCACTGTGATTCGACGCAATTATCGATTTCGTGGATAACTTTTCTCGTGAATTTTACCAACCTTCCATCCCAGCACCTTTAAAGCAATATCTACTTGATTTCAATATGATAGCTTTTCTGAATTCCCCAAATGAACTCTGCTAGGCTGCCTTAAGCCTTCCGCGTCCCTTTAAAACCCTCATCATCCTATTGAATTTCACCCGATTTTTTTTCTCGACGCCCGGAACGCCTGCGGGCCCATCTCGAATCATATTTCTCTGGCCTTTCTCCGGCTTTCAAAGGCCTAAAACGTGGACAAAAATCCCCTTCCTAAAAAGCCGGTAATTTGAATAGGCTGGACGGGGGGAGAGGCTAGAATTCGATTCGGCGCCTCCTCCTATCCCCCCCCCCCCCCAACGAAGAGATGGGGGAGGCACTTTACATACCTCCCGAGAAATAGGGGAAGCTTTAGGGGTCATTTAGGGTAGACCTGGCAAGCCAGCAGGGGTCATTGAGGAATTTTCGAAGCGCTAGACGATTCTAAAACGATTTGGCGGTACTTTTGCGTTATCGGGGGGGGGCAACTATCCTATACTCAAACGAAAAAACTTTGAAAAAAGCTGAAAAAATCGATTTTCGTCCAAAAATACCGATTTTCGACCAAAATTTCGAATTTTGTAGGTTTTTCCAAGTTTTTATATAGTTTTCCCCACTAAATAAGTTAAATTCTGCTCAAAAACCATAAATACAAAATTTCTGAACTTTTATGAAAAACAAGCCTCTCCCCCCGGTAATGCAAAAGAACCGGTTCTGTTTTGGTTATTAGCAAATGCCATTTGGGAACTTTGCAAATCCTAGCCGATTAGAAAACGACCTAGCAGGTTAGCAGAATCATTTCGGAAATTTTAGCGAATTTTTGAGCTCGAAATCGCTAGAAATGCTCTTATCGAGCATTTTAAGCCTGTTCAACATATAGCGAGCAGCTTCAGGAATTTCCATACTTGGAAAAATACCTGGCAAGCTAGCGGAGATCATTTTGCCATTTTTTCATGCCTCCACAAACCATCCAAACCAATCTCAAGCGCCACAATCCTGAAAGTGCCCCCATAAAACAATGTGCACCAATAAAGCCGGCCACTACGCGGCACTCCACCTTTACGTACGCCACGCTCCGGGGCGACAGATTGATGGGGCGCGCGCGCGTGTGGGGGACCATGGGGCCAATTGGGGGAACACGGCCGGGGGCACCCTTTAGAATTCGACCCTCATGCATCGAGAAGCAGCACAAGCTGCCGGGAGGGTAGAACGGGGGCACGCGAGTGAGAAAATTAGTGCCTTGGGGAGTGTGGATAGGATTGACGTGTAGGGGTGGGGTGGAATTTCGTAGGAAGAAGCCGAGAATCAAGATTTCCGGTGGGGTAAAGAGATCGAAAAGTCGAGGACAAGCTAGGGGGAGATTTTTTTGAGAATTAGCTGATAGTTAAAGGGAGAGAGAGAGAGAGTTAGAGAGAGAGAGTTAGAGAGAGAGAGAGAGAGAGAGAGAGAGAGAAAGGGAAAGCGAAAGAGCGAGCAAGAGATAGCTAGAGAGTGAGCGAAAGAGCGCGGATGAGAGAGATAGATAGAGAGAGGAAGATAGATATGGCATGCTAGGCAATCTTGCACAGATCCTTTCAGAATTCCCGAATTTTTTATTGAATATGGCGTGAACATGGCCCGGCGCCCCGGATCGGATTTCACACCCCCCTGACGGCATCACATGGATGGCTATATGGATTCCATGTCGCCACTAATTTCAGAATTTCCATTGTATCTTTAAAAATACTTTTATGTTTTGCTAATTTCTATTTCTTATTACTACTTTTTCTAATTTTTCACACTTTTCACTCCCGCCTGCCTTGCCGGGGCCTTCAAATATTTTTTTTGCATTTTTGGATGCAGGTTTGGGCCCTAGATATCTCCTAGCAAACATCATTTTCGAATTTTTATGACAGCCAAGGGTCTCTGCTCGTTTGCCTAACCAGAAAATGCCTTGGTAAGCTAGCAAAGACCATTTAGGAGTTTTTGGCCTCTATTCAAAGGTTCTCGCATTTTTGCCGGTTCGCAAGCCAGCAGAGACGGTTTGGGAATTTTTATGTTTTTAAATTAGTCCCTTTAAAACTTCCATTAGAGGCCGGGCGAGCTAGCAGAGGCCCTTGAGAAATTTTCAGTTGACCCAAAAACCCGCCTTGCCTTCCCAGTCCCTTTAAGCCCATCGACTACGCCTCAAAACTCACTCCGCCTCGTAAAACAATAGCTCTATCGGCTCCCAGCACTTTATAAGTAGTCAGTTGAGAGGGGGCGATGCGCTGGAATGCGATTTCCTGGTGCAGGGCCCTCCTTGGCCACCCGGGCCCTCTGAATCGACGCCTAATTGCGAAAGGGGGTAAGCCAAGGGGGCAGGGGTTAGAGGCCAGGGATGAGGCCTCGGGGAGGGGCAAAAGCCATCCTTGGGATCGGCTAAATTTAGATTATGCAAATTTGGCGTTTGAACGTGGCCCTGGGAAATAGATCGGCTGAACTGAAAGGCTGTAGTTTCTAGCCGGGTTTTGACAGAGATCTAGAAGTCACAGGGCGGCGGATTTGGACATAAGAAATTGCAGAATTACCTCGTCATTTGGAGCATAGCGGCTCACGGCGCAGGACCAAAAAGGCTTCGGAGACGAAGGAGCATGACCAAGGGCAGGCGATTTTTGGAGCGCGGTATTTAAAGTGAGCGCGAGAATGAGGTTAAGAACGGTAGTGAGGCGGGTGAATGACACAGAGAGGGAGGCGGAGAGGTCGGGTGAGAACGAGAGAGTGAGAGAGAGCGACAGAGAGAGACGCGGGATGGAGACAGCGAGAGAGCGATAAGGAAAGAGAGCGAGAGAAAGTGAGAACGAGAGATAGGGAGAGCGAGAGAGAGAAAGAGCGAGAGCGAGAGAGAGAGCGAGAGAGAGAGAGAGAAAATAGACGAAAACAAGCTGAAACTAGACCAAAACCTTCCTGGCACGCTCCCCTTAAAATGTACATAACGGATACACAACCCAAAAACACACCCTCTCTAATCCCCTCGAGTTAATGGAAGCCCCAGAAGCCGAATTTCCGGGCGAAAATTTGAAAATTCGCTTCCGATGAGCCCAAAAAGGCCCCCATTCAACCGAAAGACAATGCGGCCGGGCCCCCAGTGGGCCCCCGTCAGCACTTGTGGGCCCTCTGTGGTCCGTTCTTCTCACTTCCACCAAACCAAACCGAAAAAGAATTTCGAGGCGTTTTAGGGAAAGGGGGAAAGACAAAAAGCGGGCAGCTCTTCACTCTCCACCCTCTACTGCCACTCAATTTCGTGTGTGTGCATCTCCGGGGTGGTGGGCCCTAGAGCATTCCGCCTCACTCCGTGTTGACGGACGTGTCCGGGTTTTGGATAAAAACTTGAATTGAAGCTCAATAGAGTTTATTTTGTATAAAATTATGTATTTTTGGGAAATCGGTTTTCCTCAATGATCACTGCTAGCCTACCTCTTTTTCAAGTGTTGATTTTAGCCTCCAAACTACAAATATAGCGCCAAAATCCTTAAAATTTCAAGAAAAAGTCAATCGAAATTTCCAAAATTCCCCAAAAATCTCTGCTTGTTTGCCTCTCTACCTTCTTTTTTGCTGAAAAATAAAATTCCTAAATGATCGCTGCTAGCCTGCCGTCAATTTTGTCAAATTCTTGGTAGTTTTCGAGCTCCTTTGGTGATTTTATAGGGATTCCAACGCCAGTTTTGACATATTCACCGCCAAAAACTTTCCACAAAGATCTCTGCTAGCTTGCCAGTCCAAGCAATCTTGATATTACCTCCAAAGTTCTTTTTTACGAGCCATAACTTTCCATATGGCAACCAAAGCGGAGCCTGACGTAGTCGTTCTCGCGTAAATAAGCCCCTGCGGGGGCTATTTTGAGCAATATCCCTTTACTCAAAGCCGCTCCTCTCTCTCTCTCTCTCTCTCTCTCTCTCTTTCTCTATCTCTCTTCCGTTTGCTATGCATTAAATGAGGCGCGAGGATGCCCTCATCCGCCCCCGTTCCTCATTTCCAAATTCCAAAAATGCGCTCTTCACTCGATACCCTCGATTCCGTAACACTCCCCTTGACACGATGCGCAGTAGATGCCGAGCTGACGGGTCGTCGGAAACACGGGATAATGATGCAGCTCTTTCGGTTTTTTACGCGGAAAAAGTCGAAAAAGAAGGCGTCGCCGCCGCCCGAGCTACAAACTACGCCGGACAGGTAGTAGAACGGGGCGTATTTCGTAGTATTTATGCTAATTTCGGTGTATTTGTACCTGGGCGTACACATACGCAACGCTCCTATCCACACAGGACTATAATAAAAAGACTAGGTTGGATACAGTATGCCGACGGAGCTACAGTTCCCCTAGAAAACCCTAGAATATTTCCCCGGCCTTTTAGAAGCCTACTACGGACGTCATCGGGCAGCTACCCGTACCCGCGGTCGCATACCACCGTTATGGTTCTTCCATCACTGCGTCCGATCGAACCGGAACAACCGGAGACGACTGATCGATTGGTAAGTTATTCTCCATTTTTTGTTATTGTTATTTTTGTAATTCCTCATCTTAAAGCAAAGGCACCCGGTACGGGTGCGGCAAAATCCATAGAAGATCCACCCAAAATGTCTTTGCCTTTACCTTGTGGGTCCTACAGGGTGTCCCAAAATTATCCGGACAAAGTTGCAAAGCGGTTTTTTCCTATTTTTTCCCTGTTTTTGCAGACCATAATTTAATTTCTATGAATCGTTGAAGTGTATTTAATAAGCTTAAAAAGAAAACTGCGCGTGAATCCGTCATATCTCTTCGGAATAAATTGGAGAAGTTCGAACCAAATTTCTCTCCCCTTGCAAACGCTGAAAACGCGCATGCTTTCCGATCCCAGAAGAAACTTTAGCATGACCGGACGAACAAAGAAACCACAGGAAGAGTTCGGAAATGACCAGGCAACACTTTAGCCGGCCCAAAAACGCTAGGTTTACACCAGAAAAAAAACAGCCAGCAAAAAAAAAAGTTGAAATCGAGGTACGCGCCGCCCCGGTTGCCTTAAAGGTTTTGCCCTGGAGGAACCCTAAAAACGCGATATGATTATTGTCAAGGACTAGAGGCATAAATTTTTGGTGGTAACGATGATGCACAAGCGATTTAAATTAAGCCAACTTTGATTTTTGAGGAGCTGGAGCACGAGCAAGCATAGAAACAGCTTGCCCAGTAATGGGATGGAAATCGGTATTAAACGGAAAAATGACCATTAACATGTCGGAATCTTGGCGGAGTTAGGTCCGTTTTGCCATAAAACGTCATTTCTTGCCCACAAAATTGTCCGAACACATTTTGAAAGTTTACCGCAATTTTTATGTTATTTAAGAAGCGAAAAATTTTAACATGCTCTTCGCTCGATTGTGCAGCTATTTTGCGTTCTCCAAGAATTTTTTTTTTGCACGGTTCATCGGAAATGTTTCAAAAAATAGTATGAAATACAATGCGGATGCCGAAAACAGCGAAAAAATTGAAAAAGTCAGTTTTCAGTTTTGTCCGGATAATTTTGGGACACCCTGTATTCATGATACCGAGAATGCCACCTTTTTTTCAGCGCCCCGTCCGTCGACCTCCACTCAACCGGGCCATCCCCACAATTCCGGAGAGCAAGAGCAATGAGAGCATCATGACACATAACAGTGAACGGGTGAGAGAGAGCGAGAGAGTGAGAGCGAGAGAGCGAGAGAGAGTCAGAGAGAGAGAGAGCGAGAGAGAGTGTGAAAGAGAGAGCAGCGTTTCTACCGTACTCCCCGCATTTCAGCACGACTCGATCGTGGCCCCACCCGAAGACCAATGCGTGATAATCGAGAATCGGATGGTCGAGACGATCTCCAGGATACCGGCGCCAAAAGTTTGTTTTTATTTCGATCAATTTCGTCGAAACCAGGGGGTAGACCAGAAAAAAATGTCAATTTCCGGTTGGTCCTGAACGAACCGCGAACGCTCAGTTCAAAAGCTTTTTTGGAAAACTTCTCCAAAAATTCGACTTTAAATTTTGCGCCTTATACCGTAATCAGAAAACAGAAAGTACGGTCTTAGGGGCTTTTGCATTATCGGGGGGGGGAAAGGCTTATCGGAATTTCATAGCTATTTCTAAGCGTTAAAACAAGACAGGTTTTGTATTGGAAGTAGAATTAAATGTCGATTTTTCGATCAGAAATGCCGATTTTCGACATATTTTGAACATGTTCCAGGTATTTAGATGGTTTTTCCCCCTGAGTATAGTTAAATTTTATTAATAACACAATTCAAAAATGTATTATTATTCAAAAAAATCGGCTCCTTGCGATGATGCAAAAGTACCATAATCAATCAGTCCGATGCTGTCCTTTTTTTTGCCTTGCTTTCCCGCATATCTAAATCGAATCCCTGCCCCCCGAATATCCAATTCCGGCACGCCTTCCCCCTTCATTGACTTTATGAGCCGCCCGGGGGAAACGGAACCGCTTCTGGGTTTGGCCCCCCCCAGGGCTTCTCGGTCTCCTCTTAAACAAAGTGGACCCCGCCGGCGGGAACGCCATCCAAGTAATCGCCTTTTTTGCGCGGAGCTTTTCCCTCCCCGGGCTTCCGATACCCCCGGACGTCATTACCACGACGCGAACGAGGGTGCCTTTTTGGTCGCTATATTTTGGATTTCCATAAAATATAGGGGCTTTTATAGCTTATTAAAACTTACGGTTCAAATTGATTCTAAGCGTTTTTTAAACGTTTAGAGACGAGACGGGTCCTGCGGGTTTCTAAGTTTCGTTTTTAGGTTTTCGAAACCTAAGGGTACTGTATTTTTTTAAACACGGTGGTGAAAGCAGGGAATTTCGAAATTTGCTAGCCTGTCGAGCTCGAACTTGCTCCCAAATAATTCTGCTTGCTTGCCGAGTTCGAACTTGTCCCAAGAGACCTCTGCCGGCTTACTAAGTTCGGGCTGGTTCCCAAATAATCTCTGCTAGCTGACATGAGCACGAGTTGGTTCTTAAAGGACCTCTGGTAGCCTGCTGAGCTCGAGCTCTGCTTAAATGACCTCGGCTTGGCTGTTAAGGCAACTTTCTCCTCCTAAAAAATCTCTGATAGCTTGACGAACGCTAGGTGCTTCCTAAAGGGCCTCTGCCAGCTTGCCCAGCTAATTTTATCTTTCGAAGCCACATTGTCTAGCCTGCCAAGCTAGCATATTTTCCTAAAGAATCTCTGCTAGCTCGCCGAGCTCAAATTTCTTCCCAAACGACCACTGCTAGCCTGCCAAGCTTGTGCTGAATTCCCATTCCGGTTCTCACCCAATTACGGGTTTCATTTATGTATGTAACGGGTTGTCATCAGCTTCCTTCTCTTCTCCCCCTGCACTTGACAGGTTCATTTGGCCATCCTCCCCTAGGACAAGGAGCACCAATGGATGGGGAATGCCCTCCCTGGAATTGGCGAATTCATCGCCGGGACCTCTGCGTGTCGGCAGCCCATCAACCTTCTTGCTCTCCTTTTCAAAAGACCCTTTTCCCCATCCATTCCGCTCCCCTCCTATGGACACACCGCCCCCGAATTAGGCGTCAAAAATTGATTAAGCCCCCCTTGGGGGGCACTACTGCCCCTCCGAGTCTTTACAAGTTACAACCAGTTTCCTGGCGATTTTTGGCCTTTATTCGGTACTTCTCGAAGTTGATGGTCATCAACCGCTTCTTCGTAAAAATTAACTAGCTCTTAAGTCGTTCCGAAGTTAATTTTTTTGACGAACTCCTTGGAGTTGTGGTGAAGCTAAAATTGCTATAAATGAATGCTATAAAAACCTTGGATTTACCCAGACATGGCAAACGGCCGGGCCGCCGGCTTTTTTCGGCCGGAAAAAATTAGCATGCGGCCGAGCCGCGCGGCTGGGCCGGAGCTTCCGGTCCGGCCCCGGCTTTTTTATGTTTAAAAGCCGGAGCCCCGGCCAAGCCGCCGGCTTTTGAAAAGCCGGAAAGCCGGACCCAAATGAGATTTTCGCGTTTCCGGTACGCAAATTACGGATTCAATCAATAATTGGCTTTATGGCAAGGGCTAAACTATTCCACCATCGACAGTTTGTCATTTCCATTCACAATTTTGCATAAGATACACGGATTCTATAAGTAAATAAACAACTTCCGGTTTCCCGGCTCGGCCGGACCGGCTTGGCCGGGCCGCAACTAAATGCCGGCTGGGCCGGTAGCCGGGTTTCCGGAAGTAAGTCATTAACGCGGCTCGTATGGGGCCGGGTTTTTATGGAAATTAGGCCGGCGGCTCGGCCGGGCGGCTGGGCCGGCCGGGATTGCCATGTCTGGATTTACCTATGAACTGCTTGAAGTCGCTGGTCATCAACTGATTGCTAGATCGCCTACAATTTAGTTTAATTGAAGCTCGTCCCGTACCTCTTGAAATCGTTGATCTTGGAATTTTTACTGTCTAAGACTTTCGCAGATACTTTTCAAAGTTGTACTTCTTGAACTCGTTGGAGCATCTAGAAATAGTTACATTCCTTGGAATTTTGGGCTTTTTTCTTGAACTCGTTGGTCATGAATCAACTTAAAATTTAGGATTCGATTAGGTACTTGTTGAACTTGGTCGTCCTTGACTGTTCAGCTACATCTTCAGCTTAAAATCAATTAGCGTAAATTATACGATTTCCCGGATATAATCCTATTATTTATTATTTCCGCCTGGTTGGCCAGGCGAGATTCTTGGTTGTTTGGCCCTCCAAAATCCCTAGACGTTCATTTCTCATCGGGCCTTTTGCAGCTAGGGGCCCGAGGAGGACCCATTCCCGATGCAAATGGCAACCCATCTCCCCCGGAACAACCCGCTACACAACGCTCCGCTCCCCTCCGTGTTCTGTATCATTTCGTAGCCTTGATTTTCATGAAAACTGGGCTGGCGCTTGGTCTAGTGGTTAGCATTCTCGGCTGTGGTTCCAAGGGAGAAGGGTTCGATCCCCGCCCGTGGCAGATATTTCCTTTTTGCCCAAAACTTACCGAGGGGGCCATTGGGCCCAATTTTTGTCCAGAAAACTGTATCCATCTTTTTTCAGACAATGCTGCCCCGGTTTAGCGGCTCTCGCAATACGGCTTCGACTTCGGCGGGTGGAGCTATGGTAAGTACCGAATTTACAGAAATTAATGGTTACCGTAGAACATTCCTATCGTAATTTTTAAACTTATCGACTGGTAATCTACACCCAATTTCCAGAAGCAAAAACCCGAAACGCCCCGCTCGCCGCTGATGAGCGTCGCCCATTCGGTGAGGAGCAAGTTGAGGTTGGTGCTTCAGACCTAGCGCCCTAAAACATGCCTCTTTTCAGTAAGCTGGGGCGGCTGGGACGAAGCCACGACAGTGCCACGTCGTCTTCGATCAAGGGAAGCCGGAGTATGAGCAGGTTTGTGGAGCTTCAGCTGATTCATTGCAAGTCAAGTTGAGCCGGAATTTTCGAAGCTTAGGACAGGCTAGCAGGGATTCTTGGAGCATTTTTGGGAGTCTGAGTTTTTCGTTAGGACGTGTTTTAGTAAAGTTGGTATAAACCTGGCTTTTCAAGGGATTGGCTTTGCTTAGGTTTAGGCTTAGGCTTACGCATAGGCTTAGGCTTAGCGCAGACTTGGCTTAGCCTTAGGCTTAGCTTAGGCCCAGCTTAAGCCGAGCTTAAGCTGGCACTTTGGTCATTCTTTTCGAAAAGCCACGGCTAATCTGGCGAACGGCCACTCCCCACTCTCCCTCTCCCCCATAGTTTTATCGAGTTCTTCTGTGTTTACCCTATTGACTCAAATATCAGAGGGGAAGCAAGAGCATGGGAAACGCGCACATTGCCCCTCCCTTCGATCGAATACAACAAAAATCGGCTATTCTCGAAAAACGAACGCATTCCCCGAATATTCCGCTTGGATCCATTCTGACGATGGGTTTCTGGGGTTGCTTTTGGTTAGTTTTACAAGGCTAAAAAGGTATTTCGGTAGTAAACAGGTTCAGAAATTGGTAACCAACTCTCTTTCTCTGTCTTAATCTCTCGCTCTCTCTCACTCTCTCGCTCTCTACCTCTCTATCTCACTCTCTCTCGCTCTCTCACTCTCTCCCTCACTCGCTCCCTCTCTCCCTCTCTCATTCTCGCTCTCTCTCCCTCTCTCTCTTTCACTCTCTTTCACCCTCCCTCTCTCTCTCGCTATCTGTCTCTCTAACTGCCTCTTACTTACGCTCCCCCTCTCTCTATCTGTCTCTCTCTCTCTCTATCTCGCTCTCTCTCACACATTATCTCTCTGTTACAGGCGCAAAGCAATTATAGTGTGCATTGTATCTATGGTAGTCCAAATCTCGCAACGCTACACTCCAAAGAACACCCTAGCGTTCTGCCTTTTCTGCCTGAATTTGCCGTTTCTGGTGTGTCCCTGCCCCTTTAAAGCGCCGTTCCCCAAAGCCTCTTCCCTCCTTTCCCCATAACTTTTCATTCCAAAAATATAGCCGTACATGGGTGCCGCTCGTTCTCAAGCGCTCCCGGACGGGTAATCCCTTCCAAATCCAGGGGAGCACATTTTAGGGAACTCTCCCCTCCCCCTTTTAGTCGCCTGGTATCTGTTGGTGTGTTGGTGTGCATAGCAGCATAACGGAGTGTCCCCCAGGGACCTCATCTTCCTCCCGTCTTTTCAAGGATGAAGAGAGAAAGAGAGAGAGAGAGAAGGAGCGAGAGACCCGGATGAGAAATGACTGCCGGGGATTTGTCAACCCCGGGCCCGGCGCCACGATTTGGGCCTAGGCCCCCGGCCCCCTTGACATCTTCCATTCCGTGGCAATACACTAAACACCGCCCATACATTTTTTTTCGGCTTCATTCCCCGGGAAACGGAGCGTTTTGTTTAGAGGTGTACGTCGGAAATCTGGCTGGAAATTTATGGGCTTACTGGGAACTGGAATACGGCCTCTTTTGCCTTAAAATGAACCCTTAGCTGCCAGCGCGCGGGATGGTTGCGTCGTGAAATTCAGCTCCTAGCTCCTATTTGAAGCCTTTGGAGGCTTGAAGTTGGGAGCTGGGAGCGAAGCTGGAAGCAGGAGTTGGGAGCAGGAGCTAGGAGCCGTCTGCTTAGGCTTAGCTCTGGTTTATGTTGGGCTCGGTTAGGCTCAAGCCAGGCTGACCCGTTAGTTTAGGTTTAGCTTATGCTTAGGTCAGGCTTAGCTTAGGCTTAGGCTTTTTCGGCGTCGCGTGCACCTAACGTACGTTATCCTACTACTTTACTTCCAGCTACCAGCTCCCAGCTGCTAAACCTGGGGCGCGTGGCGGTTCGTGTTTTAATAGAATCCTAAGAGTCCAACTCCCAACTCCCAGCTTCTACCTGTTCTGAAGCCAAAAACCTAGTGCCCATTTTTCAGCATGCGGCCAGCCGCGCCGCGCCGCGCCGACAGCGACACCAGCTACAAAATGGCGAAAAGCCACTCGATGGAGGCGGGCAGTTCGAAGGAATCCAAGGTATCAACCTTCCGCTTTTCCTCCTTGCACCCCTTCCGCTTTTCCAAGCTGCTCCTGCAAAAACGCTACATTCCCCCTGCCATCCCCGCCCATAAATAAGCCCCTCCCTTTAATCCAGGACTCTGTTTCCAGCTGCGACCGCCACAAAAGATAACGCTACTCCGGGGAAGTCCCTCGAGGGAAGAGGTGACCCTAGAAGAGGTGGAGAAGCAGCGGGAGGAGCTCGAGAAGCCCCACGACAATGTAGAGGAGCCCCCAATGCTTGAGGAGAACATCAAGAAGCAGATTGCCATCACACAACCCACCTTCCGCCACGCGCACACATCCATTGTTCTACGGGACCCGACCTCGACCACGTCGACGATATTGGCTGTTGAGGTGGGGTTGGTGCTGGCTTAATGGTGCTTTTGCATTATCGGGGGGGTCAAAAGCTCTTACCTGGTACCATTTTTTAGGAGACCATCATCCTCCCTTTACCGGAAATGACGAAACCTACCGATCTTGCTGTCGAACCGCAACCGATTCGGCGAGAATTTAGCGGGCTTGCCGGATCACCGGACGACCGAGCCGAGGCTGAGGCTGACATTGCTCATGCTCGTGATAACGATGAGCTCCAGAGGGATCTGTTGGATGAGCAGGAGGATGAGGTCAGTAAAAAATAGTATTTGACTGCCGCGGATGTCAACTACGTACCACTTCCAAATGACGCTACGCCACGCCTTCAAGTGTGATTTTTCCAGATCCCGATGGACATCGGAATGAGCCCCGGTGGCCCGTTGACCCCAGACGTGGCGCAGACGCCGATGAGCGAAACCTCAACCCTCTACCTACAACCTATCGGACAACCGGAAGTCGAGCCGCTACGGCTGAAGCGGGTACGAGAAGAAACGACGGTATGCACGACTGAAGTGTTCACGGTAAGTGGCATTTCGCAGAGAGAGAGCGAGAGAGAGAGAGAGAGAGAGAGAGAGAGCGAACGAGAGAGATAACCTTTCCAGATCCGCGCCGAAAAAGAGCCCGAACCAGTGTTCCTCAGTGAGGTGTCGACCATTGTACTCCATCCAGATGACGACGACGCGCCGGAGTTGCGCTTGAAAAAGATACGGGAAACGGACACGCGCCCACGACGCCCCGAACTTGATGACGTCATCGATTTTTGTATCGTAAGCATTTTATCGTTTTTTCGGTAGTTTTTTACAAATTTTTGGTACCATTTTTCATGAATGCAATTTTCAGGGCCAACCACGCACCGAATCGATCGCCTCCAGCGGCCCATCCGTCCTTGATCTTGTTGCCGTCGACGGGAAACCAGAAGAGCCACTTCACCTCCAGAAAATTCGCCCCACGACGGCCCTGGAAAAAGCGCGTGACGATGATATTGCCAAGATCTTCAAGCAGGTCGCTGCGTTTTGTATGGTAGGTGGCTTGGAAATTTTATTCGTCGTAAAATTCGTTCTCAATACCAGAAAAAACACTTTCCTTTACAGTCCCAACCCAAAACCCAGTCGATCGTCGGCTCCGAGGCTTCAACGCTGTACCTACTCCCCCTTGGCGATGACGAGGGCACGGAACCGCTTCGGCTGAAGAAGCTGCACCCCGACGGCACCGAGACGCTCGCCGATACGCCCGGAGATGTGCAGAAGATGTTGAAGGACGTGGCGCTGTTTTGCAGGGTGTGTACGATACGCTCCTTCTGACACATCTAGCTTTTGGCCTATTCACTTTTTCTAGGCTTTGAAAAACCTATTGTTTTAATCCGTTAATTTCCAGAACCAACCTCGCACCGGGTCAATCTGCCTCTCCGATGCCTCCTCCATCCATCTCCTCCCAATTGGAGCACCAGCTGATGAGGCGATCACGATCAAAAAGATTCGCGACCCATCGGCACCAAAAGCTCTGCCACCAGCACCGGAAGTTTTGAAAGAGGAAGAGGAGCGTGATGTACTCAAGGAAATTGCCGTGTTTTGTTGGGTGAGTTTTGAAATTGACGAAAATGTTTTATTAAGTTCAAGTAACTTTTTAAGTAACATAAAACTACTTTTTAAAACGTTTTAAATGATTAGAAATGCCCTAAAAAATCTACCAATTTGCAGGCCCAACCCCGCCGCGATTCGATCGGCGGCAGTTCAGTCTCCTCACTCTGCCTTATGCCAATCGGTGGCGGCGACAAAGTACATCTGAAAAAGCTGCACCCAGAGGAGGTAGCTTTCAGATTTTTTAGCATACTTTTAAGGCATTGTGCTCTTAGCGGGGGGGGGGGGCCGACGGGTTTATAGCAGGGAAAACTAATTTTTCGCAGTAATTCTGTAGGGCCCGATAAAAAAAAATTGTTTTTATAGCATTTTACGCAGTTTTTATAAGTCGTATAAGTTTCGGTTATAAAAAGCCCATCAAAATTTACTTTTTTTGGGCAAAAATGATAAAAAATTTCCAAAACTAATCCAAATTTTGAATTTTGAAAAACTGTGAATTTTGAATTTTGTGGCTTTCTAGCAATCAAAAACTGCTAAAACATTGTAAAATACAGTATTTATTATTAAAAGCCAGGTATGGGCGGTAAAACAAAAATTGGTTCGCCCTGCTAACAGTCCAGTACCCGTTTAAGCCATGATTTTGTTAAATACGGTAGTTCAGAGTCCAATGCGCGAGCTGGCCAGCCCTGACGACGTTGGACGAATCTTCCAGGGTATTGCCGCCTGTTGCCTGGTAAAAGTATCCATATTTTCATAAACGCTTCGATTTAGGATGCACCCCGTACCGATTCGATAGCTGTCAGTGAGGTTTCGTCGCTCTACCTGGCCCCGCTGAGTCAGTTTTCGTTTTAGATCGATTTTTATCTCTTTATATGTATACAAAAATTTTTAAATGTACTTACCGCATTTTTCTAGACGGAGAATCAACGGAAGCGCTCCATCTGAAGAAGCTGACCTCAGAACAGCTCGAAGAGTTGCAGCGACGTGCTGTGGAAAGTCCCGTAGTCGCAAAAAGGCTTCAAGAGCTGACCCGGGGTCCTGAGAGCGAGAAAAAGCGCAGCGAGTTTATGAGAATGTGCTTGGTAAGTTGGCCAATAAAAGTGCAAAACATATTAGGTATAAAAGTATTAAATAGAAACGTAGAAATTAGCAATGCATCAAACAGCAACGCTATAAAATCATATAAATTCATTCAGGATCAACCGGAAGTGGAGTCGCTGCTCCTCAGCGAAACCTCGACACTCCTCCTCCAACCGCTGGAAGATCCTGAGGGCGAGCTTCTACGTCTCAAGAAAATCCATAACAAGCTCGCTCCCCGGCGTCCGGATATCAGGCCATTTCAAATGGACGATAGTGTGGTATGTTTTTGGTTCCTTTCGCGTTATCGGGGGGGGGGGGGGGGGGCTTTTTCCCTATAGGCCCAGAAATGTAGTAACTTGATCTCACGTGTTTTTATAGTTTTTAGCAAAGCTTAAAGATATTTGATGTGGAAAAACCATACAAAAATTTTCAAAAAATTTGTAAGTGTAATTTTGGTCGAAAATCGGTTATTTTCGGTAAAAAAAACGATAATTTGGAATTTTTTAAATGAAATCGATAGAAGTTACGTTGAGAAATAATCAAACCCCCTCGATAATGCAAAAGTACCGGGTTTTTTTTTGCGCTGCCTTCCGGTTCTTTACCCCAATTTTAGCTAACCATCGACACGACCCCGATGAGCGAGGCCTCAACGCTCCTCTACACAAACGTCGGCCGTGAGCACGAAGAGGCCAACATGCTCCGGCTGCGAAAAGTGCGAGATGCTCTCGAAAAGCACATCGAAGAGAAACGAAAAACTACCGATAAAAAGAACCAGGACCCGATGCTCCACAGCGAGACATCCACGCTGATGTTGGTGCCGATTGATGATGAACAGGCAGAGCCGTTGAGGTATCGAATTCTAGACTCTATAGCTCAAATCAAACGTTACTTTAGGCTGAAGAAGATCAGGAATCTGAAATCGGAGCCGGCGTTGAGGCAACAGGCCGAGGAGGCGATGGACGAGGCCCAGGTCATCTCGCCCTGCAGCAGCAATGGCCCGTTGAGTACCGACAGCAATCGGGAGAACGTCGAGCCGCTTGAGAAAAAGGGTCGGTTTTTAGGTTTAGGTAAACTCCAGACTACGAAAAATATTTCGAAAAACTCCAGACTACGAAAATCTTCGTAAAATGTTTTCCCTAACCTCTAAACTTGTTTAGCCTAGTTATTTTCCCAAGCGTTCTTTCCCATCTCAAGTTACCCGATTCCCGCCCTTACACCTTCCCCCGCCCAGCCCTGTTTGCCCGTTTAAGAAGTCACCACCATCGCCATTATTATCAAAAAAAAAAGTGCGCCGGCAACCATCAATCATCCTGTAGCCCTCGATCGCCCTGCTGCTGCTGCATTATTGCGCTTTTCTAGGCCAATATATCTCGGCTGGGGGGTCCGGTCCCCATTCAACGCGCAACAACCTTCCCGCCTTCCCTCCATGCCAATACTTTTGCCACACAGTACAGACAACTGGATTGGATTCTAATACTAAAGTTTACTATGTTTTGCTTGCGCGGGCAATGCGGTAATTTTTTATACCTATGGGGGATCTTTTTAGGGGTCACTTTCAAGATGTAATCAATATTTCATAATGTCAAAATCGATACTGTGAAAATTTCAGAATAACTACAATTGAAATTGCGGAATTTCTTATTGCCGAAAATCAGAATTTCCACATTTACCAATGCAAATCTCACCAAAAAAATCCATAAATTTGGTTCATAAAAAATATGACATATTGAACTTTCAACTATGCAAATTTTTTTATAAATCTGAAATGCCTAGAAACGTTATAGAAAGTGTTTTAATATTTTTTTGTAAAATTTAACTAGGTTTCAACGAGAAAAACCATCTGAAACAGCCGAAACATTGAAAAAGTCTATAATTCGAAATTTTTTACAAAAATCGGCTGGTTTGGTGGAAACATCTATATTTTTTTCACATTTTTATTTTTGTAAGGTTTTTAGGTTTAGGAATAGTAACGAAAAGGTTAGAAACACTTCCGGTATTGATAATTGTAAAATTCGGTCATACAAAAAGTTGGTCCCTTCGATAATGCAATAGAACCGCGATTTTTGATGGCTTTATTGAAGTCACTAGGTAGCGTGATAGGTCGAAAATTGTATAAAAACCAGATTAAAAAACTTTTTATCGATCTAATAACGTTTAAGGAATGCCGTAGAAAAAGCTGGGTAGAAACGACCAATTTTCTCGACGCCATCACCCCAAAAAACCCGTACTTCATTCCAGAATCGCAGCCGCCAGTGTTCCACGTGCCGGCCCCTCCAAAGGAACGGATTATGGTAGAGCACCGTGGGACCTCACCCCTCAAGAAACGAACCGAGACCCAGCAACAACCCATCCCTGTTGAACAACCCCGAAAATCAACCGGGAAGCTCCACCAAAGTGCCTCGATGCGAGAGCCGCCCGTCGCCAAGCAGGTACACCTCAATTTGGTCTTCTCCATTTCTCTCCCATCTCCAAGAAATGGGCAGCTAATCAGATTCTGGTTCTCCTCTAACTCAATCTTCTCAGGAAGCCCCGAAGAAGGCCCCGCGAACGCCCCTCACCGCCCGCTCGCTGAAGAACTTCCTGCTCAAGAAGGACAAGCACAAGGTCAACAAGGTTCGTATTACTAGATATTTTTCAATAATTTACCATATTTTTCAATAAATTTTTATGCTTAATTAGAATTAGGAAATAGCTTATTCGGTGCTTCTCGTTTAGCGGGGGGGGGGGGCATATACCCCAGTAATTTCGTACGGCCCTATAACGAAAAATAGGCAATGTTTATAGACTTTTACGCGGATTTTTAGATGTAAAAAGTTTATAAAAATTATGAAACGCTTCGAAATTTAGCTTTTATGGTCAAAAATGTATGAAAATCAGAAGAAAAAGTAGAAATTTTGATTTTTCGAAATTTTCTACAATTGGTTTTTTATAATTTTCTAGAAACTAAAAAACTACTAAAAACTTATAACAATACACTGTTTATTAACCACAAGTATGGGCCGAAAAATTAAAATCAGCCCCCCGTTAAACGGTAAGCACCGCATCTTTTAGCCCCTGTCCACCTCCGTGACGATGCCACTATCCCCACGCCAAAACCTGCACCTACGTCTTCGCCAAGACGCGCCGTTGGCCGAGAGTGAAAGTAGGAGATTTCGTATCTTTCTGAAGCCGATTTCTGTTTTCAGGCACCGTCATCGAAAATTCGCCGCACGTCGAGCTGCCCCCGCTCGGCTTCAAGCAGTGGAGCCAGAGCCCTCGGGGGAGGAGAAGGTGAGCTTTTCGCTCTGCACTCGCGCCTCCCGGTCTGCCCCCCCCCCCCCCCCCCCCCCCCCCCCCCCCCCCCCCCCCCCCCCCCCCCCCCCCCCCCCCCCCCCCCCCCCCCCCCCCCCCCCCCCCCCCCCCCCCTCCCTTCCGCGGTTTTAGGTATAAAAACTAAAAAATCTCAAAAATTATGGCAAACTCACGAAAAAAAAATTTCCAAAAATTCAAATTTTTGAAAACATTTTTAAGGGCAAGGAGCCCCCCTGCTAACCGTATAGTACCCGGATTTTTGGCTTTTTTGTGTATTATTTGAAGCGTTGAAGCTTTTTACAGCACAAAATAACCCGAAACTTTTTTGCAAGGTACACACATCATGCACCAACCGTTTTTCGAGTGCCATATCTGTTTCAGGGGTGAAGCGCTTGTTTGAGCAGTTATTTCGGACCTGGCCAAAAGCGCCATTCCTCACAAAACGACCCCAATTCCCAAGCGGGCCACCAGTGTCTATGGGATGGGCCCTAATTGGGGCTCTCCCGGAATCCAATTCATTTGGGTCCCGCACAGGGCCCGGCAAGTCGAAGGTTTTGTCCTTCCCTCAACCCCACCCAGCCTCCCGGCTGGCAAATTCGTTTTGTGAAGTATTGATTAGGTTTGGTTGTTTTTTCGAAAAACTGAAAAATTTTAGGTACTATGTTGTTAGCGGGGGGTAACCATTTTTCCGCGTAAACCTACCTGTTGATAATACATAACGTTTTTATACTGTTTTTGGTAGCCTTGGATTGCTAAAAGCCTACAAAAACTAGGTTTAAATTAGAAAATTCGAACTATTGGTAATTTTATACATTTTTGACGAAAATCCAACAATTGCCGACATTTTTCATTGTTGTACGGGTGTTTCTAAAACCTGTATAAAATTCGAGTTAGATTTCGTTTCGTTGTAGGTGTAGCTGTCGAGACCTTGGCGGCAGGAGAGTCGATTTTGCGCTTCACGGTCCCTTTAATCATTTAAAAAATGTTGCCAAAAACCCAATCCATTCTCGAATTGTTTATCCTGACTCACGCCTCGCGCACCCCTATTCCACGGCCCAAAGTCGCTTTGCCCTTGACCAAAGCGGGGCCGCGTTCCGATTCCAAAAGACTCCACATTACGCCTTTTAACTCTGCCATTTCAGTGCGCTCCACGCAAGAACCCGGGCTGATCGACGACGAGATTCGGTGAGTCAAATTTTCCAAGCGGTAGCGATTTTTCGAACCTTTACAAATCCTTGATCCAACCACTACTTTCTCAATAGTTTTCCTATTGTATAAATTTCTAATTTCTTGTTTTATTTTTCCCATCCTCTTGATTCGCCTCGCCAAATCGGCCGGCCATCATAAACCGCCACCGGGGGGTTGGGGTGCTCCCGTGAAGATCGGATTTCACCCCGTGCCTCTTACTCCCGGCGCTTGGGCCCGAGGGTCATTTCCCTTCCCGATTTCCGTTCGTGCTCCCCCGGGCTTCGTCTAGAATCCGGCTCTTTTTCATGTGAAGCATTTGCTAGAATTCTCCTATATCCGTAAATCGGTCTGTTCACGGAAATTCGCAATTGGCCAAAAACACTAGACTTTTTGACTTGCACGCCCATTTAATCACGAAATTTCAGTGATCAGCCTATGCTCGTAGGCGACTCGTTCTCCACGTCGACCAGCTTGGACCAGATCGCCGGGCTGGCGATGGTCAGGTGAGTAAGAAAAATGCATTTCTCGCTCTCGCGCTCTCTATCTCTCTCTCTCTCTCTCTCTCTCTCTCTTTCTCTCTCTCGCTCTTTCTTTCTCTCTCTCGCTCTCTCTTTCTCTCTCAGTATCCCTCTTTCTCTCTCACCCTCTCTCACGTTCTCTCTCTCGCTGTATCTCTGTCATCTATCACTCTCTGAACTCGCAGAAGACGCGTTCCAGTACACAGATGAAACAAAAGAAAGGAAATCCTAAATTCTAGATCTTCCTTCGAACCCGACGTCAGCACCATCATGTCCATCGACCGCAGCACTATCGATGATCAAAACAACGAGTTAGTTTTACTGTGGAATTTTTCTAAACTTTCTTCTGGATTTTTCCTTGATTTCCGGACCCCTTAAGACCCTTGCAACCCCCCTTATAAGCCGAGGGATTGGAACAGGTCGCGCTGGGTGGACGCGCGGGCGCGCTGGAGGTGTTTGCACGTAGCGCGCGGCGCCGACAAACGGCTTCTTGCTGCTGCTTTCCGCCCCCGATGAAAGGAGAGCCGAATTACACGGCACTCCACACGCACGCGCCCCGCAAAACCTCCCCCGGAGATGACCGCAAAGATTTATGGGCCGTGCGTTTTAAGGCATTAAAGTGGCTAGGAAGCCAGGGGGAATATGCCTCTAATTTTTACTAGGTGGTACGCCAGATGACGCTTGATCAATGAATCCTAGCGAAAAGGGTAAATTCTACGCGCAATTGGGTGTACTGCGTAGTTAACGACACCTAGTGGAGGTGAGGGGTCGATTTTGGCACTCTTTGATCCCTTTAAAAGGACCATGACAGCTAGAAAGTCGGAATTTTCGGATTTCTGCTTTCGTAAAGGGATGCAGGAATATGAGCTTTTTTGTCTACGGGTTTTTCGACGATACGCAACGCGGTTAGGGTGTCGTAATCGATTACGCAACAAAATGACGAGGACGCGTTGCGTGTTGCGACGCTGCAAAAAAGTCACCAAGTGATTTTTAAAGGGGTCAACAAGTGAAAAAGCGCCCCGATTTCACCTGTCATTTGGAGTACCGCGTAGCTGGCGGCACCTAGTTCGTGAACAAGGCCGATTTTCCCACCTCCAGGCCCTTTAAAACTAGTTTTTAAGCTGGCACTATCCCTTTAAAAAAGCCAAAACGCCAGAAAGCACTTGAAAGTCGAAATTCGCCACTAAACCACTCACATCCCGTGGCTAGATGGAGGGGATGGGCTGCAGGGGGGTCAGATCGTTTTCTTCCCCCCACCACACAAGCCGACCTCTCAAATACATTGCCGACACGGGACTGGCGAGAGAGAGAGAGCGAGAGAGAGAAAGAGAGAGAGAGAACGAGAGAGAGAAAGAGAGCGAGAGAGAGAGAGAGAGAGAGAGCAAGGAATGGGAGGGGCAGAACGGCTTCTTCTTCCCCCCTTCAACCCCTCGATACATTCACCCCCCACCCCCCAACGCCATACAGTGCAGCGTGCGCGTACATGGCTGACTGTCTTCTCGGGGCCATATTCCGGGTGCTCAGGTGATTTTTGGGTAATTTAAGTTTAAATTTCTAGGTTTATCATTATTTGATTTTAAATTGTTAATTATATTGAGAATTTGTTTTTTACCTGGTATTTTTAGACAAATTCGCATTGTAAAATAGGTATTTTAAAAATTTAAACCCCGACTTTACATAAAATTATCCGGTATTTTTAGAACCGGAACTGAAAATATATATCGTTCGATTAAATTACGATAGTAAAAAATTGGTCGCTTTATTTATTTATTTGTTAAACTATATTTATTTGAAGAGTTAATTTTACATTTTTATACTCCTAAATTTGAATTATTGGTTTTCTTTCATGGCCAGGATTCCCCATTTTTCTCTTAAAAATGATTCACTCGGATGAGGAATCGAGCGCCCCCACGAAAATTCGAGGTCATTTGGCCTCAAAAAGCCTACTAAATTTTGCGCATTTTTTCAGATTAAAGGGATTCACAAGGCTAGAATATGGATTGTTGGCTATGGTTCACCGGTGTTTGTTGTGCCCGCCCTAGGCTTAAGCATGTCTAAAAAATCCACAAAGCTGCCTTGCCCGTCCCTTTAAAACAAGGTCACCCTCCTCCCGCAGCCCCGCCCGCAATAACAACGCAAAAATCGGGCGTAACCGTAACGGGGCGAGGGCTACACCCCCTCCAAAAAAACAGGGTATTCGCAGATTACTTTTACGGTCGAGTGCACAGGGGGGAGTGCCTCGTACAGCTGCTATTGCTGCGCGATCTGTCATTATCGACGGTGCTCGTGCTCGATCTCGTGCTCTGCCCCCAAAACTCGGCCACCGCATTTTAATGCTAAAAAATCTATTGTATTGTTGGCGTGACTACGTCTTTGGCCGCTGTAAGGCCCGGTGCGTTTCGTACGCATTTTACAGCGCGTTTCCCCGAATTCCCTCTGCCAGCCCGTCCAGCTGGCGCGCGTTTTTTTTTGTCTAAATGGGTTATGACGACCCCACAAAATCTAAGAAACCTAAATGACCGGAAAAATTTCACTGATAATCGACCTTAAAGGGACTCGCAAGTCATAAATCGACTCTTGCTAGCGACTAGGTCTCGACACTTGTGTTAAGCGTGATGTCGCCAGTGGTTTTTGAACATGGTTAGTACGTAATTATGTATCTTAACGTAAATTGGTGTTTAATTTGGTCCAATCGTCGCATATCACGGACCTGACGAGATCGAGTCGACGCAAGGGGTCGATTCTAGCTTTCCAGTCCCTTTAAAGGGATCGATCAGGCAGTACCATGGATTCTTCTCGATTATTGGCCACTATTAGTGCGCGTTGCGCGTTTCGATGCGTTAATCCTAGCCACGGAAAATCCGTAGCCATGCCTTACACGGTCCTTTAAAGCGAAAAATTCAGAGATCTGAAGCTACCTTTCAGATGTGAAAGCAGGATTTGGATTTTTCATTAACGAGGCGAGAAAGTGCCTTTTTAAGGATATTCCTCTAATTTTCCATGTAAAATTCTCTGTTTTTCAGGCACCGCCGCTCCTACCATGATTCCCCCGCCGCTACCAGGTATGTGTATCGATCCCCCCACCCCCCTTGTCGCGCTGCAGATTTTGAATGTAACACCCGGTTTCCGGTGCTGTTTGCTGGAGGGCTGTGTGGGGTTGTGTTGCCGCTGCTCAAATAATACCGGAAAAAAGAGCAAATGTGTCGAAACGGGGGAACCATCGGCTTCACCTGGCGCGAAATAGGGGTTGTCCAAGCGAAAATTGGGGTAGAAACAACGGAAATAGAGAAAAATTACCCTAAATACAAAAAAAAAGTGACTACGGTTCTTAAAACCTTGAAATTTTCAGCAATCTGAGTACCATCTACTCGCCCGGCGGCAACCACAAGCAGATCGAGGCCAGCCTTGCCGAGGTCGAGGCCATGCGGGCCCAGCTGATGGCCCTGCAATCCGCCTTGGCCCAAACGCCCGAATCCCCGCCCCAAAATAAAGTAAGCGATTGTTTGGCAATTTGTAGTGCAAAAAATTGACGACCTCTACAAGCTGGTCAAAAAGCAAAAAAACTAACATCGACGGGAGTCGAACCCGGGCCCTCCGCCTGGTGGCATGACACGGAACCATTGCGCCACCGGCCTATACGCTCCTAAATTTGATTTAAAATATTCACCGCAAGGGAAACTCGCCTGTCAAAAAGCAAAAAGTTGTGCATCGTCGGGGGGATTGAACTCGGGCCTTGCGCCTAAAAGACTTACGCGAAACCATTGAGCCACAAAAATCGGCGCCTCTCTAAACGCTTTTTAAAGAAATCAACCACGTAGCTTTGCTCAATCTAGCCATTTATAGGGCCAAATCGGGTGCTGCGAGCTGGCCCGCGAAAACGACGTGCTCCGCCGGCAGCTCAGCGAAAAGGACCGCCTCATCTCACAACTCCGCGAGCAGCTCGCCATCACCAAGCTGACCCATTAGCTACTTTAATGTCTTAATTTCCTTATAATGTATATTTTTAAATCTCTCCCCGAATTTCTAGTCAACGCACCCACAAAAACTTTCACAATTTTTCCGCTTTTTCTGTATTTTTCATTCACCCGATGATCTTGCCGCCCCCTGTGGATCTGATGTATTTCTCTCTCGGTTGTGACTTTAGCCCCCGATCTAGTCGCTATATTTTCTGTTTTATATTGAAATTAATATTAACCAAAAGCCCGCCCGACGTTCGATACGAGTGCACCCAGTTTTGATGAAAATAGGATACCTTTGACCCAGTTTGTCGAAAGAAACGAAAAACTTTCTTTTTCCTGGCTGAAAGCCGTTCCCCCCGACCCGATTGCTGTGATTTTCTAAACTATGGATCGTCTGTCTATGCATAAATCAGTTTCAATAGTTTGCAAGTTTAAAGATTCACAAATTTCGCACGATTTGATCAATACAGAAAATACAATTTGGCTATAAAATAGCCTATTTCTTAGCTATCAGTTAATTATGATATAAATCACGTCTAATATGCTAAATTCGTTTAATTTATCATTTTAATTTAATCATTTTATACAAAAGGCACGCTGGAAGATAAGATAATGTTAACTGTACCCGAAAATGTAACCTTTTAACAGCATGTATAGTGCGTATTGATACGTTAAATTGCTAATTACGATTTCTAGGCTATCATTAACTCAGTCTAGACAAACAAATAAGCTAAAAAACGAGATTGTTATAGGTAAAAATACGAAAATACAGCTAAGATTCTGTTTTAGACGATAAAGTACGTTGAATCGCTAATTACGACCCAACGATGATGATTTTGCCTAATTAGGCTAATTTATACAAACCAGAAACAAACAAAAACATTTCAGACTTTTTGAAACACGGTGTGAACATGGCTATTCTCACACCTACGTCGAAACAGAGTCTCGCTTTGTCATTTCCTGTGCGGAAAGTCCGACGGGGGCTGGCTGGCCCACGATAAGGGCAACCCACACGGCTTCTCAACTTTGAACATGCCCCCGTTTTTCTGCCATTCTGCCCTTCTCGTGGTGGCCGGCACCTCGTCGCCTGATAAGCCTCGCTGATCGGTAGCCACCCGAGGGGTGATAATTTGATGAGCTCCCGGCGACACTACCCCCCGATTTATGGCTCCCATAATTCTTTCGCCCTTCTAAAGCACAGCAGAACCTTTAAAATTTCGGTTCTTTAGCATTATCGGGGTCCAAACTACTTTGTATAATTCTCTAAATGTCCATCAACGTAATAGGAAGCGCTCATAAACCAAAACTTTTTTAAAATGTTTGAAAAAGTTGAAATTTTGGTAAAAAATCGGCCACTTTTGGTCGGAAAATCTATATTTTTGATATTTATTTAATAAAGATTTGTAAAGTCTTCTTGTTTATAAATAACAAAAAACTTTTATAAACACTACGTTATTTAGATTTAAAAAGTTGGAGCTGATGAAAAAAAGATGCCCCCCCGACAATGGAAAGAACCTAAATTTCCTTTTCTTCATTCATTGGCGTCTAATTGTTTTCTTTCCATCACTTCCGCTTCAAAATAGCCCATTACAGTAATGGCTCAAAGTCGCCGGAAATCCCCGCCAAATGAACTAAAGAAAAAGGAGCAGAAAAAGCAGAAGCACGAGAAGCACCATCATCAGAAGCGACGACACTCAACGGCTTCTTCTAAGGAGAACCCGAAATGCGCGGAATATTACGAGTAAACCCACCCGCCGCGTTTTCAAAATGAATTTCAGGAAACAAGATGCCTTGCTTGAGGCCTATAAACTTGATGAGGAATGCATCAGGAATGGGGGTCCCATGGAAAATAAAGAGGATGCTGTATGAATTTCCGCTCATCGGAAAATTGAATTTTAGACAAAAGCCGATCAACGGATCTCTACCGTCGTGCTCAGCATCAATCTAGGCCTTCTATTGGCGAAGGTAAATCTAAAAAATAAGAAATCGAGCTTCAAAATTGATACCTGACAAAAATCAGCGTAGCTGATTGGTCCATTTTTAGGCTTTCTCAACATGGCTGACGCACGGCTCCTCGTTGTCCATCATTTCGACGCTACTCGATTCGATCGTTGACATCACCAGGTGCTTGTTTTGCCTAACGACCCGCCGCCACCCCCGTGTTCCCCGCCGGGTTATCGCTATGCAAACATGCGTGCTGTTCACCCTAAAACACCCAGGCAACCAACCGAACAGTGGCTAGAAAAATAGGGGGTCACGGCCTAATAGGGATAGTATTAAGTAACGCAAAAAAGAACCTGTCTAACGGCAACTTTTTTTAGGATCCAGTTTTCCATACAAAGAGCGGAAATGTTTCTAAACTGTGTTTTTTTTATATTCCGAAGCGTAACATCTTTACAATGTTTATGAAAAATAAAAAAATATAGATTTTTGACCAAAATTCCCCTTAAAAATTTTTTAAGCTTTGAGATAGTTTTTTATAGTCGAGATATGGTTATATTTTACCAAACCACTAATAAATAATTCCTCATATCTTACTAGGCATTTCCGGTCCCCCTTGATAACAGTTTACAGTGGCGTTGCCGTGTGGTACGCGACCCATTTGATCATCAACACCGACACATGGCATTATCCGCGAGGTCGAGAGAACCTGGAGAATATGTCGCTGCTATTCTTGTCCGGGGTAATCCGAACGTTCTAAAAAACTAAAAAATTTTCCTAACGATCACAGACTTCAAGATCCCAATGATTTTAGACAAAAAAACCAAAAAAATACCCTATATCCTCTAGGTGATGGGCGTCGCAAACCTTCAAGTCGTCTGGGATTCTGTGAGGGCCCTAATCTTCGGAAAGGTAGGCAAAAGGCGAGCTTACACACCGATTAGCCGCCGCCTGATATCACGCCCGTCTCGCTCCTCATTCTGCTGTCCACAATTCTCCATCAAAATTGTGCTCTTCACCTGGTGCAGCAAACGGAAATCGAAGAGTGCTGAGATTTTGGCGACCGGATCAAAGGTGGGCTAGCCGGTTAAAAAACCTAAAGCTTTAGAAATGATGTCGTAACCAACAGCGTGGTTATCGTTGGAGCTGCTTTGTCGGAATATGTGGCCCCGGTTGCAGATCCTATTAATGCAGCGCTAGTCAGGTAAAAGCATTTACCCAAAATGAAAAAATATGTTCTTTAGTGGGTACATCGCATGGAATTGGTTTGAGTTGGTGAAAGAACAAATCTACCAGATCCTGGGTAAAGTACCCTTTTCAGCCAATTTCATACAATCTAGGTGGTGTCTGCTCCCCCGAAGAGTTGTCGCGAATCACGAAAGTCTGCATAGAAGAGCCGCACGTCAGATGTCTAGACGCGCTACTGGCGTACCATGCCGGCAATAAGGTAAGTCGGCAAAAAACGACAAGTACGGCTCAGGTTCGCGTCGAGGTGCATGTGGTCGCGATTGATCCCAATCAGACACCCCGACAAATTCAAGACGAACTGATTGAGCCGTTGACGACAAAGTTAGAATCCTTGGAGTTTGTTGACAAGGTGGGTAGAAAAATGTGTCAGCGCATCCAAATGACTTATAGGCTTTCGTCCACCCCGATCATTCACACTAGATGGGAAGGACAAGTAAAGATACTATCGAATACTTCCTCAGCGGGTCCTGCATCAACGTCACTGAATAGACCTTTATTAATAAACTCCATAAAAATGGAAGCACCAAATCGACGAAGTGGGATACTGACGAACACAAAGCCAGACGCACAAAACTTACTGTATAGAAAATGAACCATTGATGAAATGTACTGAATCAAGTATTAAGGCCAAAAGCATCCAAAAAGCGCAGTTAGCAGCCAGGGAAGAAAGTAAGAATCAGAGCTACTCCTGGGGCTGGTCATCGGTGGCGGCAGTAGGACACCTTTCCTCCTCCACTCGGAGCGCAGAGAGCTGATAGGTGAATTTGAAGCCGAAAAGGCTGAGAAAAACAAAGCAAATTGAAAAAAACCACGGATAATATACCGTGGCTCAAGAACGATTTGCTAGGGCTTCTCGGGCGCATATCAGGGTCACTGACACAAGAAGAACATGCGAGGAAAGCCGGTACGAAGTAGGCTCACTGCAAATGTCATAATCAGAACAAGAAGCCTTGGGTTGCTTTGCTGTATAAACACCGCAAGATTTGGAACTGACCATCCAATGTCAACTGCCTCGTGCGCGGCTGGTAGATATCATTGCAGCGGGGGGAGTAGAGCTTGACTTGTGGCCTCTTCAGGCGTGTCCGAAAGACCGATCGGCATAAGCGGAGCACTGCTGCAAAGGCCAGCGTGGACAGATCCCGAACTCGCGGTCTTTGCTACTTTCCGTCATCTACAAATGAAATGTCTATATGTATCCCCAGCTAAACCTGAGTAATGCCCTGATTCGTTAGAATGTAGCGGGCATGAATGAGAGCCGTACAGCAGCTCCGCGGCGCGATCAAACTTCGGACCAGCCAGCTCTTTGGTCTCCGTCTCCGTAACCTGTCGAGGATCGTTTCCAGGGCCAAATGATAATGCGGCACCGTTTCGGGAAGGCCGGTCAGGTTAAATCGATCGCGAATATATTCCGTGTCAACCTTCAAAAAAATATTTCATAAGAAAAGCGCTTTACCTCGCAAAGGAATTCGTTGCCACGTTCCGAACAAAACCAATTGATCCACTGGAAATCCTCCATTTCGGCGCTTGAGGTTTCGTCCGTCTGTCACGCCTACAAGAACCGGTTTTGAGCTCAAGCTACTAGCGTCCAAGTATTGCTTTCGCCGTTAAACGAAAAAATAAAACGGCCTTTGTTCAAATGCATGTTTATCAAAGCTCCTCTAAATAGACCATTCAGAACGGCATCCGACGATCAATGAAAGCATAAACAAAAATGAGCACAAGTCACAGTGTTAACCTTTAATTAATTATACCACAACAATAAAGATGGCTACAATTGCCTAGCGAAGAATTATAGTTAACGCGGATTGCCGTCGCGTAAGGAATCCAAGTAGGTTACGGTTCTTGTGAAGGCGGTGGTGTGGATGAATTCGTACGCCGAGCCTTAGAAAAAAAGTTTCTATCACAAAAGTGGGTCTCACTGCAATCCTCCAATTCGTCCAGCATCCGGTGAAGGAGTAGAAGCGTTCGCGGTAAGTTGTGAAGAGAATTACTTTGCTTAGATCGCACAAACGCTCGACAAGGTACTCCACGCCAGATCCTGTTCGTCACCGGGTAGTAGGCACGCCAGTTACCGCTGAACATCGATAAGTTAGTAGACGATGGAAGCGCATACCCAGTAAACTCTTTCATATCACGGTAAATTTGGTGGTGGGGCTCGCTGTCGTCTCCTTCAAAGAGCGCGTCATCTTCCCTAAATTAAATTTCTAGCTCGCCGGTAATTATTTACTTTAATTTATGGTAGTGCGTCTGGCATCGTCTTCCAAAGCGTGCCAGCGTAAAGTCGATGATCCGCACCGAGACCCCGGCATCATGGAAGCAGAACTCTTCTCCGTTGACAGTGGCACTAAAGCAAAAATTGAGAGGCAAAACTATTGAAAAATTACACGTGGTCGCGCGGACGGGGCTTCTTGAACACCAAAACATTGCCAATGTGCAGATCACGATGTTCAAATCGAAGCGCTTGCTCGGCTGCCTGTCCGTCGCGATTTGGCAGATGATGGACAAAGTTCTTCCGGATGTCTTGGCTAAAAATGAATTCGTTAACTGGAAGAGGCTCGGCAAACCAAGGCCTGGAAATGATCTAGGGAATCTCCCCCATTCTCATAACTCGAAGCCACGATATACACTTGATCGGGATAGAGCTAAAATAAGAAACTATAAAATGGTGATCGTTCCAAAACCTCCGTTTGGGTTAGCATTGCCACATTCTTCATCCTCATCGTATTTATTCCATGCGGCCTGGAGCGCAGGATGATACGGGCCTAGGAGTTGCGGCTACCACAAAGTCAAATCATTACCTCGAACCACATATCACCCTTGCTAAATGGATAAAGCATTTGGTGCTGCTGTTCCGCCGCGCAATGTCACTCCCAAAGCTTTGTGAGCAGCTTTGAGCTGGAGCAATTCGCTGTAGACCTAAATCACATTAAATCAAGCGAAAATAGCCATACCTCCTCACTGGTTAGCTGATCAAACAGCTTCGGGAGCTTCACCATCTATTGGGATAACCTAAAACGAAAAGCATCTATAAGGGCACGCCCGAACCACCTTGATAATATTGGTGTATCCGGCCTGTGGAGTCGAATGGATCGCAACACCTCCCAAATGAGCCCCCGTTGATTTTGTGGACCACCGAATTCAAACGTCTGAAAAGATTTTAAAACAACGCGCGAGCTCACTTCAGATTAATTGCTTCCTCCCACGTATAAACATGGCTCTGCCCGCAGAGCTGAAAGAAGATCGTTGATGCCTAAAATTAAATGGCTCAAAAAGGGAGTGGCCATCAACCTTCACTTTCGTCCACACTTGCAGCAGTTACGTTGAATTTGTCTAAAGAAAATATATGAATTAGTCAGTCGGATTACCGGCGGCGTTGAGGAACACGGCGCTGATGGCCCTTGTTAGTGCGCGCAGCGGCGGCGTTGCTGCCTTCTCGCTCTCGCCGCTCGTCGTCGTGCTGAAAAAGCGATGGGAGCGCAAAGAAGTAATGATGTTCTAACAGCTGGATAATGAAGCATGCGGAGATCCCGCGGGATCGCATGCTTCAACCGCGGCAGCGGCCGCCACATCCCTCGGATGGTGCAAGCTTGCCCTGAAAGAAAAACGAGGTTTCTGGATTGAGAAACTACGAACCACAAGAATTATTTTGCAAACTATCAAAATTCGAAAATCAAAATTCTGCGACCGTAGTACTTTTCACAACAATGAACGTATTCGTATTCCAAGCGTATTCCCGCGTAGAAAGGCGCGTACGTTGGAGCCTCACGGAATAAAAAATTAATTGATATAATTTTAAATTCGCAAATAAAATTTAAAAAATTATTGATCCTTTACTTCGTTATCGTCTGTGGGGCCGCATAAATTTTATGACAGTTAGGTTGAATAACCGATTTAGTCAATTTTGGAATTTGCGCCTCTGTAAACCCTAAAAAGTTTGTGCTTTTTGTCGACTTCCAGAACACATTCATCTTTATTCGATCCGAAACAGCGTGATGTCAACAAAATTTGCGTCGAGGGCACAGAAATCTGGCATGTCCGCTGTGGGCAGTGTCGAATCTCGGAGAAGACGCGTGAAGCGGCTTACGGAAATAAACCACTCGCCGTCTGCTCTGGATTTCAGCTTTTCTAAAAGGGCTTTGTTAGGTGACGTGCTTTCGATTTCTAATAATCAGTGAATTTAGACCTCTATGCTCGTTCGCACAATCTCCAGATTTAGCGAATCATCTTTCGGATTTGTCGCTGTATCTATAGCCTCGAGCACGATCTTTCGCAGCTCCTCGTTTTCGCACACTGATGGAGAAGGGGTATTACTTTTTAGTAGAGCCCAAAATTTTTTTTATTCTGTTTGGTCTCTCTATTACAATTTCCGATAAGCTTACTCCAGCTATTCCCGATGATGGTAAAGCTGTTCATGTAGCCGAAAATAGCAAATAATAGAACACATTTTAGAAAAGTCGTCATTTCCGGGGCGAAATTAATCAATACGGCGTCAGGAGGGTTTTATCAGAGGTGCGAAACTTTAAGGGCCAGGAGCCGATTTTAGGCCATTTGGGCGCGGCAAAGAGGAGGCAGATTTGAGAATTGCAAAATTTCGAGAGCGGATGTATTTCAAAATCTTGGTTTAGGTTGCGCATCTTTCAGCGGCGTTTCCAAAAACGGACACGTAACAGTTCCAGTAGTTTTTTCAGGCCGAAAAACGTGTATATTGTCGATGACGTGCTCCCAGGGGCGGCTAGCTGCAGTTTCCAGGGGCGGGGGCAGCGACATTTCGGAGGGGCAACCGAAGATTTTTTCGAAATTTAAGCGCCGCAGGCAAAATTTGCAAAAATAGCGGCGCAGGCAAAAATTTACAAGATGAAAAAAATCATAGGGACATATGTTTTTCAGTGCCAATTCGGGGGGCAGCCTGCCCCTTTGCCCACGCGCCTGCCGTGCTCCCAATTCCCCCCGAAATGATGATTCATCGGCACCAGCTGATCGCCATCGTCGCGGGGAACATTGTTGATGTTTCTCTCGGGCTTCTTCTCGGTTGTTGTCTACTCCCGGCTGGTCCCTCCGGCTGGGCCCCCGGATTGGCTGGTGGTTCGAGTGCTTCCCGGGGGCCCACGGGATCTCTGTGTGCCCACCGATCCGGGTTCACTGTAATTTCGTGACAGAAGCGATTCGGCGCTGGGCTTTCTTTATTGCGAAATGGTTTGATAGTTCTGTTTTTTTTGTTTCTAGTTTCCGGTTTTTTAGCGGTGTGGGGCCACTTCCTTTATTCAGCCGAACTTTTGCTGTAATAAAATTAGCGGTTTTAGTAGTTTGCCAACATTTAAAATGGATTCAGTTTATTATTTAAAAATTTTTGATATATCGACCTTTTTTTATCCAATTTTGATCGGAAAGTTCTTAGTTTTCAAAATTATAAATTTTTTATGAAATTTTATGGCTAAATAAGCGGTGAAATTGCATTAAAATAGTTGCTATTCCGTTATTCAGCGTCTTCAGGTACCTAGGAAAAATAAAAAATTTCCATAGTGCACGTACGACATCAAAAATCTTGCTGGTCCTAAGATTGTCATTTTAATACATGTTTTTTGGCCAGATTTTTAATTCTCAAGCCCGAAAGCTTTATTGACGGATTTCTCATAGCGATCGTGGGGAACGTGGTAGTGGTTATGGCCATTCGTGCTTGCAAGGGCGAAGAGAGGGCAATGGGAGAAGACGCTGCCAGTGAAAGAGGGCCGCAAAGACCAGGGTTTACACCACCCCCTATCCACCACACTCACGCCTCGATCCCTCGGCTCAAGCTCGATAGCTTATATTGTCCTATATTCCTTCGGATTTTATCGTATTCATTGTATGTTTTGTTCCAAAAAGTCTCAATCCTATTTTGCAGATTAAAATGCCAGCCGAGCCGTCAATCTCGGACAGTCGGCACAGTTCGGTGGCAAAATCGCATTCGGATAGTGATGTGAGTTGCAAATTTTCTTGTTGAAAATTTAAATTTTCGTGAAGACGAAAATGAAAAATGAACTAGAATTCTGGAAATATCGCCCTTCAGATGCTCCAACCACCAAGCAAAGCAGAAAATTTGCGAGGCTTGTTCATCGAGGTTGGTTCTTTTGGCAAATTAGCGCCGCTTTACTCGTCGTTTATTTCTCAGTGATAAAAGGTCAGTTTTTAGGAAATCTCGTCTCCGGAATTGAATTCTGGCGAGAAAGTAAAGTCTCGTAATTTTTATCACCCCAAATCCTAATTTTAGACCTGGCTTTTACTAGCCGGAAGACCGGATGCCGAGATCGAACTCACCTTAACTTTTGGGGACGATGAAAAAGCGGTTGAAAATTGTTTTGAAGAAGGACAAGGTTTGAAAACTACAAAAGCTTATCATGATTTGTTGCAGCTGCTGATTTTCGCTAGTACCGGTTTTTGGGGTACTTTTCGGCCGCTCCAGGGACCTTACACTAAAAATGTGGAGACGAGATTGTCAAGATTCCGGTGACACAGCGGCCTATTGAGTGAGTATTTGGATACCATAACGTGTTCTTATTATAGTTTGAAAATCAGATTTTGAACGTCAGGAACTTTAGACAAAAAGACGACGAGACACCCTCAACTTCCGTGGACAACAGCCATTTGTTCCAATTTGCCGGAGAATGGAGACTCAAAGCAGTTGACACGCCCATTTGCGTATGCTTTTCACAAAACCGACAATAAAGGAAATACGTAAGACTTTCACTTGTTTCTAAAATTTATATTTTTAGAGTCCTGCACATCGCGGCGCGTAATCAGCAGTCATTTGCAATGCGGACTTTTCCTATCCTCTTGTGAAAGCCTAAGCGATGAGGAGCGGAAAAGTAAGGGAGGTTTTGGAGAGTCTAACATCTTACAATTTATAGCTCTGCTGAACAAGCGAAATAGCCGGGGACAGACGGCGTAGCAGTGCGCGATCCGAGCCGGGGACGTCGACTCGGTGCACTATCTTATCGCCTCGGGCGCCCCGCTCGACACCCCGGACAACCATCAGAATACCGTAGGGACGACACGATTTGGTTTGGAAAATCAGGTATTAGGGCATTCCACTACCTCCGGCGACACGTACAGCGACGCGATTTTCAAGGGGTTATCGAAGCCGGGTCTGGGATGAATGAGGAGTTGGAGAAGAAGAATCCAGCAAGGGCAGATGCCGCTTATCGTGGCTGTGACGAGGTTAGGATTATGTTTATAGAAAATAGAACTAGTTGTCTTTTCAAATTTTTTTATTTAATTGCATTAATCAACCAATAAATTAAACGTTTTTTGGGGTTTTCTAGTTAAAAAGCTCTGGTTTTGTACAATTTTCCGCTTAATTTTACCATTATTTTAGGGTTAAGCTCTCGCTGGTGGAGATGCTGCTCGACACCGGGCTTCAAGTCGATGGGGCGACGCAACGGGTAGAACCGCACTGATGCACGCCATTACAATGAACGATCCGGATATCATCGCTCATTTGCTACAGGTGATCCACAATTTTGGGATGTATTTTAGCCGGTATTGACGCCGGGTCCTGCAAATGGAAAATATAAAAAATTACTTTAGAAAGGCGCCGACGTCAACCACCAGGATGAGAATGGGGATACTCCACTACTTCTGTCGAAGCAGGCAAGGTTTCCGGGCAGTTTTGGGACCTTATTTTAAAGGCCAGCAATTTCCTATATCATGGGCGCATTGCTGGACGCCGGCGCCGATCCGGCGGTCAAGAATTCGAAGGGAATTTGCCTGGCCGACAACCCGGATCAGACGACGCGAGATGTGATCGCTGGTCAAAGGTTGGTACCTAAGAAGAGCGAGCCCAACAATTTAATATCGTTTACAGGATCGCTCCGGAGCTGAAGCCATTTGGGCAAGCGCACAACCCGTTGTTTGGCCGAAGCGTAGGTGGTGGTGGCGCTGATGGGGGGTCCGGGTCTGAATCCGGCGAGGATATCCCGATTCAAATCGATGAGAGCCCGCGATCGAGCAGGTGGGTGGTTTGCTCAAATTTTAAGAATGTAGCGGACAAAATACAAGCTATAAGCTACAATTTATAGACCATCAACAGCAGGCAGACGCGCCGGTGATCCGATCCCGATCTCGGCCGGTTCTGCCCTTGACGATGATGAAGGTAGGAAGGTTAAAAACTGAAAACTAAATACACTGGCATTCGAAAGTAAATTAGGATATTATACTATCAGAATATAGAAAGTTGATATAATAGACAAATTGAACCATTACCTAGATCTCGGAATGTCACCCGAGCAAGGCCCATCCTCGTCCACCACCCCGGGCAGATCAAGGAAAAGCCGCTTCGAGTCGAGCAATTTTGCTAAAGGTAAGCTACAAATAGCGTAATTTTCTCTACAGTTTTAGTCATAAAAATGCATAAAATAACTATAAAAATGTGGAAAATTTTTTGGCTGTTTGGTCAAACAAGGTCAAAATGTTCAGATTTTTGAAGTTTCTAGGAAACAAAACGGATTAAAAACGCTACAAAATTCAACTATAAAACCATATAGGCGGAAAGACAGAAATTAGTTACCCCCGCTTAACCCCCGGTAACAGCCCAGTCCCCAGTATTCCAGATGACATCAGCTCCCTCGATTACCTGACCCGACTCCGTCTCTCGAAAATCCTGGACAACAACGCAAAGTGGCAAGATCTGGCAATGGTAAGGGAAAATCAAGGCTATCCAGAAGCTCGAATGTTTTAGGAGCTCGAATGTGGCCATATGACGGAGCTGATCCAGATTTGCGCCGACGAGAATTCTAGCCCGACCATGATTTTCTTGGATCAATATGAGGTACGGCTTACAATAGTGGTATTAGTACGTTGAACACCTCTTTCCAGATGGTGCCCGGCTCCAAGGTGTCGGCGATGCGCACCGGCTTTGTCGCCCTGGGGCTTCCTGAATGTGTCAAGCTGCTGGACGAGCGAGTGACGTACTGATCGTGTATATTTTGAGAATGTCTCTTTCTTTGATTTTTTTATGACTACAGTATCCGATTCACTTTCCTGGGCTTCCCTTTTCCTCTTCTGGGTGTGTATCTGTCGATAGGAGCGGCTCGTTTTGGGTGGTGCCGATAAATGGTTTAAAAATATTTTATGCGATTATGACACAGTGTAAAAATAATAAATTAGTGTAAAATAATTAACAGTAAAAGATGCTGGAAGAGTCGAGCGAAAACGAAATTTATCAAAAAAAAGAAGAAATTATGGAAAAAAGACCGTGATCAGATGATGACAAGGAAAAGCAAGCTTCGTTTTTCCAAATGCTTCTCCTCTTCGTTAGAATATAAAATTTATAAAGCTCTTTATAATGGGTAACCTCTCGCTAATTATTTAAAGCGTCAAACTCTCGATAAACAAGTCAGGCTTTTGGTTGGAATAATACTTTAACGTTAATAAATTTACCGTACATTTTTGGACGTTCAAATAAATTTTGAAAACTTAAAGTATATTTTCGTTACATTACGGCTGCTCAGGCTTATATAGAAGCGTATTGAAAGAGCGTGGATCAATTTGGAGACCGTGTACGTGCCCCATTTCATCCTCAACGTTCAGCGCCAATGTACAGTTTGCCGGGTTATAAACGACGGCCACAATCGATCCTGAAAAAATAAGGATTTATCGGTATATACATGCCATCCGGGTTCTCAAACGCGACCGATTGAAGGTTTGCCTCTTCGTTGCCTTGCATTGACGAATCGATACGATAAGCCCCGGGCTTCACGAATTTACTGAAAGAGTTCGTTCGTTTGTTAGAGTCCATTCACTTTTTGCCCACCTAAAATGCGCGATGGCGTACAGCATCGGCTGGAGGTAGAATCGATGGGCGGTGTGATTGACGAGGATCGGCGAGTCGACAAAGTTGCCAACCCAATTCGGGCCGCCGCCCATATCCAACGCCAAGTTCCAATCAACCCAGCCGGAGACTTGATGTGAGAAATCCTGGATCATATCAACCATGTAGGCTTCGGCTCGGCCCCAGTCGCCCAGCCGAACGTGCTCCTTGGCGCCGCCGCTGCCGGCGCAAGCCTGAGTATTTCGAAGCTTCAAGTTTACAGTTTTTTACAATTGAAATTCTGACTACGAGAAGCGCCTCGAAACAATTGTCACAATATGCGCGTCACATTGCCAGTGATTCTGCCTTTTCACGTTGTAAAGCCCTGGTTCCGGTATCTGCCTTATGCTACGTGAGCGCCTATTTACGCAACGGTTTCTCTCTCTCTCTCTCCTCTCTCTCTCTCTCGGTTGGCAGTCGTCTGATCGAAAAACACCTGATCGAAAATCGCCTGATCGAAAAGTCGCCTGATCGAAAAATCGCCTGATCGAAAATCGTCTGATCGAAAATCGCCTGATCGAAAAATCGCCTGATCGAAAATCGTCTGATCGAAAATTATCGGGGCTGAAGGACCAGCCAGGTGAAATAAAATTTTTCTTGCCCCAGCACCTGGAAGTAATTTGTCATACCATGCTTCGTGGTTGGGCTTAGACTTAGGCTTAGGCTTAGGCACCAGCAACGCACTCAACCAACACTTTGGCTGCAAGCACCCGTCCATGTGGAAATTCCTCAACTACCTTCAGAAGTTCGAGCTCAAAACCCGGGTCAAACTGAGACAGCTCCGAGAATACGCGCATGCCCCGAAGAAACGCGACCGGACGACGCTCGACGAGCAGCAGAAAATATGCTACAACTTTGAAAAGGATTTGCTTTGCTTTGCGATTTTCGATCAGTTGACTTTTCGATCAGGCGACTTTTCGATCAGACGATTTTCGATCAGGCGACTTTTCGATCAGACGATTTTCGATCAGGCGATTTTTCGATCAGGCGATTTTTCGATCAGGCGATTTTCGATCAGGAGATTTTCGATCAGACGACTTTTCGATCAGGCGATTTTCGATCAGGCGATTTTCGATCAGGTGATTTTTCGATCAGGTGACTGGGAATCCTCTCTCTCTCTAGCTCTCTCTATCTCTCTCTCTCTCTCATTCTCTACGTAGTATCGCTGCGTAAATAGGCGCCCACTTATGTTTTAACGTGGGCTTTGATTTTATGCTCATAAACTGGAACTGTCCATACCTCGGTTCCCAAGATAAACTTATCCGGGTGATGCTCCTTGGTCTGGCTCAATCTTTCCGGATCCGCTTTCCCATACCAGTGCACCCCGATTCCATCCACGTACTTTGCCGCCTCCTTGTTCGCTAGGGTCTGAAGTTTCCATTTTTAGGCACTAGCTTTCGTGCTCCTACCCGGTCGGCCCACTCCGGCAGATTGCCCCGGAAGTCGTCGTGGATCATGATTTTTACTGAGCTAGCTACTTTCGATTGCTTCAAAGCAGGGCCGAGGTGGTTGGCCACAAAGTTGGCTTGGTCCTGTAAGAAAATTGGGCTAGAAAACTCCAAAAGCGTTAAATTACAATTTTAAAACGTTAAAAACCTCTATCGACCCACCTCGGGCGGAAAATACATAGCTTGCCATTTCCATTCCCCATCCTCGCCGGCGGAGGGCTCGTTTTGGACGGTAACGCCCCAGATTGGGACACCCTGCGCGTTGTAGTCCTCGATAAATCTAGAAATCCATTTTTAAGCACATTGAAAACGTTTTTAAAAGGAATAAAACAAGTTGAAAGCATACAGCTGTTGTTTTAGAAGACGTAAACTCGTGTAAACCTCACCTCACAAAATATTGGGCCCACGCCTCGGAGTAATTCGCACCGGGATTCAGCTTCCCACCCCCTTTCATATGGCCGGTAGTTTTCATCCAAGCTGGGGCAGACCAGGGACTCCCAAAAGCCTGGAAAATGGAGCATTTGCTTGTCTTTATATTTTATTTAGATTTCTACACCTTTATCACCTCACCTTTATCGGATAGCGCGCCATTTTCTGGGCCTTCCGAATGAATTTGATCTTCCAATCGTCCTCCTCGGCCAAATGAAACGAGTCGAGCGTGAAGTCGTTTGGGGTGTTGACGTACGAATATTCGCGCGTAGAAAAATCACTGGAAGCCATCGGGATTCGGATCAGCGTGTATTCCAAGCCTAAAAAAAGTCGAAAGTCGTTGCCAAGGGCTAACCTTCATCGGAAAAATAAGCGCCGAGCAGCCGCTCCTCAAATTCATCATTGTCCATGCGATCGATGTTCATCGCCGCCGCGTCGGTCATGGCGCCTAGAGTGTTAAGTTTTTAGAAGTTTATTAAACGCCAAACAAAAAAATCTATGAAAAACGGTCAAAGAAAGTTAAAATTTTCGGATTTTAAGATTTAAAAACTGTTTTATAACTTTTTAGCAATGAAAAACTACTAAAAAAGGACCCAAAGATACACTATATATTATCGACCGGTATAGGCAAAATTAGTCCCCCGCTAACAGTACAGTACCCGAAATACAACCGTTTAACTATAAAAAACGTACCCCCAAACCCGATCATTTCCTGGAACTTTTTGCTCGGCTTCACCTTCATCTTCAAGCCGTTTTTCGGCACGCTAGCGCAAAGCCCCTCGATCTTACTCGGATCTAAACAACTAATTTTATACCTAAAAACATACCAATCTTTCGACCCTGGCGGACGCGCTTGGTATCGAGGCGCAACCCTGCCATGCTCGACACGAGGTGATACGACGATCCGGCGGTGATATTCTGATTTTGACTAGAGTGAGCCCAAGATTTAGCTATTACCCCAAGTGCCGGCATCCGGTGACATTGCCCGGGGTCGCACACGCAGACCATCCTCGTCTTGTCATCGGGAAACGGCCGATATTCGTTACACTTCCCATTAGCTGTAAAACTGTCTATTGTCGCACTTAAATAACGTAAATCGGGTTTATCTGAATGTTATTACCATTTGTGAGCTGTTTCCGTTGAAATTGGGCCCAACGTCGCGGGGTTTTGAACGCTAAATTGATTCTAATTCAAGTGGGGAAATAGCAAAACATTGAAAAGTAAAATAATCAACCAATAAAAACGATTGAAGTGTGCACGGGCGCCGCGTTTGCAAGTTATAGGGTACCAGGCGCTACTCTGCCCACTTTTCCTCTTTGCGCTCCTTGCATTTTTACTTTTTCAGCCTAGAACTAACTGTCCCTTTGCACATTCAAAAACCGAACAACTAACAAAACCCACTTACCGTATCCAGAATATAACCACAATATCGTCAGCAACAAGAGTTTCATTCTTCCCAAAGAACTGTTTTTAGATTGAAGCGAGGGGCCACACTGCCCGCAGCCAGTTCTTTTGTTTATTTTCGCCTCCTCGGTCCCCCACAAAAACAGCAGCGCCTCCGGCTTTTGATATGGGCAATTGCGGGGCGAAAACGTTCAACAATGAAAGGGCATGAAATTTCCAAATTCTGATGTGTACCGGTGCGAACGTCGAAGATCAAGACCGAAAAATTTATTGTCATGGGGGAATGGCAGTGAAAATCTAGCACATCTTGAGCTTCTGGCAAATCTTCTTCACCGGCTGGCCGCCCTGGAGCTTCGTCTGAAAGGTTGGAATTAGTTTTTGTAGCTTATTTAAACGCCAAGCTTCGTATTTTGTATCTTACCTGAATATCATCAATCTGAGCCGTCACCAGGGTCTTGCAGAATGTCGGGTAGACCATGTCGAATCGTTTCGCGCACGCTTTACGGGTTTTCTGAAGGCAATTGGGTGGAATTTACACCTTTTTGCTGGGGTTTTCAGCATGAGGAAGTATTTTATTAGTGTTTTTAGTGACAAATAACTATATTTCAACAAGGAAAACTATCTAAAAACTTTTAAAAATTTGAAAAAGTCGAAATTTCGGTTGAAAATTCAACATCAAAAATTTGTAACGTTTTTACGTTTAGAATAGTAAAAAAGTCTAGAAACACTTCAGCTACTGATATTTGAGAATTGGATTCTAAGAAAAAGTCGCCCCCCCCCCGCTAATCGGACAGTCCCGAAGTTTTAATTTTTATCGTTGAAACAATTTTACTTACGTCAACAAACTTGTCGGCCTTCTCGTCCTTGTACTTGACGACATCGTTGACGAACGGCTCGCAGGCCAGGCAGAACTCCTGGTCGGCGGCCAGTGAGATGGAAATGAGGAGCACGAGGGAGCAGGCGGCAAGGTAGACGCAGTTTTTCATTTTCTAAAACGATTATACGGCTTATAAGGATCAGGTAATAACGAAAGGCAAGATAACAATAAGAATTTTAGGTAATACTGTAAAAATTTCTATTTATATAAAATTTATATTCAAATTTAAATATATTTTGAAAAATGTCTGAAAATGGCCAAAGAGCCGAGGGGCAAGGGCTAGACCTGCCCTTTTGAACCCGAGAATCCCTCGAAAAACACGCGAAATAGCGTTTTGTTTTCCGAAAAGTGCGTGTGGACTAGGGTTGAAAAGGCCTTGCAAGGTCGAGCTCCCCCAAAATCGTTAATTTTGCAACAAATAACGCAAAGTTCATTGCCGAAAACGTAGTTAGCTCAACGCCCGTATATTTATACAGTCGATCAGTGGCCGACCGATCAGGTGACGCCCTAAATAAACTATTTGGTGCTCGTTTTTTGGCAGCTGTTGATAGCTCGACACTTCATCGTCAAAATCGCACCAAAAAATGGGGGGTTTGAGCGCCCATTTAGAGCTTTGTACATGGAAAATCCACGTCGAGGTTCTTTGGCATTATCGGGGGACAAATTTTTTTGCTAAAGATCCAATTTTTGTAATATAAATTGAGGAACTGTTTCTAAATTGTTTTTACTAGTCATAGACTTAAAACGCTAGAAATTTCCATTAAAACTACAAAAAAATTTCGATTTTTCGACGAAAAATGGCCGATTTTCGACCCAAATTTCACGTAAAAATCTTTTTGAAAGTTTTTTATTGTTTTTCCGCTTAACAAAGCTGATTTTTCGGGTAGATTTTTTGTAAATAATCGTAAAAATAGGCATTTTAAAGGCTGAAATATGGAAGAATGGTGAGCAATCCTCGAGCAAAAAAAGCAGAAAGATGGATTTCCCGAAAAGCGTGACAACAAAACATCATATCCCACAGCCGTCGAAAGGGGGCTCCTTTCCGTGTGGTGGCTGCGCACGGATGTCGAGAGAGAAAGAGAAAACTCTGAAAAGGCCAATAAAAGGGGCAAACAAGTTGGGAAATCGTTCCCCAGCCATCCTCCTCCCCGTCTCTCAACTGTCTATTTTGTCGGACAACTCACCCCCTCGGCTGCCCAAACATTTCCACGAACTCCCCCCGAAAATTGACACATTAATGGGAGTGGCACTAAACAATGTATTTTGATCGTTGGCGATGAAGCGCTGAATAAAATTGGATTATCGAGAGGGAAGAGAAGTGGAAAATATAAAAAAACACCTTTTTACAGCATATGACATGGTTGTTACATATAAAAAGTTAACAAAAATCTTACCAAGCGTTTGACACAATAAACTTTCAAAATTTTTCGATCGATTGTCAAAAATGTACGAAAGTGGCCAAAAAAGCCGAAGTTATCGACTTTTCAAAAATTCCAAACTTTTTTTGTAACTTTCTAAAAATCAAAAACTATGAAAAACATCATAAAAAAGATAAATCGAAAATATACGATAAAAAAGAGCAATATTTTGCTATCAGGTTGGTAGATAAGTCCTGTCACAAATTTTTTAAATCTCTCTATATAGCCGCAGACATGGCCGATTTTAACGTTTGATACCTGATTTGATAGGCCTTGGGTTGCTCTATAATGGGAGCTGCCGCACAAGGCCGAAAAGTTACAGGGCGCCGAGTTACAGCACCGAGAAGTTTTTCATAAAATCTTGAAAAATCTTTTTAGCGTGCTATCTCTGCATAGAGAAATTTGCATGCGATACCTTCAACACCAATCGATAGCTCTCGAGGAGTAGATATCGATAAATGTTGAGATCGTCAAAATTGGACACCGGATGGCCGAGATACGGGTCCTTGAAATTTGGTTGATTTCTTAGAACTTTTCCCGAAATCCCATACATTTTACGCATCTGTGACAAATCTTGCCAGTTGGTTTTTGAGCGCCCGGAGAAGGTTTTGTCTAAATGTATGGGATTTCGAGAAAAGTTCTAAGAAATCAACCAAATTTCAAGGACCCGTATCTCGGCCATCCGGTGTCCAATTTTGATGATCTCAAGATCTATCGATATCTACTCCTCGAGAGCTATCGATTGGCGTTGATGGTATTGTATTCAAATGGCTCTATGCAGAGATAGCACGCTAAATAGCTTTCTCAAGATTTTATCAAAAACTTCCCGGAGCTGTAACTCGACGGGGAGCCACTTTGGGGACCAAATCGGGGTTTGCCCAAGTAGCGCGTCCCAAGATCTATCAAATCATGTATCGAAAGTGAAAATCCGATGTTTCTGCGGCTTTCTAGGGCGCTTTCAAAAAATTGTGACAGGACTTATCTACCAACCTGATATATTGGCTCCTTGGCTACCGCGATTCTACTGGCTCTTTTGTCTTTTCCGAAAATTGCAAATACCTCTGGAAGCTAATTTACATCTAGTCAAAAGTGTCGACAGCTAATTTCCATACCTTTTCCGGTACTTCAAGCCGTCTGGCAGGATGCCACCATTTTCTACAGCCGTCGTCGGGGTTCTCGGGCGCGATGGCGTTCAGCAAACTCGGTAGCTTCACGCCGTTGCTTTATTTCATGAGGCTCATCTGTAGGGAAGAGTCTCTCCGGCATGCCGGAGGGGGTTGAGCACGAGATTTGGTACCACGGTCTGCTTCCCAGGTATATTGTTTTTACTTTGCGTTTTACAGAAAGGGAGAATTCTCTTCATTCGAATTGTGGTAGATGCAATGATTGCATGCAACAAACGCGTTGGGTGTAGCGAAGCGTAGTCAAATCTTGCATACGCGACGTTCCAATGCACGCGTTCTCCATGTGTGCTCAAAGCATTTTTGCAGTTTTGACAAATTCTACTGTTCAAAGGAAAACTACCTTGTAATCTTTTACTATTTTTAGAGAAGACATCAACACATTGCTGAAAGAACAAGGGCAATTTCTGTTGCGCCAGGTACACCGCTCGACATTTCCGGAATTCTTTTCCAGACCGAGCCGGCGCAAGGCCAGGGGATGAAGACGGTGTTGAGCGTGTTCTGGGATGGAAAGCCGCGTCATTTTATCATTAATAAGCACAAGGGTATGGTTTTTTTGGGTTTTCTAACTGCTCTCTTTTTTAGAAGAGGTCCTGATTGAGAAGCATCGTTTCCCGTCGGTCGGCGATCTGGTCCGATTCCATCAGACGCGCCAGGTTTGGGGATTATTTGGTTTTAAAAGGCTTTTTAGATCCCGGTGACCGAGAAAAGTGGCTGCCTGCTGATGAATCCTGTACCGCGACAAGAATGGGAGCTTCGGCATGATTCTGTGAGTGTTTTAAGACTTTTAAAGTTTGTCGCCGTGCACAGCGAGCATGAACTTTTGTATCCCGGCTCCCTTTAGTGCTAAAGATGGGTGAAGTATACCAAAATGTTCGTAATGTTCTGTAGAGTAAGAATACATCACAATTGAGACAAAAAGTCGCAAAAAATAGTAGAAGCGCAAAAGTAAACTCCTCGAATGGGTGAGGGGTTTAACTAGACTATTTTAGTTTCTTTCTTTTAAATCCGTTTATTAAACTCTATTATAGCTTTACTCAAAATTTTTACAGGAAAAAAGTTAACCTAGCACTTTCCAGATCAAGCTCGGCAAACTGCTCGGCGAGGGCGCGTTCGGCGGCGTGTACGCGGGAGAGATGGTTTGCAATGATGGCACAACGGTAGTTACGCTGATTTTCAACAAACTTCTTTCAGGTCGACGTCGCCGTCAAGGTGCACAAGGGCAAGCAGATGACCAAGAATGTAACTCTGAATCTGAAAAATCTAAACAACCCTTTCAGCTGATCAAAGAGATATGCAAGGAGGCCCGGATCATGCGCCGCTACGAGCACAAGAACATTGTCAAGTTTTTCGGGGTGGCCATTGCCACCGGTAACGGTTATGCAGGGGTTTTTTAGCGTTTATTTTAGAACCGATCATGCTGGTGATGGAGCTGGTGGATGGTGGTGCTCTCGATTCGTACCTGACCAAGAACGGCACTGATATTTCCTCCAAGACAAAGGTTTGACCGAAATTTTAGTGGGATTACTTTTCTTCTAGCTCTACATGTGCTTCGACGCTGCCGGCGGCCTGGGAGTACCTGCACGAACGAGGCTGCATTCACCGGGATGTCGCTGCTCGGTTCGAAATTTCGCCCAAATTTTGTTCTTTCGCATTATCGGGGGACGATGTTTTTTTACCTTTTTTTCCACTTGGAAAATCGCTATTTTTATTAAAAACGTTATGAAAATACTTACTATGGCGTTACTAGAATTGCTGGACTTGTAGAGAAAATTTGCCCCCCACCCGGTACTGAGAAAGAACCACAAGTCGCACTTTCCAGAAACTGTCTCGTCTCCGGCGGGCGCGTCAAAATCTCCGATTTTGGCCTGTCGCGCGAGATGAGCAACCGCGAGGCGCGCTACAAGCTAAAAGATCTGCACCAGCGGCTGCCGATCCGGTGGCTGGCCCCGGAAACGCTCAGGGTAGACGATGAGCAATTTTTGAACATATTTTGAAGGCTAACAAATCATACAAAAATTATTGGTTCTTTAGGATTCCCGGGGGGGGGGAAAGTATTCCCGGGGGGGGGGAAACCAAATTTTTTTCCTGGTGGTCCCGGTTGACCTAGTAATCAAATATAAAGTGTTTTCGAATTGTTTTTAGTAAGTTTTAACTATATTTAAAGCAGAATAACTTTCAGAAAAATGTAGAAAAATGTTTGAAAAAGTCGAAAATTTGGTCATTTTGGGTCTATTTTTCGACCTAATTTTTAATTTTTTACATTTTTTTGGTTAAAATGTGTATTAGTTTTTATGCACAGGAATAGTTAAAAACAATTTAGAAACGCATCCGCAATTTATACAAAAATCTAGGCTTTCGCCGAAAAAAATTTGGTTTCCCCCCCCCCCCGGGAATACTTTCCCCCCCCCGGGAATCCTAAAGAACCAAATTATTCACAGGAGCGCACCTACACGACGAAGACGGACGTCTACTCGTTTGGGGTGCTGATGTGGGAGGTGTTCGAGAACGGGGCCATCCCCTACCCGGGCATGACCGTGCAAGAAGTTAATATTTACGTAAGTGCCTTGCGCCCCGTTTTGAAGGGCCCATTTGCCAGGTTCGAGAGGGGAATCGCCTGCCCGACCCCGACATGATGCCGATCATCGCCCGCGACGTGATGCGCAAGAAGTGCTTCCCCGAAAACCCGGAAGAGCGATCGACGATGGGTGAGGTGGGTGGAAAATCATATTTTAATGTCGCGGTGCAGGTCCAGCGGAACTGGACTGTTACCGGGGGGGGGGGGGGGATAGCAGGGGACCAAATTCCTTTTTTACCTGTTTCCGTTTGTATTTTTAGTGGTTTTTGATTGCAGAACGTTGTAAAAATTTAACGAATTCTGGAAAATTCGAAAAATTGGTAATTTTTCATAGTTTTGAGCAAAAAGTCAAAAAATTTTACATTTTTTGGAGTTTTTTAGATCTGAAAACTGTGTAAAATATCAGAAAACTGGTTGTTTTTCGTGATAGAGCCGCACGCTTTTACTGGAAAAAGTTTGGTGCCCCCGCTATCAGCCCAGTACCGAAAATCTTTCACCTTCGAAATAAGGCAACAAGCAAAGAAACCGTCTCCAGATTCGCGAGGCCCTCGAGAAATTCTGCCGTCGTGGCAACCGCCCGGCCGCCAAGTGTGCCCTCTCGCAGGCGATCGGCATCGACTTAGACAAGTGATCTGCCCCCCTCCCCCTCTACTTTTTGGCGACAACTACTCGATGCGTGTGAAGGAAAATGTAAAATTGCTTATCATGATCGAAAAGAACTTTCATTCACTCTCCTTCCTTGAATAAACTTACGATTTTTATGTGTGCCTTTGATTTTTGATTTTCGCTTTATTTTTCCTCAATGTTGTGTGCTGTGCTTTTCGATTGTCACCGGATGCTGGGTGTCTGTCGATCCATAAGTCTGAATTCGGGAGCGGATGACGCGGAAGAAGCCCTTGTTGAACAGCAACGTGATGTACCTAAAACCCGAGCAGCTACAAGCTTCATCTTTTGCAACTAACCCGTCACAGCTGTGCACCATCTCCCAAGCGAACGTCGTCAGGAAGAACTTGTTCCACTTCCCCTCCACGTAGTTGACGATGATAAAGTACGTGTTCAACTCCAGCACGAACACCACGCCCTGCAGGCACACCTAAAACGAAAAAAATCGGTTCTTTCGCATTCAAATTTTTGAAATATAAATACCTGAAGAGTTTTTAACTTTTTTTTGTTATTCTAGACGTAAAAACTCGAGAAATTTCTATTAAAAATACAAAAAATATAAATTTCTCGACCAGAATTGTTTACTTTTTATATGCCAAAATTTCGACTTTATAAATTTTTTTCGCAGTTTTTAGATTGATTTTCTCCTCAAAAATATGCTATTAACCAATTTCTGCCCCCTCCCCCGATAATGCGAAAGAACGGCAAAGGGGTTAAAATATACAAAAACTATGCTCTCCGTTTATTGAATTATCAAAACGCATTAAACTCAGGTCCTCGGGTCCACCCAAAATCCGGTTGTATTCCACCTGGATTTGGGGTGGAACGCATGGAAATCGGCTGGATTTCGGGTGGACGCACAGGAAATCGAGTGGAAACACGACGCAACGCGTGCCGCACGCTACGCGGCAAGTGGAAATCGAGTGGAAACCGGGCGGATCCGGTCGATTTCCAACTGATTTACCGTGCATCCACCCGCAATCCGGTCGATTTCCACGTGGAATCCGGTCGCGTCCGCTACTGGAATTCCGATCGATTTCGCGAGCAGATGCCGACCGGATTTCGGGTGGACCCAAGTACCTGAGAAATTACCTGTTTCACGAAATTGATCTCATCATGGCGTTTCTTCCGCGCCGCTGCGTCACTTATCGAGACCTAGAACTCTTTTTTTTGCAGCGTGAGTCTGCTTGAAAATGTAATCTCCTTTTTTACCCACCTTGCTCGTAGAGAAACGCACTTTAGCAAACGTGATAATATCCAAAAAGGCGATCAGCGCGACGGTGGAGACGTACTTCAAGAAATCGGTGTACCTATTGAGGGTATGTAAGGATTTACAACCCGAAAAACCAGGTAATGAACGCGCAAGCAGGTGAATTGGTGAACGTAAAGTTCCAAAAGTCGTCGGAATAGATGAAGCGGCAATCCTCTATAATGATTTGCACTGGTTTTTAAGCGAGCAAAAACCAAAGTAAGCTACCCTCGACTCACCAATGATATACAGATAGAATGTGGGCAAAACGGCCAATATCCAGATGACAATGACCGTAATCCGGACGTTCGTCTCGCTGAAGACAATGTTGTATTTGAAGGGGAAGTAGATGGCCGTCAGACGGTTGATAGAGATGACGAGATGGCTGCAAAATCGATTTAGAAACCTTTGTTCTTTAGTTTAACAAATTTCAAAAGACAAAAATGATCGTTAGACGAACCTGTAGATACATATATCATAGCAAATCAAGTTTATATGCCCAAATATCCGCGAAATTTCCGGTGACTTCAACAGCTTTATATCACTAAATAAACGTAATAAAAATAAAAAAAAACAAAATACTTACAAAAACACGGTTGGCGCGAAGTAGAACGTGAAGACGGTGAGATGAACGGCCTCTCCAATCGCTTGATTCAGCGTCAGACGGCCGAACGCGTTTTGCAGGCTTGACACCTAAATGGCATCCGAGTTACCGTAACAGAACTGAGAACACCTTGTCAATCAGGAACACGACTGTGTAATTGGCCGTGGCGCCGCAGAAACCGACCTAAAGCATACTTTCGATACTCAACAAATTGATATGGATTTAGCTAATTTTTCTAGACTTTCGAGTCACAACAAAAATTATACCACAAAAATGATGAGACCGGCAATCTGGTAGTCGTGGATCATGCTGCAAAATCGGGAGTTACGAGTTTAATTTTTAGCTTTCTTAGCCAAAACTTATCGCGAAACTCTAACATGTGATACGTTTCCGCTCTCTAAATTCTGAATTCGCCTTTGTTCCTTGGTGCCGATCTCTCCCCTAGACACCACCTAATGTAAATCCCAAAGTTAATATCATTGTTGATCCAATTATGGGCGCAGTAATTTTTATCGGCCATGAAAAACAACGGTCCTTGGGGGCCGATTTTGTTGTTCCGATAAATCCCTTAATTTTTTGCAAACCAAAGCACAGGACTATCAGAAAAAGGTTATAGGCGCGCGAAAACTTCCTGTTTGGCGCGGAAAGCCCACCGTTTTGCAAGCCTAATTGCGCTTTTTCGTTGTAAAGTGTGAAAACAGGCCTAAAGGGCAAGAATATGCCAAAAAGCGGATGCTTTAGTTTTTTAGTTTTACTCCAATTTTACCCGAAAAAAAGGAAAAATCAAAATTTCGATTGCAGAAACTAGTTTTCCGGTTGCACTACGAAAAGCTCCATTGCACGCGTTAACCCGATGCGCTAGTTGCTTTTTCCCCTTCTAACCCAGAGAACAGGCCAATTCTGCAGCTTAAAAAATAAACTCACTAAAACGCCGTCGGATCCTCGCGGCTACAGTATGCCGTCGTGTTGGCCATTGCTGGCTGGGACTTCCGGAAGCCGGCTGTCTGGCCACCCATCTTGGTCGCCTACCCCCTTTAAAGAACGCCCTAATCCGCGTGCGACAGCTCCGAGTTCGCGATATCTGAAATTCCATGCCACCATTTGAATAGCCCGTTATCCGGTTCAACAACCAGCAAAACAGGCTGTACAAACGGCGGATTGTTCGCCGGGGTTCGCCGCAGATTTTGAGGAGAATTGCCTTTTGAAAATTCTCGCTTTAGAAGTCTTTAGAAGTGCGTGGCCGTGGAATAATCGGACGCGGTGGCCGCGTAAAGAAATGTAGTCTACTGATGCGTCACAAAAACTGTCCAATGATCAGGAAACTAATGGGTGCTAGTTCCTTAGCGGGGGAGGGGTCCAAGCAATCCCGGACGTCCCTATAACAAAGTATAACCGATTTTTATGGCATTTTACACAAAAACTTATAAAAATTTTCGAAGATTTTTGACTTCTTGGAAAAATGACCAAACATGGTCAAAATAAGAACTAATCGAGAACGACGTGGTACGCCGCACATCTTGACGCTGTCAGCTCGGCGCATTTTCCGCAAATCAGCGTTTTCTTTAGCTAAATTTACACAAAAATTAACAACAACAGCAGACTCCGAAATGGGAAGGCGAAAAATATGCATATTCTCGTCAAAAGCAACGCCAGACAGGCCTAACGCCAAGTGCAAAAAAGTTTTCCGCGGCGATGAGTCGGGCAACAACACGCTTATTATTACAAAAAAATTCTAAACTAGAGGTGCATTGATGCACATGCCACATTTTTCCGGTCTACCGAGAATTCTCGTCATCGAAATGGGCTCGCAATTTCAACGACCACTTCTGGAATCGATCACTCACTTCCTTTGCCCCAAGAATGACCTGCCCGCAAACAAAAATTAGCGCGTGAAAATCAAGTACTATTTCGCTAGTCCGTTTCGGGTGCAACCAGATAATTGTGGTGAGAGCGAGGCGCGTAGTTCACACGGTAGGCGGTTGATTGCAACTCATCAGAGCAGAAAGTAGAAATGCAGAAGTACGAGTGAAAAATGGAAAGGGCTGACATACAGCTAAAGAAATGGCCGAAAGCCGAACGGCCGCCAAAAAGTGTGCCAAAAAAAGTGCCCTTTTGCCAAAAAGCGTCAAAAGCCCTCAAAGTGTAGCAGTCGCGAAAGTTTCCTAGTTCCTGTAATTTCTTCTCGAAAAATTGTGCACTTCTGGAGGCGGTCTAGACGTTCTGTTGCATATATAGTGTGTTTAATAATTTTTCATTGAATTTTGAAAATTCCAACATTTTGACCGTTTTGGGTATTTTTCAAACATTTTGACCAAAAAGCCCAAAATGTTCGAAAATTGTTACCGAAAAGCTTGCATATTTATATCCGCTATAACATACCGTCTCTCCGTCTCGGATCCTTTCGGCAAAAGCCTGCCGGTTTTTCGTCCTATGATTTTGCACGTTTTCGCGACTAGTTACTGTGCGACCATCCCACGCCTTTCGCTAAATTTTAGTCCGAGAATTGGGCTCGTGGCTTTCGCCTTATGCACTGTTGTTGTCTCTTTCTCACGTGAATTTGTCGTCTCCCAAAAATTAAAGCTTTATCTCTTCTAAAGAAACGCGAGTAACCAATAACGCGAAAAGACCCGGGTATGCCCAAAAAATGGAGCGACGATTGCAGGGAATTACATTGCTGGAAGTGAAGGCACATTTCGGGGTGGTGGATAACACAATCGCTGAGAGAGGCAAGGGAGTAGAAAATTCATCAAAAAAGGGTGGCATCAGTTGGCTTCAATATGATCTAACCGGCTAGGTGGGGCGGAAATGAAAGGGTTAGGTAGCTGGCTTATTTACAGGGTGGGCAAAAAAAAAAGATCCGAGTTTGGGTCAAAATATCTCGCGAACGGTAGAGAATCGAAGGTACGTTACCATGCCAGAATGCTTAAATATGCTGGGTATGAAGATTTAACACAACTTGATTTTTTCGATTTTTGGCGACGTATCAATACAAATGACACCCGAAAACTGTGCGTTCGGGGAAACTTCATTTGTATTTTTCTCACTTTCCTGTGGTGGCTGACATCTAATTTTTATTAAGTAAGTTAATATAGGCCGCGGATATGTACCTACAAAATTTAAGAATTTTTTAGGGTCTGGTTGACAAGTTATATAGGAATGAAATTTTGTATGGGGAAATTTCGTAAATTTCGAAAATTACAAAAACCTATGGCCAAAACATCAGAATAAGTTGTTGTAGAATAACTACGGACCCTATACAACCGCATAAACACGCTTAAAAAAATTTTCGAGATCGATGAATTTTCGAGTTTTTCAACGACCCCCGGGTCATGGATTTTTCGAGGTCTCGAAACCGAACTTTGGAAAAATATTTCTAAATTGCCAAAGGGGACTCAGCTATTTTTTTTGCTTAGCTGTGTAGGACTGGGGTTTATCAATCATCTGCAAAATTTCGAGCTACCGTACCCCTTTGGAGGGGCGTCTTTTAGGGCCTCCAAAACGGTTGGTTCGTGCTTTTTTTCGAAACCTTGCTACCATTTTATAGATTTTAACAGCGTTATGAAAATTGTCATTTTAATTTTAGCTGATATTATTTGAATAGCGCATCCTAAAGCCAGGTTCTTGAATTTATTTGACCCGTTGGCGACAAGAAAATTCATCAAAACCCGAAATAAACCGAATTCGAGGGGGGCGTAAAAAATTTTTGGAAGGTGGAGTCGCCAGCATATTTTCAGCATTAATTTTGTGCTATTAGTTGAATAAAACTATGCAAAGATTAAAACAATCTCGCGACGAAAAAATTTTAAGACGAATTTTAAACTTCGATTTTGGAACAGGGTGATTTTCGATTGAGAGCTGAAAGTCACCATAATTTTGAATCAGATTGCTTCGGAATTTGACAGGCGCAAATAATAACATCAAAACTATAATCGTATCCATAAGGCCCAGCTGGTTTTTTTATTTTTAAAAATTCGAAAATTGACCCGGATACTCGGACCCAAAATCGGCTCTCTGGCCTTGTTTTGCACTTGGCCCCCTAACTTTGTTATTTCCCACCCAAAATCAGTAATTTTTGACAGGCTATCTTACAATCACCTCTAGAAGGTCCTCGAATTGAAAAACCGTCAATTTATGGAATTTTGCGATGGCATGCTAAAACGCGCTCCACGGGGGTTACTGTAGAAAACCGAAATTCGCGATTTTCGTGGTGTTTTTGCCATGGAATCGCTTCGATCTTTCGGTAAATGCAATAATAACAGTTTTTGGTACAACTGACCAAAAAATTTACAAAATTCTGTGGCGGAACTAGAAAATCAGTTTTTGGTCTTTTTCCTGAACGTTTGTGGATAGTACGTTCTCGTATTCGGCAGCAATGTGCCACAACCGATTGCCTAACCACCCTGAAAATTTCAGTCGGATCGAAGCTAGGGGAGCCGAGAAAAGCGGGAAAAACGAAACCTACAGTACCCCGCTGGGGCACGTTTTAGCAAGCAATACAAAAATACCATAGATTATGGTGGGCTCTGGTGTGGGATCCTAGATTATTATTTGGATAATTCATTGGCAAAAAAGCAGCCATGGGCAGTGAGTTAGAAGCGAGTTATCACTTAAAGAAGAAAATAACGCAAAATCGCGAAAATTGTTTTGCTTTTAAAAAATGAAACAGACCTCGAAAAATTCTAAGACTTTGCTATTACCTTTCTCCAAATTTATACTATTTTTGGGCCAAAAATCAGAATTTTCCCACCACCCGTTCAAGAACGCACAATTTTCGGTCGTAACCAGCGTCAATAGTACAGTTTCGTACTCAAAAATCGAAAAAATCAAGTTGTGTTAAATCTTCATACCCAGCATATTTAAGCATTCTGGCATGGTAACGTACCTTCGATTCTCTATCGTTCGCAAGATATTTTGACCCAAACTCGGATCTTTTTTTTTTGCCCACCCTGTAGAAGTAAAATTCGGTGGTAGATGACACGTATTCGGGGGGGAAATACACTGGGAGTTTAATAAACTGTATATTTTTAGTAGATTACACTTTCCGGTTCCTGCTGGCTGAGCCGGCGGTATCTGGCGCCGCCGCCGCGTGAGGAACCCCGACGAGTTGAGCGACCCTCGAAAGCGAAGCCTGGAAACATATAAATCTAACCTATATGAAAAATTATGCCAAAAAATATAGAAAACGTTCTAACGTAACCTTCACAAATTTTTGTTAAAAATATAAAAATATAGGTTTTTCGACGTAAAATGATCAAATTTCGACGAAAAATTTTTTCTTAGTTTTTCATTGTTTCTGTTTCTGACTTGAAATTTTGTAAATTTTACTAAAAAATACTATTAAAATGATTCTTATAAGATTACTAGGCATTTCTAGACATTTCTGGACAAAATTCAGCCTCTCCCCCCCCCCCCCCCCCGATAATACAAAAGAACAACTAATTCATGTTAGCCATAGAAAAATCAAAAACTCAAACTCACCGAGCAACTTGCGCTTGTTGTGCATCACCACGTATCCGATGACGACAAGCAACAGCAAGAAGATCATCCAGCCCATAAAATGGCCGTCCTGGCTCTCCGGCTCATAGTTGAGCCGCTGGGCTTTCTAAAAACGAAGTAAAGCTTTGATTCAAGCAAGCATTCCCTCACCTTGGTTTCTTTAACTTTTTTCTTTCGTCGACTTGGCCAATTCCTCATTCGACTCCTCGTCAATCGCTTGGATGGGCTCGGGTTGCTAAATTTCTCTAGTTTTTAAGTAAGCCTTCCTCGTAACCTGTTCCTCCTCCTTATCATCTTTCCCCTCCTCAACATCCGGCTTCTGATCGTCGGAGAGGTACTAAATAATTGCTATGGGGTTATAAGTTTTGACTCACGTCCTCTTCTTGTTTTTTGCTCTCCTGTTTCGGAGCCGCAGTTGTTTCAGCAGCGTGCGTTGTCTAAATATTTTCTTATTTATTTTTCGTTGGCTTACCGGCTCCGTTTTGACGATCTCGACCTTCGGCTCGATTTTTGGGCCCTTATCGTTGTCCTATAAAACAATAGGTGCGTTTTTCTAAAAAGCGTACCTTTGGATCAATCTTTGGCGCGACTGTAGCGGTTAGAGGCTGCTCTACTTTTACTAAAAAGACAAGTCATGGTTCCCGTATCCAGTCGGTTTGAAGCTGAAAATTTTTTCACCTACCTGTGTCTTCCTTCTTGTAGATGATCGGCGCCGAGTCGGGCGTATCAGATTTTGGCTAAATTACTTCGTACTTCCGAGAAGAGGCTGCGAAACCTTGTCCTGTTCCGGCTTTGGCAATGTCTCCGGGAGCTCCATGCCCTTTTTGTAGATGATTGGCTTTGTGCCAACATTCGGAGGGGATTGAGAAGGAGTTTCTGGAAACCGCCGATTCTTTGCCGTTTTTTGGTATTGGATTTTTGGTATACCCTCTTGCTTTAGCAACCGTACAATCGAAAAATCAGCTACTCACCTGCCCGGAGCAAGAGCAAGCAGCCGAGGATAAGCCAAGCTATTCGCACTTCACCGCCCATTCTGACTGGCTGAATCGATCGTAATCTCATAAAAATTAAAGTAGCATTATAATACAGATAGCTTTTTGCGTGCAACCCCCTTGCGCGTAAAAACGTGTCGAAAAAGATGGTCACAATTTATTATCCTGACAAGTCATTGGAAGAAATAAGGAAAAGCTCAATTCATTCACAAACAATAGAAAAATAGGCGCAAAATACAAAATACATCAAACCCAATTTGTACAGAAAATGGGGGCGGAATTACCAATACATGGAGGGTCGGTGGCTGCATACAAAATAAGAGGGATCCCGGTTGAAAGTTGACGCGGTAATCGGAAAAGACGCGTAGAAGCTACCGTACATGAAAAAACGGGGTGGAAAAGAAAAATATTTTAGAATAAAGCCCAGAGCGGTGGAGATGAATAAAAAAAGATAAGCCTTAAATGGACGGGGGATTTATTGGATCAAAACGAAACTTTTTAAAGGCTTTTCGAAACGCCCGTCCATTTAAAAGTTTAAAAATTACCGAAAGCACCAATATTTGTTTGTTTGTTTGTCAGGTGGGTAGAGAGGTTATTTCTTATTAGAGGTATACGTTGAAGTGAATGGAGGGTGTGGAGTTCGGAGGCTTGCACTGAAGTAAATCTCACAGATTTGGGTCAGAATTGGGAACAATGAGCAACCTAATAGATAGTATTGACAAGTTTCATGGGGAAAACCGTCTAGTTTAATGTCACGAAAGAGACGCGGGATTTGCAGGGCTAAAAGGGTGGCGAATGGCAACAAGAAAAATGAAATGAACAATGGAGGCCCGACGCTTCGGCGGGACAACCCGACGTCGAGTTTCTTAGCGACGGCCCTGAAAATTATTGATATAGCTTTTGAAGGGCGGCGTGTAGGTGGTGCAGGTGTTTTAAAGGGGGTGGTGATCGTAGTGGGAACCAGGTTAGTTCAACCGTATCGCCCCGGGTAGGCCGATTTAAAGTAAGAAGGTGCCCTTGCAAATGGTATTCACCTAAAGCCGCCACCCTTATCAGGACTTTTATGGGACACCGTGAAGCGCCTGGGCGTCAATATTTTACACCGTCGCCCATCGGTAAACAAGAAATTCAACAGTGCCTCTTCACGACAAGCGGCCAGATAGGCAGAAGTCGAAAGCGGTACTGGGGTGTTAGTGGGGGGGGGGGTATCTAGCCCGTTCTCACCAATGAATTTTTAGTTTTGTAATGTATTTTATAGAGTTTTTAACATTTTTAGAAGATTTAAACATTTTTAGAAACTTCAAAAAATTTAAAAACGTGAAAAAATTCATATTTTTTTAGGAACTCACTATAATTAAAGGCGTAAAAAGCAAAAAAATGGTACCGATGTAATTAGAAGATCATCGGCGCGATAAGTCGAGGCTTTCAACCTCCCCCCCCCGCTACCAGCCCAGAACCTGGAATTTAGTGTTAGACACCACCCAGGGTTAATCCACCGGCCGCAACCCGAAAATTATAAATCCTGGTGGGCACACACACTTACAAAAACGACCGTTTCCCGAGCTCTAATCCTCATCAGAGTATGGGATTACTGGAGCCTGAAAAGCGACCACACAACATCAAAACTAACTGCTAAAACCTCACCGTTTTTACGCGTAGCTTCAGGCGTGGCGTGGAGCGCTTTGGCGATATTGACTGAAAAAGCCAATTTAGACAATGAAGCGAAACACGCACCTTTTGATGCCTAGAGGCTCTTCGGCTTATTCTGGGAGTGTCTTCAATTTCTTCTTCCTCTTCGTCGACTTCCATTTTCTCATCCGGCTCCGAGTCAGATTCGATGATGGTCTTGGGGGCTAAATTGTGGTCATTTCCTCAACTACGAGTTTTATACCTCGCTTAGCAATCACTTTCGGTGCGTCGGCGATGAATGATTCATCGGTGTCCTAGAAATCATTTATTTATCAGAATCTTTGAATTACCTTTGTGCTTTGCGGTGAATAATCCCCGTCGGTGATCTCATACGGATCTCCTTCCGGCACTCGAGCCAAGCTTGACTTTGGTCGTGAAGACTCCGGATGAGTATCCCGCAGATTACGGTGTTTCGATTTTAATCTATCAATATGGTGCCATTTAACTTCGCGGTGTTGAGGGCCATAAAGTAAGGAAGCAGCACGATTTCTAAAAAAAATCTTTTTAAAATAATCTTCAAATCATGAAAATAAAAATAAACGCGGGAAATAAATAATTCCGAATTATCATCGAACCCAAAAACGCACCTAGCCTGCTTGGCATGGGTCAGCACGGCCATATCGGTCTGATTTGCCACCCGGCGGGGCAATGGTGGTTCCCGGAAGCACAACGATCCCAGACGTATCAACTAAATTATTCGAACGATTAAAAAAGCTAAAAAACTAAACCTCATCGTCGGCTTTGTCGAGATCACTTTTCAATTCACGATACACATATTCGCTCTCCAGAATCCCGTGGACGTTATTGGCCGCTTTGCGGTACTAAACAAATATAACTTTTTCACTAGAAAACCAACATCCATGACAGCTTCAAGCATCTCCTTTTGCGCCAACATCAACCGGATCGAGATCTCATCCTGCAAAAAAGTAGATCAGAGCCGGAAGCTCAAGACAAACCATCGGTTCATCATCTTTACGGCCTTTTTGACTAACGCTGGGCCCAGGTTCGCTTGTCGGCAGCCCCTCACAACGTATACTCAGGTCGAAAATTTCGGGCGCATCTTCTTGTGTGATTCCTACAAAAAAAAGTTTAGTGATGCAACAGAAATTTACAGAAAAATCCTACAAAAAGCTCCTAAAATCGACCCAATCCTTACCCAATTGAGTCAAATGCTTGATGATCGATCGGCCGGCCTCTTTCAGCGTATCGCGTTCCATTTCCTCGACACAATCTTCAACGGTTTCCCGGCGTTTTCTGCAAGGAAAAAAAATTATATAAATGTCATATTCCCACCTGATGGAGCCGCCGTTTGAAATGTCATTCTTGGTAACCGGTATCGCGTGGCCGTTTGTCCATTTTGGGGAGCAGGCCGGCTGAAAAAGCGGAATCTGAAGCCAATAAATAATAAGAAGTACCTTAACGATTTTTAAATAGAATAAATGATAGAATAAACTAGAAATAACCGACCTCATCGTTCTCCCCCTCGCTCTCACTCGAATCCAGACCGCCATTCGAGAAGCCGTTTGTCCCGTTGTGCCCGTTTGCGTGGACCCCGTTGCTCTAAAACCCATTTTAATTGGAGTCGCAAACGTAGTCGCAAAACGCGGCGTCAAACGTACCTTTTCGATCAGAGGCTCGAAATCGCTATCCTCTTCCATATCCGGGTGCAGTCCGTTGCCGTTGGCTTCGCGCTTGAGGCTGGAAAGGTGAAGCTTCAGGCGCCCCTCATCGTAATCACCATTGACTTCTAAAACAAATTAATAAAAATTGTGCTATATTGAGAAATTCATAAGCTTTTTGATGTTTTACTTACTGTATTCATCGGCGTATGCTTTGAGGATATTTGTGACGAGCTGTAGACTCGTTTCCGGATTTTGATGCCTAAAAATATTGAATGTTCCAGAAGGGTTTTCATACCCTCTGAGGGGCGAAATCCTTTCATCCTCACTCTCCTCCTTCTTGACGTCCCTATGACCGTTAGTTGATGATCTCCGACGGGCCACTAAAACGTCCAAATTGCCTCAATTTATCAATAATTACACTTTGCATGCTTCTTCGCTTTCGGCGTCTCCTTTTTCGCCTTCACTCGGTGTTTCCAGGGCTCTGCAAAGCAAAAATTAGAAAAATTTGTCGAAACCTACCATTCACCAATAATTGCGAGCAGGTTTCCTCAGAGTAAGGATCCATAAAGCTTTGCCGGAACGCCTTTAGAAATTTGTCATCAATCGGCTTGAGAAAATCATGCTTGCACCACGTCCAGAACCTAAGTAGATTATTGATTTTCCCTAAATAGATTTTTTACCGCTTAGCCACATGTTCTGGCGGCCAATTGTCGAGCTGATCTTCCGGCTCCTTTGGCACTTCCGGGGCGGCGGCAAACCTGAAGGACCGAATTCTATTGTTGGTTTTTGAGAAGGCAATTTAATTTTATGGGTTCTCGAAAAATTCCACGAATTTCGTCCACTTGTTCCAAAATTCTTCTTGCTTAAAATCAGGCTGCTCTGACAATCCTACCGCAGCCACCGAGGTGGTAAGAAGCTTGAAGAAGCGTTTCCCAAATAAACGCAAAAATTTTGATGTCGAGAAAACAAAAAATAAGCTTTTTCAGTAAAAAAGAATGTAGGAAAACTAAAAGTAAGCCAAATCTTACAACTCACAAATCTACTTCATCATCCGAGTATTCCAACGAAGTGCTCTTGTATTGAAATTGGGGCAGGGGCCTTTGTGAGGTGTCGGACAGTGGGTAGACGCCACGTTGCATAAAAGCAGTCTCCAATTGGATATGCCGCGAGAAGTCGGCGGCGTGGGAAGCCATTGCCTCGAGCTCGTGCTGGATGGCAGCCTAAAAGCACAGATTCTCTTGCCCTATCCGAAAAGCCTTACCAATAAATCGCCCTCCAGCTCGCTCTTTTGATGCTTCTCGTAAGCCGAGAGAAAGTTGTTCAGCGTCGGACATTTTTCCTAAAAACATCAATTATGTGACAAAGAGCATCGATAAATTACCCTCGTCAGAAACGTAAAATATTCGGTGGGCTGAGGCGCGGAACTTGAGGGCTCCTCATCTTCCGATGAACTTTCCACTAATTAATGCTCTGTCAGGAAAAATTCTGAAAATACTCACATCGCGCTCGGCGCGGCGCCTGTCGTTTATTGCTCTTCGACTTGCGCTCATCATCCCGACCTTTCTTTGCCACCTAAATTCATAAATGCCTGATTTCCACAATATCAGCTTTGGTAGAGTTTTCTGGCTGCGCTACACCGCCAATAAAGCGCCTACAGGATCAGTTTTACAGAATCCCTCAAAATTGCCTTTGAGATTTAAATATTTGAGAAAAATAACACGAGACCAATAAGTCCAAAAAGTTAGCACGTGACTTTCGAGTTTTCGCTAAAAAATTGTGATGCGAAATCGCGGGGTAGTAAAAAGTTTTTACTAAAAACTAGCGGAATTAGTCCCCAAATTTTGAAAGGCTGGCTTTCCCAAATTGTATATTTTGCCCTACCGACCCTTTCAAGTCTAATTTTTTGCCGAATATCAACCCAAATAGCTCAATCTGTTCTCCTAAAGGTATCTCCTCAGTTTGCTTCGAGCCACTCGTACACTTGGGGGCGATTTTCGGCGGGGTGCCGAACACCGGGGCCCACCCCCGGCAAGGGGTGCATTCAAAAAGCACAAACCTTTTCGGCGGTGGCGCGCGTCGAACGGCCCGTCCGCCCGGTGTCCCGGACCCGCATGCCTGCAACAAAGCGTTATAGCAAAAAATTGGGCAAATTCAGGGCGAAATACGTTGAGGAAATGGGTGAAATATGTGTGGTGGGTAGCCCCTGGAGCGCCTCGCATCAATAGGGGAGGCGACGCGAGGTGGAGGCCCCCCTTCGTGTCTGTATGTCGGTCTGCTCCCTCTCATCCGGCTGCGTTCTTCGAGTCGCGGGTGACCCGTTCCCCCAGTCCAGAGCCACAGCCCCCCACCACCACCAGCCACTCTTCCACTCGTACAAAACCCCTGGTAGGCCTGCCAGCTGGTCGATGGATTCTGAAAACCGAGGATTTTGACGGGAAGAGCAGCGGAGACCATTTGTGGGATGGGCGACATCGATCAATACCCAAAAAATTTATCGAAACGTATAAAATAGCGTATTTTTTTCCTCTAGGATAACCCCTGCCCGAGGGCTTATTGAAAAAAGAGCAATGCTCTTATATATATCCCCGGGTTTCTTTTTGTCAAAATTATATTAAAATTCAAAACCCAAAATACGAAACGTCGAAGTAGCGAAAAAATTTATAATTAAGTTACGGTAGTTTTTCGAACGAAATCCTGTGTCTTTTCCCAACTGCTCAAGTGCCAACTTTTATCCTCGGCATAAAATCACAGCATTGGAATACACAGTCAACGATCACAAATCCCAAAATGGAAGAACACACGCCTATTTACACACACTAGTGCTTCGGTGGAGCCGCGTAGCACGCATCCATGTAGGCGGCCGTCATCTCGTCGACCAGCGTCTTGTCCGGGATGCCGGCAGCCAGACCGTAGAGAGCCGCCTGAAACGGAAAATTAGCAAAATCACGAGGGTGAAAAGGTTGAACGTTTTAGAGATTGCGCTCACATAGCCATCATTGCCGAACCCGTTAAAACACCTACCGTAGCGCTGCCGTTGCCCTTGTCGGGGAGGCTGTTCACCTCCTGGCAGACAGCCCGCAAATCCCCCAAAATGGCGTCAATCTTCCCGCTGTCCGCATGGTTGAACGTCGTGCAAATGTGCACACTATAGAGTCAACAATACGAACGATGAAAGGGATGCTTACGAATCGGGGTTTTGCAGAGCGTTGAGGGAATAGCCCTTCTTCGTCATCCGATCGGCGACGGCGTATACGTTGAAGACCGTCGATTTGAAAGCAACGACGGAGACGTCGGGAGATCCGTGAAGCTGTAAAAAGCGGCCTTTACCAATTCATAAATCCATACCTCGAGTCCAGGAATCAGACGGATACCGTCAGCCAACCGTTTAGCACTTTCAACAATCTTTCTGCAGCGGGTGATATAATTCTGTCGGCCAAACGACAGCAGTGTGGCCCAGGCAACAGCAGCATTCGCACCAGCGCGGCTTCCTGCAAGAAAATAAATCTCCCTGATTGCTCCATTAATATGTCGAAAATCATTTTGCAAACTTCATTCCGCTGAAAAATCGAGCGAAAAAGGATTGAAATTTCGACTAAATGAATTTCCGCCAAATCAAAATAAGCAAATCTCATTTAGAGAATAACTAACCACAAATGGTCGGTGTCGCGTAGATGCCGCCCGCCCATTCTGGGATCGAGAAATATTGGTAGTGGTGCAATTCGTGGCTACGGTACATCACGATCGACGAGCCCTTCGGCGTGCAGCCATACTAAGCAAAATTGTGGAAAGCAAAAAACGAAAACCTTATGAGTGTCGCAGGAGATGCTCGTAACGCCCGGGTTTCCAAAATCGAAGACGGGCAACGGAAAGCCGGCCTCCTTCATGAATGGAACGAGGAATCCGCCGAGGCAGGCGTCAACGTGCACCGGGATACCGTACTTGACGCCGAGCTAAAATTTAGTCGTTACGAGAAAAAAGCTATTAAAAAGGCAATTTCCGCTTGTCGACACAAACCTTGGCAATCTCGGGAATCGGATCCACGGTGCCGGATGGGAAATTGGGGGCCGAGCCGACGAGCATGCACGTATGACGGCCAATCAACCGCTCCATAGCCTTCACATCGACACGCTGATTCTCATCGACGGGCACGTGCTGGATGCGCATTCCGCAAAGGTTGGCAGCCTGAAATGGAAATATTAATTAGTGCAACGCAACAAAACCTTGTCAAAAGCAGCATGAGCAGTTATCGGGCATAGGATGACTGGGTCATCATTACCAAGAGCGTAGGCGCGGTTCCTGAACGCAAATATTTAAATTTAACCAAAAATCACCGGTAGGCGAAGCAAGCCAAAACGATACTTTCCGTTCCACCAGTAGTCATCGAACCCGAGCTGTCTTCCGGACCATGGTAGAGGCTGATCACCTAAAACTCGAAATTCAGTCTAGAGCTCATTCCTGAAAACGCACCATCCTAATCACTTCGGCCTCCATCTTACGGACACCCGGGAAAACATCCGGATGCAGCGGGTTGCTGTACGCATATTTTCTATAAACCTAAAGAAAAATTTGAACTTTCTTTAATACAATACCTTGGCCAACAAGTCCAAGTGATCATCGGTTCGATCTGTGTACACAGCACCGCTCACTTTGCCGTGGGCAACGTCAAATTTGCCGTAATCGTCGTACCTAAAGGCACATGCACAAGAAACTTGGAACCTACTTGCTAGCCAAATCCAAGACTTGATCGCTCGACAATGCGTCTTCCGGAATGGCTGTAATTCTCGTAAAACGTGCGTGAGAAACAACAACCTGCATAAAAGTGCCGATCAGTGTCGTCCTTGTGAATGCTTTCAAGAATCTCCATCTTTGGCTTCTCAAGCTCTTGCTCGATTCGGCGACGAACGGCGGGAAGCTTGCGAAACTGCTGGAAACCCCATGCGGCCAGTCTAAAAAGATGAAAAAGGTGTCTGAGGAGAATACCTTTTATGCAACGGTTTCTCTGAACGGGTATACAGGCGGTATGTGTTCAAGTAGACAATTGTCCCGGCGATGGTACCGATCACGAGCACTACTGGATCAACCTATAAAAATAAGAATTTACAACACTAAAATTATGAAACTACCTTCTTCAGGTGCGTGACAGCCGTTTCATGAAGGGCGACTAAATGCTCTTTGGCGGCGTCAGCACCTTCTTTCAACATTTCTGAAACATAAAAATACATTAAATTCAAATCACACACAATAATGTATGAATTTACAAAGTGAGAACAAGAAAAATCGGCTTCTTCTTGACAGCCTGGCGCGCTTTAAAACCACATTTTATCTGCAAATTTCGTTACATGGGCCTATGCGACGTCGATTTGGCTCGGAAAGCCCTCTACGATGATGAAACGCAAATCTTTTTTACGCCCAACAAAAGGCTTAGGGTCAGTGGGTGATAAAAAAGCCACGATGGCGCCACTTATCATTCCCGGACGAGTGGTGCTCTTCCCTGCAGCCCCAGCCGCAAAGAGAACGAATGTATCTAGCATGCATACTGTGTTTGTAACCACATTTTAGTCTGAACGAAACTTTATTCCCGAGCAACGCCTCCAACAAAACAATAAAATACGAGATCAAAATCGATAAATAAACGTTTAATGTATTCTCAATCATCATCATCTCCGGGTCTCTTCTTTCCAGATCGAGCCAAAATCGCGCCGGGGGCCGGGTAGGGACGTTGTTGGAAGAGAGGGCCGCCAGCAGTCGTATCAACGCCAGTTTTCGTGTCTTCAACGAGTCCAGATGACCATCTTCCACTATAAACAAGAATATAATGTTTGGAAACGTAAAACATACACGGAAATGTCACTGTACGCTGCTGGGTCCATCGGGTCGATGCCCTTGCGGGTGGCGCGCCCTGAAATTGAGTTATGTCAAGCCAAACAAAACTCACGCAGCCTGTCGCGATCCGAGGGTTCTTCTTCTTCTTTGCCTTCGTCGCTATCACTTTGGCCAGGGCTCTAAAATTAGGTCGGTCAAATTTAATTTAGATTATACCCTTCGAGGCGGCCGTCGATCCCTCTCACGGTCACGGCCATGGCGATCACGATCACGGCCACGGTCTCGACGGTCGTCCCTTTCACGGTCGCGATTCCGGTCCGAATAGCGGTCTCGCTGTCTTGCTTCTTCCTGAAAATTGCAATTAGGAAATAGAGTACAATAAAGCGCGAAAAATGCTCGTCAAAGGCTTACCGACTGCCTGTAAGCCTCGCGTTGATCAAAAAGTGGTGCCTGTGGCGGCATTGGAGGCCTCGAATCGTCAGCACCGCCCCCATGAGCTCGTTCACGTGCGAGTTTCGGAGCAGCCTCTCCGATCACCGCATTCGGATGGCGTGGCGAAAGCCAACATACCTAAAAGAATTCAGTTTTTGAAGCAAAGAAGCAAAAACCTCATCGCTCTCCGGGTTCCAATAGTAATGCCTCTTCATGCCCGGATCGTAGACTTCAACCCAGGGCTCGGGTATCGGGTATCTGGTCAGCATACGATTTTTGCGGTAAAGGTATTCTTCGTTGAGCCTGAAAAGGTAAGTCTACGCTGGAAAAGCTGTGCTACCGCGATTCCGGTTGTCCATCGCCCCAGTGATCGTAGCAGAACTCGACACAAACATGGTATGGATTGTTTCTGAAAAAAAATATCGAAACAACCGATGGTACTTACTTATTAGGGCATCCGATCGCGAATTCTCTGTCATCCACCTTCTTCTCTTTCACATCACTTCCATAGTCTTCCGCAAAGACTTCCTCGTTGGGATCTAAACAAAAATTAATAAATTCATGCCAACAAACCTCTCCCAACGATTCCTCTTTTCTGTAGTCGAGCGAGAAGGGCTGGAGGTAAGGCCATGTGCTCTGAAAATGGTTGCATCAGAATTTCAGCGCATGAGGAAAGCGGGAAAAATCCGGTGAAAGCTATAGGAAGTAATATCAAAATTTCTCTTCCAGCTAAAATACTTTAACGAATACATAAAGTATATAATTTTATTCTATTTTATTTTGAAAAACAAATGTCAGTCAAATTCTTTTGCAGTCCGCGGCGGCTTTGCCCCGCAAAGGCCGGCGCGCCGTGGACGAGAGACACTCTTTACGGGGCGTACACGCGGAAATTACCGACTTTATTTGTAAAACTTTCAAGCTTTTCCCTGTCTTTTTATCAAAACTCGAATGAGCAAAACGTTATTTTTAGAAAATGGTTCTCGACATTGACCTGTTCCGCGAGGAAAAGGGTGGCGACCCGGAAAAGATCCGGAAATCGCAGCGAGACCGGTATTTTAAGCTTTTGGTTTCTCATTACAGTCTAATTTTAGCTACAAGGACCCGGCTCTCGTGGATAAGGTCATTGAGCTTGATCAACAATGGCGAAAAGGTACGAAAATTTAGTTTTTGCTAACGTTTTTTCAGAGCGCTTCACTGCCGATCGCTTGAACCGCCAAAAGAACACTTTCAGCAAGGCTGTTGGCGAGAAGATGAAGGTGCGGCTTTTTTTATCACTTATCTGGCCATTTTTAGAAGAAAGAAGGCCCTGGGTCTGATGCGCCTGTCGGCGAGCAGGTTCTGGCCCGGCTGGAGGAGTTGAAGCTTGACGAGCTCGGCAGCGTATCTGTCAATCAGTTGAAGAAAATGGGTGTATTGGTGGAGGAGCGAATGGCCCAGACGAAGATTAACATGGAGAAGCTCGAGAATGATCGCCATCAAGCGCTAATTCAGGTTGGACATTATGAATTGTATCAGAGAGCCAATATATTTGTTTAGATCGGGAACTTTGTTCACGAATCTGTCCCGATCTCGGATAACGAAGATAACAACCGTGTCGAGAACACGTACGGCGATATCACCAGCCGAAAGAAGTACAGCCATGTCAGTTACTTTAATCAAAATTCATGATATGCCGCTAGGTTGACTTGGTTGTGATGATTGACGGGTTTGATGGTGATCGCGGAACGACAGTGGCCGGTGGACGCGGCTACTTTCTCAAAGGACCACTTGTGTTTCTGGAGCAGGCGATTATTCAAATCGCTCTGCAAACGTATTTTTGTGACATTTAATTATGTGTTTTTTTCAGGCTGTCGAAGAAAGGCTATACACCCCTGTATACGCCCTTCTTCATGCGCAAGGAGGTGATGCAAGAGGTTGCCCAGCTGAGTCAGTTCGACGATGAACTATATAAAGTAAGGTCTATCAGCCAGAATAATACTTTTTTTAGGTATCGGGAAAAAGGAACCGAAATTGCTGGCGATTCCACTGTTGATGAAAAAGTATCTAATCGCAACGGCAGAACAACCGATTGCCGCCTACCACAGGGACGAATGGATAAAGGTGAAGCGACGGCTCCTTGCTTCATTTATTTTTTTAAGGAAACCGATTTGCCGATCAAATACGCTGGTTTCTCGACGTGTTTCCGCCAGGAAGTGGGCAGCCACGGACGGGATACGCGTGGCATTTTCCGGTTTGGAAATGCTTGATCCTGGCAATGGTTTTTAGGGTGCATCAGTTCGAGAAAGTCGAACAATTTGTCCTGACGTCGCCTTTTGAGAATAAATCGTGGGAAGCGTTCACTGAGGTATCGAACCCTGGCAATTAACAGTATTGATTTCAGATGATCGGCAACGCAGAGGAATATTGCCAGCTTCTCGGCATCCCGTACCATGTGGTATGCATTGTCTCGGGCGAACTGAACAATGCTGCCTCGAAAAAAGTAAGATATTATTCAATGTGTGTTCTAATAGGCTTTAGGCTCGACTTGGAGGCATGGTTCCCGGGCTCGGGTGCTTTCCGAGAATTGGTCTCGTGCTCGAATTGTCTGGATTACCAGGCGCGCCGGCTGAAGGTCCGCTATGGACAGACGAAGAAACTGGACGGAGAGGTTGGTATATTTTAGTCAATTTTTCTAGTGCCTTTACAGGTCTCCTACGTGCACATGCTGAACGCAACAATGTGCGCAACCACAAGAGTCCTCTGCGCCCTCCTCGAAAACTATCAAACCGAGACGGGAATCACCGTGCCTGAAATTCTTCGCCCGTACATGCCTCCGCAATACAAGGAGGTAAGGATTCGTCGGGACACTTTAAAAACTTGCGTTATAGTTCATTCCATTCGTCAAACCGGCCCCCATCGACGAGGAGAAGGCGAAGGAAGGCAAGAAGAAGGGAGGCAAATAAGCGGCCACATATCGGTTTCATTCCTTTTTGTTAAATTTGTTTGCTTTAATTTAAGTCCTGTGTGATGTTCACTCCTTTTTTACCATTTTCTAGGTGGCATTTTCCTTTTTCGATATGGTAAAGACGGTTTATCACACCAAAACCCGTGAAAGGAAATTGCAAAAGTGAGGCGTTTGGGGGTAAAGTGACTAGCGATGGAAGGACCCGAAAAAATTATAAAAATTTAAGAACAGTATGGGTAGTAGTTTTGGCTTTTAAATATGTACAGAAATTGGTGGTTATCAGGCATGTTTGAATTTCGGAAATGTCCGGTTCCCGATCAAGATATTGTTCGAAATTCATCAGTTTCCTCCTCGATGGCTCCCTGATCGGCACACGGCTCTTCCGGGCACGTTGACACAAGATTTATGTAAGTCTGAAGATAGCTCCGGGTTTTTCCACTGTTTGGACCCACCTGTAGCGTCCTGTCGACATGCCTAGCCACGTAGCGAACAAAGGGGCGCAGGTCACCATTATTTGCAGTTTGTAACGTAGCATAATACTCTGCTCTCGTGCTGACTGGAAGGATCACCGGCGGGAAACCTGCCTTCATAAGAATAAGATTTAGTAGCAGCCGGGCGGTGCGTCCATTCCCGTCAACGAAGGGGTGGACGACGACCTGTAAATTTATATTTTAGTCTGACAAGATTGTAAGATTCTGTACCAATTTATAGTGGGCGATAGCGGCCAGCTGGACCGGATCCATGTCTTGATTCGACGGCTCATTCAGCCAATCCACTAACTCGAGCATTTGCTCCTTCACATACTTCGGTGCCACCGGGGTGAATCTAAAGATTCTGTAGACTTTATTTAACAAGGGCTTTTTATTTATTTCTTAGAGCCCACCTCCCTACGTAGACTTGCGTATCACGAAGTCGGCCGGCGTCCAATGGCTGAGCGTGTCCGAGGACACGTTGGTGCATTTCCAGGATGTCCTATTTTTTTGAATGTCATATCCTTAGCCTTTCCCTACCTCCAATGTAACGTCGGCCAAGTGGATGAGTGAACGGTTGAGGAAACGAAGGGCTGAGTCCATGCCCAACACTTCATTATGCTCCCGTATGCTCTTCCCGGGCACCGGCATACCAGACTCGAGGATTGATCTGGACTTTACTTCTTCATTTTGCCTATCACCAGTTTACCTGGTCTCTCCGAGCGACAGCGTGTTACCCTCGATCGCCACCGTGTGGTAAATGTGAGAGAAGTAGCTCTCCCTCATCGCTCGCCGCAACGTTGCGCTTTTTGGGAGATCGAGAAAGTTGTCCCTTGAAACAATTCCTTTTATCTTCTTCTAGAACGCTTACCGCTTGCGGCGAATATCGCGAAGCATCTTCTCATCCAAGGCCGACACAAGCGGTTCGGTTCTCTCGCGACAACTAAATGAAAATAACAATGGGAAGTAGATAGCCGTACGCCAATGCTTCTGAATGCCGTGGGTCGACAGACAACGCTCTCACGCAATAGCCATCCGCCTCCAAAAGCCGCTCGCTCGTCTCGAGGTGCAGTCCGTACTCTACCAAGATGTCCGGATGCTTCGGGTTGAGGGCCAGGGCGTGCTCGATGATCGTGGCTGCCTAAAACCACCTAGATGGGTTTTTGTTTCTTACCTTCTTATGGTTCCCGTTGTAGCGATTGAGTCGTGCTTGGTTCAATGCCGTTAGGGCTTCTTGAACCTGTGCTGGATCCGGCTCTTCACATTCCTCAGTCTCCTCCTGTTTTGCCTTGACGACGCCCCATTGCTCGGTGTCGGTCCAGAGTTCGATGGGGAACGGGTCTTCAATAACAACGACTTGCGATTGAAGCTCTGAAACGTTCTTTTTATATCAATACGTTTTTAGCTGGAATTGTAGGCAGAATACCCAATCTTCAGCCGCAGACCTCTCGGAAGTTGTCGACGTGGTGGAATGGTTGTCTCCTCGCCTGCTGGTGACGGCTCCGGGCACAATGGCGTGAAGATGTCGACATTACAAGCAACGTCCTTCAGGAAGTCGTAAGCTTTTGGCAGAAGGTACTGGAAAAGAATTCGTAACTTCTTTTCAGATTTTAGGCAGGTTGTGGCTCCCCAATCCCTATTTTTAGACGATCTTTGTCAGGTGATGATAGTTTTCAGGACCCACCTGTGTTCCAAGTGAAACTGCCAAACAGAGCACGACCACTTTTTGCCATGAAAGACCATTTCCGCCAGAGGTCTGGCCCATTTCTGCGGCCGAGATTCTTCTTATAAACGAGGGCTCTCGCCTCATTTTATTTTCACTTTCATCTCCTCGAAATTCTTCGCGTATCGCACTAGTTTTTGGATTGCCTGGGGTTTCCACGTAGAGCAGTTGGAGTAGATGTAGCCGTTAGTGCTTTGAAAGCCAACACGAGGGCGGTCTCGGGGCGGCGGCGTGTCTACGGTAATCATGCGGGGTCCCTTGGTCAGAGAGAATGGGAGCTGCCGGGCAAGTCAGGGGACATCACACGACCCCTTCAACACCAGGCCTCGTACCTGAAAGCCGTCAAAGTTAGTTTTATACATTATTGGTAATTGGAGGATGCTTCCGCTTTCTTATCTGCGAATTCTAACCCCCAATTTGACGGAAAAAGGCCACGAAAATGTCTTGCGAAAAGTTTTAGCCCTCAAATTATCGTAAAGTTAATGAGAACTTGAAAAAGATTATATCGGGACGTGCTTCGTTTCCAAGCATTTTTCTGGCTTTTACGGAATGAGTCCCAGTTTTTGTCATCCTCCTAATGATCGACTTGCAGGTGGAGTCGATTAACTGGGAAGCAGCTTCAACGGCGCTACAGCAACCGGTGGGTAAAGAAAACCTTGAATGGAAATGGAGATCCACTAAACCTAATATTCCTACTTTCTAGCTGTCCGCCGCCGTCTCGGCAGTGAACGCCTTGCGGCCAGTCAACAGGATGGCGTTGAATACTGGCCATATCCCAACCTTCAAGGAACGCCGCCCCTTCCGTAAGTGTCGGCTTTTTATTGGTGCTATATTAGCCCCCTTTTAGTGCTTTTTTTTTGTTAAAAACCCGTTTTTCCCCTGAATAATGACAAGGATGACTCTGTATTGATCGATTTCTTCAAAGGCGTTTCTTATCACTCTATTGCGCAAGTAGCCCGGCCGATCGCTTGCCGCACTATAATTTCACTTTCCCGCGAGGGTTCAAAAGTGGAGAGGAAGAGAACTGCTGCCGATCAGCTGGCCAGGCACTAAAAAAAACATTGACCGCCCAGCATTGATCGATGCGCGTCCGAAAGAGCGGCTGTTTTTTTGGGGGAGAACTGATCCGCTAATGAGTGTGGACAAGCGAGAATGAAAATTCGAGGTTATGGTGGCGAAATCAATCCTTATTTCTAGATGCGCGTGAAAAAGACGTCCAAGAAATCAAGAGGCAGCAGCCCAACAAGATTCCAGTGATCATTGAGCGATTTGAAGGTGAGAGTTTAATCAACAGACGCGAGGTTGGGATGAATATTTCTCGACAATGGGTAGAAAAGTAAAAATCTACAACCAATAACCCCCGGAACCCACCTGTTCAACCCCGTCTAGGCGAACGAAGCTTGCCACTGATGGACCGGTGCAAATTCCTGGTGCCCGACCATATCACTGTCGCCGAACTGATGCATATCGTCCGTCGCAGGTGAGGCCATCAAATAGCTACGTCCTAAAAAAGGAAAATTGAAGTCAAAAACAATCAACCCACATTTAGGCTTCAACTCCACCCGGAGCAAGCCTTCTTCCTGTTGGTCAACGAGAAGTCCGTCGTGTCGAATTCGATGACGATGAGCGAGCTCTACCAGGTAACCTATTCCCACTTGATGGCATCTAAAGCTCTATAGAAAGACCAAGACGCAGACGGCTTCATCTACGTCGTCTACACGAGTCAACCTGCCTTCGGTTAGCGCGATCGTCCCTCCACGATTTCGCTAGGCCATCCGAGTATTAAAGTGTTTCACAAACATCATTGTGCTTTCCCAAGCTACTTTTTCCTCTCATCCAACCCATAACGACTAGTTGATTCGAAAGCCATTACTCGTCTTACCCAATCTCGCAAGCATAGCTGTACCGAGATCCAACAATTCAGGTCGCATTTACCCCTCAAATCCCCAGTCCTTGGCCTTCCCGTTCCGCTCGTCTCATTCGATGTCTGCCAACCCAATTTGATTGTGTACATATGTAAGTAAACAATTGAACATCTGCAAGTGTCTGCGCATGATCCCTTTTATTGTCAGTCAACACTTTACCGGAAAAGTGAGAGATCAAATCAACAGTAAAACAACCGGCACAGATACTGATAGAATCGACAAAGTAGAAATAAAAAGATGGGACAACAGTAGATGAAGAGGTCTTATTCTTCTGCATCAGGATTTGCGAAGGGGTTGGCGATTTGTTCCATTCCGTCGGCGGGTGCGATGATCGTGATGGCGGTCCCGCGGCCAACAATAAGGCCCAGCGATCGTGTATCTTCAGTCACCCTAAAGCTTTTTGTATTTTCAAGCTCAAGATTCTAAAGAGTAAATGAGCGATCAAAGCAAACCTTTCACTGTCTGGAGCATCACGTAGATATTCAATCGCGTCGTCTAGCACAAGATTAAGTAGCGCATCGTATCCCTTCAGCGTGCCCATGGCTAAACAAGGATCAGAAAGATTAAAAATACCAACCTTCTCTCCCTCCCTGAAACTTGACGCGCACCTTCTTGTCGATAAATCTCGAGAGGTCAACAATGGATTCCTTCTTCTTGCGGCCAGCATCATCCTTTTCCGGGGGTGCCATTCTGTAACTGAAAGTACCATTCATTGGTTCGTTCGTTATTGAAGAAGTGACCCAAAAATAACACGGTGTGAAAGCCGCTTCTATACAGTACAATATTGTTGTCACGGATGTTTTATTGATGATTATCACAGAAGTTAAGCTCACAGGAACAAAAACATTTATGCAACATTGCACGAAGGTACGGGGCAACATAGAAAACCTCAAGCAACGTTGGCAAATCGAGCAAAATAAAGTAGGGGCTGACTAGGAAGGGTGGCGCATCTGTCAGAATAAATAGCATCAGGATGATATGTAGCGGTGGGGCGAGGGGCAGTAGGAAGATAAGTTATGGGGTATGGATTTGGTGCTCGCGCATCGCAATCTCCAGATCACGCAGGTTTCGTTCTAGCATTTCGACCTCTTCCAGACGTCCGGCAGCGGCCGCTTGCGACAAATACCTAAGAGTAACGTTGCGCGTTTATTCTAGAAACAAAACCCTTTGATTATATCACGTTGCTCCTCGAGAGGATGCTTCTGCTCCACCTGCTCGGCGAAAGGATTGTTATGCAGACTGTGCGACAGTTCCGGAGTCCACCTAAAACAGAAAATCATCGAAAGCAGATAAATCGCTACCCATCATCAACAGATCGACCGATAAAAGACGAGAGCTGGGTCATTTTGCCGCAGGAATTGCTTCGGGGACGATGTGTCCGAGCGGATTGCCTAAACACAGTTCAACGACATGCCAATGGTGCAAACCCGCGCAGCCGTAGTCGCTGCCCGCTGAGCGATTGCACGTTGCTCTTCCACCTATGAAAAGCAAGATGAAAAAAAACTAACAAAGAAATCACACTTGTCGAGCCACCTTTCGGCGGTGAAGCTCAGCCAGTTCAGCATATTTCTCAGCCGTCGGGAGCCCTTGCATGTTAGGAAATCACATTCTAGAACGCAATTCCAAGAAGCACAAAGAAGCCGATTACCTGAAGTGTTTGTATAGCAACAAAGCGTATATTTTGCGTAATTGTCGCTCACGGAATCCCATATTTTCGGTTTCGTCGCCCTCGATCGATTTGCTAAATCAATAGTTTTCGACGGGGTAATCCACAAAATACCTGATCAAGTCGATCTCTTGCTGCTTCCTCGCAATTTTGAGCGGATCTCCTCGGCCGAGCTGAGAGACCAGAGTGCTTCGCCGTTACTGTTAGAAGATTATTTCGAAAAGCGGAATGGTTTACTTTATGCTGGACGCCATCTTTGCGTAGGCCGGCGAGAGGTTTGAGATTTCGTTTAGTAGGATGATCAGTCGTTCGTAGATGGATACCTAAGCAAACCATTAGCATGATCGAAGGTTCCTACCAGGGCCGGCGGATTGCGCGCTTCCATCTGCAGTTCTCGCTTCTCAAGCAGTGATAGACATGGTACGCAAACACGCAGTTGCTCAGCAGCATCCTTAAAAAAGTTGAAAAGGTGTGAAAGCGTTATTGGATTTGGCCAGTGGACGAGAAACTGCCAGCACTTTGGGAGGAACATAAGATCAGTCGTAAGCGCCTTATGAAACATACGAATACCACCACCACCACACGAGCTGAATCATCGTGCAAAACGTTGGGGAAATACAGGGAAAACAACGGGATTCGCTCGTGCGGTAGTGGCGGGCACCTGTCGCAGAAGCGTCGAGATACTGGCTTCTGTACCATCCTCGGCTCCCCTTCGAGCTTCCAATCAATCATCGTGGAGATGGCCACTGGTGCGCTGCGCCAAATCTGCCAGTTTTTCCAGCGAAGCAGACCTCGGCCTAAATGATATTCAACTAATTTAAAAAACAATCTCAACACTTGCTCTCCTCATCCTCGTCTTGCATAGCAGCAGCCAGGACTGGGTTAGTCAACTTTCCTAAAGAGCTATATACAAAAATTTGTAAGATGTTTACTGGCTGAAAGAAAAGATAAGAATTTGCTGCATGCTTGGCACATGACCTTCCTACAAAGACGACAATGGTGTCGCCGCCTAAATATCGGCTACATGACTTCAAAGCGAATAGCACCTCGTCATATTGAATTTTTGATTACAGTCGCGGCGAAGCCGGGCTATCGGAATCTTCTGTCCATGGAACGACGAATCGTTCGGATTCTAAAGCACAATTGGGGGATAGCTGGCAACCAAACCTTTCCGTTTTGCTGGATCCGCTGGTGCTTCGTTTATCAATTTGTCCATCCTTATGATCCCAGCGTGTTCGTCCGGACAACAAGATCGTTGACGGAAGACCTCGCGACATCGGACGTAATACTCAGTGTGCTTTTTGTGTGACGCCTAATAAAGAAATACTGGAGAAAAAGATAATGCTACCTATTTCCGGCCGGTAGGGTGGTAATTCAGGTCGCCGGGCACGTGGCGCAGTTCGCGCTTCGCGTGATCTACAACAAAGTCTTTATTTCTGGAAACGAATTACAATGAAAACGTACTTTGATTTAGCTTCAAACCGGGAGTGGGATCGCTGATTTTGCGAATCGGAATCAAATTTGGCGGCATTGTTTTGAAAGACGGAAAAAAATTCAAAGAAGACCGCAGCGGGGAGTCGAGCATGAACGGGGCGTTGCAAATTACGATTGCATTCCCTTTGCCCAACAAATAAAAAACCCAGCCAGCAAACGGCACGAACTTGCTGCGGGTGGTTGTTGGCGTATTCTGATGGGTCTGCTTGGGGCTCGTTTCGTCAATCTGCGTCATACTGCTCGACGAGGCGACGGCCGTCAACCCGCTGGAGACACGACCTCGCAAATTCACCAATGTCAAGCCCCGGAGGTCGAAACGTTTGATGCTGCGTTTTCGCTTTGTCAGAAAAAGCCTGGAACAAAAAATCCGTTTGAAGACAGCTGCCTAGAATTCGGACCTTTGAGCTGCTCGACAGCGGGGTATTCGCATCTTCCGGGTGGTCATTTTCAGCGTGGGCTGCTAGGGCGTTGTAGCTGCCGAGATCAACGAGGCAAAACGGAGCAGATAAACCCCTAGACCATAGGTAAAATTTGCCAATAGTTTTTGCCACCTGACGTATTCCCGTCGACCCGCCATCCATATGCAGTAGCTGCTAATTTTGCGCTTTTATCATTTCTTAGATCGGAATGTGTATCGATAGCATGCTGCTGGAAACACCCACTGTTCACCTGCCGACTCGCTCAAACTTTATTCCAATGATAGAACATAACAAGCTGCGCTAATGTGAACAAAAGGTGGGCAATGATCTACGGCTAATAGAGCGTGTATAACAATTTGACAATAGGCAATGTGTATAAATGCGGCCTGAATTTAGAGGTAAAGATATGCGTCGATTGCCGCCGGGACAATCGACGGGCTATGTGTGGGAAGTGAAGGGAAAGCGAGGTCAAAGTCAATAGGGCAGTCGGCATATCGCTTCATCATCATCTCGTCCAAGATCTTGTCGTATTCAAAGAGATCGAAGACGCCGGACCACGTGGTAGTTTTCGTGCGATTTTTCGACGGTTGTCTACCAAATCAGGGTGTGGCTAAGAATATATAGCATACCTGCACGGCCAGGCAACAACAACATT